>CM076990.1:7782500-8982500 GCA_039090855.1 Macrothele yani
TTTCTAAAGAATACTCTCCGAAGACTGGGTTACAATATCGGCATAAGGACGCCTAGACCTTTGTCTGATAACCTCGCAACAGACCAGTGCGCATCACCTTCTACGCTATCTGATGCCAGGGTCTATGCTATTCCTTTAGATTACCCCTGACGCATCCGTTAAGTTCTACATCGGGATGACAAAGAGGTCCATCCAGATTTCTGAGCACCAAAGGGACGTTAAAGCTGGAAAACTTACGACTGCCCTAGTCCGTGATGTTGCAACTGAGGGGGCAGTACCCAGATGGAGAAACGTTAAGAAACTAGCACCTTACAATAGCACAAGAGGTACTGCGCTCCGTGAAATCACTGAGATCATCACGCAACGGAATGTGTGCTATAAGGACGTAACCACGAGCCTTCCTTTGATATGGTACCGGCTTCTTGATGTTCCACGTGAGCACCCGACCCTGGGATCAAACCACTCGTGACATCGTGCAAGTGTCTTGCTTATTTTAAATTTACTTATATTCTTAGAAGTGTTTTTCCTGTTGATTATGCGATCTTAGTTACTAAATGCCTGATGAAGCTACCCAGAGGTAGCGAAAGCTAGCATCTCTATGCTTCTTCATTTTTATCTTCTACTCATTGGCTAGACCTCGATGGTTTTTTTATGTATCAGTTCTTGTAACATCATGGGGCAAAACATCAATGTTCAAAAAACATCAAGATTTTTTTGCCCGTACCTACTTATTCTAATAATTAATGGCTTCATGGCTTCCTTTTATTATTCTCAGTGTTATAAATATTTAACGGGAATTATTGAGGAAAATTTATTAAGGTACATTACCTCTCAAATTTTTAATCTATACACTAAATTGAAAATTTGAGAGGTAATGTACCTTAATAAATTTATCCTCGATAATTCCCGTTAAATATTTATCATACCTGCTTTTATGTTTGCATAGGTACGTTAAGTACCGGGAAAGCTAAGTTCTATGGATCTTTCAGTCTCCAAGCGAAATTCCAGCCGTATTTGGCTTACACTCCTGTCGCACTGACCTCGACAGCGTAATTTTTTTATTTAATATCGATCATGATCAGTGGGCAATACCGTACCGGGCCTCGCAAATCGCTTATATTTCAGCTGGGCAGCGCACCCTTTAAATTGGTCCTGGGGAGAACGCTGGTGATTAACGATAAAGCTGGCAATAATAATCAAGCACATCATCATCATCATCAACCATTATCAATCCACTGCTGGACGAAGGTCTCCCCAAGTTTCTTCCACAATGGTCTGTCTTGTGCTAGTCTCCTCCATGTTACTCCCGCATACTTTCGAATTTCATTCACCCATCTCCCATGCGGTCTTTTTCTGGGTCTTTTCCTGTTCCTTGGAATCCAATCTAAAATTTTGGCTGTCCATCGATCGTCTGTCCTTCTAGCAGTATGTCCAGCCCATTGCCATTTCAGGGATTTAACTCTGATCATGATGTCTTCCACTCTTGTCATTTTTCGGAACTACGAGTTCCTCTTCTTATCTCTCCTGGTTACACCAAGCATGCACCTCTCCATGCTGCTTTGAGTTGTCTGCAGCCTTTGTATGTCTCTTTTAGTTAAGGTCCACATCTCTGCACCATACGTAAGCACTGGAAGGATGCATTGATCAAACACTTTTCTTTTAAGACATAATAGCATATTGCTCTTGAAAATTATACTGTTTCTTCCAAAAGCTCTCCAGGCAAGTTTTGTACGCCGATTAATTTCTTCATCAATGTGACCCTCACTTGATATCTGCTGTCCAGGATAAACGTACGTGTCTGTTATCTCCAGCTTTTCTCCATCAATCGATAAATCTTCATTTCTTGTAAAAGCATTGAACATCACTTAATTGTCTTCTGAAAGTTCATTTTTAATCCCACTTGTTTACTGTTGTCAGCAAGTTCCTGGATCATGCTCTGCAGCTCTGATGGGGTAGTTGCAAAAATGAGACTACGTCATCAGCAAAACGAAGGTGGGTTAGATAATCTCCATTAATCTTTATCCCTTTGTTTTCCCAGTTCAGTGATTGAAAGACATTTTCCAATGTGGCATTAAGAGCTTGGCAGATTTGGTGTCACCTTGTCTCACTCCCTTTCCAATTTTTATGTGTGTTGTATTTTCAAACAGCCGAATCTTTGCACTTACATTTTCATAGATGTTATTAATAATATTAATGTATGCATCTTCAATACTGCAGGATTTCAGAGCCATTGTAACTGCTGATGGTTTCACCGAATCAAAGGCTTTTTCATAATCGATAAAAGCCATGCACAATGGAAGTTCATATTCCCTCGCTCTTTCAATTAGTTCTCTCAGCACGTGGATATGATCTATTGTGCTGTAGCCACTCCTGAATCCAGCTTGTTCTCTCGGTTGAGCCATGTCCAGTGTTACCTTCAAGCGGTGTGAAAGAACTTTAGGCCGCCCCGGTGGCGCAGTGGTCTAAGGCGCTGGCCTCTGATCATTCGTCCGTAAGGGGTCCGGGTTCGAATCCCGGTCAGGCATGGATGTTGTGTTTGTCTTACGGCACTGGCTCTCTCCCTTCCCTGGAACCAGTGACCCTAAATTAGGGACGGGCGACTGCTTATAGCCCATTGAGTTGCTCACGGTGGTCGTTAAACCTCCAATAAAAAAAAAAAAAAAAAAAAAAAAAAGAACTTTACTGAAGGTTTTATAAACCACTGATAAGAGGCTGATAGGTCTGTAGTTCCTGAGATCCTCAATGTCACCTTTTTTTATGTAGCAGGATCATTGTAGAGTTTTTCCAATCCTTGGGAATCTTCTTTTCATTAAGGCATCGAGTAAAAATTTGGGCGAGTACTGTTTCGATTTCTCCACTTGCTTCTTGTTTGATGTCTACAGTAATTCCGCCTTCTCTTGGAACTTTTCCCCACTTCATGTTCTTGATTGCATGTGCATTTTCTACTGGAAGGACAGGAAGAACTCTGGTACTGGTACCTTTCATGATGTAACGCTCCCCAACTCTGAAATGACGATTTTTGGATTCGGTCTCGTTCGGAAGCAGAACTTTGGTCCAAGTTTCAACACTTTCTTTTCTTCCAGTGTGAGCGTCCTGCTTGAAATATTGACGAAGGGAATAATGATATCTTTAGGTTTTAGATTCTGGGATGATTTCAGGTAATCTAGCTTCTTTTTATGTCTGGAGGATAAGGAAGTTTGGAGTCTTTCGACTAACATGTCCACTTGGAGGGTTAGGTTGTTGAAAGTGATAGGGTCAAAAAGTCTATATAACTTCATATGTAGGGCATAGCACTTGGATTCCATTGACATGACCTCCTTTCTTTTCAGGTTAACTATCCTTGATAGGGTGTGGTGAAGAAATTTGTCCTTTTTCTTCTCGAACCATGATCCTTTTTCCGATGTCTTAAAATTAAGGAACTTTGCGATTAATCCCGACGCCTTGCAAGCGGTTAAAAAATCCAGGTGGGACCGTTCCTTTTCCAATTTGAGTCGAAGCTGTCGGAATTGTTTAAAGGCATACCACATTGCTCGGAGATTGCAAAACCTAAATAATAACGCAAGGAACTGTACACCAACTATATATAAGATAGTACAACTATACTAGTTATCCGAATTTATTGGTGTAGATAAAATCAAGGTTTCCAAGCTTTCGCACATCAACCAGATGGCTTTCTCAAGGAAGGTAGACAGCAAACTGGCTAATAGAACATTTCAACAATTTGAATGCGGTGACTTGACAATAAACAAAGAGGTGGGAACATAATTATTCAATAAAAACATGGGACATCATGTTTGTTTTGCACGTGGAACCCTGGAGGGAGACGAAAGGCATTCATTATTTGAAGAATTGGTTCCAAATCCGTGCTAGTTCTAGTGAAACACTATCATTGCAGGCCTCATCTTTGGTTATGATCTCCAATGTTTCTCGAATGGCAGTGGATTTAGGAGTAGAGTTGGCAGCTAATTTCTTTATGTCATCCCACATAGGATCTGCGGACTTGAACTGGACTTCTTTAGATAGGGCCGTGGTTAATTTGTTGTTATTTATGTCCCTCTTATATTCGTTGACTCTAATTCTACATGAACGTTTGGTCATCCCAATGTAGTATCGCTTGGAGCCATCCTGATATTGTAGAGGGATGGCATAAACACCTGCTTCGTTGGAAAGTAGGAGCTCATCAGTATTTCGCTTAAGCATAGCATATAAAGATGTCGGAGATCTTATGCCGACACCGAGGCTCATCTTTCTGAGCACGTTCTTGAGTTTATAGGAAACATTTGGTACAAAAGGAATAGAACCCATATAGCATAGCCATGGCATGATTTTATCTATGCCAATAAATTCGGATAACTAGTATAGTTGTACTATCTTATATATAGTTGTATTATCTTATATATAGTTGGTGTACAGTTCCTTGCGTTATTATTTTGGATGGTTAATGTCCGCTTAATTCATCTTTTAGAACAAAATCACGTACTTTCACCATCACAAAAAGGCTTTCACCGTCATTGTTCACCTCACGATAATCTCCTGCACCTTGAGACATCCGTGCACAAGCCGTTCGTGCGTAGGCAGCACCTTGTTTCTGTTTTCTTTGATATTGAAAAAGCCTATGATCGAGCTTGGTGGCACAGTATTATCCGTGACCTCCACGCATGTTGGTTGCGAGAAAATCTTCCAACATTCATTGTAAATTTTCTTTGCAATCGGGTGTTCCAGGTGCGTGTGGGTACAACGCTCTCGGCACCGTTCCATCAAGAACAAGGCGTTCCTCAAGGTTGCATTTTATCTGTCGCATTGTTCATCCTCCACATTAATTGTCTTCTCACAAATCTTCCTGCGGTTTCAGCTACTGTTTATGTCGATGACTTGCAGATCTTCTGTTCGTCATCAAGCATGAATTTTATTTAAAGGCAGTTGCAGTCTGCAATTAACCAAATAGTTAGAGCGGTGCACAGCAATGGTTTCGTTCTTTCTCCCGACAAGACAGCGTGTGTCCATTTCTACCAAAGACATGGCCTCCGTCCAGACCAAAAGCTTCATTTGGAACGAACAGCTATACCAGTTTTGCCGGAGACCAAGTTCTTTGGACTGATTGTCAACAGTGGGCTTACGTTCCTGTGTGCACATTCGGCGGCTCAAGAGCTGCATCGTATTAAGCCTATTCTTGGAATCTGGAAATCCTCATATCGTCGGAACCATTGGGAGGATGTTGTGCTTGGGCATCTCCACATTGGGCATTGTAGTTTCACTCACCGCTTTTGCTGTGAGGCGTGCAATTGCCGACTCACTATCACTCATCGCCTGTGTAGTTGTGGTCGTTTTCGTGATGTCTGTTTTCACTTCTTTCATTCTCATTTGTTGGCCGAGGAGGCCGCTATGCTGCAGCGGCTCCTAGATGACCACTGTGATACTGTCGATGTCTTTTCCTTTTTAGAACAAATTGACTTTTTTAAACGTATCTAGATTTTAGCCCTTCCATCATTTTCATTTTTCACTTTTACTGAATCAGCCAGATTTTAATCATAATACCATGTTTTTAATACTGTTTCTTTGATTGTTTTGTGTTTGGCACTCTTTGGCCACACATGGCCCTTGCACCATAAAAATTGAACTTCCAACCAACCAACCAACCATCTTTCCATCCTGGGCATATTCCTTTTCCTCCAACCAACATTCAGTTTCACTTGTGACACTACCAAGTAATGATCAGAACCAACATCCACACCTCTCATCACATGAGTGTCAACAACGAAGTGTTTCAGGCGCTGATCGTAGACAACAAAATCTATCACACTCCTTTGACCAAGAGTACGATTTTCCCAAATATAAGTGTGGATATACTTGTGGTTAAAAAACATATTAGATACACAAAAACCATTCTCAATGCTGAGTTCAATTAATCTTTCACCATTATCATTCACACAAGAATCATTAAACTTACCCAGGACATTGCCAGAAATTGCATTCTGCATGCCTACTCTAGCATTGAAATCCCCTGCTATTATAACTTTTTCTTCAGCACCAAACTGGCTCAAAATAGCTTTTAGCTCATTCCAGAAATTTTCCTTTCTATCAAAAGGTTCCAAGTCACAAGGAGCATACACTACAACAATTACAATTCTCTGAAGTTTCACTTTTAAACGAATCCAAAGAATTCTCTCACTTATGCAGCTATAGTGAATCAAGTTGTTCTTCATCTTTTCACTTAAAATCACACCTACACCAGTCTGTCCTCTCACATTATCCAATACTCCAGACCACACACTCACCAGTCCATTCACTTTTATCCCAAGTTCCTTCTTTTGGTTTCACTTACACACAGCACATCCAATATGTATTTATTCATCTCTTCAATCACCTCATTCATCTTACCATTTATACCTCTAGTATTCCATACACCAATCTTACACTCACTCAGCCGAGATATGTTTTTCATATGCAGTTTAGAAAGTCCAGGTCGATTCTGTGGTGGACCATCCTTCTCAAGTGTATTAGGTCCACCATATCCCACACACGAGTCAGATTTTACATTTCTTTGTGTCTTTTTAATCAGGTAAGTACATCAGTGTGGAGGATAAGCCCACAGCTGACATTTCCAGTTGGTCATTTAACCTAAGGATTCTGGAACAAAACCCAGTGAGTTGGGGGTCTCTTTGCCAATGTCACACAGAACTAGTTGGCACCTCTCCAAGATTCACAGAGGCCCTTGTTGCTGTTCTGTGTGCCATCGTTCCCACAGATCGCCCCGAGGAGGTAAACCCATATCTAACTAAGATTGCCCGCAAACATACAGACATTCAGTAAACATTCAGCAGTGGAGATATTTAATTTATATTGCACTTCAAATTAAATTTTAGTTTGCATTGCAAGTGCTATATTAAAAAAAAAAAGTGGGAGGAAATTTTAATTTTAGAAAAATAACCCTTGAATTCTGAACTTTTTTCTTATGTGCTTTATGAATAATGTAAATTTGTATTATTGCTACTGTAAATCAATTATATGGATAAGAGCAACACATTTATAATTGCCTCAGCTTGTTATTTTTGTGATGTTATATGAAAATTATGTGTTCTTGTTCTTACAATGAGATGTAGTACTTCCTTAAAATGAGATGTAGTATTTCTTTAATGCTGATAATATTACTGAACTGTTAAATAGCATGAATAGTCTGCTATCTGTAGTCAGTATTCAAAATGAAGCTAAACTGTGCATTTAGAAGTTCAGTGAAATTCTGCTTATGTTTCTTGAAGCAAATTATTGAACATTTTAAAGGTGAAATACCATGAAGTTGAAATTTGGAAGTTTTTTAATTTTGTGTGGAATTATTTTCAGGTTGCAGCCTATTTTGGGTAAAAAGCTGGTCCTGCCACCAAAGTCAGTAAGAGATTTACCTTTTCGCTCTCTCTGAATAGTTTATTATCTTTCCAATTTATTTAAATTATAAAAATGCTTGCAGTTCTGCCAGGTGTTAATAAGAGATGTGTGAAAGAAAAATGGTTTATAAAATGAATGCTTTTAGCTCTTGCACAAATGCTTAAAACTTACAATTTACTCCTGTGAATGAATTTGTAATTGCATAAATGTGGGTGAAAGGTAAGATGCCTGTTTGTGCTTGAGAGAGACAGAAAGAAAGAGACCATTTGATACCATAATTTGTTAGTAAGGAAAGTATTTTCTCCAAAAATAAAACATGCTTTCTAAGAATATACTTGAAGCAGCTTTTGTAATTTCAAAAGTAACTTGGTAGGTCTACAAGTTTTTAAAGATGGTTTTTGTTTCTGACATGGTTTGCATATTATAGTTCTCATAATTTTTTTTTTCTTTCTTGAAATGTAGACTGGTAGTTTTTCTTTTTTAGCGTGTATCTTAAAAATTCAATTTTTTGTTTTGTTTCTGGAATGTATTTCTGCAGAGGTCATTTCTTCAATTCAGTTTTAGCTTAATGTGAGATCTTTGTTACAGCATAATGAAAAGCTAACTTCTGTAATACACCTACAGTTATGGAAAAAAAAAATATCAGAAATATTCAAAAACCTAAAAAACCTACACTATTCACAACTCTGTGTACATACTTACTTGGGGGGGGGATTAAAAATTCTGTAGCTTGACAGGTGAGTGAAAAAAATATTGCATTTGAATTAAAACTTTGTCAGTAACTTGTTTATTTGCACACAATGTGAATTAAGATAATATGTCAGATATGAGAGTCAAGCACTGAATATGCTTTAAGAGAGCTGGATTTATTGCCAGATAACAAGAAATCTTTAAAATAGCTAAAAATAGTGCAATACAGCTATATGAAACAAGAAATGAACTAAAGAGAGAAGATAGATAAAACAAGGTCTCAGAACATTGCACTGCTGTGTCTGAATCTCAATTTATATGTTAATATTTTGGGTCAAAGATTTTTTAAAGCGTTTTTTTTTTTTTTTTTCTTCTTCTTCTTTTTAATCGCATGGAAAAACTGTGTCAGCCTTTGGAAACAACTATTTGATATTTATCAAACCTATCCATGGCATTGTCCTATCTTCGGCTGGTTTGGTCCAGAATTTTCACTACTTGTTAATTAAAGGGTTTTGAAATTTTTTATTAATTGGATGATTAATGAGCAAAGAGCATTTTGTGTAAACATCTGTTGAATTTTAGTGAAATTACAACTTCAAAAAGGATAGAAATTATTATAAGACAAATAAAATCCTCAGAGGCACAGTTTCCTGGAAGCATTTGGAATGCGAGTTGCTACATTGCATTTACCTAACCTGTTCTGCAGCATTATTTTTGGAATGAATAATGTTGGCCATTGCCTATAAATAATAAGTGCTCTGAAAAATCATATTAACTGTGTTATTATTAAGGATATTATAGTGTGTCGTTATCACTACTAATAACATAGTGAACATAATTTGCAAGACTATTTGCTGCATGGCTCCTGCACATTGGTTAAAGTAATTTCTTTATTCTCTGATCTCAGAATAATTTGAACTGATATTTCACGCAAATAAATGAATTGTTGTTGGCTCCTCACACTGGTTTTTTTTTTTTTTTTCAATACATTATGCATCTGTTAGACTGGGGAATAATTAAATTTCATTTTCTCATTGCTGTGTCATAGCATTTTTAATTTTGCGTACTTTTACATACAGCTCACTTTAAATAGATATATACACTGAAGAGTAATTGCATTAGAGACAGCTGGCGTTTTGCAAATGTGGCGCAGTGGGCGGCCCTGTTAATGGAAACGACATGACATATGCAGCGATCCGACAGTATAAGGAGTGATGCAATGGGAATCAGTAAGAGTCAGATGTAGTATGGGTAAGACGAGGGATTTAAGCGCATTTGATCGTGGGCAAATTGTCGGGGCCCGACGAAATGGGTCACTCAATCTCGGAAGTCGTGTGCAGGTACTGGGATTTTTACAAGCCACTGTGTCACGGGTTCCCCGTGAGTACATCGAATCCGGTAAAACCATCCCTGCAAGGGCTAACTGCCATGGTCAACAGCGTGTGGATGAACAGGGTCATCGTCCGCTAGCTCGCATTGTAACAGTGGATAGACGGGCCACAGTGCAAGAAATCACTCGGCGATTTAACGCTAGTGCACAAAAGCGTGTAAGCAGCCACACCATCCAGAACCATCTCCTTGCTATGGGGTACAGAAGCCATCGTCCCACGAGGGTACCACTGCTGACCGCACATCACAGGATGCAAAGATTAGCACGGGCACGAGAACATCGCCACTGGATCCTAAACATGTGGGAAAATGTTGCCTGGACTGATGAGTCGAGATTCACGTTGGTACATGCGAATGGCAGGATACAAGTACGGGGCAAATCACATGAAGCGATGGATCCTTCTTGCCAGCAGGGTACTCTTCAAGCTGGTGGGGGTGGCATTCTCATCTGGGGACTGTTTACGTGGACTGAAATGGGACCCCTGGTACGTGCGACATCGTCCCTCACAGGTCAACATTACAGGGATATCCTGGATGACCATTTGCTCCCGTTTGTGCGTCTTCAACATCCCACTGGGGACCTCATCCTGCAACAAGACAATGCACCATGCCATCGCTCCCGAATCGTATCCGAATGGTTGGATGAACACTCCACCGACGTGACCTCGCTTCCTTTGCCAGCTCAGTCACCTGACCTCAATCCCATCGAGCACATCTGGGATGCCATCGAGAGAGATGTCCGAGGCTCTGACCCCCTCCATCAAATCTTCGTGAACTGTGGGAGCTTGTTCAGGGGTCGTGGATTCGTATGGCTTCCCAACCTTTCCGGTGTCTTGTCAAGTCCATGCCGAGACGAATCGCCGCCGTCATCAGGGCAAAAGGTGGTGCTACATGTTACTAGACAGGTATCTCTAATTCAATTTCTCTTCAGTGTATATGCCAGTGAAGTGAAGAAATATATTTTTGATTTGCTTGTATGTTTTTCTGGGAATTTGTATTACATTCTGTTATTGTAATATTATTTTTTCTCTGTTGTCACTGGCAAAATGAAATCCTTTGTAAAAAGAGCACTCATGGCTTTACATCTGTATGCAGCTGAATTTCTTTAGTACAGTATGAGGGAGGGGAGGGGAGAAACTGATTGTTTCCTTCTAATAGTGTGACCTCATTTGCAGTTCTTTCCCCTTTCTCTTAATAAAGTGTACTAAATAGCTATTCAGGAAATAGCATCCTTCCTCAGAATTGGAGGGATGTCATCATTATTCCCTTGTACAAGGGAAAAGGTGATCAAACTGAATGCAAGAACTATCGTGGTTTCAGTTTGTTAAGTGTGCCAGGAAAGGTGTTTAGAAAGGTCATTATTGATAAGGTATGAGGTCTTACTTCATAAAAAGTGTGGGATGTACAGAGTGATTTTATGCCTGGTAAAGGCTGCACTAATCAAATTTTTGCTTTATGCATGATGATTGAAAAGTAGGACTCTTCTGTGGAAGGTACTGAATATATATAAATATGTTATTACTGTGAATCTACTTAATAGTGTGAAAGCCATGTACATTAGCAGTAGAGCATGTGTATGAGTGAATGACGTTTTATCGAAATGATTTTCTTTTGGTGCAGGAGTCAGGCTAGGTTGTGTAATGTTGCCCTGGCTGTTTAATATATTTATGGATGCATGCATGTGTGATGCCAAAATGGATAATATTGTTTTATGTCTTGGTAATATGTGTCTATGCAAATGACTCTATGCTGATGGCACAGTCCTGTTGGCAGAGAGCAAAAGTTAGCTGCAGAGTATGTTGTCCCAGATGTACGAAGTTTGTATGAAATTCAAGCTGAGTATAAGTAAGCGAAAAACCAAAATTATGGTTTTTGAGCAAGGAACTGTTAGTACTGAATGTAATGTAAGTCTAAATGGCACAGTGATTGACCAGGTGAATGAGTTTGTGTATTCAGGAAGCATGTTTGACAGAGAGAACAAATTGGATGGTGAAATTAGTAGGAGGATGAATTCTTCATTGAAAGTCATGGCTGCTTTGGGAGGTTTTCACAGGAATGATGGGTTCTCAAGGGACTCCCACATGACTGTGTGTGAAAGTGTAATTGTTCCTACTCTGATGTATGGCAGTGAAACCTGGGAACTACATAAGAAACATAGGATTCATTTGTGCGCTGGAGAAATGCATTGCTTACAGGGTGGGGTTTGGCAAGACATGTTCTGATCGTGTGAGGAATGAAGATGTGTTGGAGTTGTGTAATGTGAGGCAAAATGTTGTTAGTAAGGTGGAGACTAATATTCTTAGGTGGTTTGGCTGTGTTGAAAGAATGAGTGATGAGATGCTGACTAAGAGAATTTTTTCAGCCCAAGTCGCAGGAAAGAAAGGTAGAGGAAGGCCAAGTAAATCATGGAAGGACCAGATTCAGGAATGTCTGCTTGAGACAAAGATTATGAGTATGAAGTACAAAAGGTCATGTGTGTGGCATGTGATGGATGTTAATGAAGGTGGAGCAGTGTGCGAGATCATTGTAAATGGAGACATTTGATACACCAATAGTAAGTAAATTCTGGTTCTATGAGTTAAATGTGTACTTGGCACATGGTCTTTGAGGAGCTAACCTCTGAATCTCAGAGAACAGCTTAATGATATGTATGTATGTATGTATGTAAATAGCTATTCAGAGCTTCTCTTACCACATTTTGGCCATTACTGTAGTCTTCTTGGGTGCTGTGGTGTCAGACTGTCAGTGTTTGACTTACTCGCTTTCTATAAAGAATGGATACAGTTCCAGAAGGTTTTCCAGTGTTGGCATTTTCTCTGACAGAAGGGAAGACATTCCAAAGGGGTGAAGATGATAGGACAAGGGAAGAAAGACCAGTAAAAGTTACAACCAATACTTTTACAAGTGATAGGACTGGGTGCCTTTGTGATTTTGTTTCTGTGTTATTTTTGAAGTGTTCTAGCATAAGCTATTTTATTTATTTATACCAGAGGGTTGTTTTATTTTTGAAATATTCTAGCATAAGCAATTGTATTTATTTATACCAGAGGTTATTATTATGATTTGCTATTCCATGGATCTGATAAAAGCTAATTACCCCCCCCCAACCCCTCCCTCCGTAGAAAAAAGGCCAAAGGTCCAAAAATGAATAATATTAAATATCCATAACTCCATAATATTAACTGACCATTCACAACAGGATAAAATGCAATACTTAATTGATATTGAAAAAAAAAACTCTTCCAAATTCATTTTTTTATGTTCATTTTTAATTTTTATTTTGTTAATGTTTACAAAACAAGCCTGCACTTCATGTACCCTTATTAAGAAATTAATGGGGGAAGGGAGACTGAGATATGCACACTTAATTTTTGAAAAGAATGAGCATATATCTAAGTTAAAATAAAAATAGCATTCTTATTTTCTTGGATTCACTTTACAGGGTTCAGACATTTAAATGGGTAAAGTGCATATTGATTGTGGTTTTGTGAACTAAAGTGGCTGCAAAAAAAAAAAAAAAAAAATACATGTAAGATTACCAAAATGCACAACCGTGATATGTCGGTGTTGTGTTTTTTGACATTTTGGCATTTTAAAGTATTGCTTCGAACTTTGTAGTCATCTTATGTATTGTCAACTGGTCACTGGCTGTTCTATTCCACCACCTTCTCTATCCACTATTTGTGGCTTGGAGAGTTGGTTCACACTTAATATAAGTGATTCTACTGAAACAAAAAAGAAGGGGTTATAAAGGAAATGACAGAAATGTAAATATATTTTTGTACATATTTTAATGAAATTAAATATTTGTATCAAACAGTGTGTTTTCAGAATGATTGGTCAGGTGGTAAAGAATTTTTTTCTGTTGATTGATTTTGATTAATTGGCTGAACAAGTCATAACTATGGGTTGTAGTTTGGGTACCCCTAGCCAAACATGTTCAGTGTTTTTTTTTTTTTTTTTTTTGTGAAAACAGAAAAATGAGTTCACAAACTCTCCCTGCCAATCTTGAAAAAAAAAAAAAGTCCCTGAGATGAATAAGGTTCTCATATATACTTTGACTATTTCAACAAAAACTTAAATCACTGACTTTTAAAAGCATGAGTCATACCTCTTCATGGTCAAGTGTTTGGAAATATTCCATTTTATGACATAGACTTAGCCTGTGTGCAAGGCTTGCATGTATCCCGATTGGGGAACGATTTGCTGATCAGCAGAATGTAGAAAAATTATACCACAAGTGATATAGCACTTAAGATCAACTGTGCTAAGTGGCACCAAGTGCTGCGACTTCTATGTACTTTTCTTACTGACTAAGGTCTGTTTGGTTTTTTTCCCCCAAATTTGCACAAAGGCTAAAAAAGTCTAATTCACTTGCACATAAATGTGAAGGTAGGATATATTTTCTTTCTCAAGTGTATGAAGCGGTGACCCTCAGGGCCAGAAAAATTTCAAAATTGTAACATGCCCTATGTCATGTTGTCCAAGAATATACATGCCCGAATACGCACACACTGCTTCTAAACATTTCAGAAACAATATAAAAACAAAGTATTTTCACTGCATTTTATAAATTGCCCTCTGCTGTAAAATTAATTTTACCTAAAGTTCATGGCATTTCATAAATTGCACCTAGCAGTAAAATATGAACTCCCCTGTGGAACATTCCATGTCAAATCAGAGCAAGAAAATAACATTTTTGACATGAACCCTTTTGATTTTCGTGAAATTTGGTAACTTTTGCAGGCCCTATCTAAATATATATAATTTCCTTTATCTAAACATCTGTTCTGTGTTGTTGCAAACCACTTTGCTCTGTTGTCATAGCAACAAAGACTGATTTTTCACAGCTGCTGGTGTGACATCTTCTCATCCAAATCATTCTGACATGATGTCAGAGATGTGTTACATCACAAGATTAACTCTTTATAAACAGGAAAACATTACATCAGGAATTTTGGTTCTACTTTGTCGTTCATAAATGATATACAGAAATTTTCATTTAGAATCCTATTGTATAAAATGTACTTTTAAGATTCCCCTTGCAAACCTAGAATAATTATCTTAGATTGTCAAACCAGTTTCTTTTCTCGTTTAAGTCTAAAAATTGAGAGTTCCAATATAGTAGGTAACAGTGTGTTATCATAAAAGAAACGAAAAATAAAGAAAAGAAAAATTACTGTTTGTGCTTCTGCACATTAACTACCATAACATTTTTTACATTTGCACCATTGCAATTCTAAATCTCCAAAAATGCTTTTACTTTTTTTTAGCGCTTTTCTGCTATCTGGCAACAGGAATAAGTAAACATAGTTGCTTGCCATCTGCGTGATTTTTTTAATTTTTTGTTTACAGTAAATGAAACAATGCTTGCTTCAGGACCACTATTCATTTATTTATTTTTTATTTTTTTTTTATTTTTTTTTTGATTGGTTTTGAAGGACTGGAACCACCGACAACGCTTGCTTTCTAATGATTTCTAAAAGAAAAACGGTGTCATAAATATTTTGACTGGCTGCTGTGATTTGTTTTCTATATTTCATAAGCTGCCTATAGAAGCATCTGATGTGCTGCGAACGAACACTGAAAAACTGCGAGCGCTTGCCTGTTTTAATTGTCAGATCCTCAACCAAAATATTTTTTTTTTATTGTTGTAATGTTCTTGAAACATACTTTCACATTTAGACATCACAAACACAAAGAATACCTGGTTACTAAAAATGACTCATCTTATTTTCCCCTGTCATTGTTAACAGGATTTCACCTAGTAGAGAAACTAATCAGCACAAAATTTCAGCTTCCTACATAAAATACTTTTTGCAGTTATTTATAGGACTTTAAAATTTACAAAAAAAAAAAAAAAAAGTGTTTTTGTGTCTATCACAAATGACAATAACTGTAGACCTAATTGGGCAACAGAATTCATATTGGTACCATATGAAAGCTTATTGCATGAACTTTATTTTGAGATATCACACAATCATATCATGGGCAATTTAATTTTAAAGGTCATCTGTTTTGACCTTTAATTTCTCAAAATGCCTATTAATTTTATTAAATAAAGCAGAGGGAGGGAGCCTCTGAGCAGTAGGGGTAACACCGCTACCCTTCCTCAGGACTATAGTTGTAGTCCTGAGAAAGAGTAGGGGTGCTACCCAAAAATTCAACCGTAAGTAATATCCTTTTATTCCTGAGTAAATCCCATAATTTTGTGAAATTTATAGCTTATTAAGTCTAAAAATAGGCATCTCATCAATTATTACCATGTTGAACAATATAATTTTCAAAGCCCTAGAGTACAAATTTCACATTCTGAGCATGGGACTTGTGGTTCTCTTGCATTGGCAACACACATCTGTCTTATTGCTCAGTAAAAGTGATTATCTTTCTGTTTAATTTACTTTTACTGTTTCTTTGGGTGTCCACGACAGTATGCTGCATCTTGTTTATTATCAGGATGCTCTGGTATTGTGGCCCTTACATAATTGCTAGACCCATTCCTCATTAAGCTCACAAGCAAATATATTAAGACAACAGCTCTGAAGGAAACAAAAACATAGCCTTAGAAGTTAAGAACATTACCTGGAACACAATTGACAATTTGTTTAACAGAGAGACTTTCAGTTGTACCTTCAAATTGTTTCTCCAGTGCTTGAGAATGGTATAATGAACTGCATTTCAAATAGAAGTCATTGCTCATTTCTTCCACCTGGCAGTTAAATGCAGTTGATGACTTCAAATAAAAGTCATCAACTGCATTTCTTCTACCTGGCCACACAAATGAATAAATGCAGGTTCAGCTTTACCCTCAATGCTTCAGATTTAGCTGTATTCTAATTTTATTTTGTTCTCTTTTTAAGTATTATCATATTGTTCAGATATGAAGTTATCAACATCATGCTGGTATATAGGCCATGGTTTTTGAAGTCTGTTGTATTTGTGCTTGATTTGCTGGATACCCTTAATATAAATCACTAGATACGGATATATTGCGTGAAATCGGTGATGATGCATTTTGTCAGCAGTATTAAATTACAGACACACTCGAGTAACATTGTTTGATTCATAGACCCTTTTTTTTCACTCTGCTAAACAAAACTCGTATGATTCCTACTGATTTCATTCTTAAAACTGAATCAGAAGTGCAGTAGTTATTTTGTGTTATACTAACTAGTCCGAGCATACATATTTCTCCTGTATTATAAAAGTAGAATTGCCAATTTGTGTTACCCAATTTCAATATCTACATACCTTTGAAAAGAGATTTTTCTAATGCATATGATGTTGAGTATCAATTTGTTTTTTCTCCCTACAGTCCAAGGCGACACCTCAAGAGCGGCTTAAAAGGAAGATGCAACTTGCTTTGAGTCGTCAATGTAGGTATCAGTTTATTTGTTTAATGTGTGTGTTTTATGACACACTGGATCACTGGAGAGCTAATTAAATCTGAAGTGAAGAAAGTTTCATTTAGAAATACTGTGCCATTTCAGCCAAGAAAATTGAAATGTATGGCTGTAGAAACATGGAATTTCATGTTTGTCATTTCCCCCCTCAAAGTCGATTTGCTTATTTTGAACATTTTTGAACTGTTTACAGCTGTGTGAGGTGTTACTATGTCTTTAAATAATTTCCCATGCTACTTCGGTGTGTTTTAAATATCAGGTACATATTTTGAACTTAGTTTTACTGTAGCTGAGTTGTAATGGTACTGGAAATTGCTGATTATTGAGATATTTTTTTTTTTAATTTAGTTTTATTTGAGTTACATAGTGGAAGACCTTATTGTACATTATTTATTATTTTGTTTTTGTAACAGCTTTAAGGAATAAAATTGTTTTCTGTTGAATGACATTTAAACATGATTTTGTCTTTAAAAAAGGCTCAAAAATAGAAAAATTAACATTAAATCAGTATAAAGTTATTATTATAATATGGATATTTAATCAATAATATGTGATAATCATGCACGTAATAAAATTAGTATACTTGTGACAAAAAAACAAGCTTTGTTTTTTAAACGTGTATAACAGAAGATATGATAGTAAAATTATTTTGCTATTAAAAATATATATATAAAATATGTAATTTAGTATACTCAGCATGATATTGTGAATGAGTGAACTCAAAACAAGCTTTGTTAATAAATGTTGCAGAAAAAAAAAAAGAGGCATTGCTGTAACATTAATGAAGCCTGAAAGGAAATTAGATTCAGTACTATGTTATGTATGTTAACAGTACTAATTCCATTGTTGGCTAACCCAACATGCTGTCCCAGTGGCACTTGCTCCTACCTGTTCATCCAAGATGGATCCTGGTTCAAATCCTGTGTGAGGCATCGGGGTGCTCTCTCGCTTCCCTGGAACAAGCGGCTTTAAATTAGGGACGGACAACTGCTTGTAGCCCATTGTGTTGCTCACAGTGGTTGTTAAAACCCCAAATTAAAAAAAAAAAGAAAAAAATGTTGTGTTTTGTACGAATCTTGAAAATATTCAGGATCAGGGATTGTACTATCAGTTACGTGGTACGATACAGTAATATAAATATCTTGAAAATAGTAATGTATTTTCATGAGGTCAGTCTGTTCTTCACATATTGTTTAGGCATTAAAAGCTTGACATGTCCAGATTAGAGCATCTGCGATAACATTTTATAATAACTACAGTGCCCCTACCATTACAAGAATTTAGAACGCAAATCCCCTCTTCAGTCGCTTCGTTTCCACAAATGCAAGAACAGAAGTAGACCTTTAACCAAAATATGCTTGGGAAGTTTCATCAGAATCGGAATACTTTGTCCATTCCCATCAAATGATCCTTTCCAAAAATGTTAAACTTGAAATATTACTTGCATACATTTCTGCTGGGTTGGAACATCCATTATCAGCAGGATTTCTGGTTAAAGTGATTAAAGAAATCCTGCTGATAATGGCTGTTCCAACCCAGCAGAAATGCGTGTGGATAATATTTCAAGTTTAGCATTTTTGGAAAGAGCATTTGATGGGAAAGGACAAAGTATTCTGATTCTGGAGAAATTGCCCAAGCATATTTTGGTTTATAGGTCTACTTCTGATCATGCATTTTTGGAAAGGGAGTGACTGAAGAGGGGTCAATGGACACCTAAGGTAATGCTGACAGGAATGCTTTCTAAATTCTTGTAATGGTGGGAGCACTGTAGTTATTATAAAGAATTATCACAGATGCTTTAATCTGGACTTGTCAAGCTTTTAATATCTAAATAATACAGATCTGTACATAAAGAGCAGACTGATCTCATGAAATACATTACTATTTTGAAGATATTTATAATTATCCTGTCAAGCTTTTAACATCTAAATAATACAGATCTGTACATGAAGAGCAGACTGATTTCATGAAATACATTACTATTTTGAAGATATTTATAATTATCCTGTCTGTGGCTTTTCCAGGATTATCTGTTGCTGCAAACTGATGTATTTGTATGCCTTGATAAAATTCTTCAGTTATTGTGATATCAAGGCTGTCTATTATCTTCTGATTTCTTCATTTAAACAGCTAGTTTTGTGTTGCATTGCTCTTGATGTTTCAGTAGTAGAATTTTGGTGTTCATGGTGGGAAAAAGTGCTGTGGTTTCTGCTTCCAAGTTGTGGAGGAGGAATTTATTCCAGCCGTATTAAAAAATAATGATTGCATCAGTAATTTCTTAACATTGACATCCAGAATGCAGGTTTTTCTTATTTTCGCAAAAGCTTTTACTATGAGCTGAAGCACATCTTGGTATTGCATTGATATTTTCAAATATGATTTTGAAAGTTCATAGTGTGTAAATAGCGTTCTTTTAATTACGCGGTACACTCAAAGTACACTCATCACATGCACCTCTTGTGTATAAAATATACTGCTATTCTGTCCGTTTAAAATAATTTGTGTTGCAGTTTTGGAATTTTGCAGTCAGCGATGGTGAAACTGCTCTCAAATTATATGCAGTCCCACAAAGGACTGGTAGAAAAAGTTAATTTTTGTGGAATGTGTTATTATTTTATCAGTATTAAAGTTTTTGTAGTGTTGCAACAATGATGCTGCCCACAGGGAGGCAACTGTTTTTCAGTGGCTATCATTTTAAATGGGGAAGTGGCTGACTGCAGAGGTGTGAACACTGTGCAACAGTGTTGAGATGGGCGAAAGCCTGAAGCCCAGGCTCAGGCTTACACAATAGTTACAGGGGTTCTATTGCCCCCTGCCTCCACACAGCAGCTCCCTGCTAATTCTGTTGAGCAATGTATGATGTTGATAGCTGTGTAGTCCAAGTTTTCCTGATGCCCAAAACATTTCAGGAATAAAAGACTGGTCAAAGAAACCCGTGTGGCTGGCTATACAATAGAATAGATGGAAGTCCCTTCCCCACTCTGCAGTTGAGGAAGATGTTGGTTAATCGCACAGGGAAGAAAGAGTGGAAATCTGGAAGAAGAATTTTGTTTTAATGCCTAAACAGGTTAATCTTAGTTTTTGGGCTCATTTGGGCCTGGGCTTTGCCTTGCAATATAAAATTTGGGCTCTTAAAATTGAGCCCAAACTCAGCACTGCTATGCAAACTTCCTCCATGGAAGTAATTGTATTGCAAAATCAAACAAACATGATATTTTACAAACTAAAGTTAGTAATTCTTCATTTTAAGGTTAAATTGAAATTTGTTAATGTGTCTGTTTATACCTACAAATTACAGTGATGTGCAAAAGTATTGTGCATGACCTTCAAAAACTGTTAATTTTTAAGTTTAACTTTTTGTTTAACTAACTAATTTTCATAGTCATTTCATCATTTATATGTCATTAGATGCAAAATTTAACGGAGATTTCAAAAATGTCTTAGTTTTTCGTATAGCTACTTCTGTTCTTAAGATAAATTACAAAAATCATGACCAAGTCGAAATTATTATGTAGAGGATCATTTATCCAATACTTGGGTTTACAGCAATAAATCGTTTTTATAATTCATGAGGAATGAAATAACATTTAAATACAGAAAAATAATGAAGCAAAATTATAAAATGTACCTAATATTTTTTTGCTCAGCTTTTAGCTTTAATCACAGCTTTGCATCTTTCTTGCACACTGTGAACAAGGTTTTGTAAAAGATTAGGTTGAATTTTGGTTATTGACTTCTTTTTTTATAGTTCACATGACACGCAACCACAAATTTTTTATCAGGGTTAAGTCCAGTGACTGTGGTGGCCAATCAAAATGCTGAACATTATTCTCCTGAAACCACTTTTTTACTACTTTAGCATGATGACAAGGAGCATTGTTATGTTGAAAAATAAAATTGGCATCATAAAGTCTTCTAGATGATGCTGGCATATTGTTTCCTAATATCCAGATGTATTTCTGGGCATTTACCATACCATGACAATATGGAGGTTCCCACTGCCAGGTGCACACATTTACAGCTTTAAACCATGACCTTCACCAGATGCTTAACAGTAGTCACTAAGGAACTGGATGGAATTCTTCATGCTTGAATCTCTTTTCATAGGTGCTACTCTGATTCCCATTAAGGCAAAATTATGATTCATCACCGAAAACAACATTTTCTATTTGCTTGGTTGTCCATGAGACATGCTGTTTTGCCTACTGAAGTCTATGCTGTCTTTGATTTGCAGTTAACAGTGGTTTACACCTGCCTCTGCAGCCTCGTAAGTCATGAAGCAGTCTCCTTCTAACAGAGATGTACTGGTTTTCCCAGTTCAATGATTGAAAGACACTTTGCAGTGTGGCATTGAATTGGGAGATATGGTGTCACCTTGTCTCACCCCATTTCCAATTTTCATTAGTACTGTATCCTCAAATAGCTAAATCTTTGCACTTGCATTTTCATAGATGTTATTAATGATGTTAATGTAAGCATCTTCAATACTGCAGGATTTCAAAGCCATTGTAACTGCTGATGGTTTCACAGAATGATATATATATAAATAAAATATATGTGTTGTGTTTGTTTATTATTGCATGCTTATACTTTCATTACTTCATTATCATATCACAGTTATGTACTTAGATGTTCAGGTTTCTGAAGCACGTTGCATAAATACATATTTTAAGAACAGAAAATTAAAAGAAAGAATAATATAAAAATTAATATGCTAACTGCCTACAAATATTTTCCATCTCTTTTCATTCATTGCAAGATTTCCCACCTCTGACAAATATACTTTGCCTGCCAGTAATAAAGGAAAAGTGCTTGAATTTTGTTTAGATTGATAAGATTTGAATGGATTTTGCATTGGAAATGCAATTGCCTCTAATTTTGGAAAGGATTTCAGAATAATAGTTTTAATTGTTATATGAGTGATTTATGCCATGTGTATATGCTGTGTTGTTCTATAAATGCAAGGTATTTTAAAGTTCTTCCTAAAGCCATTTAGTTAGGTGGTCCACCCAACAGTTTTCCTTCACCACCCAGTTTTTGAGAATCATATAAATATTATAGAAAGTCCATGACTAATGTCACATACTATTCTTGTTTGCAATCATCCTTTGATATTCAGATTATTCAAGACTACATTTGAGACTGACCACTGAGTTGCACAAAATTATTTTTCCTGGTAAAATTTGCATTGCATTTTTGAATGACATGTTCTCTGTGCATTAATTTTATCTTGTCTATGCTGTAATGTTAAGGAAGTAGACACTTTCCATTACAAATTTGTATTATGTCAGTACTAGAACCTGTAGTCTGTGAGTCGTAGAATCCACATACTTCTTCATGACAGTTGTGCATTTCTGAGCTGGTTAACCCCAGAAAGTATCACTATTTGCCATGATCATGTTCTTTTGTGGTCTCAGAATTTCCATGAAAAAATGCTGGCAGTAGTGAGCAATTCTTTGCTGAAGGTGTGAAAATTGTTGTATGCAATTAATGAACACTCATATATATGTTGTTATATACACAGGAGTACACACATTGATTGTGTAGAGTGGTGCTAAAGGGTTGGAACAGTTCCAACCCTTTAGCACCACTTTACGCAATCATTTGCTGAGATTAATTCTAATAAATGCACAATGGGATTAATGTTTTATCTTGTTTTATGATTGTTTTTTCTGTTAAGTATTTGTTTGATGTGCCAAGGGTCCATGCAACCTGAATAAACTGTTATGAACTGGCAAGAATTATTTGGAAATTACTATAAAATTATGTTGGAATGTGTTGCAATGTTAGCGTTTTACAGGCATGAAAGACTTCCACGAAAACACAGAAATCCGCTTTTTTCTGTTCCGTTTTTGGTGCTACCGATATTATTTCAAAAATGCAATAAAAAAATTATGGGAGGGGAGGGGGTATGCCTCCCTTTTCCGGAAAGCAAAATCGTAAATGACTTCGAGTGACGGGACGGTTACAGCGGAAAATGACGTTACCACTTCCAGGGATGGGAATCCTGCGCCAAAGGGTGCCCAAAAAAAAAAATATAATAAATCTTGCCACAAAAGGCAGATTTTGCACCATTGTGTGCCAGAACCGCGGTGCCCCGTTGTCATCGTCGGGACTACAGTACAGTATATTCTCTGTGCGCACATTTCCGCTTGACGCTGAGTAAGACTATGCGGCTGGAAGAAAGATTCAGTGACTAAAGGGTTACTGGTTTTACGTAGTTACTATGGGAATTGTTGACGGAAAACATCGAGTATGCTATGGAAATCGTCGGTCCGCTACAGACGATGTCATGTTTTAGAAATCGTCTGTCTGCTACGAATGATGGGAAACGTCAAGTATTCAACAGAAATTGAAAATCTCAGTGAAATAACATTAAACATCTCTGTACAGTTTATTTTCGTGTTTTCAAGATTCTAACACTTGTTAAACATATTTGGGGATATTTCTTGAGTGTTGAGAATGTCACGTCATTTTCCGTTTCCTCATTAAATTTTTTCGACCAAACCCTCCCCCCCCCCTTTTCTCTCTCCATTTTTCTGCCTGATTATATTTTTATTTTTGATGTTTTCTTATGTTCCTCGACTTCATATTTTTTTAAGAATTTTTTCTAATGAAACGCATGTTACCCTATTTCTAAATACATACTTCTTCAAAACTAATCAATAAAGAGCAATCGTTTTCACCCCTTTTATTAAACAAAATTAAATTTCTAGATCAGTATTTAATCCGTCCATGGTGGAATGCGCACTGTTTCCGTGTCCCGTAAAATTGTTTCACTGCAGAGTGAGCTACGCTGTATCGATTTTTCACTTTCATTTTCCATAAAATTCGTGTTTTTCCATTTCTCAGTCATTTCTTACTCACGCATGAGATTATTTCATAGATTCGCGGAATTCAGTTTTTTATGTCATCATTTGGGTCATTCTCAAGATCGATGTAAAACTGAAAAGCTGGTTTTTTTGGGGGGGGGGGTCTCTTCCATCTGGGAAAGGTATTTCATCTTTCAAAACTTTCAAAAAAGAGAAGTTAAAAGAAGTGAAGATTTTTTCCCATAATCCAAATTTATTTTTCTCGCGGTAATTCTTCTGCACAGTATTGTCATTATATATCATTGTAATGCATAAATATTTGTATTTTAGCTTGAAAAATGGAAGGAAAATGTCTGAAAACTGAAGTCGGATGGAGCAAAGATTTTGCCAGCAATAGTAATCCTCGATCGTGCGACGTTCCCCCTACCCTGTGTTGTTGTTAAATGTTGGTAATTTTATATTTCAGATGTAGTGATGTTCTCCAGTTTAATATTTGCATAAGTAAATCTCAATGAATCCCAAAACTTGCACTTTTTTAAAAGTTAAACAAATTCAGTGCCCTCTCAAAAATGGTGAAGGCATTATTGAGTGGTTTTCATGGCCCTCAAGTGGAAAGTTCCTTTAGTATGATGGGGGATGTACTTGATAAAGAATCCAGCAACATGAAAATTTAAACATTTTTATCTGTTCAAACCATAAAATATAAGCTTACTGAATCAGGATAAGTCAGTCTTGGAATTTTTTTAAAAAAACTATTATTTGCATGACCCTGTAAATAGATTTATGCCAGAATATGAAATCATCATATTCAGAATATAAGAAATAATTACAAGATAAGGAAATGAAAAGAAGATGAAAGGAGCTAAATATCTCTAAAAACTTATGCAGCAAATTGAAATCAAATGAATTGGTTCAGGAGAAAGAAAATTCTAGCCTGCTAATTCATAAAAGAAGGTTATAACAAATTGTTAGACAGAAGCAACTTAAGAAAATGAAATTTCATTAGTTGGGAATGACTTTTATTGTTTATCTACAAAATGTCTAATGTTTTCGGAAGCATTTATCATATTTCTTCATAAATAATTTTGTGTCAAATCAAGAATGAACATTTATTCATTAAACTTTATTATTTATCAACAAACATGTCTGACGTTTTTCAAACCTTCAAGATTTCATTTCCATATGACATTATCTTATAAAGACATTTGATTAAAGACATCGTTCTGTATGAAGGTGAGTGATTTTCTATGCATATGACCTCATCAGCAATTGTTTTCCCTTACATTATATTGTAGTATATATTTAATTTTCTGGAAACAAAATACATACACTAAATCCATTTAGTTGGCAGGAATGTGCCCAATATGTAAATGTCATGGTTGTATACGTTAGAAAGTGACGCCCCCACCCCCCTCCCCGTGTGTGGAAGTTCAGCTTTTCCTATCACTGCCCAGTTTTATGCCTGGTTTTATTTTTTATTTTAGATATTAATAAGTGCAAAACTAATAAAATTGATCTATAGCATTTATTGAGAAATTTTGCCTTTATGTTAAAAGCACAAATGTCAGATTTTTATGTTTTTTGCTGATACAGCCTCCTTCCCTTGTCCTATCTCCACCTCTAGTACAGCTTATTTGCCATTTATTTGGAGTTAGTTGGGTGATAGCATTCCTACAGTTCAAATTTACAGTACCCACCTTGTGTTTAGCATTCTTTGGCCATGACATGCTTTTGCATAAAAAAGCTACAATTCATGCAATTATATCATAATTCTGAGTTGATTTGGAATTGTATGCCCACTAGCCTTCTTAGAAATACAGAAAAAGTATGTTAACGGAAAGACGGTAACAAGAATCAGTCTAAATGTTATTGAAATAGGTTAGGTGAGTGAGTTTGTATATTTAAGATGGATGTTTGACAGAGAAAACGGATTAAAAGTTAGTAGGTGAGGGAATTCAATTTTTCAAAAATCATAGCTGGCTTAGGAGGACTCCATAGGACTTGATGCTATAAAAGTTCCAGAATGGCTTGCATAAAAGTGCAGTATGTCCTACTCTGATGTAAGGCAATGAAATTTGCATACTGCAGAAGAGAGAGAGTTGTTTGTATGCTAGAGAGAGAAATGTTGCAGATGTATAATGTGAAGCAGAATGTTTTTAGTAGAGTCACGACAAATATTCTAAGGTGATTGGATCATGTTAAAAGAATGAGTGACAAGATGCGAAGTAAGAGAACACATTCAGTCAAAGTGGGGGGAGGTAGAGGAAGGCCAAGGAAATGGTGGGAGGATTGTATTCAGAAATGTCTGCATGAGGAAAAGATAATAAGTATGAAGTACAAAAGTTCTTGTGTTACATGTATGATGGATGTCTGTGAAGCTCCAGTTTTGTACCAAGATCACTGTAAATGGATACTTTTAATAAATCAACAATAAGTAAAATCTAGCACCATTGGTCTTATTATTTTATGTGTGCGTGCGCGGGCGGGCAAGCTCATGAGCTTCCTTTGAGGAGCTCATGTTTGAATATCGGAGAGCAACTTAGTGATATGTATGTGTTTCCCAAACATAGTTGGACAGTGAAAGCTAATATTACATGCATGTGTTTGTGTTTCTGTCATTGCAAATAGCAGATTAGATCAAATAGCAAAATTTGCTTTTGAATATAGAAATTCTTGATTTACATCAGAATGCAATATATAATTATTATTTTTTTTATAAAACAGGTGGATATGTTTTTTATTGATATTATTACTTTTCATGTAGCAGTGTTTAAATAAAGAAAACTTGGGAACTTTGGTTACTAAATAAAGAACTCTATCCCCCCCTCTCTCTCTCTCTCTCTCTCTCTCTCTCTCTCACACACACACACACACACACACACACACACACACACACACACAGTGGTGCTAAAAATAATTGTGCTTGTTCAAGTTTTCATTCCTTTATAATGGAGAAACGAAAGCTAAGTTAGTAAAAAAAAAAAACTTTTTATCCTTTTATTAGTCAGTAAAATTTGAATGGAATGTTGCAATTTTTGTTAAAATGTATTCATTTTTAAAATCTTGGCCATGTGTTCTGGAGGTCCTATATTTTTTGTTTTAATTGTGTATGAATTTTAAGCATTTCATTTTTCTAGATAAAGCTGATAAGAGGGCTGAATTAGAGAGAACAGAAAAACAGCTGCAAGAAAGACAGGTCAGTTTATTTATTTGATATAAGTAGAATGCAAAAACAAATAACAAATGTATCAACTCAAATGAATTTATACTCAAGTTATGTTTGAACAAAGGGGGGAGGGGATGTAGAAGCCTTTCAACCCATCTTGGATCTTGATCATGTATGAATATGCCCAGTGTGATTGTTTGTTGATTGCCAGATTTGTGTTTCATGATATTCTTTGACAATTTAAAGAAGAGATTTCAAAATAATAGGGATGAAATGAGGACTGTCGCTGTTGCAGTTTGTACCTCATCTGATTGCAATGCCAACAGTCCTCACTTCATCCCTATTATTTAAAAATGTTTTCGTTAGCAACAAAGAACATAAAAATACAAACCAATTTTGCTCTGGGCATTTACATGTGATCAAGATCCAAGCCAGTTTGAAAGTCTTCTGTACTTTTCTTCCTTTGTTTATACAAAACTAGAGTGTAAATTCATTTCAGCCCCCTTATGTTTGATTATTGTAATTAACTTCTTTATACTGAAGATCCTGTCTTTGCCAGCCTTATATATATATATTCATTATCATCAAAGACATGTCTGTCTCAATAATTGGGACCACACAATAGAAAGTATTGACAATACTTAAATAAAAGATGTGTGTGTCTTCTATGTTTTATAATATTCATTTCTATTAGGTGGTGAAACTGAGCTGGCTATTATAAATTTTCAAAAATGAGATTTCTCTGATCTTTGTTTTTGAAGTTCAGCAGTGTGCTGTTTTAATGACTATAATACAACTTGGTGTGATATTTTGTGTCCACACAAAAAATGCAGTTTTTATTGGGAATGCCATAGCAATAAGTGCAGTTGTTGCAGTATGTCCTTTAAAATATTACTGAAAATGTACTGGAGGGATTTCTCATTCATGTGAACAAATATAGAAATTAATATCTAACGAAAATAATATTGGTCATAACTTTTTTGTGTATCGTAATATAGATAGCTAATTCAGTTCAAAAATGAGAGATAAAGCCATATGCATCCAAGATAGCTATGTCAAGATTAATCTTCACTTTTAAATAGTTAATGATGTCAAGTTTTCATCATAGTCATGACCAAAAAAATTTTAAAAAATATTGCCAAGTAAAATGAGTTCATTTTATTGTTTTTCATCATTATTAAAAAAAACATCAGTTGTTGATAATATCCATAAGTCTATATAGTCAGCAGTGCTTTTTGTTTTTTAACAAAGTTTTTAAACTCTGTGGTAATTAAAAAGTTGCTCCATGTATGTTATTATAGTACAGTAATAGTAGCATATAAAAGCTTCAGTTTTCCATTTGGCTGCTTGTGATGATCTCATGGCCATCCCCCTCAAAATAAATGAAAAAACCATTAGAAAGTACCAATCACTCACCCTAAAGATCATGGTAACCTCCAATGACAACACACTTCCAACACGTCAATCATCGTGATGTAACTGGGCTTCCAAGGTTTACAGACATCTTGCTTACGCTTCTTACTTCCGGGTGTGAAACATCGTTTTTTTTTTTTTTTTTCCTTAGCCTTATGAGATGTTACTATAAAGCCTTGTCAATTCCATAAAAAATCACACATACTACTCATTCATACAATTCAAGTAAAAACTATGTACATAACCTTACATTCATAGGTGGTTAAACCTTTGTCAACTGTAATTATCAAACTGCTCCTTCTGTTTCACAACCCCTGCCACTCCCACTGCAAGTGTCACACTCATTCAGCCCCTCACATCCAATCCTCTAATACTTTCAACAGGCCTCTGTCGTCTTCAGGAGGCAGGTGTGTCTCACCCGCCCACCACAGCTCAAGTGAGCAGAGCCATCGAGGCATGGGCCCCAGTCGCTATCTCAGAATCATTGTGTCTCTGGCGCCATCTATTGTCCCTGCTGCTCTTTTTTCCCTCTTTCTTTCTACGCTGCTGTTCAATTTTTATTAGGGCTTTCCATTGTTCGTTTATGTTACTTGGCTCATTAATGTTGCATAATCTTGATCTGTTTTTTTCAATTAACACTGATTCTGCAATTCTTAACTGCCTTTCGTTTTTACAGCTCTTAATAATTTTAATATCTTCAAACCTTGGACATTGTTGATTTTCCATACAGTATTGGGTCAATGCTGTCTTAGCTTCTTTTTTATTCCAATTATTAATATGCTGGTTCAATCTATACTTTAATTTATTCTTGGTGCTGCCTATATATGACACAGGTGGTTGCTGGTTTATTGGGATTTCATAAATTCCTGCTCTATCTAATTGGCTAATTTTTTCATTTTTAATCACTAAATTTTTTACAGTAAGTACCTGATTTCCTACCTGTATCAAAATAATAGCTGTTGATCTAAGAAAAGCTTTTACATTACTTTAAATATAAACAACCTGATGTAAGAAGCTTTGTTTTTGGTGGCAAAAGGAAATAACGCATTTTGGTTTCAAGAGTGGGGAGACAGTCATCAGTGCTGTGCATACCAAAGTTTTATTCACTAAATAGTTTAAAATAGGTATTTTATTAACAAAAGTTTTCATTTAAATTCATGTACCAAGTTATATGTAGTTAGAATTATGCATGCATTCATAAGCAGTCTTCCCTATATATATATATATTTTTTTTTTTACTGTACACACAGCAAGTTCTTGGTCCTTTGTTTCTTTTTCTTTTTTTTTTAAATACGCCACACTCCCATGCAATGCCAGGGATTTTGGATGGTGGGGAATGTTTCAACTACTGCCAGTTTTGATACATTCTTTATTTTTTATTTTTTTCCCCTTGTATGTGATACATAATTTTTTTTCTGTCACAAAAGTATTTTATATATGCTTTCAAATTGAAATTGAGTATTAACTGCTCTTTTAATTTGTAGGACAGAGCAGAAGAGTTAAGAGAAATGGCAATTAAACTGAGGCAGAGGTAAGAAAGTATTTCTTTAAATACTGAAATAAAATTTTTTATAATATTTTTAAATCTGCATTTTTTTTTTTTTTTTTTTTTTTTTTGTGAGTGTGCTTCAAAGGATTAGATTTTTTTTTTTTTTTTTTTGTAAGCGTACTTCAAAGGATTTCATCATGCAAGATTAGAGGATTTGTGTGAACTAAGGCAATAGAAAGAAACACACTGGCACATGCAATATGTTGGGAATCGCTAAAAAAGAAAAAAAACTGTTGCAAGTTTTAAATGCGTGATAAAATGATTGAATCATTGTGCCATATGTCAACAGTTGTTTGTTGCCCATTTGATAAGATATATAAAAAAAAAAAGATATCGAAAAGTTTTGAAATAAATAATACCAAAAGAATGATGAATTTCAGCACAAAATGTCCAGAGAACCCTCTGCTAGTGTAATTGGTACAAAGAAGGAAATAAAATGATTATCTACGTGAATTTTTTAGGTCTTACATATGATAGAAAATTAACGTATGAATAATGATTTTCTAATTGATAAGAAATCGTTAGAAGTGTGTAAATATTTAATTTTTTTTAATTTTGTAATTATAAATGTAAGTTTTTAATTTATATGAATTTTTTAGACATTTGCAAATTAAGGGAATCAGTTACTTCAGGGGCTTTGTATTTTACTTGCCATATATGGAATATATTATTATGGTAAGTTCATTCTTAACTTAAAGCATGAAGCTTTTTTATTAATAATGTCCATACATACAAACCAGCCACTGAATTGAAAACCTTTATGCAGATGTACATAAATGTCACTTGCACAGCTTATGTATGACTTGGTCACATGCACCATCTTGTGATCTAAACAACTATTTAAGACTGCTGCTCATCAGTAATCATTAGTAATGTTGGTCACAAATGGGAAAAACAAAGGATCTTTTGGAGTTCGATAAAGGACTTATTGTGGATACCCGTCTGACTGGAGTAACAATGTTGAAAACTGACTGGTTTCTCAAAAGGTGAGATATCCTGGGTCTTTAATCAGTGGACAAATAATCACATTACTTGTTTAAGAAGCATGACTGCAGTGTGATGACATTCTGTCAGGAATAAGATTGCCGTCATGTGAGAAGGCTTGTATGGAGAAACAGGTCTGCTTGTGTACAGCAACTGATCAAAGCATTCAACAGGCATGTGATTCTTCCGCTAATTAGAGGAATTTTGTGAATTCACGTTTTAAAAAAAATGGAAATCCGCTAAACTTGTCATTTGCGATCTCAGGCTTTTGACAAACATTTGTGATTGTTGATATGTTGGGGGGGGGGGGGATTGTGCCAAAAGAGAGAGAAATATTCGTTGGGTTGGTGGCGTTGTTTCAGTCATAGGCGTAATCTTTCTGCTGCTGCGTGACTGACCGGCAGCTCCAGGCTGACGCTGCTACTTCTGCTGCTGCTCAGCCAACGAGTTAGCTGCGAGTAACGTCACTTCAAACGTCTCGGTTGCCTCGGAAATGGCTTTTTTAGGGGAACACTCAGCTGTTTCAGTTCAACTCCATCCTTTCCACTGCTATTTGTTTTATTTATTTGCTGGAGGGCAAAATCAGTTGAGAGATTAGATTGGGCGGAGCCCTGAGCCATCATGCGCAAAGAAAAGGAAGAAAAGTTCTGTTCACGTGTGACTGGACATTAACGTTACGAACCTTCTCTCTTAGTTGCGAGCGAAAGTGTCATAGGCATCCAGAGATGCCAATTATTGCAGTTGTCCTCCCGGAATTACGGGTGACTAACGAAAAATTACGGAAATTCAGATTTTCGCTGATATTAAGAATGCTTTACTGGTTTTGTAATTAATCAATCTAAAAACCTCCGAGGAATTTGTTTTGCTTGTTTAAAAGTTAAGTGGAAAGAAAGCACTGCGCTAAGTCGGGATTACCTCCGACTGGGGCGTTTCTTTCGCTGTGGCGTGATTACATCGGCCCGAAGCCTCTGCACAAAGTTCGCGACGCAGCACTTTGTTTCTATTTTTTTTTTCTTTCCGAGGAGGAGGAATTTGTTTTGCGTGTTTGAAAGCTAAGTGGAAAGAATGCACAAAGGATAACCTTGGAATGTACGGTGCCGGGCCGGGATTACATCAGCCAAAAGCCTCTGATCACAGTTCGTGATGCAGCACTTCCTTTCTTTTCTTTCTTTTTTTTTTTTTTTTCCGAGGAGGAGGAATTTGTTTAGCTTGTTTGAAAGCTAAGAAAGCATGGCGTCGGGCCGGGATTACGTCCGCCCGGCGTGTTTCTTTCGCCATTACGTGATTACATTGGCCCAAAGCCTCTGAACAAAGTTCGTGGCACAGCACTTTATTTCTTCTTTTTTTTTTTTTTTTTCTTTCCGAGGAAGAGGAATTTGTTTTGCGTGTTTTAAAGCTAAGTGGAAAGAATGCGTGAAGGATAACCTTGGAATGCACTGTGCCGGGCCGAGATTACGTTGGCCGAAAGCCTCTCAACACAATTCGTGATGTAGCTCTTTGTTTCTTTTCTTTCTTTTTTTCCGAGGAGTAGGAATTTGTTTCGCTTGTTTGAAAGCTAAGTGGAAAGAAAGGTAGGCGCCGAGCCGGGATTACGTCGGCCTGGCGTGCTTCTTTCGCTGTGGCCCGGGATTACATCGGCCTAAAGCCTCTGAACAAAGTTCGTGATGCAGTTCTTTGTTTCTTTTCTTTCTCTTTCCCCCGAGGAGGAGGAATTTGTTTTGCTTGTTTTAAAGCTAAGTGGAAAGAATCCATGGCGCCATGCCGGAATTAGGTTGGCCGGAATCCTCTGAACTAAGTTCATGACGCAACTCTTTGTTTCTCTCCTTTTTTTTTTTTTTTTTTTTTTCCGTGGAGGAGGAATGTGGGGTCAGAGCCCGATTTACACAGAATTGGGCCCTAGGCACAGCACAAGATGAAGTCTCCCTCCCATCCATGTTCTTAAAAGAGTAAGTACATTTGTTGCTTCTAAATATTACCAATTAATTTAAAAGTTGAATTAATGAATAGGATACTCTACGGGGAAAAAATAGGAAATGATATGTACTTTTATTCAATCTTAATGTTAGCAAGGAAATTTGCACTTAAAAATGTAGATGGGTAAGTAAAACACTTTAATAGTTCAGTATTGCTATTTTTGCATTTAATTTTACTTGCTTAAACACACACACACAACACACATAAAATAAAATTAGCGATAATAATTTTGATTTTTGCATTTGTCACACTCGTTTTATTTATGTGTATCCTGGAATAGCTTTTGGTGTTTTCAGTTAATTGGATGCTTAGATAATCACATGCCTGATTCAAAGAAGGATGTTGCTGGACCATATTTCAGCGAACTACATACAGGGAATTGAAGAGAATTGGTATTCGCACTCACATGCCTGCACAGAAACCACTGATTTCTGTGAAGAACCAAAACGTTCATCTGCAGTTGTGTCAGGAACACCATGATTGAACACTGGAAGACTGAAAAAAAGTACCATGTGGTCTGATAAGTTGTAGTACACCTTGTTCTGTATCAATGGTAGGCAGAGAGTTTGGGGAGCTCCATGAAGCAATAGGCCCAGCTTGCCTTGTAATCACAACTCAAGATTCTGGAGCATGGTTTGTATGCTCCTTGAAAAAATAAAGTTAATTTTCAAGTCCTTGAAAGTACTTGAAAAAGTTTAATACTCCATAAATAGTACTTGAAATTTTTTATTTATTTATTTATTTATTTATTTATTTTTTTTTTTTGAGTAACTATATTGAAGGAGCATGTATAAAATAATTGTTTGTGCTAAAAAGTTGTATACCCAGAAGCAGAATTACCTTCAGTGTTCTGCGATACAACTTTCAAAGATTGTAAATGTTCTGCGGGTAAAGCACAAAACACTTTGACCAAATTTCATAAAAAAAAATTAAGTGCATAAATCACAGTAAAACAAACATTAAAAAATTACTATCAGTTGAAACCTTTTGTTAAATATAACAATACATAAACCTGTTATTTAAATTAAATAAATTTATTTAGAACCCGGGTATGTATTTAGAATTTCATATTCTGTTAGTAACTTTTGAAATTAAGTAGTGTGCCATTGTTGCAGATGAATTATTTACAAAGTGTTGGTGGTAATTTGGTCCATGCATTGAAACTAGGGCAGCTTTCAGTATTTTTCAGACTGATTTTATGTCCAAACTGTGCTCTTTTTGACGTTATAAACATTCATTTATCATTTGTTTCACCTATAACACACAATATGTAATACTTATACAATGTGATCCATTTAAACCAGTACCATGTGATTTACTTATAACTTTTTTATAAATATCAACAAAATCATGCAGTAAGTTGAGAATTATGCATGTGGCATTGGAGAATCATTTTATCAAAGCAAATGTTGGAATTGTCCTCCACTTTTCTTGTAAACACAGTTGTACACGCCGCACCATATTCAGTGATGTCTCATGTAGAGTACGAGCAGTAACATTGCCAATTTCAGTCGTGATTGTTTCACGCAATGCATCCAATGTTTTTGGACGGATTTTGTAAACTCTATCCTTTAAGTAGCCCCATAAAAAAAAAAAGTCAGGGGAAGTTAAGTCCGGAGATTGGGGAGGCAATATGTTTTTTGAAATTAATCTGTCATCAAAGAAGCTAGTTATGAGTTCCATTGAGACTTTCGATGTGTGACACGTAGTGCCATCCTGCTGAAAGTAGCCCTCTGTCAATTCAATGTCATCAAGTTGTTCCACAAATTCATTGAATATGCGGCAATAAACGTTAGAGTTGACAGTCTCAGAGAAAAAAAATGGGGCCGATAATTTTTGTATATGAAACCACACACCATACACCAATCTTTTGTGAATACATCGGTGTTTCACACATAATGTGTGGGTTTTCGGCAGCCCAGTATCTGCTGTTTTGCAAATTGACGTAGCCTGACAGATGAAACCAGGCTTCATCCGTAAATCATGTGATAGAGAGAATATCAGATCGCAAATTAAGAAAATTTTGAAGCCATTTGTAGCAACTTACTCTCTTTCCCTTGTCCGGTTCCTGCAGCTGATGGATTACGTGTACTTTGAATGGTCGAATATTCGCTTTTTTTGCTGCCCTTTGACAAGTTCCATATGAATATCCTGTCTGTTGGCTTAACTGTGCAACGATTTTGTCGGAGATTGAAGTAAACGTTACCAAACATCGTCCATGCGTGTTTGGGGCATCGGAGGGTGATATCTACCGCTACCGCTGAGAAGAGAACTGGTTTGCTCCAGTTTTTTTGCCATCGACAGAATTGTTGACTTGCTTGGCACTTTTCGAACTCCAAACTCTCTTCAAAATGCTCGTTGCGTTTTGATGACAGAATTGGTTACCCAATACGATTTCACTAAAAAAACACGCTCTGGAACAGAGTTCTGCATGTTTCCAAATGCACGCAAGTGAATGACAATGCAACAACAAACAAATCACGAGCTGAGTTACATTTACGGTTAACAATCTTCTTCACGGTGGCGGTTTTCATTCTCCAGGAGTTGCTGCTTCTATTGAAAAAAAGAAGTTCCTTGCGCGATCCCTTGCAAAAATGTAAGGTTTTTTTCAGGGTACTGGTTGAAATGGATCACCCTGCCTCTGAGACAGCCAGAGAAAAAAAAACTTAATACATTTTAGAATCTGTTTTCATTTCATTTAGAGCTTGTTTTAAGAGAGCTTTAATCAGGCAAAAATGTTCCACTTGTCCTACTTTTTCTTCGGAGTGAGGAATACATGGAGAAACCTTTACAAATTCAATGAAATTGGAAAGATCTTCCAATTCTTTCTTCTGCTCAGAACTGACATGAGTTCTTGGAAATATTAATTATTCAAAATTCAATAAAATACCTGCTATTATAATTATTTATGTCAACAATTTTCTCATTTTCAAAATATACACTTTATTATTCTAATAGATCAGCTATGTAGCCTGTTATCTTCTGACTATCACAACATAAGGCAGCTATGTCAAAGTTATTCCAGGTGGAGCGCAGTTTTTTCGAACTCTTTGCTCAGTCTGATTTCGATTTTCAGAAATTTATCCTCCATTTTGGAGCAGAAACAATAATTTACTGAAAAAAATTATATTTTACATTAATACTGAACAGAGGGCATCATGAAAAAAAAAATTACAATTATGGGAGAAATCGTCACTCTCCGTCTAGCTTCCATTTTCGAAAGTTTCGAAGGACCAAATTACGTTTACAGCCGGACCCCGCCCTTCTTCACTCTCGGAAATGACGCAAATGACAACAACAAAGGCAAAATTTTCCGAATCCGCAGGAGAAACTCATGGCTAAATATTAGAAGTAAATTTTCGCTCCATCGAATTTACATTTTCAGAAAATTGTTGCCTACAGTTTCAAGCTGAAATACAAACATTTATGCAATAGACTGATATTTAGCAACAATACTGGGCACAAGCAACTTCGCAAGAAGAAAAGATAACGATTACAGGAAAAATTTTAAGTTTTGAAGAACAGAATACTGTTTCCAGATGGGAAACGACCCCTCCTCCCACACAAACACACACATTAACCCCTCCCCCAAATTCTCTTCAGTTTTGCATTGATCCCAAATAAAGAAAAACTCGGAATTCCACGAAAGAATCTTGTGCCTGATTTGTAACAGTTAGCGACATACAAAATGAATTGCTAAGGCCGCTACGTATGGAAGCCAGTTCGGGTGTCCATAAATTGATTATATTCCCGACATGAACGATGTATTCGACTGCAACTTTTGTAACTCAGGAAAAGATTCGTATTTAACGCACATTTTATGGATACGTTTTTAAAGCTTGAATTTCATGAGTGGTCAAAATGCAGACCCAGATTTTATGTGTATATTTTTTTCTTAAAATTTTCTAAGGTGAGAGACCCCTTCCTAGCAACTTTATTTTGGCGGGAGTGAAAACTTTGGGCGGAAATCCCGCCATCCTGCGTGTTCTGTGGTTGCTGGCTTGAGGTGTTTTTTCCAAGATGGACACCTAACAAACACTCTTCCCAACAATATGTGGTTTAATACAGCTTGGTGCCTCCAAAACAGAGGGGCAATTCAAAGTTTGTAAAGTAAACCAGCAGAGGGCAACAAACAGGTCATTGAAAGTGTGCCCTTTCCCAGCTAAGTCTATTGAGTCAAGGCGAATCAAATGTCCAGCGCGAATGAGCAGTGGAAACAGGTCCCCACCACATCGAAATGGAACCACCTTCAGTAAGTTCAAACCATTGTGTTACATCACAGAGTTATTATAAATAGCTAACATGTTTGTGAAGAGCAAGGTTCAGGCGTGGTTTCTTCAGACGTAACATGGCTTGCAAAGGAAACATGCAGACGCCGGATTTGTGAGTCATCTTCCTGTATGAATTTAAACTAGGCCATTCTGCAGAAATTGCGGCTCGAAATGTTAAAGTGTTTGGAGAGAATACAGCTAACAAACAAACTATTCGCCGTTAGTTTGTGAAGTTTCAAAGCGGAGATACGGACCTGCAAAACGAAGCACGTGGTCAACAACCTGTTGCTGTTTCTGACGATGTTCTGTCACGTGTGGCTGAAGCGGACCCCAGCAAAACATGTCGTGAGATAGCGGCAGAGGTAGGTTTCCACCACATGACAGTTGTTCAGCATCTGGCTGCACTGGGTAAGGTCAAAAAGCTGGACATGTGGCTTTGCTTGAGTTGAAAGCTGCCAACAAGTCTGGGCGTTTGGAAGTCTGCAAATCACTGCTTGCCAGGAATAAACAGGAACCTCTACTGCATCGAATCATCACCTTCGACGAGAAATGGGTCCTTTATGATAATCTGAAACAATCTGCAAAATGGTTAAGCAAGGCACAGCCTGCTGGACGGCATCCTAAGCCACCCCTACACACCAAGAAGATGATGATCCTTGTCTGGCGGTCCACAGCCGGGATAATTCGTCGGAGTTTCTAGGCAAGAGGCCAGACCATCACTGCAGAACGTTATTGTGCTGAATTACACCAGATGCCCCAGAAATTGCTGCAGAAATGACTGGCTTTGGTCAACAGCCATGGTGTTCTTCTGCTCCAAGACAACGCCCACCCTCATGTTGCACACGGACGATGCTGACACTAAGTGCCTTGGGCTATGCAGCACTGCCTCTTCCTGCCTATTACCTAGACTTGTCTCCGACAGACTATCATCTGTTTCATCACCTGGATCACTTCTTGTCCGGGAAACAGTTTACGACAGACAACAAGGTTCAGCATGCAGTTGATGACTTCTTCAGGTCCCAGCCACAAGACTTTTTTCATTCCTGGATCATGGCCTTGCCAGACAGATGGCAACTATGCGTCGATGCCGAGGGGGATTATTTTGCTTAGATAAGTTGTCCTACTTTTCCGTTCTTGCCATCCACGTGTGCTGGTCCTTTGCTGGACATTTCATTTGCACCAACCCAATAAAATATGTGCCTACTGACTTACTGACAGCTCACACATGTGGTAATTTGGTTTTAAAAAGTCCTTGAAAGGTGCTTGAATTTATTTTACTTGGAAGAGTACACGTCTTGTGGAGATGGTGTCATGTTTTGGGTCACATTCTGTTGGTACAGGACAGGTCCCTTGATATTGCTGAAAGGTCGGGTGTTCTACCAGGATAATAGGAACATTGTTTCCAATCAGGTCCATCCTGCGATGTTGACATTTTAACCAGCAGGTGACGGCTGTGTCATGGACAGCAATGCTACTATCCATCATGCAAGACATATTTAGCAGTGATTCAGCGAGTATGACAGCGACTTCCATGACCTTCCCTGGCCACCACAATGCCCAGATATGAACCCCGTCGAGAATTTATGGAACATGTTAGTGAAACAGATCTGGGAGCATAGGACATGTTAAAAAACAGATCTGGAAGCAAAGTCCTCTTCCGTCAAATATGAGAAGTTAAAGGATTGTCTGGTGGACACCTGGTATTCTGTAGACTTAGATGCACTACAACACCTTGTGGAATCTATTCCAAACTGCATGTGTGTTGTAATTTTCAGGCTAAATGAGATCCTACCCAGTATTGAATAAAAGTTTTTAATTCAGTGGCTGGTATGTGTATGTAATGTGAAATCAATTTTTTTTTATTTTTTTTTCCAGTTTTCATTTTCTTACCGGGAACTTTAGTTAAGTTAAAAATGTTACAAGTTCAACAAATTTTGTCTTGAAGTAAGCAAATGGAAATTTTGATGGTTCTACAAAAGAGTTACAAACACATCAAAAACTACATAAATTTATGTCAGGGCAAGTAAAAAGTTTGTGTACAAAGACAAGATTTTGTCATCACCCTAACCTTAATCAGAAAAAACTTGATAGAAACACTGCTGAAGTGATGAGGAATTTTTATAACAGTAATAAAGATTTAAAAAATTCTCTCTTACACGGTAAAATAAAAAAAATTATTTAAAGTCTGTGAATGAAGATACAAGAATTGTGCTTTACTTAGCGTGGTATACACAATATTGCATGTTTACATTACCTGCTAAAATGTAAGTGATGTGCAATGATAAGTTTAAAAAAAAATTACTTTAGTGGAGATGTCATGCCTCTGAGAAAGAAACTAGTGTAGTTAATTTGTATTCCAGTTAAAGCAAAGCATTTTTTAAATGCATGCATAGTATTCCCTGAAAACATTTAGTTAAAGGATTCTTTGCAGCAAAAATTTGTAGCAGCTGTGGAGAATAAATATATTCAGACAATGAGTGTCAGTTAATCTTTGTACAGTAAAAACTATTGCAAATGGTGCTGATGAAATTGTAGATGTGTTTTGTGATAATCACATCAAGCTGAAAACTAACTTGATTTTAGTGCAGCACCAGAAATAAAATATTTTTCTTACTGAAGGAAAATTTGGCAGAGTGAAAGTTACTTTAATTATTTCCTACGTTACCAAAATAACTGCTTCATTTAACAAATTAAAAGTTCAGTCCTGTCACTGGGCAACTTTGCATCCATTTGTGTATCCGAAGCAGCTTTGTATCCATTTGTGTATCCCAAGCAACTTTGTACCACAGGATTGAAGATTAGAAGGTTAAATATCAAAATTTGTTTTTATTTCTGAACATTTAAAATTAGATATTGTTCTGTTTTTATCTTCTGAAAGGAACCGAGTTTGGGGGGGGCAGCAATTCCTGTTTTGAAAAAAATAACTTGAATAAGTGTGCAGCACAGTATAAAAACTGAGAAATAAACAACTTGAATTTATCTCAATATAGCTTCAAGCTTATACACTGCCGGACAATTGCTAAGGACGGATGACAATAGCAACGATAGCAACCATAAAATGGAAGGCAAAAAAATGTGGAGATTAGCATAAGTGCGGGATACAGTAAGACGTGTTGTGCGTATGCAAATTGTGGATTGCCGAACTTGTTCGTGACGTCATAGCGCTGATAAGAGATATAAAGGATTTGATGCATATTGACCGTTGTTGTTCAAACGTAAAGTTGAAAGGGAAAGAATCAATTGATGAACTTGCAAGTTTCAGTATGTCTTCCCGACATCACCTAGATGATTTTACACGTGGCCGTATTATTGGCAAGATCGAAGAAGGGCGAAAAATAACAGATGTTGCCAGGGAGTTCGACGTCAGCCACAGTGTTGTTTCAAGGCTTTGGAAATCATTTCAAACAAATGGAGAGTGTAGCAAATGTCACGGGGGAGGTCGTGTTCGCAGTACGACACCTGCAGAATATCGGTACATAGTGCTATCAACAAAAAGACACCGGCGCAGCACAGCTAGTGAGGTAGGAAATCAGTTTATGGCTGCTACTGGCCAGCGGATCTCCCAAAAAACTGTCGCCAGATGTTTGCATGAAGGAGGACTATACGCCCGCTGTCCTGTTGTGTGCATCCCATTGTCCAGACGTCACCCTACCGCCCGTTTGCAATGGTGCCATCAACATCAGAATTGGACTGATAACGACTGGTCTGCTGTCCTCTTCTCAGATGAGAGTAGGTACAGTCTATCGTCTGATTATCGACAACTGATCTGGCGTGATAGTGGTACTGCATATTGCCCAGCAAACATACAGGAAAGGGACCGATATCCGACATGTAGTGTCATGGTATGGGCTGGCATCATGATCAATGGCCGTACGTCCCTCTATGTGCTTCCAACTGGGACTATGACTGGCCAACGATACATTAATGATGTTATGCTACCTCATGTTCGCATGTTCCGTGGTGCTGTCGGTGATAGATTCATTTTCATGGACGACAACGCAACATGTCATCGAACAGTCGCTGTCCAGGAGTGTCTTGAGAGCGAGGATATTCAACGCCTCGTATGGCCAGCACGTTCTCCAGATCTGAATCCCATTGAAAATGTGTGGGATGCTTTGGGGAGGAGTCTTGCTGGTCGCCAACGCCCCCCAATAAACAAGGACACCCTCATCCGTGCACTGACAGAGGAATGGGATAAATTACCCCAACAGCTGCTTGATTTGTGCAAAGCATGACACGACGCGTGGAATCTTGCATCGCCCTCCATGGTGGCCATATCCCGTACTGACATCTTACGCCGGAACGCCTGCGGACGGTAATTGCATTTTTTTTCACGTTTACGTATTCTGCACAAAATGGCCTGTTTGTCTCTTGAACACGTTCCAAAGCCTTCTGGATTTCAAAGCACAATAAATTGTCTTTCTTGTAATGTCCTGGCATTCTGACATTATTTTATTTCACTTGGCATCCAACCACACTTACTTTTTTATGCGCTATATAGCCGTTTATGATCCGTCCTTAGCAATTGTCCAGCAGTGTAATTTAGCCTGTTGCTGGGCTGTTTAATATATTTATGGATGCGTGCATGCATGATGCCAAAATACATAATACTGGTTTATGTCTTGGTGATTTCCATGTGTGTGTGCAGATTGCTGTATGCTGATGACACTGTCCCGTTGACAGAGAGCAAAAGTGAGTTGCAGAGTATGTTGTCCCGGATATACGAAGTTTGCATGAAATTCAAATTGAGTATAAATAAGGGAAAACCCGAAGTTATGGTTTTTGAGAGAGGAACTGGTAGCATTGAATATAATGTAAGTCTAAAATGGCACAGTGATTGACCAGGTGAGTGAGTTTTTGTATTTAGGAAGCATGTTTGACAGAGAGAACAAATTAGATGGTGAAATTAGTAGGCGAGTGAATTCTTCACTGAAAGTCATGACTACCTTGGGAGGTTTTCACAGGAATGATGGGTTCTCTAGAGAGTCCTGCATGGCTGTGTATGAAAGTGTAATTTTTCCTACTCTGATGTTTGGCAGTGAAACTTGGGTACTACAGAAGAAACATAGAAGTTGTTTGTCTGCTGGAGAAATGCATTACTTACCGAGGCAGGGGGGTGGGAAGACATGATCTGATTGTGTGAAGAATGAAGATGGGTTGCAGTTGTGTAATGTACAGCAAAATGTTGTTAGCAAGGTGGAGAATAATATGCTTCAGTGGTTTGGTCACGTTGAAAGAAGAGTGATGAGATGCTTACTAAGAAAATCTTTTTAGGCAAAGTGTCAGGATTGAAAGGCAAAGGAAGGCCAAGGAAGTCATGGGAGAATCAAATTCAGGAGTGTCTGCTTTCGACTATTGCTTTTATTTACTTTATGCTTATCTTAATTTATTTCATGTTTCTGATTGATATCAAAAGCTCGTTTGGTTTCTGATTTCAGTCCATGGTTCATATGCGTCCTGGAATTCCATTTTATCCTGGAAATGTCCTAAAATTCTGTTACATGTCCTGGAATTTTATCCATTCGTGCCTTTTTGTCCCTGCGCAATGTTGAGGATTTTTCTATGGACATTAACATACGCCTGACAAATTTCCCTCCCCGTCTCTGCAAAATGCGGGGGGGGGGGGGCTGTTTGCTTTCTTTTCTGTTAGGAGGACTGAAACTGCATTATTAGCATCTTTTGTGTCATGCTTATGTTATCACTTTGTCTGTCCGGCCGGGAAGACCCTATCTCTGCAATTATTTGTGCGCTTTTTAAAATTATTTTCGTATTGGGAAGCTTAAAATGTGAGAATGATGATCCATGCGTTCAGAGTTTTTTCCGATGCACAGCTTCGCTGCTAGATGGCGCAATTAGAGATTGCATCGGATTTAAAATGCATTTTCGTTCATATATTTGCTTCTAAATATCCAATAGAAAAAATTCTTTTCCCTTTGGTTTTCCCAATATCTCCGCTTCTAAAAGTCTGATTTGAAAAATTCTTCCTGCATTGGATACAGCTCTTGAGGGGAAGTGTTTTGCATGTAATTTTTCATTTTTGGTAAAGAACAGTTTGGCCACCAGGAGGTGTAAGGGTTGATTTTTGCTTCTGACGTATTTGCAACAAAATCTGAGCTGGAAACTTGATTGAAAACGTTACTCCGTGAACCGATACCACTGAGCTCGGAAGACTTTGAGAATACCTCCTGCATAAAATAGTGCCTGATTTTTCCACCAGGGGGCGTACACGTATATCTTATATTTGTCCATATCTCTGTTTCTAGGAGTCCAATTTGAAAAATTCTTTCTTTGTCGGAGAACGTTTTTCGGTGCGAAATGTTTCTCATATAATTTCAAATACTTTTTAATGCACAAGTGCGCCACTAGAGGACATAATTTCACGTTTCTGTTTACAGCAATATCTGCGGGACTAAAAACTCGATTGAAAAATATTCTCTTTCAATCAGATATTACTGACTATGAAAACTCCTGGTGTGTATTATCTTCCCGAAATAATGCACAATTTCGCCGCTAGGGGGCGCAAATATTTAATCTATTTTTCTCAATATCTGTACTTCTATATGTCCAATCTAAAAAATTCTCTTAACACCAGATACCATTTACCTTATGGGACACTAGGTTTGTATTTGAGGAGGTTTGTGGTTCACAGTTCTGCTGCTAGGTGGTGTTTGTGTACTTCCATTTGCAGCCTATCTCTGCCTCTAAAAACCCTATTGAGAATTTTTTTGTTTTCATAGTATGCCATTGGCTATAATAAAGATGGGGAGTGGATAAGATTTTTGCTACAATAAGAAGATCCCCTTCAAATAATGTACAACTTTCCACCTAGGGGTTGTAAAGATCAAAACGTTTTTCTTGCTTTCTCTGCTTCTGGGAGACATTTGAAAAGTTATTTTTCGTTAGCATAGCTTTTGCTATGAAGAATACTTTTCGCCTATTTTCAACTTTTCCATTATGCAAAATTCTTCCTCTAAAAGGCATAGAGTTATATCATGTTTTCTTCTATATCTCTTCTTGTAACTGTTCGATTTGAAAATCTTTGTCTCTAATACCTTCCTTCTGCTATGGGAAATGTTTTTGCGCCATTTGTTAATTTTCGTAACATACTTTTTAGCCACTGGTGGAAGTAAGTAGCTGATGTGTGTGTGTGTGTGGGTGGGTTATCAAAAGAAATCAAAAATACATAGGTATGTGGCATTTCAAAAGAAATGCCACTCACCTATGTATTTTTTAGTTTTATGTTTTGTTTTATTTACTGAAATTTGCTAATGAATTGCTTTATATAAAAATCTGCCATAAAATGAGATTGCTTTCTGATATCAGAAACTTAAAAATCTAGTTGTCTTAGCATTTTCTGAGCAAACTTATCACTTTGCATCTTCTATAATTTGTTTTCTAATCATGCCCAGTTAAATTGCCTTGATCACTAATGAATGCAGTTGTACACAGCCCTTGGACTTTAGGTTTTTCCGTTATTCTCTTTCATTTCACATTGAAAATTTTTGTGCATACTTTGTTTGCTGGCGAGTACACATTTAAAACATAACTACATCATCAATATTATGTTGAAAATTCCTTCCCTAAATAAAATGTAACACAAATACTTGCTCCCATGATTACGTGTTTAAGAAATAACAGTTCCTTTGGTCCTTTGAAAAAGTTCCAAATATTTCACCTTTCCTTACCCTTAAATTTCCAATGTAAGCATTATTTCAAAATAATTAAATATAAATAGTATTTTATGTATTGATTGTGTGGTATATGAAAGCATTTCAAAAGAAATGCCACATACCTATGAATTTTTGAGTTTTATGTTTTGTTTTGTTTTTTGTTCTGTAATTTGCTTCAATAATTGAACTAAAGCCCAAAATAGAAAAATAATATTTTCACAAAATCAGTGTAGTATACTGTAAATAAAAGTTTAGTAGATATTAAACCTGGTCACATTTTCAGTGACATTTTTGGTATTTCAGTATTTATCTGTGACTCTAAGTTTCTGATTAGCTCCAGCGGACATCATTTTTAACATTCTGCATTAAGTTTGCCCAAGTACGTAGGAAGTTGTTTGTTGTAGGTTACAGATTGAACAGACCTATGGTTTCATTGTATTTTAAGAGCTTTGGATCATATGTCCTGGAAAAATATCCAAAAGTCCTGGAATTTTGTGATTGAAAAAGCGTATGAACCATGTCAGCAGGACTTTGGCGAGAAAGCAGCAAACCATAACTCACACTACAAGCATCAGTCTTACTTGGCACACTAGTGTTTCCGTTCTATTGGTTTATCAGTAGATCTACAGATTTTGTTCTGGTCTACTTATCTACTAATAGATTTGCTTAAATTACAGAAATCTACAAATTCTTTTCGGTTTTAAGGCAACCTCTTAAAGTTTCTGCTGTTATGCCAACAGGGTTCCCACTCAACCTGGAAAACAGGAAAAACCTGGAATTCTCAGGGAATTTGAAAATGGTTCCAAAAATCAGGGAAAACTCGGGGAAAATTACCCTTTTTAGTAAAAATCAGGGAAAATTACCCTTTTTTGTAAAAATCAATGGATACTTTATTTTGCCAAAAAAACTTATTTTTTCAAGATTTCAAACTTTTGCTTGCAATTACTACCTGCTTAGAATTTAGTAGATCTTACTTTCAGTTATATTAAGTGTTTCCTTTATTCTCTAAAAAAAAATGCAAAATTGAATTTTTAAAATTGGCAGTTATTAAGCTTTTGTTCAATTTCTGTAGACAGTTGTTATAACATGGAACAATTAGGCACAATAGCTCCTGCTTGAAGAAACACTTCACAAGAGAACCAACTAAATGATGGATCAAAGTCCTTTGTTGGTTCTCTTGAAACATGTTTCTTTGAACAGAGCCATTCCATCATTAAGCCTATCTACATCGTGTTATAGAAAAACTGAAACTTTTCAACTCACAGATTTTTTCTTACATATATATGACCTGTTTCTATGGAACTGTATTTACAAATTCCCTGTGGGTAGTATTCACAAAAGTTCACGGAACTTTGGTACAGAAAATAATGTGCACAGTTAGTTGTTATTAATGAAAAGCAGATAATTTTATAAAGACAAATTACTTAAAGAATTTACAAGTGTGTGCTTTGCAACATGCCACTCTGGAAAACTTTTAAAAACCACCTGGAGAACCTGGAAAAGTCAGGGAATTTTTTTATTACTTTTGAGTGGGAACCCTGGCCAAGTTTTTGGACAGATGCTTAATTTTTATATTTTGACAGATGCTTTTTTGTATAAACTCAGTAATTTGTATGATGCACCTCTGATACGGATGTTATATTGCAGTGTATTACGGTTACTTTTATCTAATGCCTTAGGAAAGTAAAAACACTTCAGGGTTAGTTTAATGGATTCCTTTATATATATATGTGTGTGTGTGTGTGTGTGTGTGTGTGTGTGTGTGTGTGTGTGTGTGTGTGTGTGTGTGTGTGTGTGTGTGTGTGTACGCGCGTGTGTGCATGCATTTGTAAGTTGGTTAAAAATGAATGATGGATGAGTGCCATTGGAGGATATTTTGCTGTCGATTCAAGTGTTAATAAATATTCAAACCGGCACTTGCTTAAAAAGAAGGAAACAGTGCTTGAAATTTCGATACAACCTGCAATTTAAATTTATTTCCAAATCTATACTAGTTATCAATTTTTTTAATTTAAATAGCTAGTCCACTATACTTAAATAGTATAACTATACAAGTAATCTGAATTTCTTGGTGTAGAATAGAAAGCAAAGTTTCCAAGCTTTTGCACATCAACCAGATGATTTTTTACATAGCTATGACTTTCAAAGCAGTTGCATTCACTCGCTTATTGATTTCACTGTCAAATCTGGTGGTGGAGGGGGGTGTTTTTTATGCAACATCCATCACATCAGAAAACTCTAAAATTACATCACTCAGAAGCAGGAATTGAACTTGCGTCTTCCAATTTCCTTTTGAGCATGCTATGGGAAGGGAAGGGGGTAACAGATAGCATGCTCATACAGAAATCGGGAGATGAAAGTTAGATTAATCCCTCCTAGGCAATGTAATTTTCAGATTTTCTGATGTGATGGATGTCGCACATAGAACAGTAAAACTGGCATCTCAGATATATGATTGCTAGGTTAATAATCCAGACTGTGACTGGTTTTCCCCTTATGTATACTCAGTTTAAATTTCTTACAAACTGTATATTTTGGACAACATGCTGTGCAATTCACTTATGGTCTCAGACAACAGGACTGTGTGAATAGAATACAGCAACTTTATACATTGAAATATCTAAGACATAAACTTGTACTGTCTCTCTGGACATCATGCATGCATTTGTAAATGCATTGACTAGCCATAGCAACATAATGCCTATCTTATATGACTCTTGCACATGAAAGAAGTTTTCATTCCAACTTGCATGTACAAGTAACTAATTTAGGCTTCCTGATAATTTTTCTAATCATATTCCTCATAGAGTTTAACACTTGATTTCCCCTGTTCTAACTCCCATGTATTGTCAGAACAATTCACTGTTTCTCTTAAAAGCCAGTATTTTTTTCCTGTGCACCTTATCATTCCTCTGCTTTGCTTTACTGTGCTGAACCAGCTGTGGCGCTTCACACTTTGCAGCGCTATTCAGCTTCAGTAATCCTACCTGGCAAAAACTCCCCTGATAAGCTTCCTTCTTCTTCTTTATTGCTTCTTTAATCTCAGTGTTCCACTATGCAACACCTTTTAACACTACCTACTGTGCTGTACCACAAACCTCTTCAGTGACAAGACAATTCTTAAAGCATATGCACTTCTTTTCCACATCAGGATCACATGCATCTGATGGATTGTCATGTCATACACTGAGTAGTGCTGATGTTTTTTAGGAAGCCTTTCAGTGCAGTTTTCTCACCCAACTTTGGACTAATTTGATATAGTGTATAAGTTAATTCCATGCTGATGTTCTTCAGGTAGCCCTTCCTATTAGCATGTTCCACTGTTTTCTTTAAAATGCTTTTAGTACTTTTCTGTAATGTTTGGTTTTCCTCCAAAATTGACATTTTCCTTTTCTTTTTATTTAAAAATTGTAGGGAGAGAGAACGAAGGCATAAAATGAGGGAATATGAGAAAGATCCGGACAGTGATAGCAGTTGGCACAGAATATCAGAACACTCTGATGATAATAGTTCACTTCCTCATCCAAGCAAGAAGCCACATAGTAGAAGTCGAAGTAATTCAGTTGGTTCTAACAGTAGTGATAGCATACCGCGAACTCACAGAAGTAGAAGTAGGAGCAGTTCTCGCACAAGGAATAATCGCCATAGAAGTCCTTTACGAGAAAGTAAACATAGTCCTCCAGTAGATAGTTCTTCCAGTCGAAAGTATTCATCACATTCTTCAAGGAAAAGTCCAAGGAGGAGTCCTCAGCGCAGAAGCCCTCGCCGTGGCAGTCCTAGGCGTAGTCCACGGCGCAGTCCTAGGCGTAGTCCAAGACATAGTCCCAGGAGAAGTCCTCACAGATCTTCATCCAAGAGTTCCTACAAGACTTCGCATCACAGATCACCATCTCCATCACACAAGTCTTCACCTCGTCGGCATGCTTCCAGATCCCATCACAGGTTTGTAAAGGCTTTTTATACTTAGTTGTGTTAGTGAAATCCTGAAATGAGCATTTTCTGTGCTATCAACTTTCTTTAAGTTATTCAGAAGTATTTTGTAGGCTTAACAAGGGCTTAAAAACTGCTGACTTCAATGGTACTGAATTGTTAAATAATTTGCTGTTATCATTCTTATGTTGTTATGATTTAAGGGATCAATGTAGGTAAGTATCAAAGCCTGCCAAAACCCTGTATATGTTTGATGAAGGATGATTCGTGTTAAAAATGTTGAAAGTTAAAATATCGACTGAACACAATAAAACACATATGTAACACAGATACACTACATGTACTTAAGCTTTGCTGATGAAATACATACCACATGAGATCTTTCGAGGATCACAACGTCCCCATCCTCAGATGTTACATTCACGAGTAAGACCAAGATATATATATACATATATACACAACACCATCGTCACAAACCAGCAATAACGCAACGCCATGTATGATTTACATAATGCATTTAAAATAAATCATGAAAATGTTTAAATAAAATAGTACATGGTTCCGATATAACTTTAGGGACATAGTCATTACAGCAACAAGATCTGAATGATGCAATATATAGGCTCTCCATAAATAATAACAGTGAGAGCTTACCTGGAGAGTTTATAATGGATACCTCATTCCATCTTGGAGTATAGAAACCGGTTGCAACCAGACGAGACAAGACTGTTGTTAACTTGCCATTACGAACATCATATTTATGCTCCCTGACTCTGGTACTCAAGTTCCTTTTTGTAGAACCAATATATAAAGTATCCTTAGTGTCTGGAACTCCGGCTTGTAGAGGAATGGTGTATACGCCGTGTCTAGTATGTGAAGGCACCTTGTCCCGATCCTTCTTGATTAATGCATAAATATTTCTAGTCGTGAGGCCAAAGTCAATATTATATGGTTTACACTTATTTCTTAGTACATTAACTATTCTGCGCACATACGGAAGTGATCCCACAAAAAGGGGTTTACGAAAGTCTCTAGAAAGAGTCAAAGCATTAGACTTCTTAATTTGACGGAGCAAGCGATCCACCACCGAGGGCTCGTATCCATAATGACAGGCAATTTCTTTAACCTTGACCAGTTCCAAATGTCGTAATCTAGGGTTGGACGAGTGTGAAAATGCTCTACGTAATAAAAACCGAATAGATGCAAATTTGTAATTAGTCGGGTAACAAGACCAGAAGGGTATAATTTCAACACTGGAAGAGGGTTTTCTGAATACAGAAAACTGCAAATGATTCGAGGAGGTCCATTCCAAAATAAAATCCAAAAAAGGTAAACTCCGGTTTTGTTTGATTTCAAGGGGGAATTTGATAGACGGAACCTTTGAGGAACAATACTCAGAAAATAAAACTAGATCTGAAACGGAATATGTCTAAAACAACAAAATATCATCCACGTATCTCACAAATAATAATGGAGTTTGATGGTAAACGGATAAGATGTCCTCCTCCAAAGACTGCATCAATATCTCTGCAAGAATGGGGGAGAGGGGGAGCCCATGGGAGCCCCACTCTCCTGACGGTAGATAATGTCATTAAACTTAAAATAGGATCTCGTCTGAACAAGGCGCAACTCTGTAAGCACAGCCTGAACCTCCAGTGTAGGAACGTCAGCTGCTAACAGCTTGGGCTCAATAATTCCGTAAACAAATGTGACAGGAATGCTGGGAAATAACTATTCTACGTCGAGCGAGGCCATCAAAAACTTTGACTCAGGTTGAAGAAATGGTCGGATCCTGGTAAAGGCCTGAAGTGAATTAGAAACAGAATACATGGGATTAGAAATTAATGGTTTCAAATATGCTACAAGGGTCGATTCCAGTGGGTGGGTAGGACTAGACAAACTAGAAACAAGAGGTCTCATAGGTAGATCTGGTTTATGCAACTTGAGTTGTCCAAATAATTCAGGGGTTCTGAAGCCACACGGAGGAGACAAAGCTGAAATCAAAGACGAAGGAAGGCTTGCAAGGGTTTTCATATGAGCCAATGCTGATATAGTAGCCTGGGTGGGATCAGTCTGGACGACAACAGTATTGATTTTGGAAATTGCTGTACACATTTTCTGGTGGTACTCCGTCTTGTCTAAAATAATTATCTGATTTGACTTGTCCGCCGAAATTATAGCTAGCTGTGGGTTGTCACGAAGATCCTTTAATGCCTTGCACTCAGAATTGAATGTATTGTTAAGTTGTCGGTTGAAATGTAGTTCCCAACTGCGAAGAACTTTAGCCATTCTGTAACGCATTGGGTCCTGTTCTTCAGGAGGGACCCCATGGATCACGGTTTCGATCTGAGACACGACAGAAAATAGGTTGGGTGCAAGTTCTGGGTACGCAAACTTAGAACCATGTTGGAGTATATGTTTATTCATGAAAATGTCTATGATTAGAAATTCTCTGCATGTAACAAAGCAAAGAAAAAAAAAACTTCATTTGAAGCACATTCATTTTCTATTCATGCATATATCTTCTACTGGCCCAGTGGACCACTAGAATTTGCAAACCACTAGTCCGTAAAAAAATTAATACAAAAAAATTTAGACATTTACAATATATGTAGAAAATAACACATCATTTCAATGGAATTATCTCCAATATTTTTAAGCCTATCATTAGTTTGCAGCCTAAAAAAACCATACAACAAGATAAAAGAAATAGAAATTCATTTTTTAACTTGTAACAAATTTTAAAAAAAATGGCCATCAGGGCCAGTAAATTCAATAGTTCAGTGGCCCAACGGAAGTTTTACTAGCCAATGGACCACTGGGTATTTTGAACACTGTTCAGAGTATTGGAATGGCATAGCAGTTGAGCAACACTGAATTATCTGGCCATTATGTGGTCATGCCATTCAAAATCAGTGACACTTACTATTGTCTTTATTCAGAGATTAAGTTATAGCTTTCTTTTTCATTCATTTCAGACTTTTTGGTGACTTGCCAGGACCTATTTGCAATGTCAGATCCCATACCAAGATATTGCTCCTATTGAAAAATAAACATAACTTAGGCATTTCCTAAGTACTGGTTGCTGTTATTTAAAATTCTTTAAAGGAAAGACTAAACCATTTCATGGGGTTTTTGAACCAGGTCCGTAACTAGGGAGAAAGCACCCATAACTAACAAATTCTGTTGGGGTTTTTTTTTTTTTTTTTTTTGGAAAATGTTTTCTACTATAAAATAAAATAAAAATTGCCAATTCTGTTTTAAGCAGAGATGCAAGTTAACAGAAAAGTTGTTTTAAGTGTTGTGCCTGGGATTAAAAATGGCATAAAACCAAGTGCACAAGTGGAAAAGCAATGCTCATTACTTAAATAGTATAATCCCTTCAAGCAAGTGTGCTGTACTATCAATCGCCCTTGGGCGTTTGCTATTACATGCTGTTGTCGTGTCTTCTTTGTCTTGTTGCTAAATGCTGCTATCTTTACATGCCTATAATCTCATGCTCAATTGTGACAATAGCAGCAAAACAGGATGAGAAACCAGAAAGGAATGCCCATCAAAATGGGTTGGGTATCATGAGTGTGAGAAGAAATGATAGTTCCTCTTGGGATGTTCACGTTGGATCACTCAGTCACGTACCAGAGTAAAGTGAGTGCTTTCTGAAATGCTGCACTGCTACAACATTTTTAGCTATGAATATTTGCAGCATTGATTCCAAACTTCTTTATTTCATTAAATTCTGATCAAAGAATAGTAATGTAACTTATTAGTTGTTGGTTAATCATATGGAAACTGCACTTATTTCTTCCACATGCTTTGTAATAGTTACCATGCCTTTCTGTGTTGCAGTAAATTATATTTAAACCTGTCCTTTTGTTACAGGGTCATTCGACGTGAAGACACCCATTATAAGAAAAACTTGTTGCACCATAGTAGATTTTTTTTTCACCATAGATACATATGATAGTGAAACCCCCAAATCTGAATTTGGAAAATATTTTGCCCAATAATGGCCCAGATACAGGCATTTCAAAAATGGTCATTTTGACCAAATGGCGGCAACCATCTTGGATTTTGTGCCAATGTCAATAAATGTAATAACTCGACAACTAATGGTTCAAATTCAATAATTCTAGTACCAATTCAAAGCTATTTACATTGGGAGTGTATATGTCATATCAAAACAATAGTAATTTTACATTTTAATATGTTTATTGCATGAAAAGTGCAAAAATCACCTTCAGATTAATAGTTAACTGTAATGGGCTGTAAACAAAATGGCACATAATATTTTTTTGTGAAACTTGGTAGAAACGCTAACTAATATGTGTGCTTGAAGTAGAGAAAAAATTAGGTTGGTAATATTTTGTAATAACTGGAAAAATAGCTGTTATACACACAAGATTCAAGGTATAATAATCCTGGTACTGGAATATGCTAATTACAAAGCTTCCTCAAAGCCACACAGTTAACATTCTTATATTTTATTATCTTAATTAGAAATATAAAAAAGATATTTACTATGCACGACAATTCTGTTTGATACAACTAATAGCAATTATCATGCAAATTCTGAAATGATTGCTTGTGTTGCATCATCTTTTCTGATTGGTTAAAGTCAAAGTATGATGCAATATTACATCATTCACTATCTGAGGGACTTGGCTATCCCTTTTAGAGCTCATTTGTGCTTAAGTGTTCAGAGAAGTATGTTCAGTCAATAAACAGTGTTGTGTTGTATGATTATTTCAGTACAACTTAGTTTTATGCAGTAGAGATGGAATGTTTTGTATGCAAGAAACCCAATGTATCATTGAATACTAAGTTTATTCCTGTGCTTACATTGTCTTCAAATGATTTGAAATTATTAAAAAGGAGATTACAAAGTCTAATTACAGATAAAACTGTTTATGTGGGTTGAAGTATCTGCAAGGTTCACAAGGATGAATATTCAAAATGGTACAGTTTAAGGCAGAGAGGTTGTTGTGATCCATTTAATAAAAATCACTGAAACCAATTTCGCTGAATTTGTCCATGACAAATCCGGAAGTACTCATTCCACGAAAAAAACAGTGCTTTTCTTGTTATTCGTTGCATTCTTCAGTTAGTGAGTCAGAGATACCTACTGCTGACATAGAAGTCTCCAGTAATCAAGATTATAGTGAAGCCACAATAGTGATGGAACAATTGAATAAAAGCTGTGAAGTGTTGGATTTATTGCCAGTAAAGATCAGCGATTTAGCTCTAAGAGAAAACTTGGTTACATGCACACTAAAGTTAAGAAATTAAGTAACTGTGTTGCTACTAAAGCAGCTGCAGTATTAGGTGTTGAAACTATTGGTAAGCCACACAATTCAAAAGACATGACTTGTCGGTCCAGACTGCATATCTGTGATGGAAAAATTATTGAATAAGTTTATAAATGTATCATTTAAAGAAAAAGTTAAAATTCTGATGTTAGTTCCAGATTCATTTACGTAAAAGAATTCAAGGCTGTCGAAGCACGGTAACTTTCTGGAGCAGCCAAAGCACACACACCACGCTCTAAATTTTCTTTAAAAAAATGTAGGATCTAAAGAACGTCTTTATTTACAATTTAAAATATGGTATATAAAATCTCTGGCGAGCACTTTCGCAACCACTATGGCCGCATCATCAGGCCACTGAGTGAACCCAGATAAGAACGGCACAAGATTAAATAGTGACAGATAGGAGCACAAGTAGTACACGTTATGTAAATTAACATATAAATCATTACCATTCACCACAAATTATTGTTAAAAGTTCATTTTAATCATTGGGATTCTTCTTCCCAAGAGTGCTGTAAAATCAGATTCTTCCAGGTAGAGGGAATGTATACAGGCACGTCTTCATTACAGCATTTTGGTCCTAGTTTACTAATATATAAACTCTCAGTAAAAAGCATAGAACGTTTATTATAAGCAGTCAACAGTAAGCTCGCATTGTCCCAATCAGGTTTTAAGTTTTTTTCTATAACAGTTTTTGACAATGTCGAAGCAGCAGATTCTTTAAGGATGGCATATCTGTGTTCTGCCTAGTGAGTGCCCAGGCTTCAATAGGTCGAGCCCACATAGCAAAGATTTGCCGATTGTCCATTCCTGTCCAATAGAGGGATGGTATACACTCCAAATCAGTAAGTAGTTGGAACTACGTCTCTGTCACGTCTAATTAATGAAAATAGGTTTTGGGTTTTAACCCCGAACCCAATAGTGCTTTTTGCATGTGTTTTTTAATAAAGAGACCACAGATTTTTGGTAGTCCATGCTCCCCACATATTTAATTGCTGATGCATTTCTAGTCGGTGTTGTGAGAGTTTTCCATTCATATTGTTGAACAAGTTATTGAACACAGCCAGCGGGGTATCCATGAACATCAGCTATCTCAGTAATTTTTCTTATTTCTATATTTCGGCTATTAGAGGTTGATGAGTGAATAAAAGCTCTGTGTACAAAGAATCTAAGTGCTGAAAGTTTGTAGGGGGTTGGAGTGAATGAATTGAAAGGAATAATGACAGGTTGAGGTTGGTTTTTGATAAACTGAAAAGTCAAAATGTGAGTGCTCAGAAGTGTGGGAAACCAAAAAGTCGAGATAAGAGAGAGACCCAGATTCCTCAATCTCAACAGTAAACCTTATACCGGGAATGATGGAAGATAAATTCGAAGATAAATTGAATAATTCAGGGATAGGGTGAGACGAAACAAGGAAGACATCATCTACGTATCTAAGATATAAAGATGGTTGAACGGAACAGGATTTTAGCTAATTATTTTCCAGATCTTGAAGCAAGATTTCAGCAAGAACAAGGGCAAATAGGAACCTATCGGTGCCCCCTCATTCTGTTTAAAAATGGTCTGTTGAAATCGGAAGAAACACCGTTCCCCAATAAGTTTCAAAGTTTGTAGGATAGTGTCTATTTCAGCAGCAGAATAAGAATTTTGAGTGTAAAAGATCTTTTCAATAAGAGTGTAAACAACAGAGCGAGACACATTAGGGAATAGAATCACAACATCTAACGAAGCAAGAATAAACTCGAGCTTTTGGGAACTGAAATAACTTAATTTTTTAAATGGCTTCAGACGTACTTCGAACTGAGTAAGTTGAGTTTGCTGTAAGAGGTTTCAAAAAGGCAGCTAAGGATTTTCCCAGGTTTCTAGTTGGATTAGCATACCCTAAAATTAAGAGCTGAACTGGGTTTCCAGGTTTATGGGTTTTGACTTTGCCAAAAGCCTCCGGAACTCTAGATCCCGGGGGCGGTAGCCTGTTGCGAGAAATACAAGTAGGTAAAAGGCCAGAATTACATAGTTTTGTAATAGTATATGCTGTTGGATCCATATTAATGATGGCAAACAAAGACTATTCCAATACTACACAGGCATTTGGTAAAAAAAGCAAGAAAATTAAAAGAAACAGAAGGGATGTTATCAATGCCTAGTGGAAGGAAAAGTGTTAAATTAAGTTCTGATACTATAGAAAAGGTTACTAATTTTTATTGTGATGATAATAACAGTTGTATGTGCCCTGGAAAAAAAGATTGCATATCTGTTCCAAGTGAAAATGGGAGAGTATTAAAATAAAAAAAGATTGATTTTGTATAATTTAAAAGAATTATATGTTGCATTTAAAGAGCAACATAATGAATTAAAAATTGGACTGTCTAAATTTTGCTCACTACATTCAAGAGAATGTGTGATTGTTGGAAGCAAAGGTATTCATTCAGTGTGTGTTTGCATATGCCATCAGAACATTAAACTCATACTTCATGCTATCCATATCAGTGACTACATATCATTGTTAAAAAAGCTAGTTTGTTGCGCTGAATCGGAAAAGAGTATGGTGCGAAGGTGTGCTAATTGTCCATCTCCAGAAATTCTTAAACTAGAACTAATGCTTTCCAATGTATTAGAAATGATCAATGAAATTACTTGTAAACAGTGGGTGAAAACTAATGGTGCAGAATTGAAACAGTTATTACATCAGTTGATGAATGTGTTGACAATGTAGTTACGAAACTATCTGCTTTATGTGCACATCATTTTTTTACAAAAGCTCAAAGTCCGTATTTTAAGAAAAAAACAAAGGATAAATTGAGTGAAGATACTGCTATTCTTGTGGCTGATTTTTCTGAAAACTATACCTGCATCATACAAGATGCTATCCAAAGGTTTCACAGGAAAAAGGAACAGGTGACAGTTCATCCCTTTCTAGCATATGTAAAGGACACTATTAGTGATACTGTGAAATCTATTTCTATGTGCGTAATAAGTGAACCAGAAATAAAGTAAGTTCCCCCAGTTAATGTTCACATTTCACGAATGAATTTTTCCAAAAATTATTTCAAAATTACAACTTCACAGTATTTATATTACTGTGAATGAAAATAAATTGCATTTGGCTACAAAAGTTTAGCACAAACTGTAGTTTTCAGCTTCAATAGTGCAGCCAGCTCTGATGCATTTGCACTCCCAGTTACTGGTGGATGCCTTGTCTGTTGTGGGGTTTCATCCTTAGATGCCATTCTTTCACTTCTTTTTCTACACTTTGCTTTTTAAAAGAATTATGGTAGTCTTATATTCTGTTTCAGATTGCTATGCGCAACACATAAAGTGTGCACTTAAACTGTATTTTACATCATTAACTCACGAATGCACAGGTACAAATACACATGGCTAGTATGATGCCCTGGCTCATAAAAAACACACGTGTGTCGTGTAGTTAATAATGCATAAACATTAAAGTATAGTGTATACAAACATTCATGATGCAATAACGTTGTAGAAAGAGCAGCGTTCGAATTACCCAGTGATATGCTGGCCATTGGTCAGTAAAACTTCCGTTGGATCACTGAACTATTGATTTTACTGGGCCTGATGGCCAGTAAGGTTTTTTTTTTCTAATTTGTCACAAGTTAAAAAATGAATTTCTATTTCTTTTACCTTGCTGTATGGTTTTCTTTTTAGGCTGTAAACTAATGATACGTTTAAAAACAAATATTGGAGATAATTCCATTGAAACAGTGCATTATTTTCTACATATATTGTAAATGTCTTTAAATTTTTTTATTATTTTTTTTAACGGACCAGTGGTTTTTCGAATTCTAGTGGTCCACTGGGCCAGTAAAAGATTTTTTTCCAATTCTAACACTGAAGAGCGTTGGAGAATATCAGTTATTTCTTAGATAAACCTAAGATAAAACAATAACATCTTAAACTCATTTAGCAGTCTTTATAGCAGCATACATGCTCACACATTCATGGTGACGATAATAACCGGGTCATTCCATGTCAATTCACCCAGGGTATGACACCCACCAACTCAGATTTTCATGAAACTTTTTTACTTGTTACTACCACCAAGTTACTAATCCATGTAAAAATTTTCCGCCCTAAGCCACATAGTTTCTGAGACATAAAATGTCAAAGTTTTGGAAAATTGTACATTGATGACGTTTCCATGACTCTGCTTTCAGACGCAGTATTTGAGAAAAAAATTCATAGTTCTGTGTCTAATCAACATATCACTACCAAATTTTTACCACATGTCAAGCAAAGTATGTACATTTCAGAAAAAAATATTATATACATCTTGCCTACCTCTGAGAGACATTAAAATTTAGTAAATTTTTTTATAAACGAATTTTTAAGTGCAAAGGCGTTGCTTCATTAAGTGAGTATTATGGCATAAGGCATAGGAGTTACCAGAACGCTTTTTTTTTTTTTAATTGAACCTAAAAGTATAGTCTTAAAAGGCTGTGAAAGAAAAATAGTGGGATTTTGATTGCTAACATAGTTATTTTAACTTATAACTCATAATTTGACACATTCTATGCAGACACTTATGCATCATAATAGATAATTACCTGTATGTGATAATTTGGCCTAATGTAGATTAAATGTAGACTAGTCAAATAATTTAAAATATTGTACTGTTCAATGCCAAACTTTATCAGCTTGGTATAAATTTGATAATGAAAAAATCAAATTGAATTAGTCATGGTTCAATTTAAAAATTGTTTTGAATGAATTAGGTTTTTTTTTGTTTTTTTTTAACTGGATGGAATACTTTGAGGCAAGTGGGATAAAACTAGCTGTACCAGCAATTTGAAAGCATGAGGTGACTCAGCATGTATGAGCAATCTAAAAGCATGAGCTGATTCAACATCAGTCATTCTTCTGCGTACAGGATTCAACTGGATTGCACTACTAGTCAGTCTCAGTTCAGTCATCTGCTATCTATTGTTGAGTGAAGGTGCTTTATGCTGCTTCAAATGTTCAAAAGTTTTCAGAAGTGGGTTATTCCTCTTAGTTACAGTTAAAGATCTGTTTTCTGTTCCAAGGTTTAAAAGAAAGTTTTTAGTAACCCTTTGAAATATTAGTTTTAAAAATGTCCCAAACTGAACAGCTTGTTGAACAATGTAGTATAGGAAAAGAAGTGGAACTGAGTGTCATAAGAAGAATTACACACAGGAGGTGAATCTGATAAACTTTGAAACAATAAGTGCTTCAGAAAAAGAATTTTTGTCCTTGAGAAGTGGGGTAAGTTGTGAACTTCTGTTTAATATTTGTGAGCATCATAAAACATACTACCTGAGAAAATGTGAAACTTACCAGAAAAGTTGTTTTGATCCATTTAAGTGCCACAAGAAAAAAATTGAAAAAGCATTGAGGAATGTGACCTCTGACTTTTCAGAGAAAATTAATAAAATTCCAATGATTGTGAAATCAATTCCTGGACAACAGAAGATATGTGATGCATGTAGAGAAAAGGTGCAGAAACACTCACAATTTTTAAATGAAAGTGATGACATTAAAGAGGTGGACACAAATAGTGACAGCAACCAGAGTATTTGTAATTTAAAAACATCAATTTCCAAAGAAGAAACATTAGGGAAAATTAATACATCACTGGCAGAGATAGGGGAGTCTCCTCTGAAATTCCATGCCATTACATCACACAGCAAATCTCCCTATGCAAAAAAAAAAAAAAAAAAAAAAAAAAAAAAAGGTTGAGTCAGCATGTTCTAATTTAAAAAGTAAGGTTAGTAGGGTTATAGAAAAAGAATTTTCTCCACCTGAAAAAGATGCCAAAAAACTGCCAAAAGATTTAAAACAAAAAGCAGATGATATGAATGTGCTTGTAGCTTGTTCCTACTTCATGGAGCAGGAAAAAAATCATGGAAGAGTTCCATGTAAGTGAATATGTCATCCGTCAAGCAAGATACCTTCTCAGAGGCAAAGGAATCATGGCTTTACCTAAACCCAGAAAAGGGAAAACACTCGGTGAAAATATAATTGAATTGGTGAAGAACGTTTACCAAAGTGATGAATACTCTCGGATCATGCCAGGAACAAAGGATAGTCAGTATTTCCAAAAATGTTCATGTACAAAAGAGATTATTACTTGCTAATTTAAATGAATTGTATTCTGCTTTTAAATTTGAGTATCCCATCATTAAAATTGGCATCTCAAAATTCTGTATGCTGCGTCCAAAATGGTGCGTATTAGCAGGGTCTTCTGGAACACATTCTATTTGTGTTTGCCCAATCCATCAAAATGTAAGTCTTCTACTTCATGCTTTGTAAGTCTTCTACTTCATGGACCTGACTGATTATTTAGTCTGTTCTAAGGATAACAAAGACTGCATGCTGTGACACTGCTCTCAATGCCCATCCAGTGAAAATTTTAAAAGTTTTCTACTCGAAAAATTTGAAGAGTGGGACCCTGACGATGAAGTGTCATACAGTTCATGGGTATCGACAGACAGAACACAACAGGTGAAATTCACTGTGACATTTGATGAATATTTAGCGACTTTAATTGAGAAACTTGTGCCCCATGCACTTATAACTAAATTCCAAGCAAACTTTCTAAAGAAAATGAAAGCAAACCTTGAATCAGATGCAGCTATTGTTCTCCTAGACTTCAGTGAAAATTACTCATACATCATTCAAGATGCAGCACAAGGGTATCACTAGACAAGCGACAGTTGTTCACTACATACAGCTGTAATCTACACACGTGTCCACCACTCTGAAGACCTACTTGTTTTTAGAGTGTGTATCTTGTCTGATGATTTAGAGCATGATGTAGCCTTTGTATACGAAACACAAAAAATAATCACTCAGTATATAAAGAAAAACTTTCCCATTGTAAAAAATGTATTTTACTTCAGTGACGGATATGCTGCACAGTATAAAAACTGCAAAAATTTTCTCAATCTTTGCTACCACAACCAGGACTTCTCTTTAGCAGCATCATGGATATTTTGTGCAACTAGTCACGGAAAATCTCCTTGCGACGGCATTGGTGGTACAGTTTAGCTGCTGGTTACCCGAGCAAGCCTTCAAATGTGCCCTGGTGATGCAACAGACTCGATTGAAAACGTCCTCAATTTCTGTGTGGCAAGAGTCAAAAACATAAAATTCTGGATGGTAAAAAAAGAAACTTTCAGAAACACGTCAGCAGCTAGAAGACCAATTCTCCAAAGCAAAAACAATTCCTGGTACACATGGCTTTCACCATTTCATCCCTGTATCTGAAGATTCCATTGAAACAAAGAGAACTAGCTTTGATGAAAATTTCAGCACTATTTTCCACTTCTGGAGAGCAACCGTCTGCAGTCAAGATGTCGCAGATCTCTACAAACTCATACATTGCATGTATTTATGACAGTCACTGGTTTTTTGGATTAGTACTTTCTAAACATGTGGAGGAAGGTGATCTAAAAGTAAAGTTCATGTCCCCGTATGGCCCAGCACTATCATTTCACTGGCCTCCACAGAAAGACATCTGCCACGTTCCCCTGTGTAACACCATTTCTTGTGTTAGTCCTCCCACCACCAAGGGCTCTGGAAGAGTGTACTACTTTTCTGAAAAAGAGGCTGATTTAATACACCACCAGTACAATAAAATACGACATCTCAGATGAAAAGTAAGATTAATTATTCAAGCTTTTAATTTGTTGAACTAAAATATTCCATTGGTTGATTATCCTAATTAGCTACAGATACCTACTAATTGTTACACTTCTTATGTTTTTATCACTTACAGTTAAAAATTTTGTGCTCTAGACCAGTTTTTATTTATTTATTGAAGTTATTATGACAAATTTTTTCTTGTCATAAGCTTTCTCCACATTACTAAAATTTGTAATTTATGCTCTTCATACACTGATAAAAAAATTCTAAAATTTACATATGAACATTTTTGTTTATTATGATGCATAGTGTCCCGTTTGAAACTATCTGTGCTTAGATAGAATAACTTAATTTATAATTTAAAATAACTATATTAGCAATCAAAATCCCACTATTTTTCTTTCACAGCCTTTTAGACTATACTTCTAGGTTCAATTAAAAAAAAAAGCGCTCTGGTAACTCCTGTGCCTTATACCATAATACTTACTTAATGAAGCAACGTCTTTGCACGTAAAAAATTGTTTATAAAAATTTTTACTAAATTTCAATGTCTCTCGGAGGTAGGCAAGATTTATATAAAATTATTTTCTGAAATGTACATACTTTGCTTGACATGTGGTAAAAATTTGGTAGTGATGTGTTGATTAGACACAGAACTATGAATTTTTTTCTCAAATACTGCGTCTGAAAGCAGAGTCATGGAAACGTCATCAATGTACAATTTTCCAAAACTTTGACATTTTATGTCTCAGAAACTATGTGGCTTAGGGCGGAAAATTTTTACATGGATTAGTAACTTGGTGGTAGTAACAAGTAAAAAAAGTTTCATGAAAATCTTAGTTGGTGGGTGTCATTTCAAAATTAAGCTGGATGATCTGACATGGAATGACCCAACCTTCAGCATATAATATACAGGGGGATTTTGACACCAATATTTTTTGGGAAAAAGTGAGTCTTATATTCTGAAAAATATGGTAATTAATAATTCAGCTAATTGCTCTGTTTGGGGAGAATAAATTTTTTGTGGTTAGATGTTTCAAAATATATGTTAACTTTTCAATAATACAGTATAAATATTTAAAACCACTTGTAGATTTTGTTTGCCTTTTTTTCTTTTTTTTTTTTTTTTGTGAGAAAGTTTTTATAAGTCAAAATTTTCCCTAACCCCCACCACTAACACAAGTTTGTTCTTCCTTCAGTACCTGACTTCTTCAGCATCTGTGTGTAAACTATTTAAGATCTGCATGAGTTAGCCCCTCCCATCTCGTTGCTTTCAGCTGGTTACAGGCCTGCTTTGATCCAAAATGCTTCTGCATGTGTATGGTTCAGTTATCAATGGACAGTAATATTCTCTATGGAGTGTTTTATTAGTTTATTGTTCATCATATTTGAATTTTGATTTAGTTCCTTTGTTTGGCTTTCTTCCTTTCCAGTTTGGAACAGGGTGTGGCAGAAAAATGGGCATTTTTTAATGCAACAAAACTGATACTTTGTTTAGTGAGAAAAAATGACAAACACATCCATTGTACTCTGGCACATTGCCATTTGTGAAACATGCACAATCACGTTCATGTTTTGAATATTATGTCCAGCGGGTAACGGCCATTTTGACGTCTACACTCGGACGTTCTAAGATGGAAGTCATCCATGGCACATTCCAACATCTCAATAAGAATGTTTGTGACTTCTGTACAGATGTTGTGTTTCAGCTCAGCAATGGTGTGTGGGCACCTTGCATACACTTTAATTTTAAGGTACCCCCACAGGAAGTAATCACAAACTTACAAGTCTGGTAATCGGGGGGGGCACATGAAATGTCACCATTCCAGGATATGGTGCGGTTTCCAAAAAGTCGGTGTACGACTTCCATGGAAATTATTGCACAGTGAGACATAGCGCCATCTTGCTGAAACCAAAATGGCTCATCTGAAGGAAAGCATGCAAGTTGTAGTGTGATGAATATGTCTATCATGTCGGCATACCTGTGAGGTGTTACCGTCGTTGCTTGTCCTTGCTCATCCTCGAAAAAGTAAGGGCCGATTATTCCCATTGAAGAGATCGCACACCACACTATTACTCACTGACTATGTAACGTCCAGTGATGTAGTTAATGGGGATTATGCTCTGACCAGTTGCAAAAGTTTTGTTTATTCACAAAACCACTAAGATGAAAGTGGGCCTCGTCACTCATCCACAATAAACGCAAGAAAGCTTCATTGCCTTGTATTTTATCCAAAAGCTCAACACACACAGCCATTCGGTGTTCATAATCATTTTCATTTAACTGCTGCATAACCTGTATCTTGTAGGGTTGTCACTTTAACTTGTCCCATAAGATTCTATAGACCCTATGACTTGAAATCCCCACTGCTGAAGAAATTTGTTTCACAAAACATTTTGGATTTTGTGTTACAACATTTTGCACTTCCTGTATTCTTTCTCATGTTTGAATACTCCTAGGCCTACCTGTTTGTAGGTTTTTGTTTCAATGCACTTCCTGTAGGTTCAAAAGTCTTCACCCATAACCTGATGGCATATTCTGATGGAACAGGATCATGCCTTCCGAGATTAAAATAACCCCAGTATTCTTGTCTAGCAGCAGCAGCAGCATAGTCACCATTTTTGTAAAAATGCCTTAACAGCTACAGCATGTTCAGCTCCACTCCACCGATTGATGTCTCTGCAAATGGTGTCGTTTAGTGAAATGAATGATGATCCATAATGTTGCCAACATCATTAGGGAAATTTTTGCAAAGAAATCAAAAATGGCTGTTTCTCTGCCACACCCTGTATGCTATTCAGAATATGTTCACCCACCTCAATTCTTATGTTGTCTTGTATGCTCTTGTCATTAGTGTTTTGTGTGTCAAGCCCACACCTGTGTTGCCCTTGTAGATTGAATTAATACATGAAAATTGGAAGTCAGCAAAACAAAAAAAATTATAAAGCAGTTCTTATAAACCCCTGTACTAGGAATCAACTTGAAGCAGATTAAGAAAGTATAGAGATCAGTAGAGGAAAAAAACAAATGAAGTAATAACTTCAATACCCATACATCAATTGCCTTACTAAGTGCATGAGGACTAATAGGAGAAAATAAAATTCTCAAAGAGAGGGAAAAAGCCGACAGAAATAATTTTGGATTCCAACTCGAGATGGCATAACAAAAGGATACATCAAGTGTAGTCCATTCATTCTGCCCTGTCACTCAGGGCTTTTGCAACAGTAACATGCAACAATCATGTTACTGCTTTTGCAACAGTAACATGCAACAATCATGTTACTGTTGCAAAAGCCCTGAGTGACAGGGCAGAATGTATACTCACATGCCTCTAAGTATGTGTATTTAGAGTAGTAAACTATGTGGACCTGAAACACACAACACTAATGATGAGAGCAGATATGATTTCAAGAACTGAAACAAGCGAATAAACATAGTGCAAATAATATGCCCAAGTAGAGAGAAAGACACAATCTACTGAAAGAAAAAAAAAACCTAACATCCCAGGTTGGAAATGTTATTTCCTAATAATTCAGGGTGTTTTTCATGCGTATTCACTTCAACAAATCAACAGTGAAGAAATTGTGAGAAGCAGCACATTCATTTTACAGTGAATCAAGATGTAGGGCCAAAATTGTAGACAGAGTTAAAGAGTTATACAAGAAACTAAATGAAAAGTATGATCCACCTATTCCAGACATAAATAAATGTATTAGCACCAATGTCCCTGCAGTCCTCCCAGCAGAAGTTGCACATACAATTAAGAACATGAAACAGGGAAGAGCGAATTTCCATGGACATTGTACAAGGAATGAAATATATTCATTATACAAGAAGCTAGTGAAAAAATAGAAACTACACTCACGTCCAAATTTTCACCGGATGTCTCAGTGAAGGGCAGATTCTTGTTTATTGGAACAATACTGCAGTGATCCTGCTACTTTTAAATAAGTGACACTGAGGATCTCAGGAACAACAAACCCATCAATCTCCTATCAGTGGTTTATAAAATCTTTGCTAAGGTACTATCACATCACTTGAAGGAAACACTGGACATGGCTCGACCAGAGAACAAGCCGTGTTCAGGACTGGCTATAGCACTATAGATCAGATCCATGTACTGAGAGAACTAATTGAAAGAAAGGAAATATGAACTTCTATTTTGTATGACTTTTATTGATTATGAAAATGCCTTTGATTTTGTGAAACCATCAGCAATTATAATGTCTTTGAAATCCTGTGGTATTGAAGATGCATACATTAACATTATTAATAACATCTATGAAATGCAAGTGCAGAGGTTTTGCTATTTGAGGATACTGCACCAATAAAGATTGGAAAGGGAGTGTGACAAGGTGACACCATATCTCCCAAACTCCTCAGTGCCACATTGCAGAATGTCTTTCAATCATTAAGCTGGAGAAACAATGAGATAAAGATTAATGGAGATTATTTAACTCACCTTCATTTTGTTGATGACATACTCTTTTTTGCAGCCACCCCTTTAGTGCTGCAGAGTATGATCTGGGAACTTGCTGACAAGAATAAAGAAAGGGAATTAAAAATGAATGTTTAGAAAACGAAACTGATGCACAATGCTTTTTTGAGAAATGAAGAAAGAAATAGCTATCGATGGAAAAATCTAGAGGTAACAGATACCTACATTTACCTTGGGCAACAGATATCAAGCTAGGACCACATTGAAGTAGAAATAAATATGCGTATAAAACTTGGCTGGAGAACTTCTGGAAGAATCATTACAATTTTTGAAAGCAATTTGCCATTATGTCTTTAAAAGAAAAGTGTTTAAGCATTGAATCCTTCCAATTCTTATGTATGGAGTAAAGACACCGTAACTAAAAAGGCCTACAAAAGTTGCAGACAACTGAAAGAAGCATGGGGAGATGCATTCTTGGTGTAACCAGGAAAAACAGAAAGAGTAACTCGTGGATCAGGAAAATAACAAGAGTGGAAGACATCATGATTAAAGTAAAATCCCAGAAATGGCAATGGGCTGGACGTATTTCTAAAAGAAAGGACTGCCAATAGATAACTGAAATATTAGATTGGATACCAAGGCACAGAAGACTTTGTAGGAGATGGATGACATTTGAAAGTGTGGTGGAGTGATGTGGTGGAAGACTCTGCCTCAAGACAGTTGTGGAAAAAACTTGGGGAGTCTATCTGGTTGTGAATTGATAATAGTTGCCAATGATGACAATTAGTTTTAATAAACTCTAATTTTATAACAGAATCAGTAAAATATCAGCAGAATTATCGACAGATGTAAATTATAAAAAATCTATTGCTCATGTGCAACAAACTTCTCTTCTAATTAAGCTATGGTGCTAGCATGACCTCGTGCTCCCATGTTTTTTATCACTGCCATGCAATTGTCTGAGCATATTTCTGCAAGGTTTGTGTTTCCAAAGTGAGTGTTATAAAGCATTGGAAACAAAAGTTGTTCTGAAGATTACTGGGGACAATATGAGGACAAGCAAAGCTTCCAAGTGATACACAGCTACTGGCAAAGCAAAAATGCAGCAGCCAAAGTCATATGTTCTATTACGTGTCTTATGCTAGATTTACATTTCTTGGTTTGTGCTGTTGTTACCTGAGTTTATATCTTAGGTATTACTTTAATTATTACCCATTTTACATTTGTGTTTTCATTGATTAGATGTCCAAATATACTTAGGCTGTTTTGTCAGTCAAGTTGTATGGAGGATGTTCACACATTTTTAATAGAATGATTTTCCAGCAATATAATTAATGTTTAAAATAAAATTATTTCTTTCTTAAATGTTTTGTCTGATAGCCCTTTCTCTGGACTATGAACCTACATCTAGATTTCAAAGACAACGGAACATTTCTTAAAATTGGTAGTGGTGTTTTATTCCACTCTTCCACTGCTTTTCATAGTCCAATCATTGTTTAAGACTGTATTTAGGAAGTGCTCTTTTTAGCAGTCCGAAGGCACAATAGTCCATTGTTGACACATCAGGGGACTTTGAAGGAATATGAGCAAAAGGTGTAGACTCGATACCAGTCCCTTTTTTTTTTTTCACTTTTTCAAGAAATAGAGTGGTAGATTTGGATGTATGACTGGTAGCCTTATCCTGGTGAAGTTCTACTCTTTGGAGCTCTGTGGATAAAGGAATGGTATTTCCTCTTTAAATATAGGAGTTAAAACATTATTTTGGTAATATGTAGCATTGATTTTAACATTCTTTTCAGCTTTTTTAACTTCAATTTTCCATTGTATGAGAAATCAGCAATAATCATGAATCCTTTATTGAAACTTTCTTTGGATTCTTGGAACAAAGTTTGTAAGTCTTTTTCTGCTCTTTTGTGATGGCAGATCTATCTTTTTTGTTAGTCGTTTAGGTAGATCCGTGCTTCATCAGTAGTCACAATAAATTTCCATCTGTCTCCAGCTAAGTGATTTTCATAAAGAAGTCTACACCATGTTCTGCTCTCAGCCATGTGCCTAGGCAAAAGGCAGTGAACATTGTGTTTTTTCGGAGGCTTTTTCAGATTCAAATCTTTGTTTATTACTTTGTTTACAGTTGATACAGAGATTTTTTATGACTTGGTAATGCTCTTTGGATCGGGGGATTTTGTTTTAAGACTACAGATCTTACTTTTGAAATAGTCGTAAAAGTATACCTCCTTTGGATATTCGTTTGCTGTTCTTTTTCCTGTTCAAAGCCATGCTTGACTATTTTTTCCCTCTATTGTTAATAATATTGCTTATTTTACATTTAGAAATGCTAATTCCATGATTTTCACAGTATTTTTTAGTTACAGAATACAAATAGTTTTCTTTGTAAAGAGCAAAAATGTAACCATCCACAGCTTGTTTACCTGCACCATTTTCTTAGCAGACGACATGTAACTGCAGCATGTTCATCTCACACACTGTTGCGAGTTTCAATTCTTCAAACTTCTTTTATTTTCTGTAATTCCTAATCAAAAATTTTCAAAAATACATGAACATCCCCTGTAATCCATAAAAGATATATTGGATCCATCTTTGTATTGCAAAGATATTTTTAAGAATTCTTTTAGTGCTTCTAGTTGGAGACATCTGATGTGTAAAGTGAATTTTTTTGTTTTGTTTTTTGTTTTGTGTGTGTGCCTTTATATTGTTGTAGTAAAAGTGGTTTCTAAATTAAACATGCATAAAAAGCAGGGCTTGGAAAATATCAAATATCTAAAGTTGCATGCCCAGCTGGGCATGTACAGAAATTATTTACCTGCCCAGGTAGTAAAAGCTGGATGCTCAGGAAAATGTATATTTTATAAAGATAACAAATCAGAATCCTCATTTTTTTTAAATAAAAAATATTAACTTTTTGTACATGTTTTGCATTTTCGTGTTAAGGGTCTGTATTCAAAATGTCAATGTACAAAAGCATGCATCTCTAGTTTTAAGATGATGATGCTGAAATTGGTATGAAATGGTATGATGATGAAATCAGTATTTGAAAAAAAATTTGTGAATCTGCCATGTTCCTTTCATTAAAATTTTTGTCCTTTGTCACTAAACATCGGATGCTAGTTCCATCAGTGGCATACATCCTGTCGCTGACTATTTGGAGCAAAACTATGTGCGGTTCCAATTTCTGGACCTACAGCGTAATATAATTAAAGAAGTGATGTTCTTCCATTATTGGCACTCCGGAACAATAATACAACTTCTGGAGATTACCAGTGAAATGAAGCAACATTCAATGGTCGTCCTTTTTCTTGTAGTTGGAAATTCTGTCCCAAAGTTTTTAAAATTTAGTTGCCCATGCTGGGCAACTAGATTTTATTTACATGCCCCGGGCATCTTGGGCATGGTATTTTTCAAGCCCAAAAAAACGTGTGTCCAGTAATTGCTAACATATGTAGAATTCTCTGATTACTGTGTGCTGATTGCATTTTTGCACTTTAGGAGAGAAAATCGCTCAAGGTCAAGGTCCCGCTCTATACCACGAAGCAGCAAAAAATTAAACTACTCTTCTTTAGTGGACTTAGCACGGAATAGTAAACCCCTAGTGGATTATTGAGGTACTGTACAGGCAACAAGTGTTTAAAATAAACTTTCTTGTAAAAAAACTGGAGGGAAAAGTGATTTTTGGTGCAAATTTTTTTTTTAATGAACTGCTAATTTGCTATGCAAGTTAAAAATTATCAGAAAAGTGCATCCCCCCTCCCCATTCAATCTCACATGTAGGTCATTTTAGAAATCAGCATTTTACATTGTCATTCACAGTCATCATTATGTAATGTGCATGAAAAGTTGTATATATGTGTAAGAAATTAATAGTTGGCATTTTGTACAGAAAAACAGTTCTGGATTTTTGTCTGTAATTTTTTATTAAACTTGAAGCTGTCATTGGAAAAACAAGAAAAAGGATGAATTGCAAAGCATTAAATTATTTTAAAATCCAATCAGATTTTAAAACATTGTCTTTTTACCATACTGTAACATTTTAACCTCCATTGTGTCATGGGTATTATTTGCCTAAACCTATTGCCTTAGTTAGCAAAAGCTGTTGGAATGTTTAGTTATCCAGCTTTCATTCGTTCTTTGTTGTACCCTGAATCGCAAATCTGTATTTTCATATTTGCCTAAACTAATTATATGTGAGCAAAATGTTATAACATAAGTACATGCTATTATATGTCAAAATGGCCTGATCTGTCAAGCTTTACATTAATAGTGGACAAGGAATGAAATATAACTCAGCAGCATTGCCCAAATCTTTTACTAAAGCAAATAGTGTAGTAATATTAATAGGTAACCCTGTTTTCACACTTAATATATATATTTTTTCATTTTTTCATGACTATTTCAAACTCAGATTCAAGTTTCAAAATGTATGTATAACTTTTTTCATTTTTTAAGGGGAGGGGTTCTAAAATTTGCAAATGTAGATGTACGTCTTTATAAAGCATAAATGTTTATATTTTATGCCAGAAGTACAATTAATCTCAAGGAATTACACCCATAGAGAGGATCAAAAAATAAAGAAAGATAACCCTACTTCACCATTACTTCATTGCTTCAAAAATTATTGAACATGTTCTTCTATTTCATTTTGTTTGTTCAGAATATGTTGCTTCACATATCTCTCTGCACGCTGCCATGCAAACACTAACTAGAGGGATTTAACTATTTAAGATGTTTGAAAGTTTTTAACTTTGTGTCTAACAAATCCCATGGATCATTCACACCCTATATATTTACCCACAGTTTGGTTTGAACAACTCTTGGCAAAGTAAGTGCAAGGTGTAAGAAATGTTTCCTTGCTAAAACTTTGTGCTGTTGCAGTGTCTCAGTAGGAGTTGACATTCTAACAGGTTCTACATAATCTTCTATAAGAGAATGGAGTTTATGGGGATAAAGTTAGCTTGAAATTTAATTTGTGCTCCTTTTATTAAAAATTGGCTTATTAACTCTTGGTCAAAGATTTTTACTTTGCAAAATCTTTTGGGGATTTTTTTTTTTTTTTTTTTTTGCGGAATTCCATAGTCTTTTTGTTTTGTTTTTTATACATTACTGCAAGTAAAATGTATTGTGAGATCCAGTGCTGAAAGAACTGATTGCATATTAATATTTTTCATTAAAAATAACACAAAGCCATAAAAAGCAGCGACTTCTGGAAATTAAATATGTATTATTCTAAAGAACATTGCTTTAACACATTCGCTGCAACAACGTTTTTGGATGACATTTTTCTAGTGTGTTATGACCCATCTGTGGGTCATTTCTTGGAAGTGTTTTCCTTGTCTACCAAGAGATGGCGGTTGATGCCTGTGGTTTGTACGTTTGCATTTCGTAATGAACGGAGTGTACATAGCATAGTGCAAAAGCAGGAGCGATCACCCGCTGGTCGCTTAGCACACAATGATGAAATTGATAAATGCACTCCATTTAAAGGCAAGTACAGTTTGATTTTTGTTTGTTAGTCCTAAATTTATTATACCTATATGAATTATTGTATGCAATCTATGGTGGTGATACAGTAGCATAATGTTCTTAGTTTTATCAGCTGATTTCTAAAATTAACAAAAAAAAAAAGTAAAGAATGTAATATATATATATCATTGTCAACCATTATCAATCCACTGCTCTGGATGAAGGTCTCCCAAAGTTTCTTCCACAATTGTCTGTCTTGAGCCTGTCACCTCCATGTCACTCCGGCATGCTTTCGAATTTCATCCATCCATCTCCCATAGACCCTTCTTCTTCTGGGACTTTTTCTGTCCCTTGGAATCCAGTCTAAAATTTCAGTTGTCCATCTGTGGTCTGTTCTTCTGGCAACACGTCCAGCCCATTTCCATTTCAGTAATTTCACTCTGGTCATGATGTCATCCACTCTTGTCATTTCCCTTATACACAAGTTCCTCTTCTTATCTTTTCTGGCTACACCTATCATGCATCTCTCCGTGCCTCTTTGAGTTGTCTGCAGTCTTTGTATTTCTTTTGTAGTTAAAGTCCATGTCTCTGCTCCATACGTAAGCACTGGCAGGATGCATTGATTAAACACTTTCCTTTTAAGACATAATGGCATACTGCTCTTAAAAATTGTACTGTTTCTTCCAAAAGCTCTCCATCCAAGTTTTATATGGCGATTAATTTCTTCATCAATGTGACTCTCACTTGATATCTGCTGCCCAAGATAAATGTAGGCATCGGTTGTTTCAAGCTTTTCTCCATCAATTGATAAATCTTCTTTTCTTGTAAAAGCATTGTACATCACTTTTGTCTTCTGAAAGTTCATTTTTAATCCCGCTTCTTTACTCTTGACAGCAAGTTCTTGGATCATACTCTGCAGCTCCAAAGGGGTAGTTGCAAAAATGACTACATCATCAGCAAAACGAAGGTGAGTTAAATAATCTCCATTAATCTTTATCCCTTTGTTTTCCCAGTTCAATGATTGAAAGACATTTTGCAATGTGGCGTTAAAGAGCTTCGGAGATATGGTGTCACCTTGTCTCACTCCCTTTCCAATTCTTATTTGTGCTGTATCCTCAAATATCCGAACTTTTGCACTTGCATTTTCATAGATTTTATTAGTAATGCTAATGTATGCATCTTCAATACCGCAGGATTTCAAAGCCATTGTTATTGCTGATGGTTTCACGGAATCGAAGGCCTTTTCATAGTCAATAAAAGACATGCATAATGGGAGTTCATATTCATATTCCCTCGCTCTTTCAACTAGTTCTCTCAGTACATGGATATGATCTATAGTGCTGTAGCCACTCCTGAATCCAGCTTGTTCTCTTGGTTGAGACATGTCTAGTGTTACCTTCAAGCAATGTGAAAGAACTTTAGTGAAGACTTTATAAACCACTGATTGGGGGGGGGGGCTGATGGGCCTTAGTTCCTGAGATCCTCAACATCACCTTTTTTTATGTTAGCAGGATCATTGTAGCATTGTTCCAATTCTCAGGAATCTTCCCTTCATTGATTCATTGAGACATCTCATGAAAACTTGGGTGAGCATAGTTTCAATTTCTCCACTTGCTTTTTGTATAATGTCCATGGTTATTCCATCTTCTCCTGAAGCTTTTCCCTGTTTCATGTTCTTAATTGCATGTGTAACTTCTGCAAGAAGGACTGGAGGGACTTTGGTACTTGTCATAATGACTATAATAGATGCATCATCCCACTCATACAGTTTTGAGTAGAAATATTTCACCCTTGTATTATTTCACTTCTATTTCTTGTTACACTCCCATCTTCTTTTTTCAGTGTCATAATCTGTTTTCTTCCTTTACTGAAATATCCCTTTGCTCTCTTCAGGCTTTGGTTGTTTTCAATTGCTTTTCTCACTAGTTCACTATTGAATTTCCTTATGTCTTCAACGATAATTTTCCGAATTGTCTTGCATAACTCTGTATATTCTACTTCGAAAGTTAAATTTTCATTATTTGTCCTCATCTCCCTTCTCTTTTCCATTAGCATTTTTATTTTTCCTGATATTTTCTTCATATGTAACTTGCTCTTAGTACCACCTATTTTTGTTGCTGTTTCCATAAGAGCCTTGGTGAGTTCTCTGTTAACTTCAGAAATATCCACTTCTTTCGATGTTAGGCCTTTTAAAGCGGAGAATCTGTTCCTCAGTTCCAACTTGAAGGTATTATGTTGTTTTTTATGGTTGGTTATGTCAATACATTTTGTTTGTCTTATGAGCTTGCCCCATTCAAGTTTACTGTTGAGGTGCATCTTACATCTCAGCATTCTATGGTCACTACCTGTGTTGAACTTGTTTAGCACACTGCAGTCTTCGATGACAAATTTTTTGTTACACATAATAAAATCAATTTCACTTGTGGTCCCATTTGGATGTCTCCATGTCCATTTCCTGTGTGGCTTTTTCTTGAAGGAGTTCATGATGAAAAACCTTTCTGCTTCTGCAAACTCTACGAGAGTATTTCCAAGTTGATTGCTGTTGCCCTATTTTTGCATTGAAATCACTCATAATGATTTTCAAGTGCTGTTTGCTCTTGTTATTTAGATTCCGAATTTCCTCATAAAATTCTTCAATTTCTTCTTCCAGATGACTTCTGGTGGGTGCGTAAGCTTGAATAATCTGAGCCTGGTATCTTTTTGAGAGTTGGATAACGAGTCTCGCAGCTCTGTCGGAAGAACTTTCAACTTTTAGAACATTGTCCTTCAGTCTTTTGTTTATTATAAATCCAACACCACTAGTTCTGCAAGTATCTATCCCACGATAGTAGAAGAGATGTACACTTTTCAGTTCAATGACATCTTCTCTTCTTCTTACCTTGCTTAGCCCCACAATGTCCCAGTTGATCCTTTTGAGTTCCTCCTCCAATTCAAGAGCCTTGAATCAGAAATATATATATATATATATATGACAGCCAATAGCGGTATAACTATACCATCGGGATTAGAGGAAATGCTATCCCACACTCACCAACCCGCTTGGCCAGCGTGATGAGTTATGGCCAAACCCCTTTAAAATGACTCCACAACCTAAATCTTGGCCTTCAGTCTCCGGCAGCTGGAATGTACCTGGCCAAGGCAGCGGCCAGTGCTACATGAAGGCAGAGGGTGCTAAGAATCCCCGGAGGACCGGACTAGGCTGCCATCTGATGCTGACCTTGGCGACGTATAACGGACGCTCCCTATCTTCTGATTCAAGGCTTCTTGAATTGGAAGAGGAACTACAAAGGATCAAGTGGGACATCGTGGGGCTAAGTGAGGTAAGGAGAAAAGGAGAAGATCTCATTGAACTGAAAAGTGGACATCTCTTCTTCTATCGTGGGACAGATACTGGCAGAACTAGTGGTGTTGGATTTATAATAAACAAGAAACTGAAGGATAAAGTTGTAGAAGTTGAAAGTTCCTCTGACAGAGCTGCATGACTCGTTATCCAACTCTCGAGAAGATACAAGGCTCAGATTATTCAAACTTTATGCACCCACCACAAGTCGTCCTGAAGAAGAAATTGAAGAATTTTATGAGGAAATTCGTCATCTAAATAATAAAGGTAAGCAGCACTTGAAGATAATTATGGGAGATTTCAATGCAAAAATAGGGCAACGGCAACAGAATGAAACTTCAGTAGGTAAATTCGGTCATGGCAACAGAAACCAGCGTGGAAATACTCTCGTTGAGTTTGCAGAGGCAGAAGGGTTTTTCATCTTAAACTCCTTCTTCAAGAAAAAGCCACACAGGAAATGGACATGGAGACATCCAAGTGGGACGACAAGTGAAATTGATTTTATTATGTGTAACAAAAAATTCGTCATAGAAGACTGCAGTGTGCTAAACAAGTTCAACACAGGCAGTGACCATAGATTGGTGAGATGTAAGATGTACCTCAACACTAAACTCGAACGTGAAAAGCTCATAAGACAAACAAAATGTATTGACATAACCAACCTTAAAAAACACCATAATACCTTCAAGTTGGAACTGAAGAACAGATTCTCTGCTTTAGAAGGCCTAACATCGGGAGAAGTGGATATTTCTGAAGTTAACAGAGAAGTAACCAAAGATGTTATGGAAACAGCAACAAAATTAGCTGGGTCTAAGAACAAGTTGCATGTGAACAAATTATCAGGAAAAATAAAACAGTTGATCCAAAAAAGAAGAGAGATGAGGACAACTAAAGAAGATGTGACTTCCAAAGTGGAATATATAGAGCTATGCAAGACAGTACGAAAAAGTATCACTGAAGACGTAAGGAAATTCAACTGTGAACTAATGAGGAAAGCAATTGAAAACAACCAAAGCCTAAAGATAGTAAAGGGACATCTCAAGGGAAAAAAACAGATTATGGCACTGAGAAAAAAAGATAGTTCTGTAACAAGAAATAGAGGCGAAATTTTGACAAGAGTGAAAGATTTCTACTCTAAATTATATGAAAGGGATGATACATGTACTCCAGACATCATGAAAGGTACCAGAGTTCTTCCAGTCCTCCCAGCAGAAGTTGCACATGCGATCAAGAACATGAAGTGGGGAAAAGCTCCAGGAGAAGATGGAATTACTGTAGACATCGTACAAGAAGGAAGTGGAGAAATCGAAACAGTACTCCCCCAAATTTTCACTTGATGCCTTAATGAAGGGAAGATTCCTGAGGATTGGAACAATGCTACAATGATCCTGCTACATAAAAAAGGTGACATTGAGGATCTCAGGAACTACAGACCTATCAGCCTTCTACCAGTGGTTTATAAAATCTTCACTAAAGTTTTTTCCCCACCGCTTGTAGGTAACACTGGACATGGCTCAACCGAGAGAAGAAGCTGGATTCAGGAGTGGCTACAGCACTATAGATCATATCCACGTACTGAGAGAACTAATTGAAAGAGCGAGGGAATATGAACTTCCAGTGTGCATGGCTTTTATCAATTATGAAAATGCCTTTGATTCGGTGAAACCATCAGCAGTTACGATGGCTTTGAAATCCCGTGGTATTGAAGATGCATACATTAATATTATTAATAACATCTATGAAAATGCAAGTGCAAAGATTCGGCTGTTTGAAAATACAACACACATAAAAATTGGAAAGGGAGTGAGACAAGGTGGCACCATATCTCCGAAGCTCTTTATTGCCACATTGGAAAATGTCTTTCAATCACTGAACTGGGAAAACAAAGGGATAAAGATTAATGGAGATTATCTAACCCACCTTTGTTTTGCTGATGACGTAGTCATTTTTGCAACTACCCAATCAGAGCTGCAGAGTATGATCCAGGAACTTGCTGACAAGAGTAAAGAAGTGAGATTGAAAATGAACTTTCAGAAGACAAAAGTGATGTTCAATGCTTTCACAAGAAATGAAGATTTATCGATTGATGGAGAAAAGCTGGAGATAACAGACACGGACGTTTGTCTTGGACAGCAGATATCAAGTGAGGGTCACATTGATGAAGAAATTAATCTGCGTACAAAACTTGCCTGGAGAGCTTTTGGAAGAAACAGCATAATTTTCAAGAGCAATAGGCCATTATATCTTAAAAGAAAAGTGTTTGATCAATGCATCCTTCCAGTGCTTACGTGTGGTGCAGAGATGTGGACCTTAACTAAAAGAGACATACAAAGGCTGCAGACAACTCAAAGAAACATGGAGAGGTGCATGCTTGGTGTAACCAGGAGAGATAAGAAGAGGAACTCGTGGATCCGCATCCCTGAAATGGCAATGGGCTGGACATGTTGCCAGAAGAACGGACCATCAATGGACAGCCGAAATTTTAAATTATATTCCAAGGGACAGGAAAAGACCCAGAAGAAAATCACATGGGAGATGGGTGGATGTAATTATAATATTTAACGTAGATTCTACATTGTAACTGTAGTTAGGATTCTTCATTTTAAGATTTTCATTATAACGCCTTACGCATATGCAGGAACGACCACTGGTGGGTCGTTCAGCACACAATGATGAAACATATTAATACACTCTAACTTTTTACTAAATGGAAAAACAATTTGATTTTTGTTCATTTAACCCTAATTTTACTATGCCTATATAATTGATTTATCAGAATCTGTACTGGGGAGATAGTTTATATTCAAACTTTCAATGAGAGGACCAATACGAAATAGGTGATTGTTGGTTTCACAAGGCTTTTCTAAATCAGCAAAATGCCAAAATTTGCATAGCAACAAGAAACGATCGTGTGGTAATGCTGATTTTATCAGAAGAATCAAATGTAAATCATTGTTAAAGCAGTACGGATTGGGGGGGGGACATCAACCAGTCCCATGTACCGGGTGATCCAAAAGTCTTGCACATTTTGAAAACGTAATATTTCGCAGAGTTTTGAAAGTAGGGCAATGTGGTTTGCGTAGAAATGATCAGAATGACATCAGGTTTCTTGTAAAATCACAAATTTTTACTCGTTTTACTTACATTTTTCATCGCCAGATGGCGCCATAGACGAACGGGTTTGGGATAGTGGGTATAAAAGCAGCAGCTGAGAAGCAACCACAAGTCACAGCAGTCCATGCTAGTATGCTGTAATTACAGGAAAAAGCGCTTTGGGTGAAATTGTTCTATTGCAACGCGGAATGTGCGAGTGCTGCATTGAGGGCCTACCGGTCACTGAAAGGTGATCGCAGTGGGAAAGGACCGATGGAAAGTGCTGCGCTGCGGCCAATGGTGAAGAAATTCGAGGAAACGGGATTTTTGGCAGCACGCCCATGAAGCAGTAGACCATGAACGCACACTGCTGCAGCAGAGACGATTATGCAAGAAATGGGTGTAATTGCAATGTCATCCGCACATGGCGACTCCAGTGCTCGCCATTTTTCTCGGCAAACGGGCATTCCATATGGGACTGTATGGCGAACACTACAACGGATTCTGCACAGATACCCGTACAAACTGCAATGGCATCACGAACTTCAAGCTGGCGATTACGTGCAGCGTCAGGAGTTCGCAGTATGGTTTTTTCGACAAATGGATGTCAATGAGAACTGGCTGATGAACGTTTTATGAACTGATGAGGCACACTTTTCCCTAAACGGAGCAGTAAACACGTACAACTGCCGCGTTTGGGCCATGGAACATCCCCGAGCAGTCGTTGAAGCGCCACTTCATCAGCCGAAAGTGGCAGTGTGGTGTGGATTCACGGCTTCCTTCATTATCGGTCTTTTTTTTTTTTTTTTAAGAGGTCAGCGGCACCTCCTTTGATTTCAGTGACAGGTGCACGCTATGCGAACATGTTATAAACATACGTTATCCCTAGCTTGCAAGAGCGGGATGCAGTGAATCTGTGCACATTTATGCAGGATGGAGCAACATCGCACGTGCAAGAGACATTTGGCGCAAATCGTGTGTTGAGCCGACACTTTCCGAAGGCCTGGTCTCTTTGGTCACCAGACCTGACACCATGCGATTTCTGGCTCTGGGGTTACCTAAAATCACAAGTGTACAGATGTCGCCCCACTTCATTGGCCATGCTTGAAAGATGCCATTCGACACCATGTGGCAGCTATACCAGCGGACATGCATTTCAATGCCGTCCATGGTGTTTTCTCTCATCTGCAGGCAGTACTGGAACAGGATGGTCATCACATTGAACACCCAGTACAATGAGGTGTCTAACCTGGTACAATCAGGTGTCTAATTTTTCTCAACACTTCCAACCTGTGGTTGCTGCACCATCTGGCGATGAAAAGTGCAAGTAAAATGAGTAAAAATTTTTGATTTCATAAAAAAAACAATGCCATTCTGATCATTTCTACGCAAACCGCATTGCTCTACTCTCAAAACTCCACAAGTTATTACGTTTTCAAAATGTGCAAGACTTTTAGATCACCCGGTACATTATGATTCCAATGAATTTTTACATTTCAGGAACATACGTGGCATTCCATTTTTGGACCCGAGATTTTTCTTTTAGGGTTTTGTCTTATATGAACTTCTCCACGTAATTATTGGTTTCCCGCACCATGGGTTTCCCAAATATCATCAGAAAGGAAGAGAGAATATATTTGGAGAAGATCATTACCACTTACATCGTGAACTATTTCTTGATTGCCTGTGAAGAATTCGAAAGGCATTCCTCTATTGAGGTCAATTTTCTCCATTTTTTAGTAGGCGTTTCGGAAGAAACCGTTGAATCAACATCAGATATAATTTCCGTTTTACTGGAATCAGCTGATTCTCCTGATGGCTGATAAAGTTGGTTATCAGAGCTGTCAACCTCCTCAGTGATGCTGCTTTCAGAGTCAGAAATTCCACATTTGAGTACGAAAACGTACTAGTAGAAGGTTCATCGATTCTGCTACATTATGTTTTTTTGCCTTGTCCGTAAAAGAAACTAGTATCCATTGTAGAAAGAGAAACATCCAATTTTATCAAGAACTTAGTCGGAACTAATGCCAAAATTGTTGAAAAGCATTTTATTTTCTGAATGATACAATAAACCTGTCATCTTGCATTAACTTTCGTCTTGATGCTGGCTAGTATTTATTTATCCTTAGTTCTTAGCTCCCACGGTCCTCACCTTCGATCTTTTTATGGTGAGATAACATAGTCAAAACGTGAGAAGAGGGTTATCATATTACCTCTTCCCTCTCAACAGGCGAGGGCCGTCTGCAAAGTACGCTCGCGTGTCATGGGAGGAGCAGGGGTCCCAGGACCAGAATCTATTTCAGATGTCTGCAATGCAGAAAGGAAAACTGAAAAATTGTTTGCAAGGTAAATGGATGTCTGGATGTTGATTTTGCCATAAAATTTATTGTTCCATAAAATTACTGTTAAGCCATTATTACAGAATGGAACTTAAACATCTTATGAAATTTATTGTTCTGCACTGTGACAAAGCAAAGCTTTAAAAAATGAGTCAATTTGAGATTTTGCTAATAGTGCAAATTAGTACATATTTAAGTTGCATCAGTCAAACTAGCTTTTCCCTGATAAGAAGTGCAGAAGAAACTAGAACTATTTTATTTCATTCAGAACTTAAACATCATTGTTTAAATACTTTTGGATTTTTTTTTAAATAATGGTCAGAAAGTGCATAAAGAATAATAAATAATTTGAAATCCATGTTTTTGTTTGTTTTGCATTTAGTTAATTGATTAAATTTTAACTCTCTCCTTCGAAGGATGTTTTGTCTGCTAGGCAATCTGCTCTTATTACTTCCTGCAGCAATTATGTTGTACTAGGGGCCTCACCAGGTGATTATTTAGGTGACTGTGTTTTATTGGGGTATGTCATTTTCGGAAATAGTAATTTTGCCACATATAACTTGATTGATTTGTAAAACATTTGGGAGCATTTTCATTGATATAATTAAACCCCATAAACTTAACATTTGAAAAATGGCAATGGTTCTTGTAAAACAAAAAAATTTTTACCTCATCAATCTGAGATGAAACTATCTGAATGAAGATAATAATTTTAAAAAAATTGTGCCCATCAGCTTCCGGAATACCAGGTAATACGGTCTTGGAAACGAAGTAAGGGGCATTAAAAAATGCGTAAAAATATGGTTTCAGTAAAAAAGTTCTAAGATAAAGCTATCTGGAAGTAAAAAAAAAAATAAGTAGATAAATAAAATGCGACTGTCAACTTCCGAAATGCCCATGGCCGCAGAAATGGAAAGAAATGTTGCAAAGGCTTAACAAATATGAATTCTGCAAAAAAAAAAAAAAAATCTGCATTAATCTAACTGAAAGGAAGCTATCTGGGAGACAAGGGGGGGGGACACCTTATCAATCTGACTGAAGTGAAGCTACCTGGAAACAAAAAGAAAAAAAAAGTTGCGATGTCAACTTACGAAATGCTGATGGCCGCGAAAACGGAGAAAACTTTTTAAAAATATGACTCTTGTAAAAGAAAGAAAAAATCACCTTAATCTAACTTTTAGTTAGATGAAAGTTTAAGCCCCCCCCTCCCCTGCAAAAAAAGAAAGAAAGAATTGCGACCATTAGCTGCCGGAATACAACCCCAAACGTACGTGGTGCATTAAAAGTGCACACAAATATTGCTTCACTTTGTAGTTTCAAAGCTGTTAAAAAGTAATTATATCGCATCAAGTTGGAGTAATGTGTATAAGAAACATGGAAGGGTGAAAACTAAAATAAAATAGGGGGGGGGTAGTTACTTGACAATCTATCGCTTACGCCTGGAACAGGAGCCAGCATCAAAATTTCCCTTTTTTATTTTAAAATTTAAAGAAATCTTAAAAACAATTAATGTTAAGAAAATAGAAAAACAAGCTGCACACCTTTCGGAGAATCCACGACGGGCATCGCGCTGTTTCTGCTCCCTGGCAGGGGGTTGGCTCTATGTCAGACAAAATGTAATAGAATATGTGAAGTCTGAAAAACTGCCATGACTATGCATGTATTGTGACGTTCTACAGAAGTAAAGCATGTGTTAAGATGACAAATCTGCAGCGATATATTCTGTCCGTGTAGCTTAGTTAGGAGAGCAACTTACTCCAGGGTGAGGGGGTTCAATCCCTGTCATGGACAAATTTGTGTTTTCATATTGGCACCTGAACTTAAAAACAGATGTAATGCCCGTTGGGTCCTTTAAAAAAAAAGTGTGTGATGTTTGTTCCACGCGTCGTCTAATATTAATGAAAAAAAAAAATTGTTCTTCACTTCAAAAAAGAAAGAAAGAAAGGGGGGGAAGGAAGAGGGGGGTGATGTGATATACTACAGAGGTAAAGCATGTGTCAAGACAACAAATCTGCAACAATATATTCCATCTGTGTACCTTAGTTGGGAGAGCAACTTACTCTGGAGTGAGAGGGCGTGGGTTTCAATCCCCGTCATAGACAAATTTGTGTTTTCACAGTATTTACAAACTATCGCTAACCTACAATGTAATACAAAAAGTCTGGGCTGCCAGAACTGGAAAATAATGGCCCAAAATAGAAAACAATGGCAAAAACTTGTTGAGGAGGCCAAGGTTCTCACTGAGCTGTAGAGCCAAAAAGAAGAACCTACAACATAAGTTTCAAATGTGTGCATTACGTCCCATCGGTGGGTCATTTAAAGATATATATATACATAAAGTGACCGATACCCACTATATCTAGATTTATGTATATAAACTTTTTTTTTTCCCCTTCCTCTGAAAAATGTGGAAGGCGCACAGGAGGACAGTGCGCATTTCTGGGTGCCGCACACGAAACAAATGTGGTACGACCCGCCAGTAGATCGAAACACACCGAACGTGTTAAAATATTTTTTTGTAGTATTCCAACCATAAATTTGATGAAATGAAAATTGGATTTTTATTTTACTCTGAGCTATGCTTAATTGTGATTTACAATTAAGCATACATTTCAGCATATTTTACAAGTTGTTTTTTTTTTCACGTGTAGTGTAGTCAGGTATGCTGATGGATCATTTTTTTTTTTATCTTTAGTATGTTCCACTTGAGATAGAATTGTATTCAAATCAATTTATTCAGTAAATTTGCAAATAACTAAATAGTGTCTGCTGTATTCAAAAAAAAAAAAATTTTCTTTTAATCCAGTTTGAAAGTAATATTTAGGAACCAACTTTTGCTAATGTTTTCTAACTAAGCTTATGTACAGATGAAAATTATGGATTTCTAAACTAATCCAGTAGTGCAGCAGTAAAATGTGCTTTCTGTTTTATGCCATTTTACAGCTGTGAAATGCTTACGTTATTTCTATGCATTGACAGTTTTGCATGTGTGCCCATGCATAATTTGCATTAAGTTCAACTATTCATGTCATAATAACAGCAACCAAGATGTTTGTTTCAAGATGTCATTTAAGTCATATATTACCAGTTGTTGTATTTATTATGTTGAAACTTACTTACTGAATGATTGTGCCCCAGAAAACGTTTTTGTACTTGATATTTGCAACTGAAGGAGTGAAAACCATTTTATGGAAATGTAATCATGACCCTAAAATTTAGAAGTATTTTCTTTCCTTTTATAGGGCTTTTATTTCATTTTATTTTCCTCTCACCCAATCATAGTTCATTCTTATTTACTCAAAGCAGTGTTAGCTGTAATTGAAATAGTACCCACTTATTTTGATTGAGGAATATTTGTTTGTAATAGTTCTATATCCAAATGAATATTTATTCTGCTAACAATAATAATGGTGATACTTTGACATTTCATCTTAAAATGTGTCATTTTAGCTAATCCAACAAATTTTTGTTCTCCTAATCAGTACAGTCACTGTGTTTGTTGTCATTTGATATCATATTCCTGTATTTAAAAGGTTCCTTCAAAAATTAAAAATTCAACCAGGTTTTTAAGCTTAGGTCAGTGATAACCCCATACCTCATAACATCCTGTTCAGCACGCTTCAGTGCACACACGTTTTTAGTACAACATGCGAAAATGTTATGCACAGTGTGGGCCAATATACAGTATATTATATAAATATAATTGATATGCATTGTCAAGTATATTATAACTTTGTTCCTTCATGAAGAAGTATATGGTGATTTTTGTTTAATTAAAATTGATATCTGATGAATTAACTGAAGAATTGGAAACCATTGATGCAAAAGACTTTAATTTATGATAGTTTACTAAAATACAAGTGTGTAATTATTTCCCTTTATGTAACACCATGGCTTTTATTTATTTTTATTCTTTTAATGACAATTGAAGAGAGAAAGAAAATTTTATGTGTGAAAATGCTGACAGAATGACATGGAGAGTGAACTTCTAGTTGAATTCAAAATATGAGACTATGTCATGAATGAGGAAATATTTAGGATTCCTTGCATCAATTACCTCATATGAAAAGAAAATTATTCATCATTAAGTAAGCTTCTTGTTTGTCATGAAAAATTTTCATTGCAAAAATGAACTGTATGGCATTTTTGGATATTCTTAAAATTTCCATTTCTTGCAAATGTTAGGTTACAAATTAAGGGAAATGGATGTGGGATTACATCCTGTGCTGGCAAAACAATATTTGCTAAATGTAGGGTGAAATTTTGCTGCATTATGTAGATTGTGCACTCTCTCACAGCTTTCTGCTGGATTGTTATATAACCAACTTTACTTTTGCATTTGAAACTGATTTCCTTAGTCACATCGTTTAATAATCACTTTCCACAGGCTTGAGATTATCACAGAAAAACTTTTTAGATATCCTTTGTGATAACCCAAGTATTTGAGCTTCACCTATATGATATTCTAAGTTTCCAATAACATGCTGAAATGTCATTTTTGACAAAAAACATGAGTCCTTTATTTAAAAAAAAAAAAAAAAAAAAAAAAAAGGTTCTCTGTTTGTGATAAAACTGTTTGCATGTTGTCTCCAGGTCTCTCTCAATGAGTTTCCTCCTTATGCCATACACAGAGACTTGGAGACAGCATGCAGAAAGTTTTATCACAGAGAACCTTTTTTATAAAGGACTCATGTTTTTCGTCCAAAAAAAAAGTTTGAGATTATGTTGCCCAAACATAATTTTGCATTTGAAATTTATTAACAGTTTCTGTGCAAAAGTAGATTTTTTATAAAAATTTAAAAGTCTAAATTGCTGTTTGTCATCATGTGCAAACCGAAATGCGTGCTCTTAAAATTGTGCCTATACAGCATTAATGTAATTTATAAAAGGAATGAAGCATACAACCTTGACATAGCTAATAAAAAATGTACTGCATATGAAAATTTAGGGTTAATTGTGTTCATTCAGAAGAATCTACTTTATAAACATGCTGTTTGTTAAATATATGCACGTATATGTGACCTCCATGCAAAAAAAGTCAAGCTTCTCAATGATGTGTCTAATTTGGATCATTATTTAATTATCATGCATGCACTTAAGTTGCTTTACTTTTCATTTTGAAATAGTAGTGTTTGAGAACCGACGTTTACGTATGTGCAGCAAATAGCTAAATAACAGAGGAAATAAAACCAATATATTAAATTCATTTAACATGCATTGGTTTAATCAAGCCTGATTAATAGCTAAAGATGTTTTTTAATCCCATGCCCAATGCAAAGACATTTGATGTAACTGATTGTAATTTATACCAATCTTTTTTAAATTGTACCCTGCTGCCTTGGTGGCACAATGGTTTAAGTACTGGCTTCTGACCATTCATCTGAGATGGGGTCAAGGTTCGAATCCCAGTGAAGCGTGGATGTTGTGTTTGTCTTATGGCACTGGCTCTCTCCTTTCCCTGGAACCAGAGACCCCTAAATTAGGGGTGGGCGACTGCTTGTAGTCCGTCAAGTTGTTCACGGTGGTCACTAAACCCTCAAACAAAATAAAAAATTGTACTATCACCTTCCTTTTCATTATTTGTTAGGTTTGCAATTTCGATAACTGAAGTACACACACACAGAGTATCCTGAACTACCCAGTGCATTAAAAATAGCCATTAATTTTTCTGTAGTAATAAAAAACTGTTTTGTTTGTGTGTATTTAAGATGACAACATGGGAACTGGTTTTTATTTATGTAAGACAAGCAATTACATTTTTGTTTTGTTACCATTTTCTTGTTGCTGTTATCAAGAGTAGCCAGGGTTTAAGGGACAGCCTAAGGCCTGAATGGGACATGCTTGTTATGTTTGTTCTTTAGCTGTAATTTTAAGCAGGGCCAATGGCCTACTTAATTGAAATTCTATCAAAAAATTAAGTGTAAGTAAATTTGGGGTTTCATATCTTGAAGAAAAGTACCTACTTAAGATTTTATTAGTTTGTTGTTTTAGTTTTAATATATTTGATCCTTACTTTTTTGTCAACAGTTGAAATATGTCTAGTGTTCACACTTTCTCTGTTTCCAAATTTTGGTGATGGAAAGAGAAATTGCTAGCTAGTTGCTATGGTCACTGAATGTTCCAAAAACATTTGTTTTATGTACTGGGGTTGCATCAAATGATTGCTGTCTTAAGTTAAATTCTCAAAAATCAAATTAAGCTCTTTCTTTCACTCAAGGCATCTTTGTGTAATCACCATCTTCAAAATCCATGCCATGTTAATGATTAGAATTTTTGTTTACTTAACAAATTTGGAGCAGGTTTTGAATTTCATTTACTATTTAATTTAATGTTACATTAAAAAAGGCATGTTGTAAAAAAAAAAAAAAAAAAGCTGGTACAGTAAGATGAACAATTTACTGTGTATATTAATAAACCCCGAAAAATATCCTGACAAAGAGACAATAGTGTATCTCTCTGAGGGTATGCTGTTGGTGTGTGGACTAATATTTTTTGTGTTTAAAGCTAAGCCAACAAAAGGTGTAGAAATCTTTAAATGTACAAAAAGCAAGCATAAGTTAATATAAGTTTTACAATTACAAGCACATATAGATGTTCAAAATTGAGGGATTATTTCCACAAGCAGCAACAAAAATCAATGTAACAAGATGACAATAGAAAGATTTCATGAAAAAAATTCATCTACTAAAAATTAAGCTCTATGCTTTTAAGTCATATAAAATAAAATTTCATGTGGAAATTCATTCTCAAATCTGACAGCACTTGAATCATCACATGTTGTAAACCTTATGTTATTCCAATACATTCCATGGCTGATGAAGGTAGCAGTCACTGATGACTGTTGAAATGTTCCATCTGATAATTGTATTTTACGTAACTTTAAAAGTATGAAATTTAATTTCTAATATTTTAGGAATACTTCATGCAGCAAAAACTTCACCATGAGTTTGGTCATTTCTCCCAAATAATTTTTCATGTGTGATCAGATTTTAATGTGCAGTCTATAGAAAGAAGAAAGCAAGGCCTTTTTTGAGTTTTTTATTCTTATCTTTTGTTTTAGTAACTGATGAAGGTGATGTCATTTTTTATTCCTTCAAGTTTTATCATTTTTGTATGTTGAAATGTTCCATGAACATCAGTAATATCTGTATAATCATAAGTGCCACAGAATCTTTGCATTGTTTCTAATATTGCAGCAGCTATTAAATATGTAAGTTACTCTTAAATTAAGCTTTGAGCCAGGTTGAAAAATACATAGTAAATATGGTGAGCATTTTGAATATGCATGTTGTTTCACATTGAGTTTTTTTTTTTATGAAGAACTGATGTTATTGAAAGATTTTAAGTAATTACTGGGATTGTAACATGCACAGAATTCTGAAGCTTCTCAGTTCATGCCAGTTGTGTTTGTAACACATATAAGTCATATCATTTCTAACTCATATGTGTTACAAGCACAGCTGTAATTATGTGTTACAAGTCTAGAAGTCAGAGCCATAGCAGATAAAATGTAAATCTCAGAATCACAAATTATATTTCAATAACAATGTGAACCTATAACATCTTGTGGTTTTAGAATGGGTCAAATTTGCATGTGATTAAATTATATTAAACAATTAAAAAAATTGTATTAATTAATGTAACTTCTGAGTTTGTCTCATTGGCCCAATTTTTTCTGTGCTGTAGTAATTGTAGATTTTTTTAAATGGTGCTTTCAGTCTGTATTGAGTGCCCTGCGTAGGGCTTTTTGTTGTAACTTTATTTTGTGGTAGCAAAACACATTCCATTATAAAATAAAGGTTCTTCATTTGTGCATTGCAAAAAATATCAGCTAACTGATTTTTTTTTAATTCTGTTTGTGATATGAGGACCATGTTATAATGTATGTGTTTGAAGCTACATCCCATTCGTTTTCAATCCTCTCTGAAACAGACTGCATCTAATTCAGATTTTTTCTCCTAGTTTTTCCTACTGTGTGTGTGTGTGTGTGAGAGAGAGAGAGAGAGAGAGAGAGAGAGAGAGTGAGACTGGTAACACATGTGCCTTACACCATTCAATGCTATTATTTGCAGAATTCAATTTAGAAAGTAAGTACTATTGCACTCACTGCTTCTTAAACTTTAAAAAATAATAATAATAACTGCTGCTGAAGCAGTGTGCATCAATCAGGCTGACACAAAGTAAAAGTGTTTACCAAATTATATTTCATGTCACCTAAATTTGGTGTTTCTAAACCTTAAACGAAGTAAATCAAAAGGATAAATGAAAATGTGATGCATGACTTTTTATTAATTATAGCATATTTTTTCCCCTTCATACCAACTTGCTATGTATATCCAGGAAGTGAGGGATGCAGAAGGTTTGCTTCTCCTGAATATATAGTAATCAGATGTTTGTTGGAGTTTCTTCGATGGTTGAAATAATTGTATTTAGTTCCACAGTTCCGCTTCTTAAAAATTTTTAAGGTTTTTTTTTTTTTTTTTTTAATAATGAACATAACATATTCTCTTGGAAACTGCTTGTGCTGCAAATTTTGGCCATGTAAGTTGTTGGAGGACTTGAAATAGGGGTCTGTTTTGTTTTGACAACTTGTGGCTGATGTAGTTGTCAACCACAAGTCTTAAAAGTTTTGTATGATTGTTCATGTTACATACGTAACATATTTGTGGAATTCTCAGATAGCTTTGGCTGTGTGAACTGTTCAAAATAGTTATTTGTTGTAATGTATTCATTTGATACTTGCAATTAAAAACAAAACAAAAAGTGGGGGGGGGCACTTTGAAAACCTCATCGGATCTTCACCGTTACCTTTCACATGTGAGACAGCTTGACCATATATATTTTTATCAACAACTTTTACCTGTGCTTGTAGTATTTATAAAATAGTCAGGCATGTCCTTAAACATATTAACCTTAGAAAATTATAATGACCGAGTGGCCCAAACCAAATTGATAAATTTTTTTTTTGTTCATTGTTTGCCCATTTTTCTGCAGTACAAGCATCTGGTTTGCCTACTGCTGGTAAGCAGTGACATAGCTACCATAGGGCAAGTAGGTGTAGCTGCAGTAGGGCCCAGCTGTTTGTTAAGTCCATTGCTGGCTAGCGATAAGCTATGGAAAGGATGAAAGGGAACAATGAAAAATTGATGGTAATATGAGATAATAACCTTACAATTTCTGTCTGGTTGCAGAAAGGCTTTTGTATAACATTCTCAAAGGTGAAATACAAAATTCATCCCACAAGAAGACAATGAAAATATATATTGTGTATTATTGTGCTTACTGAACACTCACCAATCATCAGATTGAATCAGTTTTTATTATTATGGGAAAAATTCTGAAAATGTTATATTTTTTCTGCCTTTTCTTTCTTGCATTTGAGCAGTATTCTGCAATAAGGCTCCTTATGCTGAACGCTGCACTTTAATTTTGTAGACTGTAGGAAACAATGTTTCATTCTCACGCACTGTCCTATTAATCATTCACATATCACCCTACACTGTAGGTTGCTACATGCTCTGTGGGCTACATGCTGCCTGATGATAGTAGATATCCATGTTACAGTGTATCATTCAGCATTGAGAAAACAAGATCCTTCCTTTAATGCTAATCTGAACATTGCTGTGAGTAGACAACCTTATATTCTCTGTTCTATACTTCTGATTGCATCATGAGCTACTGGTATAATATGCGAGAAAACGCTGTATGTAAAATAAAATTCACAGCAATACGCATTGACGTACCTAATTTAAAACTTAAGTATTTCTATGGAACAGTAGGGCCCTCTGCATGAATCTTCACAAGGGCCCTAACATTACACTAGCTATGCTACTGCTGCTGGTTTTGGGTTCAAATCCCAGCAAAAACATGTGTTGTGTTCATTATTATAACTCGTAATTATTTTTCTGAAATAGCTTGCAACTTCTCTTAGCATTGTATATGTGTAGTGTCATTAAACACACACACAAGCATAGATCGGTACAGGGTCGCAGCAAGCTTTATTCATCTGGGAGGGCAAGACTTGATATTACGCTTCTCAAGTTTAAAAGTTCCATACTCCCACTCAAATAGTACCTAATTTTTACTTTTTGTACCTCTATTACAGGAAAGTATTACAATTCTTTAAAAATATCACTTCTGGTTTTGGACACAATTTTACTGAAAAATATGAAAACTAGGTAAATACCAGAGTTGGGCAAAATCATAATTGAATTAATCAGTAATGGGAACAGGAACTTACCCTTATATGGTAATGGTGAACTGGTCATTAGAATTACATGGTAATTGTAATGACATGTAGCAGTTACCCATTATAATTGTAATGGTTAACTATATGTTGGTAATTAACCAATAATTTATGGGTAACAATACAACATGAATTAAACCATCAACCAGTACACCCTTACATGTTGTGTAGGTTATTTGACAATTGTTTCACCCCTCGGACCTGAAATGCGTGTATGTAGGTATTAGAGATTGTACATGTACGACATGAGTAGTTGCCCCGTCTTCGCCGCAAGTAAAGTGATTTGAGCGAAATAATACATATGAAGTAAGTACGAATGGGATGTTTATTTCGGTTAGAGATACTGATTTCGTCCATCTCCAGTACAGTATTCTCGTCCATTACATACGTTTCACTGTCCAAAATAATTACCCCACTATAGCCACAAGAACATTTTAGCACTACACTCACAGTTCAGCAACTCAGGGTGCACTGCCGAATATTACAGAAATTTGAGAACTCTTTTGACATTTGTGCCGTAGTGTTGTCCATTACTTGTCCGAGGTGAACACTGGACTAGCGAGCGACTGACTGACTCCTTTATGTATACTTCATGACAGGACCTGAACCTTCCGGAGTATTCTTGATTTACACAGAGCTCTCCAATTTCCCACTGCATGATTATTCTGGAACATTCTACAAGTGTCCAACCCATTCTTGCCGCTTCTAGAACATTCTACACGACACTTTGGTTTCCGTCTGCTATGTTACATGGCCCACTTTTCTAGACAGAGCTTTTGGCACACATACATTTCTATAAACTATTAGTATGAAATTATTATTTTCAAATTGTGTAATTTCATTACCAAATAATTCCATTGTGTTTGAATGGCATTATTAAATAATTGAATTATATCCTCTTCATCGTAATGCATTACTGATTTATCCCATTACCTTGTAATGCATTACCTGTTACTGCATTACACGTTAATTGTAATCTGCACTTCCATTACTTTCTAATGCATTCCTGCTCAACTCTGGTAAATACCCAGAATCAAGTAAAATGTAAAAGTTTTGTGAATGCCGACAACATGGCACTCCACAGAAATACTGAATAAGAAATGAACCAACACAGAATGAAAGAGTAACAGACAGTGAATGTTCGTAACAATTAGAAGACTATTTCAGGGAAGGGCTTGGAAAAATTTTGCTCAAGGCTAAGAGCTCAGATGGGTTTTCTACAATGGAGCACAGATTACAAATTAGCTAGCTCTTTTCCATCCACATATTGGTGCTCGGCATGGATACGGAAGTTAGTAAAATCAACATATTATTTTATATGTCTCGCTTCGCTGTTTTGGACAGTTCTTTTCGTGCATGTGTGAGGTCCACGCCTAAAAGAGTAGGTTACTCTGGACCCCAATTAGCTGTGCAGAATACTGGATGCAACTAAAGTATTTTTAAAAAATGAAATAGTACAGCATATAACTTTCTTTTTAGTTAAAATTTTCAGTATATTTATTCACACGTTGTGTATATCTATTTCTGTGTCCGTCAGAGCACAAATTTATGACCATTCTGGGAGGGCAACCGTCCCAGTAGCTATGACTCTAGATGGATAGAAGAAAAACAAATTGCTGAGTTCCAATATGTGGGTGGGATACTAAAACATAAAATAAGTCAGTCTGCTTTTGGCAGATTAAATTCAAAGACTGATGTTATCTGAATCTGTTGTGTTAGGTTGTTGTCCATTGTTTCAAGGTAGAAAGTAAACAGTGTTCATCATTTGCTCTGTCATTAATTTGTTGAATGTAATAGTTTTATCTGGTTTTTGTTAATGCAATTTCATTGTCATAGCATGATCAGATTCATTTTTGGCTACCAAAAAGCTTCTTGTTCAATAAGGGAAAGAGGCATTTAAATGCAAATATGATTCTCACAAAAGTAAAAGCAAGTACCTTCAGCTAGAAGTCACTTTCAGGATGACCAAATGTTGTTTTTACTACTTCTCAATTAGTATTGTATGTTGAAGGATGAATCAAAAAGTTAACCAACATTTCTTGCATTTTGTGTACTCCATAATTATGAACGTTGAATATGCAAATAAAAATTAGGTCTTCATGAAAGTTGATAATAATTTGAAGCTATAAGGTGTTTCGCATCCATAGATAACAAAGTCGGGTATTTTTATTCAGCATTGTGTTGAACGTAAAACTAATTATGCCAAAAATTCCATCTATAATCTGTTTGAGGGGGGGGGACTTTTTTCATAACAAAGTATGAATAGGCTGGCAAACATAAAAAAAAATAATGTGGAAATTGAACAATTATATAAGTGTTAAAAGGTAGAAGGAGAAATTAATATACCTTTTACGTTTCATATTCATGTTAACAAACCATACTACAAAAAAAAAAAAAAACTAATTTTAACTAAAAGTAAAATGTATGGCAAATAAATTTTCAGCAACATTTTTTATTTATTTTTTCAGAAATGTGTTAGGTGATGTATGAGAAGGGTTCTGTGTTTGCCTTACCTTGTTCTGTAAATTTTTGTCATTTTATTTCTAAGGACTAAATGAAAGTATGTGGTCTCTCTTTTGGCTGGTGATTAAGACTAATAAATTCAGTAAGATTAAGTTGTGCATGCATATCCTGTCTTGAGTTTGTATGAAAAGAGTTTATTTATTTTTCAGGAAGAGTAGAAAAGAAATTTTGAAAACCAGTATTAAAACCATACTTGTATCATTATTTCTTTCTTCTTCTGTCTCTTCCTTTTTATGCATAAATAAAGTTTGAGAAAAGGATGCAGCTAAAATTCCTCCATCTTTAAAATGGTAATACCATTCATTACATGAATAATTAAGAATGGAAATACTAGTTCTACCAGAGAAAGATTCAGATCTCAGTAACAAAATTCTCTTGAATTCTTGTAAAAAGTAAAAGAAGGGTAAAATATTTTGCTTGACTGTTACAAAGGCTGCAGATGTAATTTCCTTTCTTTTCAGTAATCAGAAATTTAGTTGCCACTCTAAGGAAATAATAATGAGGTTAACAACATTATATTCCATTAATTTTGTAGTATTAAAAGACTTCCTTTTTGCAGTTATGTTTCGAGTTAGTTGATTTTTGTTAGTTTCCTATAATATTGATACATGTAGAAGATTTTAATTTTCTTTTCTAAGAAGTTAGCCTGTTTTTTATATATGTGCACATGCGTATTTTCCCTTGGCTCACTTTTTGATGTAATTAGTGAAATTCAATGACTTGTAAAATAGTATTTCAATAATTTTTAAGTATGTAGTGTGTATGTAAGTAAATTCTGTTGATTGAAATATTCTAATTTTTTTTTCCTTATATGAATCACTTGGTACATTGGTATACATGTTTTCATTATTAAGATAACTTTTTAAATAAATTAACAGAGTAGTTAAAGATCTGGTAAATTCATACATTCAGAATTTTTACCAGATCTTTAACTTTCAAAATTGTGCTGATACATATAGTTTTGCAAGAATTTTATATCTCACACAAGTGCGTACAATGCAATAACTCCTGTACTGCTCTCTTAATTCGCTATCGTGTATAAAAAACCTGTTTTACCAAAATAATGAATTTTAAAGTAGTTCTTGTCAAAGAGAGTTCTAAAATAAGAAATGCATTCATTGTTACAGAATTTTACAACATAAAAATTGTTTCTTGATTTTGTGATATAAGCGTTGCATGAAATAACCTAATACAAACATGTCCGTGTCAAAATTCAACCCTGTATCTGATTTCTGTCAGGAACTGCAGCCAAAAATTGTTGTCTCAAGTTTGCATGTTACTGAAAACTAATGTAATGTTTAGCTGATTATGACACAACCATATTTGTTGAAAGCATTGATGCATAGATGTGCCTCATTATTAATCAAGCATAAGTTTAACAGTAGTGAGCTTTACATTGGCAAAATACATATATTTATCACAGTTTTGTTATATGTAATGTGAATTTTGGAATAATAAATTTACTTAAAAACACTTTTTTCTGTCTGTGTAAATTCAGTGCTAAAACGGTTTATATAAGATGATGATTAGCAGTGCTGGGAAGTATCGTGCTATTAATATTGACATTACAATAGTGTTCTACTTTTATTCTAGTTTGTAGCATAGCATAACTACAAAAATTAAAAAAGTAGTTTTATTTATAATCTGTCACAAAAATCAAATAGATGAAATGAAATCAAATCTTCGTAGTTCTAATTCTGAAATCTTCAGAAAACTACTGTTCTTTAAACGTGCTTACGTTCATCCTATTAGATATTTCAGCTAGATAATGCTTACCTTTGCATTTCTATCTTGCTTGATTTTACATTTCCTGCACGTGATCCGGTTGTCGCTGATGTTATCATTCCAATCGTCCGTTTCAGGTATAGCTGTTCTTGGCGCTATTCTTGTTTAATGCATGTTTGCTTCACTAAACTTTGATTCGGTTCCGTTAAAACCAACTTTTACCATTTTCTTTCCTCGAAATTTTTCGCCCAAACTTTGGGCATCGTCAGGAGCGTGGTGATTTTGCACCTTTGCTTGTGGGTGCCTTCTCGCTTACTGGGGTTTGCTACTCCCCGTTGCCATTCTTCATTCGTCTCGGATACGCAGTTTGATCATTTCTACCGTGCTTAATTCTTCTTCTTTCTTTAATCTCAGTTTCCGCTTTGTAGCGCCACTAAGGTATTGTCTTTGAGACATGGCATAAGAACTATTTTCAAAACTGGATCGTGATAAAACTGTTACTTTAACACAAGCATATCAATTTTCTTTTTGTACTCTACTCCAAGTAAACGTCAAACCACTGTTCTGAAAAGAGCACCAGACAACAATGACACACCGGATCTGGAAAGTCAGTGTTGCCAAATGGCAAACCCGATCCACAAATTCAGTGTTGCCAAACCGGATCTTGAAAGTTCCAAATAGAATTTGAACAAATTCCACTAGATGGCTGTGATCATCCAGACAATTACTGGCGCCCTACAACTGTTTTTTTTTTGGGTGGATATATATAACATTTTATGGAATTTGGACGTGTTTGTATGTGGGAACGTCCCTATGCTGTTAACTATATTTTTGACTGTCAAATAATTTTTCTTCTTAGACGCTGCCAGTAGATGACGCCACAATACTGGTGATAAGATTTCCGCTCGCACAGTCTCTCAGAATCGGAGTAGAGCGACGCTACGTATATATGACGTCATCGACGAATGACGCCGTGGAGTGTGTTCATGTTTTTGACGAGCTTTCTACTCATTACCTTAAATATTGATTTTGTTTTTTTGAAATGAGCGCTCTTTAAGTATGTGAAAACGTTTCTGCCCCTCCTCTGTGAAAACAACCTACGCATTCTCAGTATGTGGATATTTCACTTACAAAATACGGGACCTAGAAACAGCGGCGTCGGAACCGCGGGGGCAGAGGGGGAAGTTGCCCCCGCACGTAGATGAGTGTGGGGGCAAAACATCACGTTTGCCCCCTCAGTTTTCTTCCTTTTTAAATTACATATGTTTGTGATTGGAGATCTCAAACATTCGTTTTTTTGGGGTTTTTTTTTTTTTTTTTGGAAGTTCATTTTGATAAAAATTGAGTATTGCTCTTCATTTTTTACCATGAACTATCTAGAAATCTGAATATTTTTCTTAATGTCATTCACTCCTGAGACGCCAAGAAATGCTAGTTGCATTAAACAGTCCAAAGGACTGGTTCCCGTTTGAAGACCAGCAATGTTTTGTCTCATTAGGAGTGCAAAATTAGTCTTTCTCTAAAAAAATGAATAAAAATAAATAGGGAAGTGGAAGTAGGATGAGGAATGAGATATAAGTTCTTTCAATATTTAATTATAGTGTCTACGGCCCCAATTCCTGCGGAATTCATATCAATCCAGAAGTATCGAGATCTATAGTTTAATGCCGTTCATGTGTACAGTTAGTTTACATTGAGAAACTATATGGATATGAAAAATGCTTTTCTTTTATAGATTAATGTTTAATAAAAAAAAATGTTTTTCAGCAAATTTTCGTAATGAAGTCAGCACATCTTCTTTTACAGTAGTACGATAAATTTTATGCCAGGGTGAAATATTTTGTTCTCCGACATCTCCCCCCCCCCCCCCGCTGTCAAAAAGAGTTTTGACGCCACTGCCTAGAAACGACAGCCACGGACAGGAATAACAAGACGCTGAACGCGCTTCTTTTCGTAGCATGAAACTGGCACCCTCTATGAAAATAGCGTCACAGAACACGTGATAATGTGCCTATATTATCGTTATTATTTTTATATTTTTACCAATTAACAAAACAACGGAAATAAAAAAATAAAATTTAAGTTTTCTTTTTGGTATTTTGAGGCCCCTGCGATTCCGAGGCACCAAGCACACGCTTCCTGCCCTTGTGCGGTGGTCCGCCACTAGTAGGGGCTGTTTAAAGTTTTGTAATCGAGTAAAAGCGCAACACAATAAACTTGACTTTCTGTGAACATTTTATGCATATGAGCACGGTTGGGGTTGATTGAAAACTGATAAAAAGGCTTAAAGCCTGTTTATTAATTTTTGTGCCTGTGTAAAAACGCAGTACCATAACCTTGGCATGTTATCGAAACCTTATGAATACGTCGGACTAAAAATTCCTAAAAAAGGGCTAGGCCTAAGGTCTTGCAATTAAGGTTTTGTGACAGAGTAAAAGTGCAACATTAATAACTTGACATGTTATGTTAACGTTGTGAATATGAGCACGACAGATTAAAAATTTCAAGAAATCGCCTTTGGGATTAATGTGTTGTAGCAGAGTAAAAGTGTAACATTATCTTTATTTTCTATATAAACCATACTACGTGCTGAAATGGCCCAACTATATATACATATACTTCAACCATAGACCGAAGCAAAAGTGCGATTTTGTACGGTCCCTTAAAATTTTGTGGCCAGCCCACATGGAAGAGGTAACGTCACGTTGATGTCAAAAAGCGTACTTTTCACACGGCTCCATAACAGATAGCAATAGACATGTCGCGATCTTTTTTGGGGGGGGAGGTTTAAAGACCACCGTGATCAATTCAGTGGGCTGTAAGCAGTCAGCAGTTCCTAATTTTAGGTCACTAGTTCCAGGGAAGGGGAGAGCCATCGCCAAAAGTCAAACACAACGTCCATGACTCACTGGGATTCGAACCCGGACCCTTCTCGGACTAGTGATCAGAAGCCATCGCATAGGCCACTGTGCCACCGGAGCGGCTCACGTTGAAATCATCCATGTATTTTTCATACAGCCTTAAACGCTCTTATGGACATACTAATGGAACTGGATGCAAAGAAATCATTAATGTAATTTGTACTAGCATTGTGGTATTTCCCGGGTAAATATCTGTGCAATCACCAAGTTCAGCGGGTGAACATTAATGAATGAAAAATATATTCCTGTACTTTTCCAGCAAACTTATCTTTAATTTTTTTATTTAGTTAATTTAATTTTATGAAACAAAAAAAGAAAGGAAGAGGAATGGAAATACTTATCTCCGAGGAGACACCTGTAGAACAATGGAACAACTGACGTTGGCATTGATTATCTTTTTCTTACCATTTTAAATTTTGAATATCTGGAACTCTCTATTACAATTACATTGTATTTCTGCCTGATAAGCTGCCCGTTGGTGGTGAAAGCTAACGTTTATTAATTTGTGATTTTAATGCACCATTAACTAGATATTTTTGCACTTGATTGTTAGCTACAGTCTGACACTTACACCGTAGGTCGGGTATTGGAATGCTGAACTGTGTTGCAGATCTTAAGAGTAAAAAATGGAACTTTTTACGAAAATTTTGTAAGGGGGCCCCCTTGACTGTGGGCCCCGATCCATTCCAAAAACCGTCTACGGTCTAAGTTAGAACACCATGAGGTAGTGTACCAAATTTGGTGGTTCTAAATTGAAAACTGTAGATTTGGCAAAAATACTCTATGGGGGCCCCTTCGACCCCGGCTTCCGACCACTTCCAAAAACCGTCTACGGTCTAAGTCACAGCACCATGAGATAGTATACCAAATCTGGTGGTTTTAAATTGAAAATTGTAGATTTGACAAATATTGCATATGGGGCCCCCTTGACCCCGGGCCCCCTACCTGTCCAAAACCCCCTATGGTCAAAGTTAGAGCACCATGATATAGTACACCAAATTTGGTGGTTCTAAATTTAAAACTGTAGATTTGGCGAAAATATTTTCTGGGGGACCCCGGGCTCCGACCACTTCCAAAACCCGTCCAAGTCACAGCACCATGAGATAGTATACCAAATTTGGTGGTTTTAAATTGAAAACTGTAGATTTGACGAATATTGCGTATGGGGCCCCCTACCTTTCCAAAAACCGTCTACGGTTTAAGTTAGAGCACCATGAGGTAGTATAGCGAATTTGGTGGTTCTAAATTGAAAACTGTAGATTTGGCGAAAATACTCTATGGGGGCCCCTTCGAACCCGGTCTCCGACCACTTCCAAAAACCGTCTACGGTCTAAGTCAGAGCACCATGAGATAGTATACCAAATTTGGTGGTTTTAAATTGAAAACTGTAGATTTGACGAATATTGCGTATGGAGCCCCCTTGACCCCGGGCCCCCTACCTTTCTAAAAACCGTCTACAGTTTAAGTTAGAGCACCATAAGGTAGTATACCAAATTTGGTGGTTCTAAATTGAAAACTGTAGATTTTACGAAAATTTTGTAGGGGGCACCTTCGGACCGGGCCTGCACCCGCTCCATAAACCCTCTATGTGCTAAGTTAGAGCACCATGAGATAGTATACCAAATTTAGTGGTTTTAAATTGACAACTGTAGATTTGACGAATATTGCGTATGGGGGCCCTTGACCCCGGGCCCCATATCTTTCGCAAAACAGTCTACGGTCTTAGTTAGTGCACCATGAGGTAGTATACCAAATTTGGTGGTTCTAAATTGAAAACTGTAGATTTGGCGAAAATATTCTATGGGGGCCCCTCGACCCAGGGCTCTGACCACTTCCAAAAACCGTCTACTGTCTAAGTCAGAGCTCCATGAGATAGTATACCAAATTTGGTGGTTTTAAATTGAAAACTGTAGGTTTGACGAATATTGCGTATGGGTGCCCCTTGACCCCGGGCCCCATATCTTTCCCAAAACAGTCTACGGTCTTAGTGCACCATGAGGTAGTATACCAAATTTGGTGGTCCTAAATTGAAAACTGTAGATTTGGACATCATACAAGAAGCAAGTGGAGAAATCGAAACAGTACTCGCCCAAATTTTCACTCGATGCCTTAATGAAGGGAAGATTCCTGAGGATTGAAACAATGCTATAATGATCCTGCTACATAAAAAAGGTGACATTGAGGATCTCGGGAACTACAGACCTATCAGTGGTTTATAAAATCTTCACTGCCGCCCCAGTGGCGCAGTGGTCTAAGGCGTTTGCCTCTGATCTTTCGTCCGTAAGGGGTCCGGGTTCGAATCCCGGTCAGGCATGGATGTTGTGTTTGTCTTATGGCACTGGCTATCTCCCTTCCCTGGAACCAGTGACCCTAAATTAGGGACGGGCGACTGCTTATAGCCCATCATTGAGTTGCTCACGGTGGTCGTCAAACCTCCAATCAAAAAAAAAAAAAAAAATCTTCACTAAAGTTCTTTCACACCGTTTGAAGGTAACATTGAACATGGCTCAACCGAGAGAACAAGCTGGATTCAGGAGTGGCTACAGCACTATAAATCATATCCACGTACTGAGAGAACTAATTGAAAGAGCGAGGGAATATGAACTTCCATTGTGCACGGCTTTTATCGATTATGAAAAAGCCTTTGATTCGGTGAAACCATCAGCAGTTACAATGGCTCTGAAATCCTGCGGTATTGAAGATGCATACATTAATATTATTAATAACATTTATGAAAATGCAAGTGCAAAGATTCGGCTGTTTGAAAATACAACACACATAAAAATTGGAAAAGGAGTGAGACAAGGTGACACCATATCTCCGAAGCTCTTTAACGCCACATTGGAAAATGTCTTTCAATCACTGAGCTGGGAAAACAAAGGGATAAAGATTAATGGAGATTATCTAACCCACCTTCGTTTTGCTGATGACATAGTCGTTTTTGCAACTACCCCATCAGAGCTGCAGAGTATGAACCAGGAACTTGCTGACAAGAGTAAAGAAGTGGGAATAAAAATGAACTTTCAAAAGACAAAAGTGATGTTCAATGCTTTTACACGAAATGAAGATTTATCGATTGATGGAGAAAAGCTGGAGATAACAGACACGTACGTTTATCTTGGACAGCAGATATCAAGTGAGGGTCACATTGATGAAGAAATTAATCGGCGTACAAAACTTGCCTGGAGAGCTTTTGGAAGAAACAGCATAATTTTCAAGAGCAATATGCCATTATGTCTTAAAAGAAAAGTGTTTGATCAATGCATCCTTCCAGTGCTTACGTATGGTGCAGAGACGTGGACCTTAACTAAAAGAGACATACAAAGGCTGCAGACAACTCAAAGAAGCTTGGAGAGGTGCATGCTTGGTGTAACCAGGAGAGATAAGAAGAGGAACTCGTGGATCCGAAAAATGACAAGAGTGGAAGACATCATGATCAGAATTAAATCCCTGAAATGGCAATGGGTTGGACATACTGCCAGAAGGACAGACCATCGATGGACAGCCGAAATCTTAGAGTGGATACCAAGGGACAGGAAAAGACCCAAAAAGAAGACCACATGGGAGATGCGTGGATGAAATTCGAAAGTATGCGGGAGGGACATGGAGGAGACTGGTACAAGACAGACCGTTGTGGAGGAAACTTGGGGAGACCTTTGTCCAGCAGTGGATTGATAATGGTTGACAATAATGATGATGCAAGGTCACGTGATGCGTAACATATCATAGCCTCTCCTTGACAAATGTTAACCCTGCCTTCTCGTGGTGCATCCTGTGCTTATTTCACGGGGAAGCTTTTCGTCACCAACGCACAGGGAAGCTCGAGGCTGACGACTGAAGTCACAATGACCTCACACAGTGATAGGCAGTGCCATCTATGAGATAGATTCTGCGTAAAGTAAGATTTTTTTCATCACTACGTCATCAGTGACCCAGTGATTTTTAGTGCCAAAGTTGTTCCCTAAACAGAACTAAAGCTTCCCCTTAATGTATCCGTTACGTATGTACCTCTGAACAGCGTGGTAGCCTTGAAGAAGCTTCCTTGGAAGATTTAAATATATCATGCGCCTACTAACGAATACGTTAGTGCCGCCCCGGTGGCGCAGTGGTCTAAGGCGTTGGCCTCTGATCATTCGTCCGTAAGGGGTCCGGGTTCGAATCCCGGTCAGGCATGGATGTTGTGTTTGTCTTACGGCACTGGATCTCTCCCTTCCCTGGAACCAGTGACCCTAAATTAGGGACGGGCGACTGCTTATAGCCCATTGAGTTGCTCACGGTGGGTGGTCGTTAAACCTCCAATAAAAAAAAAAAAAAAGAATACGTTAGTCTACTGGGCTATTCTTCCACAGACAGGCGGTGTTTTTGACGTGGCAACGGATCTATTGTTTACATTCGAACGCAAACAGCATAGTAAATGGAATAGTGGTTATCTTTGCATTCTGTGCCTACTTTTTTATTTCATCATCATGACTGACGTTGCTTACATCAAAGAAAATATTTCGTGGACTACATGAAAAACAATAAGTGAGATACTGAAAAAAAAGAATGAAGTTATCACTATACACGTTCGGATACTGATAAAAAAATGTTACTTTCGTGTTTACAAGTAGTATTTTATTTCGCGTTACAAATATATAGAAAAAGACAATTTTAAGACATTTCCTGTTATCTGCCCGCCACTATTTGCTTTTGTTCATTGTTACATAAAATGACACTAATTGACTTCCGAATAAGAACGCTTTCAAGCAGTTTCCGATTTTGAATGTATCGTTCCGCTTTGTTTACATGAAACCTGATCACATCCAACATAAGAGAAAGTAGTTAACGATAAATGGTATGGGCATTTTTTTATTGGTACATAAAATGACACTGTAAAATAGCAAAAACCTACTTATTCACTTTTTAATAAAATTTAAACTGTTTAAGAAATTTATAAAAGAAAAAATTATACAGTGTAGGAAAACAAATAGCTACAAATTAGGTACCGATATCACTCTGGAGGCCAATACGCTACGTTATCTTTCATAATTTCCAAAAATGGATCGTCATTAGTTTTCAATCTTTTTTGCCACATAGGTAAGAATCCAACATGCCCCAACGAGTTTTATTTTTAAATTTCGCCTTTCCCCACATAGATTCCACTGATTGAGTATGGGCACCTGTAACGGAAGAATCAGGTAGACATACACCAGTAATACTAAAAACGCTGAAATCCGTTTTATTGGTGTAGTATTAGAAACACTAGTACAAACACGCTAGCTTTCACCACCACGGGTGGCTTCTTCAGGCAGAAGTATTCCAATGCAAAAACAAAAACAAACAAAAAACAGAGTTTCAGTTATGAATTCAAAAATAGAAGTTTGTTATAGTTATTACAGAACGTGCGCGTCATACTCGAGATGTGTGATTAGGAGCGCGCGTATTAATGAGCGTGCGCCATACATGTGGGAGGTCCATTGAAGTTTCCTCGTTACATATCCCGTGACTGGATAGGATTTCTATAGTTTCTCTGAGGAGGGTGGCTCTGGCGGTTGTGTATCGTGCTATTTTCTTTATTTGTCCCCAAAGAGGTGTTGCAGAGTTGTTGGCTACTTCACGCGCTAGTGCCGTAGTGAGAAGTCCTCTTTTGACATCTCTTTGATGTTCCTGGAGTCTTAGCCTCAGAGACCTCTTGGTCATGCCCACATAGTTCTTGTTTGTTCCGTCCGGGTACAAGAGGGGTATAGTGTATACTCCCGCATCTTCCAGGTCCACGCCGCCGTTTTTTGTTGATGCGAGACAAGATGCTATTGTCCTAGGTGCGGTAATCCCTATGCCGAAACCAAGTTTTTTTTAGGGAATTTTTAGGAAATATGTGAAGCCTGCTACATACTGGCATGAGCCTATATATTGTAGTTTTTGGGTGGGGCATATGGTGCCACGGGATGCGAGTTTAGACTTTGTCTGGTGTATGATCTGATCTACCATGCTGGGTGAGTGTCCTGCAGAAAAGGCTAAAGATCTTAGGGTGTCAAGCTCGGCGTGGAGTGCGGCGTTGTCTGATGAGTGGGTAAAAGCTCGCCTAGCCCTGTGTCGGAAAAGTGCTAGCTTTCTCTCCTTGGGGCACGATGAGGAAGGCAGAATGACATTAGGAACATAGGTAGGTTTGTAGTGGACACTAGTGCTGAGGTACCTGGATGGAGACTTCTTGACCAAAACATCCAGGAACGGTAGGGATGCATTTTTTTCTCTCTCCATAGTGAACTTTATTGCAGGGTGTTCCAAATTGATTGTGGTGAGAAACCGATTTAGTTCCTCCTCGGTGTTTTTCCAGATGAAGAAAACGTCATCTGCGTATCGTAGCCATGTACATGGGGTTGGTCCAGGTGCGCTGAGTATCCGGTCTTCTAGGGGTCGTAGGATTGCTTCGGCCAGTACTGCAGAGAGGGCGGAGCCCATTGGGACCCCTTTGGTCTGCTTGTAGGTATTGTCCTGGAAGCTAAAATAGTTAGCATCTGCAACTAGGTCAATGACTTTGGATATCTCCATCAGCGTATTTTCATTGTAAAGCGATGAATCGGCGAGTGCTTGCTTTAGGGTGTTTGTAGCTTCCTTAACAGGAATTGAGGGGTACAGTGAGATAATATCAAAACTCCCTAAGGTATGAGCAGGCACTACCTTTAGGCTTCTAATTCTTTCTATAAAGTCCTGAGACGACAACAGCACCACACTTGAATGCGGCAGGAAAGGAGACAAAAATGTAGCTAGCCCCTTCTCTAGATTGAAGGATGGAGCACACCTTCTTGAAACGATTGGTCGAATTGGGTTGTCTGGCTTATGATGCTTAAGCCTTGCAAAAATTGGTGGTATCTTTGGCCCTGGAGGTATCCTAGCCGCTTTCCTGATGGTGTCCGGAAGAGATGTCAAAAGAGGACTTCTCACTACGGCACTAGCGCGTGAAGTAGCCAACAACTCTGCAACACCTCTTTGGGGACAAATAAAGAAAATAGCACGATACACAACCGCCAGAGCCACCCTCCTCAGAGAAACTATAGAAATCCTATCCAGTCACGGGATATGTAACGAGGAAACTTCAATGGACCTCCCACATGTATGGCGCGCGCTCCTAATCACACATCTCGAGTATGACGCGCACGTTCTGTAATAACTAGAACAAACTTCTATTTTTGAATTCATAACTGAAACTCTGTTTTTTGTTTGTTTTTGTTTTTGCATTGGAATACTTCTGCCTGAAGAAGCCACCCGTGGTGGTGAAAGCTAGCGTGTTTGTACTAGTGTTTCTAATACTACACCAATAAAACGGATTTCAGCGTTTTTAGTATGGACACCTGTGTTGGGATTTACAAAGTTCAGTGAATGATTTACCTGCAAGTGTAAATAATCTTCAGATAGACGGTTAATAAATGCGTCAGATATTATTAACTGTCTATCTGAAGAATATTATTTTTTATGCGTCAGATCCTAACTGAAGAAGATTATTTACCATGTGTAAAAAATCTTCTTCAGTTAGGACTAGGATAATATTTGACGCCATTCGGCAGATATTCCTATTCTCAGGACGTATATATTGCTTAATAATTGATATTAAAATACGGCTACTTCGCTCTGGAACAGCTATAAGGAAGCACTCTTGAGTTTCTCTACAAATTTCTCCGAAAACCCATTGCTCTGGCAATACTTGACAAATGTTGATTTTCGTTTTAGAAAATAAACTTTCATCTATTTCTACTGTGAGTCCTGGTCCTCCTATCAACGGTTTCTTTACAAACTTGCTGCACAAACTTCTTTCATATAATTATCCAGTCCACACAATCCAAAGCGCAGCCCAACCAAAGAATATCTAACTATAAGAAGGTAAGGCTCAGCGAGACGTAACTAGCGCCACTATATTATGCGGCAAAGAATTACTACACAGAAGCCAACATTACAGGCTGATGCCGCAGGATGCCGAGCAGACTGAGTTAGACTGAGCATGCGTGTTTGTGTTCAAAGAATATAAACGCTTGTTTGTGTTGGCGTTTTGTTCAAAGGTTTTGTTGTTCTTATCTAGATCTGCGTTTATATTACAGCCATGAAATACACCCACTCCATTCCGATGAATAACAATTCATGGAATGGAGTGGATGAATAACAAGAACAAATTTGAAACCGTTTGAAACAAATATCCTGGAAAACCATTAAAACAACGTTTGCTGAAAAAAAAGCTATCGTTACGTTGAAAAAATTAATTTATCAATTATATGAAACTGACTTTTATGAAAAATACCTCGTAATATTGTAAAATGAAAGAGGGAAGCATTCGATTACACATTGCATACCAAACAGACAGCTTTAAGCATATACTCTAACGTGACAAATTAGTCTGGTCGGTAGAGAGCTCAGTTATCACGCCAGCGGCCCAGGTTCAAACATACTCAGATGCAAATAGGTGTTTTTCCGATCTCTTGAGAAAATTTCCAGAGCGCAGTGCGTTTAATTTACAAATTTCGAAAGGGCAGAAAAAAAAATTGTAGCTTTGGGAAACTGCGGTTGTCTTTGCTTTTTTTTTTTTTCTTTTTTATTATTATGGCTACTACTGGGAAATTGGCGGACAGTGCTGGCCCAGCAAGACTGTTTTTGCTGGGTACCTAATGTTTACGTTTTGTGGGAACCCATTCCTTTGTTTTGCTACTGAAAATTCCATGCAAACAATTTTTAATACGAAGTACCACGAATCCCATGGAAATTCAAAACCAGCCTCAGCATTTTTGACATTTAAGGTATATTGTAAATGTGAAATTCATGCCAAGCAACCTGGTATTACTACGGTGCTTAAAGTGAGAATAAAACTGCTAAAATTTCCTTAAAATAATATTAATTGCTAATGTATATATTTGTTTCACCAAAAGAAGGGACAGGAGGGATACTCAGAAAAGAACAAAAAAGAAAATGCTTTAGTAGACCCAATGAGACCGAAGGAAACAGTCGCAGATCAAAGCTTAGCTTCCTTTCCGTGAAATAGGCTTCCCGTCCCTTGTCTCCTACGCTTTTTGCGCCTGAATGTTAACTTTCCCGCAGAGCATCTGCGGCCGCATTACATGGTGGCGCTGCTGTCGCCTGTTTTACATTATCTCTACGAGAGTTGAGCTTCTTCACGCGAAGCGTTTATATTCTTTGGCCCAACGGTCAAAAGAACGTGATCATTGCGCATAGGTGGTGCGCATAGAGAAGCACGTGATCATTGCGCTTCTGCTGCCGAGGGCCACAGAGAATAGGGCTCTGTGTTCTACCAAGGCTGAACCAGTTCTGGCCTTGGTTCTACTTTCGAAATTGGGAGCTACTTGAAAGCGTTCTTATTCGGAAGTCAATTAGTGGCGGGCAGATAACAGGAAAGGTCCCAATTTTAAAACAAAAGCATCGATGTTCATTGCCATTTGTGATTTCTTATTATTTGAAGCATTTCTTCGTAGACATCTATGCTCCTGGCACTAGATTCCCTTCGGAATGTGAATTCCATCAATCGATCACCTAGATTGTCTTTATGTACACCTAGTTTCATTACGCTACGTTTTAAATGTCTCCAAAACATGCTGTTTGTCTTCGAATGTAAACAACAGATCCGTTGCCACATCGAAAACAATAGCTTGATGCTTCTGGTACATGCTGGCGGAGCTGTGCTATCGTTCCGCTGTCTTACCTGTGAGCAATGATCCCTGCACCCGTCTGTGGAAGAATAGCCAAAATTTTTATTATTTTGCGGCTCCTTCCCATTTTTATTTTAAGTTAAAACACACAAATATTAGTGCGAATTCTAAACAAAACATAACGTTCAAATTAAAAACTTCACTCGTGTAAGAAGTATTATTCATTCCAGTTTGATGTTAACACGATTTCTGCAACCCAAAACCACGCAATTTCCAAATATACACAGTTGAAATTACTTAGGTGTCATGTAAACAACGTCACATTCTCACACCTGGCGGCTTCACGACTGAGTGCAAGAAATGCTTTATTAAAAACTTCATGACACTTCTAGAGACTGAGGGCATCTCCAGAAGTGTTGCTCTAACCACCTTGGTTTTGCCGTTCAAGCCCTGCGATCAAAATGTCGCCAGCTGCTACCACTCATTTACACAAGAACTTCCAGTCTATGAATCTTAAAGGTCTTTGCATACACCGTAATGGGAGATAAAATCATTACCTGGCTTTAGTATACATAGGTAGATACAGTAACTGCACTGAACTCACAACTGCGACCTGAAAATTATAAAAAAACCGGATCCGACCAAGGTTAGAATAAGATATCTGGAGATGCCCCTGTTAATCGAGGTACCACTTTGCGTGAAGGCTATAACCGCAAGAGACGGCTGTCAAAGTGTGGGAAAGCTGATGGTTTTCAATGCTATTGCAATAAATTTTGTGTTGGCCGAATCTCCTCTTTCGTCTCAAATGTTTCCAATTTTGCATCGTAACTAGCTGCCAATGTGTGAGAAAATGCTGAATTTATAAAATTCTTAATTATTTTCGAGCTCCTTCTCATTTTTATTTTAAATTGAAATACACAAACGTTAGTGAGAATTCTAAATAAAACATAACGCTGAAATTAAAAAACAATCTACAATTCCAAAATACACAGTTGAAATTACATAGGTATCATGTAAACAATGTCAGATTCCCACAGTTCGCGGCTTCTGCGGAACTGTGCTGATTCAATGTTGTCGCTGTCTGTTATCCCATACTGTTGGCTAATTTTTACAATCTTAGCGTCATGGCCGAGACACCCCTCCGCTGCACTAATGTTCGCAGGTAGGTAGGGGAAACAAACTGGAACACCGGGCAATAGTCCAAACGTGACTATCGACGAGGTTACTCCAATACACACGGTAAGCCGCATCATTAGTAGTTGTCCGGCGCAGACACCCCTCCGCTGCAATAACGTTCACTGGCACGTAGAGGAATTAAACGGGAACACTACGCAATAGTCCAACCGAGACTATGGACGAGGTTACTGCAATACACATGGTAAACCGCATCATCAGTAGTGTTTCGGCGTAGACACCCATCCGCTGCACTAAAGTTCACTGTCACGTAGAGGAATCAAACTGGAACACCAGGCAATAGTCCAACCGAGACTATCGACGAGGTTACTCCAATACACGCGGTAAACCGTATCATCAGTAGTGGTTCGGCGTAGACCCCCCCTCCCCGTCCGATGCACTAACGTTCACTGGTAGGTAGAGGAATCAAACTGGAACACCAGGCAATAGTCCAACCGAGACTATGGACGACAAAACCGCTTTTTGTTTTATTCACATTGCGTTTCTTTACTACTTGTAATAATAATTTTAGACGTACTATGGTTTTTTACTTCTGTTTTTTAATCCAACATTGAGGAAGCAGAGCTCAGTATCTATGTGTTTCTTCGGTGTTAAGGAGTACAATTTGATTAACGCCACTTTGAGCTCTTTGCGCAAAGTGGGGTTAACATGTAACCATACAAAGCATGAATTTCATCTTTTGTGTTATGAAGATGTATGTGTCGACGTTAAAGTGGATGGCGTCCAGGCCAAGGCTAATTAGAAAGACAGGTTCCGGCACCCAGACGATCTAAATTTGGACGCTCAGCTGCTGTTGGGTTGCCAGAATAATTTATACTAACTGCGATTCGTGATTAATCTTGATAAGTACCGAGGTACGAGACTGCGGTCAGGGGATCTAAAACAAGCAGATAGTTGGAGAAAACAAATTCACACACCTGTTTCCACTATGGCAGCTGTGCTTTCCCTATCTGAAGCTTAAAGTGATTGGACAATTCTATGTCTATGCTGATGTAAAAACTAGGTATCTCTACGGAACTCTCACTGCTGTATAAGAACTCTGAAATACGTAGAGGATCCGTGCTTGTTCATCAACCTAATTCATCAACGCGCTTACATCCATCATTGTAAATAGTCATCGTATCCGGAGTGGAAATAAATCTGTTGTGTTATTTCGTGGAATCAGTTCGGGTAAAAGAAAACTGATTTGTATCCTTCACCATGCCTCTGAAAATGAGATTGTGAATAAGATTGTTCAGGCTTTAGTCATTCTGGACAGGTGGCAGCGAATAATATGTTCAATACAATCAGGTAACAATTCAAACCAAGTGCCGACTTGACAAGGCGATTTACAACAACACCCACCACGAGTAGCATGTAACCACTGCAAATGGCTAATTGAGATTTCCTAGTTAACAATTTGGCGAGCTTTCACAGTGTGTAAGTTAATTTAAGTACATTATCGTAGGCAGAGGGTACTTTGACCCCCTTTTACAGCCAATTACACTTCAGGAAGTCTGGAAATGTCACGTGATTTGAGGAATATAATTTTTAACCAATTTTTTTTTTAAAGCAGCACGATTTGTAGTGTTATTTTTCGCTACAAGCTACTTTTTGTAGCGTGCTACTTCTACAACTACATTTTCCTATTTGTAGCGACGCTACATGCCAAGTAACTCTAAAAGTAGCGTGCTACAGTAGCAGTGGTACTTTCAATCACTGTATATATATATATACATACATACACGGTCGAGTCACATTATTGTAACCACCGTGTGCAGCGCGGACTGCAGCTAGACGGACTGGGAGTGACTCAATAAGGTGTCCACAGGTTTTTTTTTTTATTGAAGGTTTAACGACCACCGTGAGCAACTCAATGGGCTATAAGCAGTCGCCCGTCCCTAATTTAGGGTCACTGGTTCCAGGGAAGGGAGAGAGCCAGTGCCGTAAGACAAACACAACATCCATGCCTCACCGGGATTCGAACCCAGACCCCTTTTGGACGAATGATCAGAGGCCATCGCTTAGACCACTGCGCCGGCAGTGAAGATTTTATAAACCACAGGTATGTGGAGCCATGGTGACTGCAGTGCATCTGACAGCTGCTGGAGGGTGCGGATCCACAGAGTGAACAACATGACCGAGGTGGTCCCACAGATACTCAATTGGGTTTAAGTCTGGGGAACTAGGGGTCCACGGAAGTACTTTGAAGTCCTCTTCATGCTCTTTCAACCACTCTCGAGCATTTCTAGCTGTGTGACACGTCGCATTTACGGGTGGAAGATCCCACCCGCCCCAGGGAGGACAATCAGCATGTATGGGTGTACGTGGTCTGCAAGGATGGATTCATAATGAATTCGGACCATAGTGCCTTCCACAGGTAAGAGTGGACACAGGGAATGCCACGAAAACATTCCCCAGACCATAACGCTGTCCCCACCAGCTTGTGTTCTTCCAGCAATGGTTGAAGTGTTCGTTCTCCGATGTTTCTCGCCTTATACGCCAACGTCCATCCGTTCAATGAAGCAGAAAACTTGACTCAACGGAGAAGGCAATCCTTTGCCAAGCCGCCCCGGCGGCACAGTGGTCTAAGCGATGGCCTCTGATCTTTCGTCCGGGTTCGAATCCCGGTGAGGCATGGATGTTGTGTTTGTCTTACGGCACTGGCTCTCTCCCTTCCCTGGAACCAGTGGCCCTAAAGTAGGGACGGGCGACTGCTTATAGCCCATTGATTTACTCACGGTGGTCGTTAAAACTTTATTAAAAAAAAATCCTTTGTCAATCAGCGGAGGGACAATTCCGGTACTACAGTGCAAGCCTTTTCTGCCTACGCACCTTTGTTAGCATAGGTACAGTGACCATCCATCTGCACCGGAGCCCCATATGCAGCAGAGTTCGCTGAACTGTCGTTTTAGACACACTTCCGGTAGCCCCTGGTTCATTCGGCCAGTGAGTTGCTCCACTGTAGCGTGTCGATCGGCCCTCACGCACCTTTGCATCAGCCTTTTGTTTTATTGGAGTTTTAACGACCACTATGAGCAACTCAATGGGCTATAAGTAGTCGCCCGTCCCTAATTTAGAATTACTGCTTCCAGGGAAGGGAGAGAGTCAGTGCCGTAAGACAAACACAATATACATGCCTCACCGGGATTCGAACCCGGACCCCTTTCGGACGAATGTTCAGAAGCCGTCGCTTAAACCACTGGGCGGCCATCCGACGTTTACCTCTCACATCAATGGCACATGGTGCTCCACAGTTTTCACGTCGCTTATTCGCATTGGTGCAATTTCTCCAAGCAGGATACACTTTAAACCACAGCAGCACGTGAACAGTTCACAAACTGCGCTGTTTCAGAAATACTGCCACCTTTGGTCCGAAAGCCGATAATCATACCTTTTTGCAAATCGCTCCTTTTATCCATGATGGCAACGAGTTTATATGTTTTCAGAAGGCCTACAGCACACCTTATATACTCTCAAAACCACCTCACGACAAGTGCCTGCCATTTTTTTTTTTTTTTTTTTTTTTTTGATTGGAGGTTTAACGACCACCGTGAACAACTCAAATGGGCTATAAGCAGTCGCCCGTCCCTAATTTAGGGTCACTGGTTCCAGGGAAGGGAGAGAGCCAGTGCCGTAAGACAAACACAACATCCATGCCTCACCGGGATTCGAACCCGTACCCCTTACGGACGAATGATCAGAGGCCAACGCCTTAGACCACTGCGCCACCGGGGCGGCGCCATTTTTCTATTGAAGGTTTAATGATCACCATGAGCAACTCAATGGGCTATAAAGCAGTCGCCTGTCCCTAATTTAGGATCACTGGTTCCAGGGAACGGAGAGAGGTAATGCCGTTAGAAAAACACAACATCCATGCCAGACGGGATTCGAACCCGGACCCTTCTCAGACGAATGGTCATAAGCCATCGCTTAGACCACTGTGCCCTTTCGTTGGCTATTGACGTCAAAAGTACGAGGTGGTCTCAATAATGTGACTCGACTGTGTGTGTGTATATATATATCGTTTGTCATCGACACACGTTTTACCTCGTTCGCACATCATTACCGCGAAACGGATTTTTTTAGGTTTAGCGACCACCTCAATGGGCTATAAGTAGTCGCCCGTCCCTAATTTAGGGTCACTGGTTCCAGGGAAGGGAGAGAGCCAGTGCTATAAAACAAACACAACATTCATGCCTCTACGGGTTTCGAACCCGGATTCTGTTCGGACGAATATCAGATGCCATCGCTTAGACCACTGCGCTCGAAACGGAACCAACGAATACAGCGGTATGTCAAAACATCAAGCTTTCTTGTTTTTGGTTGGAGGGTTAACCACAGTGAGCACCGCGGTGGGCTAAAAGCAGACGCTCGTCTCTAATTTAGGGTCACTAGTTCCAGGGAAGGGAGAGAGCCAGTACCGTAAGACAAATACAACATCCATGCCCCACAGGAATTCGAACCTGGACATATCCAGAACAATTGGTCGGAAGCGAACGCTTACCACTGCGCCACCAGGGACAGCTTTCTTTTTCCAGAATTGAGGAGAGAAAAAGTACGAAACTGATGACTATCTTGCATTGACGCAGAAAGAAAAATATTTCACAAGCGGTTCGAAATCTTCTATGTCGATCCAAGGCGGTGGTTGATGGAATTTCGACCATCGTAACGGCTAATTATCGGCGAAAATCGGGAGAATTTGACATTTATTCGGAGGGCGGGCGGAGGGCTGAAAATCTGGAGTCTCCCGCTCAGTGGCGGCTCGTGAGTACATCTCAGGGGGTTCACAATTATTAATTTGCAGTTTTTGAGATACACTGTGTCACACACTTGTGCGTTGCTTGCAATATTCATATAATTTAGGCGCTGCTATACCTTGATGTAATGTATTAATTTTGAAACGAAATGTTATTATAGATATAACTGTACTTTAACTGTTTCACAACTTAATAATAAAGGATTACTTTATTGATCATACTTGTTATAATATGCTAATTGTTTTTTTACTGAAACAATTATTTTCATTTAATTTTAAAGTAGTAAAATAAACGCAAAACAGAAAGCTTGTTTTAAGTGTTAAATATTTAGATAGTTAGTCATAAGGCCTCATGCTCTCAATTATTAGATTATATTATTAAACACACAGAAATAGGAAAATAGCCAAAGCTGCTGTATATGATGGTAAGGTCTAGTATTTACTTACACAAATTTACTTGGATGGTAGCTTACACAAATATTTTCTTTAAGTACAGTTTTTGTAAACAAAGTCCATCATTCTATCTTTTCTTGACACAAAAACATCAATAACTCTTTCATTGAAATTATGGACGTTAGAAATCATTTCCTTCTCGATTGCAAGCATGGCTAAAGCTGTAAGCTTCTCTTGACACATCGTAGACCGCAAAAATGTCTTTATCCGTTTTAGGATTGAAAAACACCTTTCAGCTTCAGTAGTCGTCATTCGTATTGTTGCAATAATTAATAACAGTTTATAACTTTCAGAAAATGATGACAATAAGTTGTTTTCAATAAAAAAAAAACCCGTAAAAAACTAACAGCACTACGCATGTTTCTGAAATCAGTTCTTTTGTAAATGATTTCAAGCTGTCTTGAGGCAATTTTTTTTAAGAAATGAATACACATTTACTGTATCTTCAAGCAATTTCTCAGGAAATTTTTGTTCAAACTTTTGTGATTCAAAAAGAGATACAGCTGAGCAAGATGTTGTGAATGAAAATCTTGTTTTTATTTGCGTTGTAATAATGTCACAGGTTTCCTTGGCAGCCACTGTTCTACTTAAATAAAAATCTTCACGCCTCGATCGTTTAGGTGCATTTTCTGGGTACATATCAACCAGCTCTGTCACTTTGTCCATGTTACCTCTTTCCTTATCAATGGCTTTGACGAAGTGGTCAACATTGGCTTTAGTTCTCACAGCATCAGTGTAAGTTAGCTGTAATTGGATGTACAAAATATCCACATGTGGCATTAATCTGTGAAAAACAGAAAGCTAAAATATGAACTTATCTCTAAGGAGACGAGCTAGAGCACCAGCTTTAATTATGGTGGTTGGTTGCTTAGAGGTTGATTGGATTTCCTCCATACATTCAATTAATTTCTCTCTCTACTCAAAAACAGCATTAACAGTTCTGCTCTTAGAATCCCACCTTGTAGCTGACGCCCGAGGTATTCGTTTGCCAACTATCTTGTCCAAAACAGACACTCTCCGAGGGAATTCGAAAAAAAAAATTGTTATATCACTTAAGTCCGAAAAAAATTTCTGACATCTTGGTTTTGGCTTGTTGCTTGAGCTACAATCAAGTTCAACTGATGAGCGTAACAGTGAACGAAAAAAGCATGTTTATAGGTTTGTTGCACTATGGTCTGCACGCCAGGATGGTGCCCACTCATTACATTCGCACCATCATAGCTTTTTTTTTTTTTTTTTTTATTGGAGGTTTAACGACCACCGTGAGCAACTCAATGGGCTATAAGCAGTCGCCCGTCCCTAATTTAGGGTCACTGGTTCCAGAGAAAGGAGAGAGCCAGTGCCGTAAGACAAACACAACATCCATGCCTCACCGGGATTCGAACCCGGACCCCGTTCGGACGAATGATCAGAGGCCATCGCTTAGACCACTGCGCCACCGGGGCGGCCCATCATAGCTTTTTTTTTTGGTTGGAGGTTTAACGACCACCGTGAGCAACTCAATGGGCTATAAGCAGTCGCCCGTTCCTAATTTAGGGTCACTGGTTCCAGGGAAGGGAGAGAGCCAGTGCCGTAAGACAAACACAACATCCATGCCTCACCGGGATTCGAACCCGGACCCCTTTCGGACGAATGATCAGAGGCCAACGCCTTAGACCACTGCGCCACCGGGGCGGCACATCATAGCTTTGAGATGAGTTTTTCTTCACATAATCTAAACTGGTACAAATACATTTGGCTATAGATTCTGCGTCGTGCGCTTCAGGGTTATCAAATTTCCCAAACTCTTTCAACTGGTTGGCCATTAGCTAAAACATAGCGGAAAACTTTAACTGAAATACAGACGAGACGTCTGATGTTTCGTCTGCAATCAAAGAAACATACTGTGCAGTTTTTATTCCTTCTATTATGTTTTCTTGACATACAAAAAGCATACAATCTAATAATTTATTTTGAATTTCTTTCGAGGTACCTTTAAAGACAGTAGCGGTACTCGAGTGTTCTTTCAAAGATGAGTCAAGTTCTGCAGAAAAGTTTAAAAGCCCTTTAAATATGCCAGGATTTAAGGAATCGTCATTTTCACGATGACCTCGAAGGGCCAACTCAAATGCACCGCAAAATTTAATACAGTATATAAGCTTAGAAAGGACATACCTATTTTTAGTCACTTGTTCATTGTGCTTTTTTAATATTTTGCCGATAAGCACTGTCAAGCTGCTGACCAACGTCACCCTTTCCCAGCAAATTGAAATCCAATGTAGCACTTATGTGTCCATGAGAACTTGCGTGTTTAATTTTTTGTGTCAAATGAGTTAAGTCACAAACGCCGTTTTTTCACCCAAGTAGGATCGCCCTTTTCACGGGAAAATAACAAACGAGGAAAACAAAATATTTTGTTTGTTTGTTCACAACCACAAAGCCAAGGAATTTTTTCGTATAGCTTTTTTTTAAAATTCTCTTTTAAAAGTTCTAGATTTTGATGTCGATGTTTGACTTATATAAAGTCGGGGCGTTGGCCTGCCACTCTCTTTTATTGCTATTTTTTTTTTTTTTGATTGGAGGTTTAACGACTACCGTGAGCAACTCAATGGGCTATAAGCAGTCGCCCGTCCCTAATTTAGGGTCACTGGTTCCAGGGAAGGGAGAGAGCCAGTGCCGTAGGACAAACACAACATCCATGCCTGACTGGGATTCGAACCCGCACCCCTTACGGACGAATGATCAGAGTCCAGCGCCTTAGACCACTGCGCCACCGGGGCCGCTATTGCTATTTTAACTTCTATGGGTAAATTGCCAAACGCTACTTTCTTTAAATTACTGATGAGTACTTACAGGTACTTTCCATTATTGTACAGTAAATGAAAACAACAGTTCACTTGCTACACTACAATAGATAAACTGTAATTTCAACTAAAACTTTATCACCAAATAAATAATCGAAACTGGAAACTCCAAAACCCAAATGTAACACGCGCGCAAAGGTTAGGAGCATCCCCCGTCAACTACAGCCGTGCAACAACTGAGCTGAGCTGTGTCACAGGCAGCTCATCGGTATTCTCCGTTAAGCCGCTTGTAGACATGTCCCCTCCCCCTACCGCGAGCAAATGGACTCGCTTGTCTGTCCAGTATCGAGAGCGGCACATTCAGTCCGCTCCTAGCCACTGGCGCGTCATTACACTTAACCTCACTTTTTTTTTTTTTTTATTGGAGGTTTAACGACCACCGTGAGCAACTCAAATGGGCTATAAGCAGTCGCCCGTCCCTAATTTAGGGTCACTGGTTCCAGGGAAGGGAGAGAGAGCCAGTGCCGTAAGACAAACACAACATCCATGCCTCACCGGGATTCGAACCCCTTCCGGATGGATGATCAGAGGCCATCGCTTAGACCACTGCGCCACGGGGTCGGCTAACCTCACTTTGGGCGCTCTACGCTGTTTTTCATTGTCCGCTCTTTTAAACTTACTGAAGATAAGCCATTTAGTACTGCGTCAATAAAGATGTATTATTTATATCGTATAATTATTTTTCTATTTTTTATAGGGGGTTCACGTGCTCTTGTGCTCTTATGGACGAGCCGCTACTGCTCCAGCTTAAATCCAGATAGTTGGCACGCCTGCATACTACATGTTTCTTTTATGTTTACATGACACACCATGATCATTTTCATTCATATATGCTGATTCGCATATCACTAAAACTCAAATATCCAGGTTGGAAAAGCCGTAACTTTAAACACCAATAACCAAACATACAACATGTGGCCCTTTATTTACTTATTTTTCAAAGAAGCCTGCAAATATGAATAATAAAAGGTGAATTTGCTTTTATAACAATGAGATACAGTTTTTTTGATCGATAAAAACATAGAACAAACTTTTAAAATTTCATGATTCTCGAGAGTGATAACTGATACATATGGCTTATAACCAAGAGTAGTAGTAAAACAACTAAACAAACAAATCAGATTGATGCAGTTGCTATTTGAAAGAAAAATTTCACTACAAATAAGCATTGAAATTCATTGGAATGCTGAAAACAAGTGGACTTAATAATTTAAATCAATGATTTTTAAACTGTGAATGCAATTTCTCTGACACAGCTTTTACAATGAAATAGTAAATTTGAGAAACATGAAGAAAACACTTATTTTTTAGTAACAAGAAAACTAAAAATAATTGCTGAATTAAGCAGAAAATTCCTTTCTGTACTAATCATGATGCAAACAGTACAAATAGTATTTTTGAGTATTTTTCTTGAGTATTTTTGAATTTTAGGCTGACAAAGATTCAGCTTCCACAGCCATTATAACAATTCCGTGAATTACTTACAATAATTCACTGATCAGGTGCTGAAAGAGCAATTATCTCTTTGTTCAGTTGTAAATATAATTTCTGTCACTTTAGTGTTTTTATCATATAATACACATATAGATTTTTACAATGCAACATAGAAAACTGATTAACAGGAAATTAACTTATATTTAAAGCAATACAGTATATAATAAAATGCTTGTTTCCACTGCTGAAGATACTTCAAAAATATTAAAACATTGTTTCGAGCATTTTTCTTTGGTGTCAATGGGTACTTTGTGAGCAATTATAATAATCATACAGCAGGATTAATGTACATAACAAAAACTGCATTCTGGCAGCTGCTGTAGTTATTTCATTACAATAATGCAGTTAATGGAATTATTAATAAATATAATTAACATTTATTATATAAGTTTTGTCATTCAAAACAATGACTGATGTCAATATACATTTTTGCCAACATAATTTTTATTATAAGGAAACCGCAAAATCTGAGTCACAAAAGTAGGTAAATTCATTTTCACAGTTAAAAAAACTGATAATATTTTTAATAACAGAAACAGTTTGTTGAATTAAAATAGCATTTTTCTTGAGTAGCACCGAATGAAAATGTTAGAACCGAATCACTAGAAATGGCGAACAAGCAAATGTCAACACATGGAAGAATAAATAAATGTCGCAAAAATTATATTCTATTTCATATAACCATGCATTTCTTTAGAAAGGGTACTTAATAAATATGTACACAGTTTCTGCTTTTGTTTTTCTATGACATAAAATTTAAGAAACAAAATTAATTTGTTCTCATAATAAGTATAGAATATAATAAAGCTTCTTTCTGCCCTAATAAATATGTATAATAAATTAAAGAACATTCTTTTTAAGTGTTTTCTTTTTGAGCTTCTGCACAGTGGTATTCACAATCATCAAGAAATGAAATGGGTAGAAGACAAAAATTACATTTGATTATAACTATGAAACTCACTGTTAGAATTATTTAAAATGCACAAAACATTTCATCTAAAAAAAGAAAAACCATACATATAACTGGAATCACAAATAGTTTTTACCTCATGAAAATTCATAATTTCAATACAAAAGGTGCAATGTAAACACATAGCAACAATCAAAAATTGCAATATTGATCATTTTAGGACAGCAAAATATTTTATGTGCATTTGCTTCACTAGGTTTACTTTCAATAGGCATGTTTTGAGCAGGTCCGTAATTAAAATAAAATGTTTGACTAATTTTGTTAAGTAACGTACGAGCTATAAAATATTACAAAATCAGCTCTTTATCAGTGTGGATTTTAACAATAGAGTAATAAATCCTGCACACTTATACAGAAGAATCAAATGAAACTCGTACTCTGAAAATGTTTGCCGTAGTTGTTGAAGTACAACCTAGATGTGTCAGAGTTTTTCCTGATATCAAGATTCCACTGCACTGTCGCAACTTCATCCTGTATGCCACACTTTCCATTTCTCTATTCCACAACAGTGTGCAGCAGGTTATATCTGTTTCTTTAAATATGGAATATTTTAAATTTTGTTACTGTGCTTTTTAAAATTGATCATCTTAGCTGTTATATCTCTCCCTAAATCCCAAGATTTCACTAGATTTTGTTCATTAAAAATGACCAAATTACCTTTGAATTAACATCATGCCAAACAAAGGTTTCTGTTTGCTTGCTAAACCAGGGAACTCGTTAAACACGGGCTCGTTATAAGTCGGATCTACTGTTTAACTGGCTGGCGACCTCTGCAGTCGGTTCGTACATGAAGCCAAGCATGCCGGTTGATAAAGTTCATTTGCAGCACTGTTTGTTATTCATGTTTAATTTAGGGAAAAGTATGAGTGAATCATATGGTTCAATATGTCAGGCATATGACGAAACGGTTATTGGTGAGCAGACATGTCGATAATGGATTGCCAGGTTTAAGAAAGGTGATCTAAGCTTGGAAGGCAAGTCACGTGCAGGTAGACCGCAGGAACTTGCAGACGAGGGGCTGGAATCGCTGTTGCAAGAGGATGCGCCACACAATCGACCACGCAACTGGCGATACGTTTGAAAGTATCTCAATCGACGGTGGTACAGCGTCTACAGGACTTGAGGAAGATCCAGAAGATTGGTAAGTGGGTTCTGCATACTTTAACAAAGTATAATATTGGTCAATATTTGAGCATCTGCATGTCGTTGCTGGAGAGGTTTCAAGGGAAGAATTTCTTATGGAAGGTTGTCCCCGGGGAAGAAAAATGGGTCTATTGCTACAACCCCATACGCAAGCAATCCTGGGTGGACCCACGCCAGCCATCAACATCCACTGCAAAACAGGATATCCACGAGGAAAAAGATGCAGTTGTGTGTGTGTGTGGTGGGATATGCACGGAGTGCTGTACTTCAAACGGTTGAAACCGTGTGAAACAATCACTGCACAACAATGAAGCAATCAGTTGATGAAACTAACTGAACGCCACAATTGAGCAAGCAAAAATGTCCATGGACAGGTAAAGGACGTCGCCCAGTCATCCTGTTACACGATAATGCCAGACCACATGTTGGTGCCACCACGAAATCAACCCTTGAGCAGTTAGACTGGGAGGTTTTACCACACCCTGCTTACTCCCCGGACATTGACGCCTCAGACTTTCATCTGTCTCACTCTATGCAACATGCCTTAGCCCAACAGTGGTCACCACAGTTCCAGAGGTGGAAAATTTCGTCATTGCGTTCTTCAGCTCAAAACCCGAGTCCTTCTAGCCTGAAAAATGACAAAAAGTCATTGATGTTAACGGCCAATATTTCGTTGAATAAATGTGTACTGGCTTTCTGATTGTTCCTACCTCCTTTCTCCTTAAAACAGCAGAAACTTTTGCATACCCTTAATATATAATGTACTGTCAAATGAAAACTTAAACACCTACTGTACTGATGCTGTACCAAAAATTAGGGAAAGGTTTTTCACTGTGGGAAACATCTTGTCATGACGAATTATTTCAAAAGCTCAAAAGGATCTGCAACAAATAAATATGGGTTCTCCTACCATTAAATAAATAAAAAAATATCAAGAAGTATCTAGAAAAATAAAATAAAAAAAAAATTCATTAGAAAGGATTACTTACAGATTGAATTTTCGTTTTCACATTCTTTTCATGGGATATTTATGAAGAGTTTTTCATATATAGATTTCTAAGTTAAATCTGCCATAAAATTTACCCACATGACTTCGTTAAACATATGAAACATACAGGACATACTGTACTACGACTGATGATATCAGTATTAACAACCATATGGATTGGAAGCTGAACTTTAAATTACTTGGAGCTATAAATAAATACACTTTTTACCTTTTAAACTTCCATTCCAAATGCAGCAGTTTCGAGTACAAAGCGGTCATGCATTCTTGCCTATTCTAGACAGCTGTCAATTCTTTTAGAATTACATTTAAATACTTTACCAGTAAAAATAACACAAGAAATAATCAAGTTGGTGGCTTTGCATCTTCCACAAGTCTTATGACAGAATTTCTGAAGGGTTTTTAAAAAAATGCCAAGAGCTATAGCTGACACAAAAATACAGTATACATATCTTCAGAGAATGCAGAACAAAGAATGTGCTAGATAAAAAAGAACTGAACTACCTATTGCTTTGCACAGTACAGGTAAAACCATCTGAAAAAAACATACAAATAACTCTTTGAAACTTTCTGAGAAACAACAGAAAAAAAAGGCTTCAATAAAACTGTCACATGAGCTTTAAATAACACAAAAACTATTAAAAGTTACAGAACCATCTGCAAAAACATGCATACCATATCCTAAATATCAAATCACACTTCACTTAGAAGTATATTATGCAGCAAATATAACATTGTTTTGTGTTCTTGATGCAAATACAAAATGAAAACTTTACAAGTAACACCACATTTAATGATGATACCACATTTACTTATAAGGAACTTTCACCCATCACAGTGCAGAAAAGAACAACAGCAACAATGTTTACAAGAAATAAATCAAAAATTAATTTTAGTTAAGAGTCCCTAGAGAATAAATTTATGACTTATTTCTGTTTGCTAAGAAGACGGTAATGATAGTAATCTACCTATAAACTGGGACGAATGTTGAGAAATTACAATATTATAGCAATCATGAATTTTCAAGGTGATAATGCTCATTCTAAATTTACAAACAACACAATACCTTCAAATCAAGGGATAAGTGAAGAATACAAGACACGTGGACCTTAAGAAGGCAGAATCAATTATTGAACACTTCTTTGCAATAAGTTAAAAATTTCTTAGAACCAAGTTTTAGGAATGTAAATTTCAGAAAGTTGCTACTGTAAAAATACCTGTCCTAATCTGCATAATATTTACAGAAAGATCATGTTCTGACAACCATATTTTGGCACAGTCAGTGGCCATGTTGAGCTTTATAGAAAATTATGAATGAATCATTGGGAATGTGATACATAAAAAAGTCTTCAAAAATTTAAATTTCACATCATTCTTATGAACACTTTGCAAATACAAAAATTAAAAGTAAATCTCTAAAAGGATTCTTCTAGCGTCAGGTGTGTATGGGGTAGGGGGTCACATTGCATGTGTTTAGTATCCCAAATACAGTACCTATCTGTCTTGCTAAAAGAGTGTTGCACAATTTTTGGGTTTCCACATTAGCTAACAGGAGTGTTCTCATATGTTGATAAATGTCACTAAGTGTGGCATTCTGAGGGCAAAAACTACACAGTAACCTTTAAAAAAAAAAAAAAAAAGTACAGATGCCACATACAGTATGTTACAACAGCAAATAAATACATTATTGCAAGATGTTGAGAAAACTATTTTTTTTTAACTATCTGTGTCAAAATCATCAATTTTACAAATATAGTTTCAGAATTTATGACCACCTCACACTTTTAGATCTTCAGATTTGTCAGCTTTCAGTTTTCTTTCATTATATAAAGCAATTTCAGAAACTGAAAAGCCAGCAAAGAAATAAAGTATGCAATTCCAATGGGAACTGAAACAAGCAGTTGGATTTCATGCTCATACTTCTGTTTCAACTGCCAGGAAAGTTTTCAGCATTCAAGACATCTCACAACAGTGGAGTTTAAAACATCTCTTGCAGGACTACTACAGTATATGTATAATTGGCATTCAAAGTAGTTTTCTACAAAGTTAAAAAATTTAAATTAAGCATACACAAAATAAGTAAATTTTATCTAACACAACATAACCCATCCTCATTAATCAGTTCAACCTTAACAAGTTGTGATTGCTCTGATTCTGCATCAGTTTTTTTAATTACTGGTTGTGTTGTGATTTTCTTGCTATCTCCGCTTGTGCCATATTCTCTGGGTATGCTAGCAATGTACTTTGCTGGATCATTAGAGGAACTATATTCTGGAATTTCAAATCCTAGTAACTTGGCTAACCTGTACATGACTGTGTCTACATACTCATGTATAATCAAATCAGCATGTTTGTCCTGTAAAATGAAATAAAAAAAAAGTGTTTATGTATTCCCTAAAATGATAAATATAATTTACAAGTCTTGAACAAAAATGAAATCACAGGAATACAAAAATACAACAATGTATGAATTTAGAAAATTGATAACCATTTTGCTGTATCTAAATTTTATGAGCTTGATCCAACGTTCAATATTCTGCACTAATAATTTTTCAACAGCAGATGATACAAGCATAGGCTTCTAGAGCACCAACTTTAAGTGGCAGATATACCTGAACCAAGTGATGCCCAATTTTTGTTTTGTACACATCAAACAAAAATATTCACGCAGCGCTCAGGTTTTACGAAAGCTATGACAAAACCATTCCTTTCCCCTTCTCATATCAACAGTATCGACCATAAACTTACCACTGGTGATAAGCATTTATTTTTAGTCCCTTTTTTTCTGCTCCATGACCTAAGGCATGATTAAGAACTAGTCCCCCTGACACAAGCATCATGTCAATGGGTAGAAACAAATGACTCAAAAACATCTTTCTTTTTTTAGGTTTATTACTATTGTTGTAGCACTTTTAACAGGTAACCAATCAGAAAGGATTGGTATCAATCAACTCCATCAATAAACGATCACTGAATAATGAACTCTAAGGTAAAAATGTTTTCTGAGGCACAAGTTCACTCATTCCAGCTGTGTTCGGCCTACTTTCTTAGACATTCATATGAGCTGATTTTGCCCACTTTGCTAACCTCAACTTAATTTGTTCAAACCGATAAAAAGGTTAAAATGCATATAAAATACAGTGAAATGTTTTCAAAGTCATGCCACAAATCTAGATGCCAATAGTACCAGCTACAACACATTTTTCACATCAACTAATGCAAGACATTATAGTCAGTTTTCATACTAGTTTTTGGAAGTCTATCAAAGATGTTTTTTAAAAGGTTTTTCAGAAGTCAAAGACCTATTTTCCAGAAGTCATTAATTTTTAAAGTTTAATTTCTCTAAAAATGCATAGTATTTCATTGCTTAGTCACTTCTTGCTATAATAATGAACAAACAAGTTAGTAAAATCATGCAATGCATTGATTATGATATGCTTTCCAACATACCAGAAATCATTACTCAAGTTATTACACAAGTTATGAGGATAATGGCTGTAGAATAAATCTTACTCCTATGACCTGACCTTTGATCCCATTTCGATGATATTCAACAGAACCCGTAAAGTATACTTTCGGAACAACATGATAAAGTTTTGTTTCAATCGAAGCATTTTTACGCAAGTTATAACACATAAGGGCGATGGAATGGATCCCAATCCTATGTTCTGACCTTTGACCCCATTTCGTCCATTTTCAATAGGGTTCATCCCCAAGTTGTCCCCTACCGCATACTAAAATTTCATCAAAAATCGGACCATTTTCATGCGAGTTATCGTGCGGACAGACGGACAAAGCTGGAGCATATACGCTTCTTCAACCTATGGTTGGAAAGCGTAAAAAGACCAATCATAAAAAAAGTTCAAAATCAGAACTTCAACTCCCTATTGCCACCTTTTGTTCCCCATGAAGCCATTTCCCTTCAAAGTCAGAACACAGTAATAGTTTTAAACATTAATTTCACTTTAAACAAAGCTAAAAGTACTTGCTCTGCTCTTTGACATAGCAAGAAGTGACTAAGGAATGGGAAAACAAACATTTTAAGCAAAATATAAAAAAATCAGTACTGCATTGTACACACTGAGGTGAAAACAATTTTACACATCACGGAAATGGCTGATTCCAACATGGACAGATTAAGTAACAATTTTGAAATTTAATTTTGCTTAAAAAAAAAGAGGAAAGGGATTCCTGTTATATGAATTTAAATATGGTGGTTAAAACTAGATGGAGTGAAAAAGTTTTTGTTTATGGGGATTTCAATTTTGGAGTTTGTAGTGACAACATCAGAACTGAAAAAATAGTGGATTAAATTTAGAGAAAACAGCTTGGCAAATGGGAAGATTTAGAGGCATGTTTAGGAAATGAACTTATAATTACAAACACCCACTCATTTGGTGGGAAAATGCTTGGAGAAAATATATAAATGATTATGTTATAATGAAAAGGTACCTAAGATATGTGAAAGAACACTAGTTAGAGATTCTGAAATAATCAGTGATAGCTTTTCAGTAGTACATAATTTAATGTCAAAACTTCCAAGGGATCTGCAAAAAGGATTAAGATGTTCAAAAATGAATCACTGAAGATTATATTAAAACAGAAATCTCACCAGAAAATCACCGAGGGTATTCTGGAACAGGTATGAAAAAACCAAGCTACAAAAACAAAGTGCCATTAGCAATCAATAAAGCAATATGCTACACGTAGAAAATCTTGCAATGGACAGAGGCAATAATCTTTGCCATAACTTTCCACAGTGGAAACTGCACATGCATACATATATTGCAGGGCTTGAAAAATATCTGAAAAGTTACATGCCCAGCTTGGCATGTGCAGAAATCATTTAACCTGCCCAAGTAGTAAAAGCTGGATGCCCAGGAAAATTTATCTTTTAAGATAACAAACCAGAACTCTCATTTTTTTTAAGTTAAAAAATATGATGAACTTGTTTTCTTACATATTTTGCATTTCTGTTTTAAGGTCTGTATTCAAAACATTCAATGCATAAATGGGTATATCTCAAGTTTTAAGATGATGATGCTAAAATTGGTATAAAATGGTATGATGATGAAATTGGTATTTGAGAAATTTAGTGATTTTGCCATGTTCCTTTTCTTGAAGTTTTCATCCTTTTTGTCACTAAACATTGGAGGCTAGTTCCATCAGAGACATACGTCTCGTTGCTGACTATAAACAACATTTGCAGCAAAACTACAAATGGTTCCAATTTCTGGACATAGAGCATAATAAGGTGTGTCGCATAAATATAGAGACAGTCGACTTTGCGCTGTGAACGCAATGTGAATATAGGTAGCAAGCTGAAGTGGTACCTAATTAAACATAACCCTACAACAAACGTTTCGATCCATCGAGATGACCGGATTGTGTAAAAAGAACACCACAAAGTGAAATAGTGTAATTTTAGGTGTCTCATAAATATAAAGACAACTATGTAAAGTAGCCACATGCAAATGAGATGTACAAATTAGTATGCTATACGCACTCGCATGGGCTGTAATTCGGTCCAGCCTACAAAATACAGCGGACAGTCAACTTTCTGGTGAGGAGGCGCAGAAGATTTGGAGACTGAGAGCAAATGGATTGCCTGTAGCAAAAATTTTTAAAGCCATGGGAAGGCATAGGGCAGTCATTTACAAGACTTTATCGAATGCGTTAACTGCCAAAAAACGGCCCGGAAGGCCTCGAATAACAACCAAACGAGATGATCGTGCCATCATGCGTTTAGTTTCATCTCAAAGGTTATCACTACGCCAAGTTTCTCGGACTGTTGGTGTCACTGTATCAAAGGACACAGTTTATCGACGAATCAAGGAAAGTTGCAACATTGTGCTCCATAAAATGCGCCGTCTGCCACACCTTATGCGACGCCACAAGGAAGCTAGATTGTTATGGGCAAGCAGCCACATGCACTGGATGGATGAGTGGATCACAACTATTTTCTCCGATGAGAAAAAGTTCAACCTGCACGGCCCGGACGGTTGGAACTGCTATTGGCATGATTTACGACACGAGCCAAGCACCTTCTTCAGCAGACAGAAAGGAGGGGGATCTGTGATGGTCTGGGGAGCTTTTGTGTTCAATGGGACAACAGATATTACTTTTCTGCAAGGCAGGCAAAACTCTGAAAGAAATGTTTCAGGACATACTCAGCAGCCACCTTCTACCGTTTGGCGAAACTATAGCGGGTGTTGATTATCTGTTCCAGCAAGACAATGCCTCTATACATCGGTCTGCATCAACAAAAGCTGGTTTAACACTCTTCGTGTGACCATAATGGATTGGCCAGCACACAGTCCAGATCTGAACGCTATTGAGAAGCTCTGAGGTATCCTAGTTTGTGATGCGTATGCAAATGGACGGCAGTTCTCAAGTCTGGTGGCATTGAAAGAGCAGATTGAACGAAGCTGGTATGCACTCCATCCAGAACACTTACATCACTTGGTAGACAGCATGCCCAATCGGGTTTTCAGTGTTATTCGGAACAATGGCTGCACTATTTGTACCGGAGGTGTTCATAACTATTAAGTCTTTATATTTTTGAGACAGCGTATTTCTGTTTTTTTCTTGTACTTGGCGTTGGAATTGTTATGTTTCCGTCAAACTATTGTGCAGCTGCATGTCCTATGTTATTTTTGCTATAAATATGAGGTGTACATTTCAGCTCGTTGTTGTTTCTTTTTTATTCAAGAATTTGTTCTGTCTCTGTATTTATGCAAAGCACTATATAATTAAAGAAGTGATATTCTGTCCTTGGCACTCTGTAAGAACAATACAACTTCCGGTGATCAGCAGTGAAATGAAACATGACATGTCACGACTGTCTTTTTTTCTTGTAGTAGGAAATTCTATTCCAAACTTTATTATTTTTAAATTTAGTTGCTCGGACTGGGCAACTAGATTTTTATTTACCTTTCCAGGCCAATAGTTTACATGTCCCAGAAATCTCAAGCATGGTATTTTTCAAGCCCTGTATTATATACATACACAGTTACATGCACTTATTCCAAAAGAATTTGATTCAAATACTATTGCAAGCTTTGTCTGCTGTGAAAAATATTTGCATGTGTGTTCTATGGACAGAAGCAAATCTCATTCAATTGAAACATTACCTTTAAACTGCAAGAAATTGTATGTACATGGAAATTGTGGCAGAACTATTATTCATAAATACATGGAACAACTATGGGATTATTAACACAATAATTAGAGTATCCTGAATTGTCTAGTTTACTATTCAACATGTAACATCATATCAGGAAACTTGAAAATTACGTGTTCAGATTCCTCATCTTCAGGTACTTGGAACTTTGTTGTCGTTGATGATGCAATGGAGGCAATTCTGACTGCTGTGTTAATAATTCTGTTGGTGTGCATGTTCTTTCTTTCCTTCTTTCTATCCACCCACCCCTCTCTGCCTGTTTACTTATTTTAGATACACTAATTCCCCAAAATAATTTGCTAACTGTTCTGCTGTGGAGAAACTGCATTTTTTTTTAAATTTTAGACACTGATTTATGAGAATTGCATTCAAATGCTGTCATAAACTTTACATTGAAAAATTGCGTTTTATCTGCAAATTCCAAGTAATTAGCATGTAAATAACACAGCTTTGTTAATTACCCATAAACTAAAAAAGATGCTTCAAGAAACTTACTAAATAAATATTGCTGCCAATTTGTGTGATAAGTATTACACCAACAAAGTTTTCTATAAAGTTGGGCACAGATCAGAAACTTGAAATTCTAGATAGTCCACTAGAAAAAGAAACAGTTGGTGACTGAGGCATTCATAATTCAGTCAGGATGAATTAATCATTTCCATATCTTTGCCCATTATCAGGTGGAGCTCCATGCATACTTTTCTGAATGTAAGTGATGATGACTTTGTCTTCCCTGTACACTGATATCTTTGAAAAAATCCAATCACACAATTATTCTGTGGCCAACAGTTTTGATGGGCTCTATAATTATCTCATCAGCAAATCAAGATGCACCTATGAGTTCTTCTTAACCCAACCCCCATTCAACTACAAATATTTCACTTTTTTCTGCAAACCCCCTATAACACCCCCCTCTATTTTTTTTTTAAATTTCAGCAGCTTTTTAAGTTTTTGAAGATCTTTTATAGGAAAATTTTAAATTCAAGTACTCTCCTGGTTGGCCTGGGAAGCTCAAAGTAAAATTCCAAGATCTTAGAAGATGTATATACCCCGTATTTCGTTTATTGGCCTTGTTCTTTATAAATGTTTTTTTTCTTTTTTCATGTGACAATCTTGTTTAAATTAATTTCAGGGGCAAAAATACATAAAGAACTCCATGACCACCCAAGTCTAAACGCAGTAGCAGTAGGGGCAGATCCAGAGGGAAGGCGTGAGAGGCATGTAGGTTTTAATAAAAAATTAAATATTTTTTCGTGAAAGAAAGTATTACTTTCATTAATTAATTGGAAGTTTGTAGACATACTGAGAATACTTTTTAATTTTGTTGAAAAATATCAGAAAGGTCCCTGATTACTCCCGACACTTATGTATGTATGCATGCATGTCCCCCCCCATGGAAATCCTGGATTCGCCATTGAGTAACAACCTGTCTATAATTTAGTTTCCAGTTATTGACACAGCACACTTTTGGAGCAGAAGAACAAACACAACTACATGTCTCACCTAGGATTTGAACCCAAACACTCTCAGCTAGTGCCACAACTCCTTAGCCAACATATATTGAATTTTTACCATATCATTATTTACCTCAGCCGAGATCCTACACCAAAGAAATTCGAACACCGCTGAGCCTCGATATTTTTTCTATGGCTGTGTTTATATTCAGTGCAAAATTGTGTTTATACAGACAATGAGGATGTAAGAACTTCTTTTCTGAGAAGTGCTGGTTTTATTTACCTAACAGCATACATAAAACTTTTAGTGTTTTGGATATTCTAGCATCCAAGAAAATGCTATTACAAATGCATGACAAATATTTGTAAGAAAAAAATGATTGAATTACTTACTGGCCTCAATGCGACAAATGCAATTTTTTCTTCTTCTCATGAAGTTCTTTCACATCCGGCTCTATGGGGGAGAGTTGCAGTCACATGTTTGGCTCTGCATACAATCTGTTGCAGTGCTTGGATTTTGTGAAAACATAAGCTTTTTTAAAAGCTAGTCTCGCACAGATACATATTGACAAAGGGAAGGAGCATTCTAACTGCTTTGTGTGATAAACATGGGCACTGTTTCTTACGCTGCACCAAAACCCCCCAATGGCAGCTTATTAAACACTGCTTTTTCAAAAGTGTCATGTCAGGTTGATAAGATTTTCATATTCACTTGCAGTCAATGCTGTGAGACATGTCTTTAACTGAAAACAGATCTTTTACCCACATATAATTTTCCAAATTCTCGTGCATTTCTTGTAGGAGCTCAGTGAATTCTCCAAAAATATTGTCAGATTCACAGATGCTTCCTTCAGCTCTTCCAGAAAGTCTGTAAGTGTTGAGAAGCTATCAATCTCATGATTTCGAAAACTTGCGGTCCAGAATTGCACCTTTCTCTTGAAGTACAAATTTTGTCAGAGGTCATGAAAACAGTAACATTCTTTCCTTGGAGACCTAAAGTCTCATCTACCAAGGAATTATCATGGGAATATCGCGACATGTGTTGAGAATCGTCAAGGAATCCACAAGTAAGAAAAATGACACACCAACAATGTGAATAATTTCACTGAGGATTAGAGGTATGTAATAGTACTTAATCTGTTAGTGTATATATAATTGTTACTATGAACTTTGGGTGTGAGTTATCAACGTGGACCCGAAACAAACTTTTGTGGTTCTACTAAGATACTTTATCATTAATTTTTGTGAATAAGTCAGCTAAATATGTAAGTCCAAACAACCGTAGATCATCATTCAGCCACTCATCCAAGTCGAAACAGTGACCAATGAGGAAAGCGTACACTTCAGCTTTCATTATGTACATTCACTGTACAAGGAAGTTGAAGAACTACATGAATTTTTCCAGTGTCTTTTGTTATTGAACATGACATTGTCACAAGGGATTTTCACAGAAAGCATCGCAAAGCCCTTGTGTAGCCCCAGGGCTCCACAGAACATACTTTGAGGACCACTGATATACACTCTACTTCAAAAAAATAGTTGTACCCAGAAGGATGTGTCGGATTGCAATGTTATTTGGGAGGAAGGTAAAGGTTACCAGGAAAAATAAATGATTAAACATTGAGACTGATATGGGCTGATTGAGACTCATTGAGACTGATATAGCAGACGTGCCAACCTTCAAAATCTAGAAATCAGGCGATTTTTTACAGCTCATAAAATCACATGAGCGCTATTTTTTATCAACATTTTTCAGATGCAGGAGCAAATTTCAAGAAGCAGTATTATTGGTACATAGCATTTTTAATGTTTAAAAAGTTATTCTAAATGCAGACTGTATGTTTATATGCAAAATAAAAAGCATAGTGAAAACAGCTGTCAACCAGATACAATTAATAGCATTAATAATTAATACAAGATATGTACTTAATTTTTGATACATTATATAATCATAATTAATCTTTATCCTTATTTAGTGAATGTACAGTAGCCAATTTAGCTCTCTTTAACAAAGATCTACAAAAGTTTTGTTCAAAGCATTTTTCTTTCATTCTGGACTTAACTGTCAGCAGTTTTTCCAGTGTTAGAATAGAGAGAGACAGAGGTATTTGTCAAAACAAAAAAGGAAGTGTCAAGCTTTCTTCTTGGTTGGAGGTTTAACAACCACAAGTGAGCACCTCAGTGGGCTATAAGCAGTCACCCATCCCTAATTTAGAGCCAATGGTTCCAGGGAAGGGAGAGAGCCAGTGCCATAAGACAAATATCATACTTGCCAACTTTGGAAAATGTGCATCAGTAAAACTTTTGTGCGAATGCCATTTACCACAAAACAAAACATAATTATATTAATAAATATGCAGTAAAAATCTCTGCATATGCCACAATAACTAAACTAGTATTATCTGTGTTTAAAATAATAATTTAAAAAACCACAAAATAAAATTTTAATTTTGTTCAATGTTAGCCTTGCAAACCTGTGGTGTTTCAATACTAAACTAAAATTTTCATTTGCTGATATCTTTGTTTCCCTTCCCATTTCTTTATTATTGTCTTTTTAGCACGTCTAAAGATCGTGCTTATGTTACCGGTTTGTCTGTCCATCCGTCTGTACCCACGATATCTCTGCAACTATTAGTCTGATTTGAAAAATTCTTTTTGCATTGGGAAGCTTGAAATATGCGAATGATAATCCTTTATTTCGTTTTTTTTTTACGACTTACAATTTTTGCCGCTAGAGGGCGTAAATGCAGATGATGTCGAATTCAAAAATATGTTTTATTCCACATATTTGCTTCTAAACATCCGATTGAAAAAATATTTTATCTTTCGATTCCATTTATGTCGAAGAGTATTTTAGATGTAGTTACTTCTTCAAACTAAGCATAGATTTTCTGCTAGGGGGCATAAAAGCAAATTACATTTTCCCCGATAACTCTTCTTCTAAAACTCCGATTTGAACATTTTTTCTTCAGCGATACACCTCCTGATGGAAAATCGTTTGCATATAATTTCAAATTTTTGGTAAAGAATACTTTGACCACCAGGGGCGTAAGTGTTAATTTTTGCTTTTGATGTATTTGCCATAAAATTTGAGCTTCTAAAATATTGATTGAACAAATTCTTTCGTGGACTGATGCCACTCACATCGATAAACCTTTTCGGAATATTTTCTTCTTAAAATATTCCACAGTTTCTCCACCAGAGGGCGTAGATGTATATCTTATTTTTGTCAATATCTCTACTTCTAGGAGTCCGATTTGAAAAAATTCTTCTTTGTTGGATAGTGTTTTTAGTGCAGAATTGCCAACCTTAACAAGAGAAAAATCCGGCAATTTTCTATGAAAATCCTGCAAACATATTTTTGTATGTTTGAAATATCAATGGACATAATTTGAAGCACGAATGTTATGTTAATGCACATAAAAAATGTTGATTGGATTATATTTATCTGTTTATTTTGTTGCTCCATCACAATCATTATTAAAAGTCCACACTTTCAGAACAATTACTAAATATACAATATTATATACAAGCTATTTACATTATATCACTATGATTCTAATTTTTATGCAGTGCATTTGCTGTACAAGACTTGCAACTCCTCAAAAAATCAGTATCAAATTTCTGTTAAAAGCAAGGTCCTTGTTGATTAGATTTTATGATCAACAGATTCTCTAATGTTTCCTTTAACATTGTTGATCTGAACTTAGTACTGGTCTTTGTCACATAACTGAAAATCCTCTCACACTCAGCATTGCTGTGAGGGATTGTTAGTATGAGAAGCATTAAATGTGATAGCCTCTTGAATTTAAATTCTCCATTAGCACTTTTAAGTTTACCAATTAACTGCCCCTGAATATCAGCTCGCTCTTTTTCAATAATTTTGCCATGAATATCTTCATGTTGAAGACAGCAAAACTCAGACTGGAGGATATCAAATGCTTCATCCTCATTTGAAACTTCTATTGCTCTTACGACAATAGAAGAGTACTTTTCCACAAAAAAACATACTTTAGAAAATGAAGATTTCTCTATTAAGTGAATGTCAGCTACTTCTGCATTAATAAATACTTCATCATCAATAAGTGCTTTTGAAGCTTTTAAATCTGAAACCAATTTTTCAGTGGACCTACCAATAACTAAATCAGCATCAGATTTTTGGTTTTCAACTGAATGATAGTTAATAGCTTTAATTGAAGTCACACTTTTCACAACAGATGGCAAAACAAATTTTGACAGCGTATCTTTAAAGAGATTCAATAGGATTTGATCTGACCATGTGGATGATGGGCTTATATGTCTGGAACTGCAAATTTGTTTTGTCAAAATTTGGCAAAATAAAAATAAAAAATGAACAAATTGCTTTATTCAAATCGTCAGATAAAAACATAAAAATTCTTTTTTCACGTGTTAGCACCGGCGATACTTTAGGTTGATTTTGTGGCTCTATGGCTACTTTGGGTTCAGTTCCTTTGACAGAAGAATTCTTTTGGTGGGCAGGTTTCTTACTAATATTTCCTGAAAGGTCTTCACTTTGCCTCTTTTTAGAGCAATCTGCCACATTTCCAGTTATCTTAGGGATGGTAAAATATTGAAGGCTATCAGTCACAGATTTACACTGCTTCACTTCTTCCTTGAAAAAATTTAGTAATAGATCCCACTGGTCCAACAATTTGCCTAAACATTTATTTAGGGAGAGCCATCTCGTTGATGCATGTTTTAGTATTTTTCTAGTTTCAGCATCACACATATTTTGAAACTTTTCTTTTCCTTTAGAGCTTCTCTGAAAATAATAAAATATTCTTCAATAATACCTGGAAGGCATGCTGCTCCCTTTTCTGCAGCCAAATGAATTAGATGGCATGGACGCCCTATAGCAACCAAATGGCTGACATTCATTTTTAGAAAAGCTGCAACACCATTATATTTACCCACCATAACAGGTGCATTGTCCACACTCAAGGCAATGCAATTTCCTAATGGAATATTCTCCTCTTCTAAAGAACTGACTGTCAATTTGGAAATATTTCCCCCAGTGCTATCCCCAATTAAAACAGGCACTTGAAATAACGAACTTTCAATTTGATTGCTTTTGGCACTAAATAGTGTTACAACAAGTGGGTAGTATTTTTCAGACTTATTGCTGCTGTCTGTCGCAATGTGAAAATGGGCCGTTCTGCATAGAATGAATCAAGTCCATTTTTGAAGATTTCCCCATTTCGGCAACGACGCACGATGTTTTTATCCTGGTACATGCATATTTTTTTGCAATGTTACTATCGAGGAACATTTTCTTTAAAAGCACACTTGCATGGTCAGCACAGCTTAAAGGTAAGTTATGCTCCACGAGGAATGAAGTAAATAAGCACTCAGCACTGATAAAGGAAGAGGAACTATCTAGAGCAAAATTTAATGTTTTGTTATTTTCCACGCAATTAGAATTGTCCCCGTGTTTTTGCGTATGAATGTGATTAATGATATCTCCTTTGCCCTTGTGAACAACGTAAAAATAACATCTACAAATGGAGCAAAAGGCAAATTGTTGGCCCTTCCTTGATTTGATTATACACGGATACTCTGTCGTATAGCACTTCTTAAAAACAGACTGATATTTTCTACCAGCCATCGCTTGATTAAACACGTGCACAAAAAGTTCTCAGAAATACCTGTGAAGACAGACAAAGTACATAAAACAAACCAAAAACACTACCGCACGCTTCCGATAGAAATCTGCGTCAGTACGTATGGTCAGAGTTTGCCAGAAAAAAATTTAAAGGAGTATTTTTACTCCTTTAAAAAATTTAAGGAGTAATTTTTAAAAGTGGGGAGTATTTTAGAAAAATTAACAGATGAAATAAAATAAAACTTACAAAAATGAAGGGCGATTATGAAAAATCCAGATATTTTTCATAATAAAAATTTCACTACCACTCAATGCATTTAGAATTTGGATCAGTTTTGCTTCTTATTTTAGTAATAAATATAATATTTGTATTTTAAAACAATAACATTAAATTTATCATGTTTTGCAATGACCACATGCAACAGCAATGTGTTCAAGAAGTGAATACATTGCACTTTTGATACTCCTATAGATATCTAAAAATATCTAATAAACTTTTCAGCAAGTTTCACAGCCACTGTGTCTTTTGTTGACTGTGGCTGCACAACATCCAGTACTTAAATTTTCACTTTGCTGATATCTTTGTTTTCCTTCCCATTTCTTCATTGTTGCTTTTTTTTAATTTCTTTTTTAATGCCCTTGGATGACAATTTCATCCATCATGTTGAAATAACTTTCAGTCTGAGGATCATGAATGCATGATAGCTTTCACTATTTTAGATAAAAAATAAATACTGTAACTTTAAGAATATGAATACTTTTGAACACCATGCATCAATTCATACAAACTTTTCAGCTTCGTTACTTTCGTTTTCGGAACCCCACCCCCCTTTATCAAGCTGAAATGCAAACTTTTTGTGGGCGAATATTTAAGAACACAGGACACATGTTCACCACATTGTTCGGGGAAAAAAAAAAAAAAAATACAGTTACGGGAGAAATCTTTGCTACGTCCGATTTCCGTTTTTGGACATTTTCCCTCCATTTTCAAGGTGAAATACAAATATTTATGAAATAAAATTATATCTGACAACAATACTAGGCAGAGGAAACATCGTGTGAAAAATAAAATCACGATTACGGAAGAAATCATCACTGCGTCTAACTTCCGTTTTTGAAAGTTTTAGGCAGAAAGCATCCTTCACCACTACCAATTGCCTCAACATTTCTGTTCAGTTATGCATCAATCTTTAGGATAACCCAAATTATGACGGAAAACGAGAAATTCCTCGAAGCCATAACCCTCTTATGCCTAAAGATTACGTACGGTAAAGGGGAATTTACGCGCCGTCAAATTTCCGTTTTCGGAAATTTTTCTTTCGTTTTCAAACTGAAATACAAATATTTATGGAAGAAAATGATATATAACAATTATACTGAACAGAGGCAACATCGCAGGAAAACGAAATTACGATTACGGAAAAAATCTTTATTTCGTTTACTTCCGTTTTTGAAAGATGAAATACCGCCCCGGTGCATATTTTTATGCGTTGGTAAAATTCTTCAGTGCGTAGTTTAACGCGTTTCTCAATGAGTATTTTTACGCATTGGTAAAATTTTGATGCGTACTAGACGCGCAATTACGCAATTTGGCGAACTCTGCGTACGGCGTGCGCCAAGGCCAAGCCCACTCCTTGCCTGCAGCTCCAGAGATCATTAGCGGACAGAAGAGTAAACATCACTGCCAACAGTGGAGCAAAACTGCTTGCTGCTGACTCAGAAGGGAAAGGTCGCTTCTCTGCTAATGAACCGATGCCTCGGAGAACTTCGAACTTTTCCCCTGGTTACTTTTTAATTTACGCTACGGTAATCATCAAAGTTCTCCGATGCCTTGGAAAACTTCGAACTTTTCTCATTACTTTTTAATTTACGCTACGGTAATCATCGCGATTCTCCAATGCCTTGGAGAACTTCGAACTTTCCTCATTACATTTTAATGTACGCTACGGAAATCATGATGGAATCCGGCAATATTAATTTATAATCCGGAATTTCGGGAAGTGTAATAAAATCCGGCATTGCCGGCCTAAACCCGGAGAGTTGGCATGTCTGTTAGTGTGACATGTTTTTCATATAATTTCAAAATTTTCAAGTAATTCATAGACCTTCCGCTAGGGGGCATAGAGGTAAATTGTGTTTCCCCCTATATCTCTGCTTCTAAATCTCCGATTTGAAAAATTCTCTCTGCACCGAATACAGATCCTGATGGGAAATCGTTTGCACATAATTTCTAATTTTGGAAAAAAAAAAAAAAAAAATGGTTTGGCCACCAGGGGGCATAAATCTTAATTTCTGCTTCTGATGTATTTGCAGCAAAATATGGGCTTCTAAATTCTCGATTGAAAAAAAGTTGTTTGTAGACTGATACTACTCATGTCGACAAACCTTTTAGAAACATTTTCTTCTCAAAATAATGCATGGTTTCTACGCCAGGGGACGTGGATGTATATCTTATTTTTGTCAATATCTCTACTTCTAGGACTCCGATTTGAAAAATTCCTTCTTTGTTGGATAGTGTTTCCGATACGAAATGCTTTTCCTATAAATTAAAAATTCTCAAGTAAATCATAGACTTTCTGCTAGGGGGCACAAAGATAAATTGCGTTTTCTGCGTTATTTCTGCTTCTAAAACTCCGATTTGAAAAATTCTTCCTGTATAGCATACAAGACCTGATGGAAAATATTTTTCACATAATTTCTAATGTTTGGTAAAGAATGGTTTGGCCACCAGGAGCATAAGTGTTAATTTCTACTTCTGATGTATTTGTAACAAAATCTGGGTTCCTGAAAACTCGACTAAATTTTTTTTTCTTGGACCGATACCGCTCATATGGAAAAACCTTTTGAGAATACTTCCTTCCTAAAATAATGCATGGTTTTCCCACCAGGGGACGTAAAGACCCATCTTAATTTTGTCGATATCTCTGTTTCTAAGAGTCCGATTTGAAAAATTATTTCGGTGTTGGAGAGAGTTTCCGGTGCGAAATGTTTCTCATTTAAATTCATGTTTTTCTTAATGCACAAGTCTGAAACCAGAGAGCGTAAGCTAACGATTCCGTTTACAGCAATATCTGAGGGATTAAAAACCTGATTGAAAAGCTTCTTTCTTCCGTCAGATACTATTGTTTTCCATACCGGTTCCATTGCTTTTGAATAGCTTTGATAAATTTCATTTGCATCAGAATGGATTCAAAAGACGTGCTTATTCACCCGAAAATTCGGTGTCATCTTTCTTGTTTTTTAATGCCCTTGGATGACAATTTTATCCATCATGAATGCATGACAGCTTTCACTATTTTAGACAAAAGATGAACAGCGTAACTTTGAAAATATAAATACTTTTGAACACCATGCATCAATTTTTACAAATTTATCAGCTTCGTCACTTTTGTTTTCGGACCCCCCCCCCCTCGTTTATCAAACTTAAATGCAAAACTTTGGGGCGGGGGAGGGGGTAGAGGGATATTTAAGAAAACAGGATACTGATCACTGTTGGGGTGAAAAAGTTGCAGGGGATATCTTTGCTACTTCCGATTTCCGTTTTCGGACATTTTCCCTCCATTTTCAAGTTGAAATACAAATATTTATGAAATAAAATTATATTTAACAACAATACTAGGCAGAGGAAACATCACGTGAAAAATAAAATTACGATTATGGGAGAAAACTTCACTACGTCTAACTTCCGTTTCCGAAAGTTTTGAAAGACGAAACTTCTTCTTTCGAAAGTTTCGGGCGGAAAACATCCTTCACCACTATAATAGCCCCAAAATTTCTATTCAGTTATGCATCAATCTCATGAATAACTCAAATTATGACGGAAAAGGAGAAATTCCTCGAAGCTGTCGCACTTTCATCCCTAAAGATTACAGCGCAATTTTTTCGCTCGAATTTCCTTTTTCGGAAATGTTTCCTCCATGTTCAAACAGAAATACAAATATTTACGGAATAAAATGATATATAACAACAATACTGGACAGAGGCAACATCACAGGAAAAAGAACGATTACGGAAAAAATCTTTATTTTGTTTACTACCGTCTCTGAAAGACGAAATAAAAATTGGTAAAATTCTTCGATGAGTAGTTTTACGCGCCGAGAAAAATTCACGATGCGTATTTTTACATGTTGTGAGAATTTCTTGATGCATATTTTTACGCTGCAAGAAAAATTCCCGACGCGTACAATTACGTAGCGAGAAAAATTCCAGATGCGTATTTTTAAGTGTCGAGAAAAATTCCTGATGCATATTTTTACGCGTTGATAAAATTTCGATGCACACTAGACCAGTAATTAGATTACGCATTTTGGAGAACTCTGGTCGGCACGTCACTTGAGCACTCCAGTGGAGAGAGAGACCCAAGGAGACGCCACGAAGTGGAGCCATCGTTATACTTGATGGCTCTGCATGAAGTCGGCGAGTCAAAGATGACACCATCGCGTGACACAGCGCTCGTACGGTAGGAAATCTAAATCGATGGTTGCAGAGGATTGAAATATTTTGATTGAGCAATTGAAATATAAAAAAAATCCGTAAGAAAGACTTCTATCCGTAAATCAGTAAAATTAAGCAGAAATCCGTAAATTGTACGGATAATTCGCAAAAGTTAGCACATATGCAACACTCATGCCCCAGTGCAATTCGAACCCAGACCCACCTCGGACAATTTGTCGAAAACTGGCGCTCAGTTTCACAACTTTATTATGCAGCAAAAACAATAACAGCTAATATGTAAAGATGAAAAAAATTGCCAAAGATATGACATAAAATAAAACACTAAAAACCGCGAAAGTGGCGTAATGCAAAAGGAAAAATCTCCCGCAAAAAGTAAGCGAAAGGAATGAGAAAAAAACAAAAACAAATTCACAAACTAATTGTACAGAAAATGCCACAATAGAAGATGAAACAAAGCCGACAATAACAGATTCGCAATTAGAGATTAACAAAGTAGCGCATTAATCTACAAAATGCGACGAAGAAGGGGAAAAAGACAAACATGGTGCAAAACAAGAAATAAAAATCTCCACAGTAAAGCAAAACTGAAAAGCACTCTGCAAAACTCTGAAGAAAACATAAATAGAGCTCGCAGCTAAGAGCAGGGAGACGTGAAACGATAAGTAGGTCACAGCTGGTGCGCGAGTGTGTTTATAACCAACATAAAATAAACCACCGCGCCACCGGGGTGGCTTTCTTTTTGCAGATATGAGGAGAGGCTGATTAAAAAGACAAAAAGAAATCAATATCTGGACTCAAGTGTGGGATATGGTGGGCCTACCACACTTGAGAAGGACGGTCCACCACGGAATCAACCTGGACTTTCTAAACGGCGTATGAGAAAGAGATCTCAGCTGAGTAAGATTGGTGTATGGAATACTAGAGGTAAAATGGGAAGATGAATGAGGTGATTGAGGAGATGAATAAGTATAGACTGGATGTACTGTGTGTAAGTGAAACCAAAAAGAAGGAAATTGGGGTAGAAGAAGTGACTGGCACAGTGAGTGTGTGGTCTGGAGTATTGGATAATGTGAGAGGACAGGCTGGTGTAGGTGTGATTTTAAGTGAAGAGATGAACAACTTGATTCACTATAGTTGCACAAGTGAGAGAATTCTTTGGATTCGTTTGAAAGTGAAACTTCAGAGAATCGTAATTGTTGTAGTGTATGCTCCTTGGGACTCGGAACCTTCTGATAAGAAGGAAGATTTCTGGAATGAGCTAAAAGCTGTTTTGAGCCAGTTTGGTGCTAAAGAAAAAGTTATAATAGCAGGGGATTTCAATGCTGGAGTAGGCGTGCAGAATGCAATTTCTGACAATGTTCTGGGTAAGTTTAATGATCCTTGTGTGAATGATAATGGTGAAAGATTAATTGAACTCTGCATTGAGAATGGTTTGTGTATATCTAATACATTTTTCAACCACAAGTATATCCTCACATCATCATCATCATCATTGTCAACCATTATCAATCCACTGCTGGACGAAGGTCTCCCCAAGTTTCCTCCACAACGGTCTGTCTTGTGCCAGTCTCCTCCATGTCACCCCTGCATACTTTCGAATTTCATCCACCCATCTCCCATGCGGTCTTCTTCTGGGTCTTTTCCTGTCCCTTGGAATCCAATCTAAAATTTCGGCTGTACATCGATGATCTGTCCTTCTGGCAGTATGTCCAGCCCATTGCCATTTCAGGGATTTAACTCTGATCATGATGTCTTCCACTCTTGTCATTTTTCGGATCCACGAGTTCCTCTTCTTATCTCTCCTGGTTACACCAAGCATGCACCTCTCCAAGCTTCTTTGAGTTGTCTGCAGCCTTTGTATGTCTCTTTTAGTTAAGGTCCACGTCTCTGCACCATACGTAAGCACTGGAAGGATGCATTGATCAAACACTTTTCTTTTAAGACATAATGGCATATTGCTCTTGAAAATTATGCTGTTTCTTCCAAAAGCTCTCCAGGCAAGTTTTGTACGCCGATTAATTTCTTCATCAATGTGACCCTCACTTGATATCTGCTGTCCAAGATAAACGTACGTGTCTGTTATCTCCAGCTTTTCTCCATCAATCGATAAATCTTCATTTCTTGTAAAAGCATTGTACATCACTTTTGTCTTCTGAAAGTTCATTTTTAATCCCACTTCTTTACTCTTGTCAGCAAGTTCCTGGATCATACTCTGCAGCTCTGATGGGGTAGTTGCAAAAATGACTACGTCATCAGCAAAACGAAGGTGGGTTAGATAATCTCCATTAATCTTTATCCCCTTGTTTTCCCAGCTCAGCGACTGAAAAACACCCTCCAATGTGGCATTAAAGAGCTTCGGAGATAGGGTGTCACCTTGTCTCACTCCCTTTCCAATTTTTACGTGTGTTGTATTTTCAAACAGCCGAATCTTTGCACTTGCATTTTCATAGATGTTATTAATAATATTAATGTATGCATCTTCAATACCACAGGTTTTCAGAGCCATTGTAACTGCTGATGGTTTCACCGAATCAAAGGCTTTTTCATAATCGATAAAAGCCATGCACAATGGAAGTTCATATTCCCTCGCTCTTTCAATTAGTTCTCTCAGCACGTGGATATGATCTATTGTGCTGTAGCCACTCCTGAATCCAGCTTGTTCTCTCGGTTGAGCAATGTCCAGTGTTACCTTCAAGCGGTGTGAAAGAACTTTAGTGAAGATTTTATAAACTACTGATAGGAGGCTGATAGGTCTGTAGTTTCCGAGATCCTCAATGTCACCTTTCTTATGTAGCAGGATCATTGTGGCGGTGTTCCAATCCTCAGGAATCTTTCCTTCATTAAGGCATCGAGTGAAAATTTGGGCGAGTACTGTTTCGATTTCTCCACTTGCTTCTTGTATGATGTCTACAGTAATTCCATCTTCTCCTGGAGCTTTTCCTCGCTTCATGTTCTTGATTGCATGTGCAACTTCTGCTGAAAGGACTGGAGGAACTCTGGTACTGGTATCTTTCATGATGTCTGGAGTGCATACATCATCCCTTTCATATAATTTGGAGTAGAAATCTTTCACTCTTGTCAAAATTTCGCCTCTATTTCTTGTTACAGAACCATCTTCTTTTCTCAGTGCCATAATCTGTTTTCTTCCCTTACTGAGATGTCCCTTTGCTATCTTTAGGCTTTGGTTGTTTTCAATTGCTTTCCTCACTAGTTCACAGTTGAATTTCCTTACGTCTTCAGTGATACTTTTTCTTACTGTCTTGCATAGCTCTATATATTCCACTTTGGAAGTCACATCTTCTTTAGTTGTCCTCATCTCTCTTCTTTTTTGCATCAACATTTTGGTTTTTCCTGATAATTTGTTCACATGCAACTTGTTCTTAGACCCAGCTAATTTTGTTGCTGTTTCCATAAGAGCTTTGGTTACTTTTCTGTTAACTTCAGAGATGTCCACTTCTTCCGATGTTAGGCCTTCTAAAGCAGAGAACCTGTTCTTCAGTTCTAACTTGAAGGTATTATGGTGTTTTTTAAGGCTGGTTATGTCAATAGATTTTGTTTGTCTTATGAGCTTGCCACGTTCAAGTTTAGTGTTGAGGTGCATCTTACATCTCACCAATCTATGGTCACTACCTGTGTTGAACTTGTTTAGCACACTGCAGTCTTCTATGACGAATTTTTTGTTACACATAATAAAATCAATTTCACTTGTCGTCCCATTTGGATGTCTCCATGTCCATTTCCTGTGTGGCTTTTTCTTGAAGAAGGAGTTCAAGATGAAAAACCCTTCTGCCTCTGCAAACTCAACGAGAGTATTTCCACGCTGGTTTCTGTTGCCATGACCGAATTTACCTACTGAAGTTTCATTCTGTTGCCGTTGCTTTATTTTTGCATTGAAATCTCCCATAATTATTTTCAAGTGCTGCTTACCTTTATTATTTAGATGACAAATTTCCTCATAAAATTCTTCAATTTCTTCTTCAGGATGACTTGTGGTGGGTGCATAAGTTTGAATAATCTGAGCCTGGTATCTTTTCGAGAGTTGGATAACAAGTCGTGCAGCTCTGTCAGAGGAACTTTCAACTTCTACAACTTTATCCTTCAGTTTCTTGTTTATTATAAATCCAACACCACTAGTTCTGCCAGTATCTGTCCCACGATAGTAGAAGAGATGTCCACTTTTCAGTTCGATGAGATGTTCTCCTTTTCTCCTTACCTCACTTAGCCCCACGATGTCCCACTTGATCCTTTGTAGTTCCTCTTCCAATTCAAGAAGCCTTGAATCAGAAGATAGGGAGCGTCCATTGTAAGTAGCCAAGGTCAGCATCAGATGGCAGCCTAGTCCGGTCCTCCGGGGATTCTTAGCACCCTCTGCCTTCATGTCGCACTGGCCGCTGCCTTGGCCAGGTACATTCCAGCTGCCGGAGACTGAGGGCCAAGATTTAAGTTGTGGAATCATTTTGGAGGGGTTTGGCCATAACTCACCACGCTGGCCAAGCGGGTTGGTGAGTGTGGGATAGAATTTCCTCTAATCCCAATGGTATAGTTATACCGCTATGGGCGGTCGTCAGAGCCCCTTTAGTGGGAACAGCATGCACCACGAGAAGGCGGGGTTGACATTTGTCAAGGAGAGGCTGTGATGTTACGCATCACCTGACCTTACATCCCTTGGTCAATCCTCACATATACTTGGGAAAATCGTACTCTTGGTCAAAAGAGTGCGATAGATTTTGTTGTTTATGATCGGCGTTTGAAACACTTAGTTGTTGACACCCGTGTGATGAGAGGTGCGGATGTTGGTTCTGATCATTACTTGGTAGTGTCACGAGTGAAACTTAATGTTGGTTGGAGGAAAAGGAACAGGAAGAGACCCAGGATAGAAAGAATAAAGGTTGATAGGCTCCTTGAAGATCATCAGCGGTATTCTGACTTACTCAGAGTCCAACTGAAGGAGCTGAAGTCTAGTGAGAGTGATGTAGAAAAGAAGTGGGAATGTTTTAGGAACTGTGTTGTCACTGTTGCTAAAGAGGTATGTGGCACCACAATAGTGGGTAACAATAGAGGTGATGCTTGGTGGAATAGTGAGATTGAAGAGGCAGTAAAGAGAAAGATGGAAGCCTATTTGGGGATGTTGCAAGGTAGAGTCTCTGTGGATGAATATCGCTCAAAGAAGCATGAAGCTGCTAAGCTGGTTCGCCAGAGTAAGGCAAAAGATAGGAAAGAGAAGGTGAAAAGGCATGAACTGGCTTTTTCAAAAGATTGGAAGTCTTTCTGGAAGTACATGAGACTCAGGAAAAATAGGGGAAACAAAGTTGTAAGTTGTGTGAAGAATGAGATCAGGGAAATTATATGGGAGCCCAATGAGTTAAGTGAAAGATGGGGTGAATAATTCTGTGAGTTATTAGATCAGGAAAGCAAAGATGATTCTGATAAGGACACAGATGATGTTACAGTGAGGGATGGAAGCACAGGAGGGATCTCAAGAGAAAAAGTGTGTAAAGCTCTAAAATCTCTTCAGAATGGTAAGGTTCTGGGAGTTGATGGCATAATTGCTGAAATATGGTGGTGACTCTGTAATTGACTGGTTAACTGAAATTTGCCAGCTGTGCTGGGAGTTAGGAATGGTCCCTTGGGATTGGAAGGATGCTATTATTGTTCCCTTGTATAAGGGTAAAGGTGATCAGACTGAATGCAAGAGCTATCGTGGTATTAGCCTACTGAGTGTGCCAGGGAAAGTGTTTGGTAAGGTTGTTATTGAAAAAGTACGCGGTCTTATATCATTGAAAGTGTGGGATGTTCAGAGTGGTTTTATAACTGGTAAAGGTTGCACTAACCAGATTTTTGCATTACGCACAATGATTGAAAAGTATCTGGCTGTTGGGAAGAAAGTTTTTGCTGCCTTCATAGATTTAGAGAAAGCTTACGACAGAGTAAATAGGACACTTTTGTGGAAGGTATTGAATGAATATGGTGTTACTGGGAATCTACTTAATAGTGTAAAGCCATGTATGCTGGTAGTAGAGCTTGTGTACAAGTGAATGGTGTTTTATCAAAATGGTTTTCCATTGGTGCAGGAGTTAGACAAGGTTGTGTAATGTCACCATGGCTGTTTAATATATTTATGGATGCATGCATGCGTGAGGCCAAAATAGATAATAGTGGTTTATGTCTTGGTGATATCCATGTGTGCAGATTGCTGAATGCTGATGACACTGTCCTGTTGGCAGAGAGCAAAAGCGAGTTGCAGAGTATGTTGTCTCGGATGTACGAAGTTTGCATGAATTTCAAACTGAGTATAAATAAGGGAAAACCCAAAGTTATGGTGTTTGAGAGAGGAACGGGTAGCACTGAATGTAATGTAAGTATAAACGGCACTGTGATTGACCAGGTGAGTGAGTTTGTGTATTTAGGAAGCATGTTTGACAGAGAGAACAAATTGGATGGTGAAATTAGTAGGCAAGTGAATTCTTCGTTGAAAGTCATAGCTGCTCTGGGAGGTTTTCACTGGAATGATGGGTTCTTTAGAGAGTCCCGCATGGCTGTGTATGAAAGTGTAATTGTTCCTACTCTGATGTTTGGTAGTGAAACCTGGGTACTGCAGAAGAAACATAGGAGTCGTTTGTGTGCTGGAGAAATGTGTTACTTATAGGGGGTTTGTGGCAAGACACTGTCTGATTGTGTGAGGAATGAAGATGTGTTGCAGTTGTGTGATGTGAAGCAAAATGTTGTTAGCAAGGTAGAGACCAATATGCTTCGGTGATTTGGCCATGTTGAAAGAATGAGTGATGAGATGCTTACTAAGAAAATCTTTTTAGCCCAAGTGGCAGGAAGGAAAGTCAGGGGAAGGCCAAAGAAGACATGGGTGGATCAGATTCAGGAGTGTCTGCATGAGAAAAAGATTATGAGTATGAAGTATAAAAGATCTTGTGTACGGCATGTAATGGATATCAGTGAAGCCCAAGTTGTATGTCAAGATCGCTGTAAATAGAGAAGTTTGATACGACAACAGTAAGTAAAAATATCTGGTAGTTGTATTTCTTTTTGTAGCTAGCCTCTGAATCTCAGAACAGCTTAGTGATATGTATGTATGTAAAAATACGATACTGATGATTGTAAATGCCATCTCGCATCGACGCAGAAAGAAAAAGATTTCACAAGCAGTTCGAAATCGTTTTCTTCTGTGTCGATCCAAGGCGGTGGTTGATGGAATTTTGACCACCGTAACGGCTAATTATCGGCAAAAATTGGGAGAATTTGACATTTATCCGGAGGGCAGGAGGAATTGCCAAAAAATCCGGAGTCTCCCGCCTAAATCTGGAGAGTTGGCACGTCTGCAATAGTTATTGAGCTGCACACCAATAAGTAGTGTTTCTCAGTATGGTGTCGGGCTGCCATGTTTGCTCACACAGCATGCCAGACGTCTCGGCATGGAGTTGTACAGATTCCTAATGGTGTCCTGTGATAAGCCATCTCATTCAGCTTGAATCTTCTCATGTAGTTCCTGCAGATTGTGCAGTAGGGGTGGAGTGTGGATAGCCCGTCCAATAGCATCCCACACATTTTCAATCGGTAATAGGTCTGGTGATGCAGCTGGCCATGGCAGAGTGTCAGTGCCTCGAAGGCAAGCTCTCAAGATAGCAGCCGTATGCGGACGAGCGCTGTCCTGTTGGAAAATTGTACCGGAGTGAGCTTCAGGAAAGGTAGGGCCACTGGTTGCAGGCATGGCGCAATTTCATCGAATAGCAAGTAGCAAACTGCTACCAATAAAAAATATTTGCTAGTGAAGAAATTTAGTAGTAGCAAACTTTGCTAGTAGCCAGCTTTGTGCAAATTCGCTTGCCGCCGCCAAAAAAAAAAAAAAAAAAAGAAAATCATGATTACCTGCATATTTTGTGGGTATATTTTCCTAAAGTTTGCAGATATTATTATTTTTTTTTTTTGCAGCCAACGGCGATAAAATTGGAGCAGAAAATGAGTGATCGCTGACTGAGAGAGGTGATTGCGTCATTTCATCGTTGTACTCCGGAGTTTTCTCGGCTGGGCAAGTTGTCCCAACCCATTCTACGCGCCCAACAACCGTTACCGAGGAGGAGGAAAGTGTAATCATAGGCAACTCCCCTGATTCCCCTCCCGCTTGAAGGTGGGTGAAACGAGGGAGCGAATATCAGAATGTGCCGAGTTCATCAGAGCGCTCGGCAAGATTTCTTTGCCTACACGCTAAGCTGCCGCAGCTGTCAATCTTGCCGCTTCTCGCTTCTCATTGGCTACTTAAGGCTCAAGGGGACAGATGCGCTTATCATTTTAACCGGGGCATGGATTTTTTTAGTCCACACACATGTGCTGTACTAATAGTTTTGTTCCATTTTTTTGGCGTCTAGCTTTTGTTTGCATTAAATAATAATGAGTAGACAAACATCGATGTTCTCTTTCGTAAGTAAAAGGCAACGATTTTCGAATCGTGAGCCCTCCTCCCAGACCGCTGAACCACCACAAGCTGAAGCTCTTAATGAAGAAGTGCACGAGTTGGGTGAATGTGAAATGGAAATTCAAGATGCGCAAATTGAAACTCCAGGGCGCAAAACTGCACAGGATAATTTAAAGGTGAAGTCAAGATGCAGCACAACCATTGCTAAAAGAGTGAAAGTTTTTACTGTTCAGACTTAGAGGCTGGCAAATAAATGGAACTGGATTAGTTACAGTTCGATGGATACACCGTCTTTACATGCTAAAGAATTCTGGTGTGAAGTATGCGAAAAACAATCAGCCAAAAAGTATCGTACAGAAAATGTTAAAAAAGAATCAGTTTTTTCACACAGCAACACACAGCAAGTCGTCTGACCATCTCTCAGCATTATCTGCTAAAGCTGCCAAAGAAAGTGAATTGCTTAGTTCAGATTCAGTGATAAAAAGATCTATGTGAAAGGCAGATGAACAAACGCTTAAAAAGATGGATAATTTGTTCCACATTTGTTACACTATGGATAAATCTGAGGTCAAGTTCAAATATTTTGAAAAATTCAATTCTTGTCACATGAGAATTAGTGAAAGTAAGTCTGACATTGGTGTTACTTACCATAATGACAAAGCCTGTAGTACATTTACACGTTTTATTGGTGACAATATTATTGAATCACTGTGCACAAAACTAAATATGGCAAATTTGTTCTCTCTCTTAATCTGATGAAATGACAGACAAAAACACAACAACCAAACTGGTGTTATGCATTAAATTTGTAGATAAAGGTGAATCAGTAACACATTTTATGCGACTGACCGATGTCAAAATTGCCACCGCTGTTGGAATTTTAAACTCTATAAACACAGAGTTCAATGATAGTCTAGATTTTCCTGAATGGATGAATAAAACTGTCAGTCTTGGAACTGATGGCGCATCAGTAACGATAGGCAAAAACTCTGGAGTTGGCGTGAAAATCAAAGAAAGCTGTCCGTGGTTGCTGGGCATTCACTGCATGGCTCACCGCCTTGAATTGGCTATGAAATCTGCATTTCAAAAACTTACATTAATACATTGGAAATTGTAATGGGAGAAATACATAGTTTTTATTCTCAGTCACCTAAAAGAAGAGGCAACTTAAAAGAAATTGCATCAATTTGCAAGGAGTATATAGTAGTCCCACAAAGACTAGATGGAGTGAGATGGATTCCCCATCATTACAATGCTTGTCAAGGTCTCATAACCAACTGGAATGCCGTTGTTATGCATTTTGAAGATTTATCTTCGTCTGGATCATCTAATGAGAAGGCCACAGCAAAAGGGATCCTAAAACACTGCTTGACATATAATTTTGTGCTTTATTTGCATTTTTTTACAGATGTTCTAGGTGAAGTATCTCGTCTTTCCGTTCGCCCACAGAAACATATCAACTTACATCAAGTACTTAATTGTCTTACTAGTGTGAAAGAAAATTTAAATGACATGAAAGTCAGCGAAGGCCTCAATCTACATGATTTCACAAGCAATGTTATGATGGAACATAACACTGGACTCTGCACCTTCAAAGGCCATTCTTTAAAAAGAAGACCTGAGGCTTTGCATTCTTTTAATAAGATACAATAATTGATGTAATTTTAGAAAACATTGATTTCAGATTTGCTTCCATGCTAGAGGATGGGATACCTAAGTATTCAACGGTCTTTGAGATATCAAATTGGCCTACTGACATGCAAGATCTAAAACAGTATGGAAAATCTGAGATCTGAGCACTTACTAAGCATTTTAACATACTGCTGCAGAAGTCTGGTACTGAGGTATTGAATATCATGGGGGAATTCATGGAGTTGAAGGTGGATGCTAGAACCAACCACCAAGGAGACATGGCAGAAAGGTCAAAACATTTCTAGAAAAGGATATTCCTTGAAAGTTTGATGAGTACAAGAACATTTTAAAGCTAGCAGAGATTTGCATTTACTACCTCTCAGTACATCCTGTTGTGAAGAGGGTTTCAGCTTCCTCAAGAGAATACATGGTGATTGGAGAAATGCTTGATCTTCAGATACCTTAAATGCTTTAATGGCTATTGAAATAGAACGCCCCAAAGAAGACAACTTTAACCCACGAGCAACAGTCCTAAAATGGTACAATGAAAAAGTTCGACACCCTGAATGCAAGCCATATGGAAAAAGTGGTAACTCAACTAAAGGACCAGGACTGTAAAATGAATATACCTATTTGTAAATTCCAACGCTACTCTACTGCTGTTTGAAAACTTTTTGAATACCCTCTTAATTCTAATACATTTTCAAAAGTTAATACCTTGTTAGTACTAAAGTACATCATCAGAGTACATCTTCTCATCCACCATTGTCATGGCTTATATGGAATTGCTGTATACGTACCTGTTTCCATTAATTCATTTACTTGCTAGTGGAATTTCTTTTTGCTAGTACTTTATTAGAGCACTAGCAAGTATCGCTAGTGAGTTAAAAAGATGAAATCACTTCCTGGTTGCAGGACCTCATTAGCGCAACATTGGGCTGTCAAAGTGCCTGCAATGAACACCAATGGTGATTTGGCATCATAGGCAAGTACACCCCATACCATGACACCAGGCCTTCTGGACGTGTGACACTTGACAACAAACCATTTATCTTGGCACTGACTATGGTGCCTCCACACACCGATTCTTTGGTCGTTTTCTCCAAGACAAAAGCGAAACTCGTCACTGAAGATCCCCCGCTGCCATTGTGAATGGCTCCGTGGCAGTCCGACACACCACCATTTCAGTCGTTGGCGATGATGCAATGGTGTTAAGGGCAGTCATTGTAATGGTCTGCGTGCGTGTAGTCCTACATCGTGCAGCCATCTGTCAATGGTGCTGGCACTAATCGGATATTTCATGGAGGCACCACTGCTCGCTAAATATCCACAATCGTGACTATTGGGTCACTCCGTGCATGTCAGACAACCCGTCTGTCCTCTCTCTCTGTGGTTCGTCTAGGTCTCCCAGACCCTGTCGCTGCTGTGTGCCTTGTTATATCCACTGCCATCAACAGCGTGCTATGGTGGTATCCACATGACCTGTATGGCACGCAATATGGAGATAAGACCATCCCGCTTCCCGGGGCCCGGCCCCTCTCAAACTCCTCCAACTGCTTGAATTGCTTCCGAACTTTTCTCTGAGGCATACTTCACTTGCAATTTAGGATACAACCAACACAACAGCATGAGTTGGAATGGCAAGCACGTGTGATGGGACGACCTTATATAGCCAGTCAGGCACAGCCCTACGACCTTTCCTTGCTGGTGTCATATGCACAGCAGAGTGTGGTAAATAAATCATTTTCATGTCTCACTATGTCAAACCTACCCACCAAGTTTCATTCCTGCCGGTTGCTTTCTTCTGGTTGCAACCATTTTTTTGACCTAGAGTGCATATATACACACTCATTGTCTACCTGACAGCTATATAAGGTTGTCCTTACTCATACACTCTATGAGTGCATATATATATACACTACAGTGTGTATATATATACATATACACTTATCACTGTGCATGACAAGCTATGTGAGGCCATCCCATTGTGCCTGCTCATCATTCTGATTCGCGCTGTTGTGTTGGTTGCATCCTTTGCAAGTGAAGTATGCCTCGAAGAAAAGTTCGAAAGCAATTCAAGGAGTTCAAAAGGGGCCGTGTCATCGAGCTCTGGGAAGTGGGATGGTCTTATTGCCATATTGCTGCCATACCGGTCGTGTGAATATCACCCTAGCATGCTATTGGCGGCAGTGGATAGAACAAGGCACACAGCAGTGACAGGAAGGGTCTGGGAGACCTAGATGAAGCGGGGAGAGAGAGACGGGTCGTCTGACATGGGCGGAGTGACCCAACAGCCACGACTGCGGATATTCAGCGAGCAGTGGTGCCCTCCATGCATTGTCCGTTTAGTTACAGCACCATTGGCAGACGGCTGCATGATGTAGGACTACATGCATGCAGACCATTACAATGACTGCCATTAACACCACTGCATCATCCCCAAAGACTGCAATGGTGTTGTGCCAGACTGCCATAGAGCCATTCAGAATAGCAGCGGGTGATCTTCAGTGATGAGTCCCGCTTTTGTCTTGGAGGAGACGACCACTGAATCCATGTGTGGAGGCACTGTGGTCAGCGCAAAGATGAACGGTTTGTTGTCCAGCATTACACGTCCAGAAGACATGGTGTGGGATGCAATTGCCTACAATGCCAGATCACCTTTGGTGTTCATTACAGGCACTTTGACAGCCCAACATTACGTTAATGAGGTCCTGCAACCAGTTGCCCTACATTTTCTGAAAGCTCACTCTGGTGCAATTTTTCAACAAGACAACGTTCGTCCACATAGTGCTGCTATCTCGAGAGCTTGCCTTCAAGGCACTGACACTCTGCCATGGCCAGCCGCATCACCAGACCTATTGCCGATTGAAAATGTGTGGGATGCTATTGGACAGGCTATTCACACTCCACCCCTACCACACAATCTACAGGAACTGCGTGAGAAGATTCAAGCTGCATGGGATGGCTTATCAGAGGACACTATTAGGAACCTGTACAACTTCATGCCGAGATGTCTGGCATGCTGTGTGAGCAAACATGATGGCCTGACGCCATACAGAAAGACACTACTTATTGGTGTGCAGCTCAATAAATATTGCCCATATCAGTCTCAATGTTTAATCATTAATTGTTCCTGGCAACCTTTACCTTCTTCCCGAATAGCATTGCAATCCAACACGTCCTTCTGGGTGCAAATATTTGTTTGATGATGAGTGTATAACATCATCATCATTGTCAACCATTATCAATCCACTGCTGGACGAAGGTCTCCCCAAGTTTCCTCCACAACGGTCTGTCTTGTGCCAGTCTCCTCCATGTCACTCCCGCATACTTTCGAATTTCATCTACCCATCTTCCATGTGGTCTTCTTCTGGGTCTTTTCCTGATCCCTTGGAATCCAATCTAAAATTTCGGCTGTTCATCGATGGTCTGTCCTTCTGGCAGTATGTCCAGCCCATTGCCATTTCAGGGATTTAACTCTGATCATGATGTCTTCCACTCTTGTCATTTTTCGGATCCACAAGTTCCTCTTCTTATCTCTCCTGTTTACACCAAGCATGCACCTCTCCATGCTACTTTGAGTTGTCTGCAGCCTTTGTATGTCTTTTTTAGTTAAGGTCCACGTCTCTGCACCATACGTAAGCACTGGAAGGATGCATTGATCAAACACTTTTCTTTTAAGACATAATGGCATATTGCTCTTGAAAATTATGCTATTTCTTCCAAAAGCTCTCCAGGCAAGTTTTGTATGCCGATTAATTTCTTCATCAATGTGACCCTCACTTGATATCTGCTGTCCAAGATAAACGTACGTGTCTGTTATCTCCAGCTTTTCTCCATCAATCAATAAATCTTCATTTCTTGAAAAAGCATTGAACATCCCTTTTGTCTTCTGAAAGTTCATTTTTAATCCCACTTCTTTACTCTTGTCAGCAAGTTCCTGGATCATACTCTGCAGCTCTGATGGGGTATTTGCAAAAATGACTATGTCATCAGCAAAAAGAAGGTGGGTTAGATAATCTCCATTAATCTTTATCTCTTTGTTTTCCCAGTTCAGTGATTGAAAGACATTTTCCAATGTAGCATTAAAGAGCTTCGGAGATATTGTGTCACCTTGTCTCACTCCCTTTCCAATTTTTATGTGTGTTGTATTTTCAAACAGCCGAATCTTTGCACTTGCATTTTCATAGATGTTATTAATAATATTAATGTATGCATCTTCAATACCGCAGGATTTCAGAGCCATTGTAACTGCTGATGGTTTCACCGAATCAAAGGCCTTTTCATAATCGACAAAAGCCATGCACAATGGAAGTTCATATTCCCTCGCTCTTTCAATTAGTTCTCTCAGTACGTGGATATGATCTATTGTGCTGTAGCCACTCCTGAATCCAGATTGTTCTCTCGGTTGAGCCATGTCCAGTGTCACCTTTAAGCGGTGTGAAAGAACTTTAGTGAAGATTTTATAGGCTGATAGGTCTGTAGTTCCTGAGATCCTCAATGTCACCTTTTTTATGTAGCAGGATCATTGTAGCGTTGTTCCAATCCTCAGGAATCTTCCCTTCATTAAGGCATCAAGTGAAAATTTGGGCGAGTACTGTTTCGATTTCTCCACTTTCTTCTTGTATGATGTCTACAGTAATTTCATCTTCTCCTGGAGCTTTTCCCCGCTTCATGTTCCTGATTGCATGTGCAACTTCTGCTGGGAGGACTGGAAGAACTCTGGCACTGGTACCTTTCATGATGTCTAGAGTACATGTATCATCCCTTTCATATATTTTGGAGTAGAAATCTTTCACTCTTGTCAAAATTTTGCCTCTATTTCTTGTTACAGAACCATCTTCTTTTCTCAGTGCCATAATCTGTTTTCTTCCCTTACTGAGATGTCCCCTTGCTATCTTTAGGCTTTGGTTGTTTTCAATTGCTTTCCTCACTAGTTCACAGTTGAATTTTCTTACGTCTTCAGTGATACTTTTTCGTACTGTCTTGCATAGTGTATATATATATATATATACTGAAGAGCAAAACTGAAAACTAAGGAAAAAACTTTAGAATTTAAAACGAAAGTTGCAAAATAACCTGAAGATCAAAACGCGCAACGCAGCAGTTATGAAAATTCAGAATTCACATTCTATTTAGAAGAGACCTAAGCAAAAAAATATATATATTTTTGACTCACCCCAAGTACAACATAGAAAAGGTTATGTATCTACCGGTGTGAGTAAAATAAGAAAAGATAAAAAAATAAATAAAACAACTGAATGTAGAAAGTGTCGAGAATACTGAGCCTTGGCTTTATCAAGGACCAGCAAAAACTCTGCATTTTCTCACTTCCACAAAGACCTAGTTGGAAATGGGTTTCTGCAAGGCCATAGATGCAAATAACATTCCCACCAAAAATTGTTTTAAAAAATATATATATGTCATGACCTCCGCAGAGTTGTATGACCTAGCACTAGTTAACAATTTCGCTTGCATCCATAACCCTCCTGGCCCGACCCATGCTCTTCATCTGTTACTATTAAACAGAGAGAAGATTAAAGAGAACTCAAGCTGTGAGAGTGACATAATAATTAGAAATAATTTTCAGCTATAACGAAATGCCAAGTTCGCCTGAGAGAGAATTTAAACCCGAAAAGCAATGCAACAGAAATCCAAACCTCTACTTTGCAATCAAAAAGGAAATATTAATTTTTTAAAAAATCAGATTTTTGAAAGAAAACTTGATCCTAAAACCCACTACTCTACAACTTCTGACAACACAAAAACGAGAATAAATTAAAGACAATAATTAACTAAAGAAGAGCTTTGTGAAAGTTATATAACATAAACAATTAGTTGCAATATGTACAAAGTATTTCAGCAGTGCTTTAAGTGCATAATTAAGTAGTTATTAAGAACTTAACTACTTTGAAAATACAGCGCAAAGAAAAGGAACTATGCTTAGCCATCTGCAGGGATCATAGCATACTTCTGGAAAATTTTAGGTAAGAATTTTAGGAATTTTAGGAATTTTTAGAAAAATTTTAGGAAAATTTTAGGAGTGTATTTCAATAAAAACTAGATGTATATTTGTATACATCTAGTAAAACAACTTTGTATACATTGTAAAGAGTTTGCTTCACACCCTTCAACCATATATACTGATAGACTGCGCATGATATCAAAATTTCTGGCTCCAACATAAAATCACATGACATCAGTCAAAAAGATGGGTTACACCTGCTGTGCTTATGGTTGCTCTGAGCAATATAGTAAAGGAAGTTCTATGATTTTTCATGGGTAAGAAACGAAATAAATACCTAAGTCAACAAAGTTCAATTACTTAACCAGAAACTTGCAGCTATTGATATAAAAATATAGTAACTTAAGGAAAAATAAAATGGAATGCATGTTCCAAATTCTTCGCAAATGTTCATCACATTATAAATCACGAAATGTAAACAACCCGATCATGCATGTATATAGCTCATAAGTAAACTTACCTGAAGAGTTTTCATTATATATGAGGTGCATTCACATAATACACCGAAAACACTGAAGTTCTGCAGCGTAAATTAGTAATCATAACAGCATTTTTACACGAAATTTGGAGTCTGATGATGATGTGCCCAATGTTGGAGCCATGGCGGCTTTGATGCAGCTATTGCCAATGCGCAGTCCATTAGTATATATGGTCGAAGTTCACACCCAAATTTTTTGCATAACGTCTAATGTCTAAAGTTTAAGTATGATTTACTTCTAATGTTCAGTTCTTATCTTTTCACGTGTTATTATCATATTCAAGTATATTTACCACATTCAAGTTTCACTTTGAACATTAATATGCTGTTGAACCAGAAGCAATTCACGATTTTCACAGTTAAGTTTTCAGGTTTCACATTAAATTATAATATCCTAAAAAGGTAATTGAAAACCAAGAACTATGTACAATTGTTCACTGAATTACTTTTTTCATATTATTGTTTTAACCTTTTCCTGATAAGCCTATCTTTTTCTGCTTCCACCACAACTAATTTACTTTCAGTTTTCTTTATTTCAGCTGAACCTTGTATGATCAAGTTAGAGGCAACTGCTATTTCAACAGTATTTTGTTTTTCTACAGCTTTTCTCATTCTTTCTGTTCCCTCTTGAATTACTGCTAGGGAGGCTTCTTTATCTTTTTTAAGCCTATTTATTTCTGCATCATTTTCTTTTATTTTGTCATCAAACTCAGCTTTTCTTTTTTTCTCTAGCTGCTATTCCTTATTTTCCCTCTCTTTCTGCTTCCTTTCTTTTACCTTTTGTGATTCTTCTTCCTTCAGCTTATCAACATACTCTTTATAAAATTTATGTGAATCACGAACACTATTTAACAAATTTCTTGTTATGGGAACTTTACTTACACATCCATAGTGTTTAATGGCCCCTTTAACTATTCTTAATGATGTTATAGTTGAGTCTTTTAAGTTAGCCTTGTCCTTCCTTAACAGAGCAGTGTTAACCGAAAATCCCCTTTCTGCATCAGCATTACCATGAGGTAAAACTAAAATTGACTTGATGAGTTTAGCAAGATTTGAGTATTTTTCTTTTCCGCTAGAGTCTTTAATACTAAATATATTACGCCAGTAATGATCAATCCGCACTGGAATATGCCCTTCCTCTGAAAATTTCACTAGTTCATCTAGAGTTGGCTTATCGCAATTTAAAAGTTTCCACTCTTCTCTTACTCTATCAATTTGTTCCTCAGAAAGATGCAAAAACACTTGAAATTCTGGTTATTTCTGAAAGTCCTTCAGTGACTGAAAGTTGAGTTGACTCTTTCTTTGGTTCTTTTACCTTTAAAACTTCTATGTCTCTTAGCTTTTGATTGCAGAATGGCAAATTTGACTTTAAATATTTTGTGGTTGCAATTAGTGATGATCTTACATCTAAGAGAAATAATTTCTGCCTGGTCTCCTGAACATTCCTGAGGAAATTTTTTGTCTTCATACCAACTTCTAACTCCCCTAGTTTTTTCCATGAATTTTTGTTTTCAAAATCTACATTCTTTAGGTCTTCTCCAAATTTCCCTGCAATAACATCATCTTGGATAAACTGAGCCATAACATTTCTCATTAAAGTATTTAAATCAGAATATAACTGGTGTATTTTTGGTTCTTCACTTTGATAACATAATGAAAACTTTTCAAAATTTTGGTGTGAAAATGAAATTAATGCTAAATAGCAAGGAGTTAGCTCATTTTTCAGGAAACAGTGAATTATTTTATACCTTGCCGAATTGCGTAGTTGTTTTTCAAATATTTTTTGAGATGGCAAGAAGTTTAAAAAATATTCTGTAATATTTAGCCATTAATCTAAGAGCCTCTGGGCTACAGAACCAACGGTTAACCATCTGTTGCTGACATGACGCAAAAGAAATTTGGCTGTGACCAATGTTATATCCTCAACAGATTTATAATCCTCTCGTCTTGCAGCACTACTCTTTAAAAAGTAATGCATATCAGTAGCAAATTTGTCAAAATCTATATTTAAGCTTGTCAAAAAATTTTTTAATGCATTACTAACAACATGCAGGCTGCAAAAACCTAGTTCCAAAGATTTCTGGCCTGTTTCTTGTTTTACAACTTCATTGAATTTGCGTAAAAAGCACTTATTTACATTTGGGCTGTCCATGGATACACAAATAATTCTGTTCAACGAAATATTGAAGGATGATAACACATCAAGAATTTCTTTTAGCAAAATATCTGCTGTTGCATGACTCAGAAAAACGCTTGTTAGGTATCGGCAAGAAACTGAATTTATTTCTGAAGACCAGTACCTGAGATACACATCCAACTGCCGTTTCACTTGTGTATTTGTAGTTTCATCAAATGCTATAGTAACCTTTCCTGGGCTACTAGATGCAATGTCTTTTTTCAAATCCTTTTCAAAATATTTTGACAATCCATGTGATATCACATAAGCAACTTTTTTCTTTAAGTTGCATTTTGGCTGCAATAGCAGAATCAGGAAACATTTCTTTGAAAAGTTCAACTGTTTCAGTGCATGAAACAAAAGACATATTGTCCTTAGCAACTTTCATGGCCCATAATGCTTCAGCTTTAGCCAACTGTAAATCATGACTCAGTAACTAATATTTGTTTTGGGCTGAAGAACCCGTCCTCCAAAGGCTTTCACAGGATGGACTTATTTTGAAATTTACTTTGAAATTTCTGCAAATGTTTTTTTCCCTTTATGATGCGCTTTTACTTGTGAAAAGCCACTATTAGAAATATTGAAAATTTCTGAACACAATATACACTTAGCAGAAAATATTGTTTCAGTTGCAGAACACCATTCTTTCAACTTCACTCCGTCCAATTCTTTGGCGAGCCACGCATCTTGAAATTTCGTTTTGGATTTAGGCATCTTAAACACTTGTATTACTAACCAGAAAATGAAAGGGAAGTACAAAAACACGTTCCAATATTCCAAAACCAGACAACTTCCCGAAGTTTGGTGCGAGGATGTCAGAAGATAGGAAAAAAAAAAAAAAAAAAAAAAAGGAAGTCACCACTAGTGAACTGAACCTGCACACAGCACAGAGAACACCATAAAAGACGCAAAACCAGAAACTATCATACGCATCTCACGCAAGTTCAGTCAAAGCGAGTCGGAGCCGAGATACATTGCGCATCGAAGGTCACTGTCGCCGACGCACGACCGAAGGTTAATGATCACGTGCTCTACTGCCTGCCACGATAACACTCAGCTACCATCCCATCGTCATTACCGGAGGTTACGGAAGGAGACCACATGTTTCCTCTTTGCTTCCACCCACCTGCGGTTTACAATAACAAAACATCAGCAGAAAGAGGAGGTTCCACGAGGCATGTCCAAAAATAAAGTACGATCTTCTGCGTGCCACGGAGTTCGTCTGCAAAGTGCAAACTAGGGGTGAAAATGACCCCTTCCTTTTTCCCTTAGATCTCTTGTTACTCTTGAAAACTGCTCGAAGGCACAAAAGTGGAGCGCCCGCCCCGAAGCAAGTGCATCTCGATGGCGTCATTTCCCCTCCCTTCAGCAGCACAGCATATAGGCTGTGTTTCTACAATAACAGGTCTTTTTACCTTACCGTAATGGTAAATTTATTGGCGTTAATAACGGTTGTATTTTTAATAAATAAGCTTACGAAAATTTTAGGAAGAATAGCAAATTTTAGGTATAATTTTAGGAATTTAAGGAGGGTCACAAAATATTAGGAATTTTAGGAGGAATGCGATCCCTGCATCTGTTGTGCCTAAGTTTCCTAAAAGACGCGCAAAGTTACCAAGAAAAGAAAGAGTTAAAACCCGCAAAAATGTTAACAGACAAGCCAGTGCCTAAAAGCTGAAAAGCAAAAAACAACAGAGAAAAAAAGTACAAGAAGTTCAAACATTGAACTTATAAAACCTAAAACCCAAAGACAAGGAAGAGAGCTTACCTCTTATGCAACTAAACTTTCTCCACACAAGAGAAAAACATGGCTGACCTCTTCCCCAAGCGTCCTAACACTTCTGCCACTCCCTAGTCGCTGGGGGGCAGTGTGGGTGGGGCTGATGGCCTCCTCATACTGAAAGAAACCAACTCGCGGAGATTTTAACCAGAGAAAAAATGTATATATACTTAAGACTGTGGATCTGTATGATCAGAAAGAGTAGAATTAACTCTCCAGAATACATGAGAAATATTATAAAATACACAAGTGGTGTAATTTAATACTCTTTGCATGTATTAAATCACCTTAGTGAGCTTCTATAGATTATTCAGAATCTTATTAATTTTAATGTTAGTTTTACTATTTTTAGTATAGCTATCCTAGTGATGAATAACTAGTTTTCTTTTTTATTTTTTTATTTGTTTTTATTTTCTTTTATAAACAGATATTTAAGCTTTTTTTGTGATTGTCTATATTATTTAATTTTTTGTTTTAATAGGACCTTCATATCCATAGCACTAAGGTTCCTTTTAGTAGTTAATAGGCATCCTCTAGCCAACTTCCTTACGGCTTTGATTGGTCAGAATCATATTATTAACTGTGTAGAAAATTAAAGCAGATCTGCCAACCTTACTCTATTATTCAGAATAAATTTTCCTTAAAGTTCTTTTGATGAAAGAAGAAGGAATTTCGTTCTCTAGAAAACTATCTAATAGTATATTAATGTGGTAATTGAAGTCCAAATTGTTGCTGCAAATTCTTGAAATTCTTAGGACCTGAGAAATTAGTACATTCTCAATTACTTTGGTTGATATGTTATTATTCCAGTGTAGATATTTAATTACTTTGAAAGGAAAATGAACTCTTATCAAAGAGGCTAATAGATGGGTTACCTCTGTTGAGCTTAATGCTTAAGTCTAGGAACTCAAGTTCCTGATTGCAGAGTTTTTGCTGGTCCTTGATAAAGCCAAGGCTCAGTATTCTCGACACTTTCTACATTCAGTTGTTTTATTTATTTTTTTTATCTTTTCTCATTTTACTCACACCGGTAGATACATAACCTTTTCTATGTTGTACTTGGGGTGAGTCAAAAATATATATATTTTTTTGCTTAGGTCTCTTCTAAATAGAATATATATATATATACACATACTAGGGGTGTCCGGTAAGTATCCAGCTCTTTATTCCTATCAGTTACAGGAGAGAAATAAGAAATATAGGATGCATAAATATGATACTCACATATATAATGCAGTGGTACAAACAGTTATTTTCCACATATTCTCTGTTCAGCACAACGCATTTCCTTCACCGATCAACAAGTCGATTAATTCCGGTAGCGAAGAAATCAGCAGGGGTGTTGCGAATCCACTGACGGACAGCCACTCGCAGATCATCCACGCTCTCATAGTGGCGGCCACGAAGACTATCTTGCAAGGGACCGAAAACATGAAAATCGGAAGGTGCCAAGTCAAACAGGGTGCAGAAGAACAGTCCACACCTCTGTTTTATGATTTACAGTCCACACCTGTTTTATGATTTCTACTTGCACTGGTTTAGCAATATGTGGGTGAGCGTTATCATGCTGAAGCAACACTTAATTCTTTTTCAATGTTGGCTGTTAGGTCTGGATACATGGTGCAAGTTTTCTCTGTGTCTTCACATAGGCCTTTGCATTGTTTCATTTTTTGCCAAGTACTCAACCAGAAGGATACTGTGTTTGCCCCAGAGGACAGTAGCCATGACTTTGGATGCCGACAAACAGACTTTGAACTTCTTTGTTGGGGGCGAATTCGAATGATGCCATTGCATACTTTGCCGTTTTGTCTCCGGTTTGAACCAATGAATTCACATTTCATTGCCTGTGATTATGCATCCCAGGAATGTGTCACCCTCCTCGAGATAGCGCTGTACCAGTTCATTGCAAATGTCTAGCCTTTGGCATTTATGCACCACTGTAAGCATTCGAGGCACCCATCTGGCATAGATCTTCCTATAGTTGACAAGTTCGTAAATAATTTGTCCAACAGAATCTTTAATGATATCCAATTCCATGGCAATATCCCAAGTCGTCGTCAACCTATTTAATCGTTTTGTCAGTCACCGCCATGTTAGGCCTACTTGATCGTGTCTCATTTTCAAGGATCTCGTGGCCAGCTTTGAACTTCATAACCCATTCATAAACACCGGAACGAGACATAGCCACATCACCATACACCGCCTGAAGTTTTCTCATAATGTTCACTGCGTTTATACCTTCTTTCATTAAAAATTTCACTACTGCTCGCGGCTCGAACTGAACACTAAACGTAGCCACCATTGTTTTTGATTGACAGCGTTAACTAACATTAGTATCAAGCCGCTCTGCTTTTACGGCACTTCACTGAAATTAGTCATAATAGTTTCACACATACATGTCATACACACGGTTTTGTATCGATAGGAGTAACAATCCGGACACCCCCTCGTATATATATATATGTTGCTCTGTACAAAACTTATATATGAAGCAATCTGGAACATAGCACAATGATAATACAAAAATTTTGCCATGGCACTGAAGATTCCCTGAGATATTAATCTCTTTCAGAGAGGAAAGCACGTGCTAGACGGAACAGTTTTCTTAGACTTGCAGGAATGTTTTCACATGCTGTTGCGATTCCAACTGCTACACCACAAACCAAGTGTGTTGGAAATATGGCACTCAAACATCTTAGACTACAGCTGCACATTAAATGACATTCCATCTTCACACTCCATAGAAGGAAGTGATGTCATTGTGAGCAGATACTGTACAGAGCTAGAACACAGTGATGCAATCAGTCCAAACATTTGGACCAATTTTTTTGTTTCACTGCAAGAAAAAAAAAGACATCAGGCCTGGAAAAAAGGTGAAATCAAATTCCAGGATTCCAGGGCAGCTTGTAACAGCTTGACTTGGCAGTTGGGGCCCATGTTCTCATGTGGTCTACCCCATGCATGCACTCTTCTGTCGGCATGTTGTTAATTCAGTACCTGGCGGAATTTTGAGGTGGGCGAGTTTTCTCTTCTGATCCTGTTAGGGCATGCCAAAAGAAAGGATAAAATCTTGGGTAGACATCTGGCAACCTGGGCATAAATTTTATAGGACGCCTTTTGTTTTGGGCATATATGCGCACTAGCTAGTATTGAATTTCGTCATTTTCTGTTTTTTCCAGTATACCTACATGAAATACGACATGGTTTTTGGATTCCTCATAAAATTTCCTATAAGATAAGACTATTTTTACTCCTCTGGGACCCTTGGCTGTGAATACTGAAGGGGGAAAAAAACGGAAAAACCATACAAGATAGGAATAGATAAAATGTATTGAAGTACCACTATTAAATTACGATACATGAAGAATCACAAATTATACACAGTGCTAAATGGTCATTTTAAGTATTTTATACAGTGTAAATGTTTCTCAATGTCACAAGACATGTTGTATTTGCAAAAGGACGTACAAGAAACATTGTTTTTGCGGCACTTGATTCGTCTTGTATGACAGATTTTGCAAGCACTAATGCAAGGGTCTGGCGAGAATGATGAGTCATCAGCATTGATTGTCCATCTAAAATCAGTTGGGGCTAATGGATAATCTATCATTAAGACTGTGCAGCATGAGTATACCATGTAAAATGATCTTTTCAGGTGACCTTGTAATAAAGAGCTTGTGCAAAGTTTGGAATGCCAGCTTTGGTCATAATCCCAAATCGAAGTGCATTAAATGCCGTGCACGCAGAGCCTGGTTTAAAAACATTCATCAAGTACTCTTTGGTTAGCTTAAAGGATTGAATATTTGGAGGATAACACCTGCCAAAGTTGTGGAGACATTTTTCTTGTTCTGCCTTGAGCGATGACAATTTGGTGTCTATCTTACTGGTCACATCAGAGCCTGTAAGAAAATGGGTAGCAAGAAAGACGTCTGTGGTAGTACCTATCTTGTCTGCAAGGGTATGAACTGGTATGATATATGATGCCGACTTTCTCTTCCATAGTTCAGAGAGTCCATTTTCATTAACAAACTTGTAGAAATGAGTAAATATCACAAAAACATCTGTGTGACTTGAAAGCACAATGATACGCTGTAAACCTTCTTTAACAGCATGGAAAATATGAGGAATAATACATGATTCAGCCTCCTCAACAGTTACTAGAAGGGTATCCTTGATTTGTGTGAAGCTTCCATCTTTTATTGCTAAGGCGGGAGTAGGTCCGCTTTCAAAGCAACATGCTGCTGAGGATAGTTTCCTATTGTCGATTAGCTGATACTGTCTTCAGAAACTCTCTCAGGGCATCTTGAATCAGAATTTTGTTGTCAGCTGATGCCCAAAATCTTTCCACCTGTACAGGAAGCTTCGTAGTGGTGGCAATGGATGTCAACGGTAGTGGTTGCACAGAAGACCTTTCTCTCTCTCTCTCACCATTTTTGATTGACGATTGAATGTAGCTGTCAAAAACATACTCCAGATAATTGAATTTACAAATATTATTAACATTACTGTCAAAGATTGTAAACATATCTTCAAATGTGTCATTTCCTTTAACTGGCAACCTTCAAAACTGATTCATGACATCAACAACCATATTGGTGTTCAGGGTATGCTGTTTATTGGAAATTTCTGTCAAGAGTATCTAATATTTCGGTGTACTCAGACATGAGTTGAGACTTCATGGGTTTGACAGTAGCATCATTCACATCTAATAAGGCAGAAGTTGAAAAATCGTAGGTTAGGAATTTCTGTCATTGTCATTCCCCTCTCCTTGCCAATATCAATTTTTCTCTGAATCTGAAAATAGCCTTTGATGGCATTTTTGGCTGCATATCTGGTTGTGCTACACTTAGAAACGAGCGTAGCTTTTGCTGACGAATAGGCACTGATAATGGTTTTGAGCGTGTTATAAACCTTTCCTCTTGAAACATGCAGAGCACCTCTTGTGCTGTCATAAAAAATTGGAGCATCTTCTTAGCGTTCAATGCTGGAACACATTCAATCGTTAGAATGTTGTGAAGCCTAACTTCCCCTTTTACAAGGTATGGATCTCTGATTTCAACATACCGGAGCATCTGTTCGATGTTGGCTTCCATTATATTTCTGAGGGCTCCTGTTAAGTCATGATTCATTATCAGCTCATAGTCAACTGGTGTAATATTCAGCAACCTTCAAAATGTTTATCTTATGAGAAGGACTTCATGGTAAGCAAGCTCCCATTCAGCAATGTATTTCTTCCTTTTTGTTTGGCCAATGATCCCTCCGTCTGCCTTCTGAGAGCTTGTTTGTTTGAGAGCCATGTCAATCCCCAAGGCATTAAACTTTCCATTTGTTCTTTGAACAACAAAAGGACCTTTTTTGAAATGGTCAAATACATCAGGATAACGAGTCTCAAGGGTAAGCATTTGCTTTAATCATTAATATGGGAAAGGATAGTTAGTTTATCAACATTAATTACATGAGACAAGAAATCAATAAGTGGATGTCGGATTGGCATTTTACCCAAGATTTTTCTAGTTGGTTTGCATCCCCAAACTCAGCGTCAAGGTTGAAATCTGTTTCCAGGAGCGATTGCCTAATCATTTTTTGCCAGCCTCGCTAACACAGTCTGCAGATTGTAGCTTCTCTGCTACTTGATCAACAGTGAGCTTTGATGAATAAACAATAGCTGGGACTGATTGTTTCGTGGTGGTTTGCAGAAATGAATGTTATCGCCGGATATTTTTATCACGTAAAATTTTACCTCTGTATTTGTAATCGACTGTTCTCCAGGCTGTTTTTTGGCATAATCATGAATCTAACTAAGTGTTAGACCATATCCATGACCCAGAATGTCTTGAAGAAATGGTTGAATATCCTCTATTTTTTGGCCTTTGGTTTGCATTTGTTGTTTATTCTTTGGCTGATTTTGTTTTCTATATCTTTGGAGATACTCTTCAAGACAGAGCTTGTGGTAGTATAAATCTGTTTCAAACAAAGCTGATTGCTCTTCAAGATCACAAGTTCTGTGTATACATCGTCCTTGAAGAACAGGGTGGCTGCAAGAAATGTTTTAGCCCAACTAGTTTCACTTATTCTATATTTTTCTTTGATGTTCCTGTGTTTCTGTTTTCCGTAAAAAATATATATAGAAGTTTTGTAGGCTCTACCTTACTAAACGATGGCTGGTTACAACAAACAACATGAGCTCTTAATTTTTTGTGGGGCAATATTGCTGAATCTTGGAGTGGGTCTTTACTTGGTTTTTCCAGTTGTTTGGCTTCATTTCTTCTCTTTTTCTGAAGCAAAGTTTTCTTTAGTGTGTAAGATTTATAACATGCATTTGAACAACAGTACACAAACTCAGAATTATGCCCAAGGAGATCGATACATTTAAAAACATCCCCTAGTCGTATTTCAGCAGCAGCCAAGATTTTTTGCCTTCCTTCTGTTGTAGTTGTTTTCTTCTTTTTGCTGTGTTTTTGGCATAAAATACATTTTGAAATGTCAACATTTATTGAAATTCCACTCGCTCGGCACAGATGTAGGCCAACAAGTTACTTCTTATCCTCCATTTCATTTATTCAGTCTGAAACAAACAAAATTCTCATCAGTTAAATTTTTTGTGTAGATAAATATAAGTACCCTTTCAAGAAATCACTAAATAAAATAAAAAAAAATGGTTAGATTTTCATAAACGTGTTTTATTACTGGTTCAATAGTCTCATATTATAGGAAATTTTATGAGGAATCCAAAAAAACATGTCATATTTCATATAGGTATTCTGGAAAGAACAGAAAATTACGAAATTCAATACTAACCAGTGCGCGTATATGCCCAAAATAAAATGACGTCCTATAAAATTTAAGCCCAGGTTGCCAGATGTCTACCCAAGATTTTATCCTTTCTTTGGCCATGCCCTAACAGGATCTGAAAAGAAAACTCGTCCACCTCAAAATTCCGACGGGTTTTATGGCCAGGGACTGGACTATGTAGTTGGAACCTTGATTTGTCGGATTAAGGTACTTGTTCCCAGGTACAGCATGGAAGACTGTTCCCAGTTTTCCATGCTTCAGTGGCAATGTTCCTTTGCGCACTGCAGCTTCTTAGCCTAGAGATATTCCATGTTGGATTCAGCTGCCATAGCCCAGTCATGCTTTCATACATTGAATGGCCTTTCCGCAAACCTTTATAGGTGTCCTGTCATTGAATGTGGATGTTATCCTCTTTATTATGTAACCCGTCGTTCTCATATGGTACAGACATTGCTTACATCAAACCTCAACAGCCCATTCACAACCCAAAAATCCTAGATGTTCCGCAGTCTCCAGAGATAGGCATTTCATCTCTCTCACACCAACTAGCTGGCCTTGATCCAAGTTACTTAAGTTGTGTCGTGTTTACCTATTACAGCTATGCTATAAAGTAGGTTGGTATCTGACCCATTTATAGCCCTCAGGTGGTTTTTGGCTGGTTTCATTATTGTGGCAGGGTAGGGCAGGTTTGTTGATGGGTGTGGTTTGGATTTTAAATTGTCCTCTCAGTGAGTGTTCTAATTCTGTTTGTTGGTAATTTTCCTTTTTTCGTTTTTACGTTGCCTACACGCACACAGACAAGAAGGATTGGATATACTTTATTGTTGTAGTTTCTCTCTCCCTCCCCTTTACCAAGAACGTATTAGGGGTATGGAAAAGTTTCCGCATACCCCTAATACATATTATATTGTTTCGTATGCAAAAGTTGGCCATTCAGTGTATGAAAACATGACTGCAGGTTTCTAACCAGCCGGTGACCCATGCTGTCAGTTCGTACATGAAGCCGAGCATGGGGGTCGATAAAGTTAATTTGCGGCACTGTTTGTTATTCATGTTTAATTTAGGAAAATGTGCGAGTCAAGCAACGGTTCAATATGTCAGGCGTATGGCAAAACTGTTATTGGTGAGCGGACATGTCGAGAAAGGTTTGCCAGGTTTAAGAAAGGTGATTTATACTTGGAAGACAAGCCATGTGCAGGTAGACCGCACAAACTCGCAGACAAGGTGCTGGAATTGCTGTTGCAAGAGGAAGCCACACAATCGACCATGCAACTGGCGAAACGTTTGAAAGTGGCTCAATCTATGGTGGTACGGCATGGGGAAGATCCAGAAGATTGGTAAGAGGATTCTGCATACTTTAACAGAGCATAATGTTGGTCAACAATTGAGCATCTGCATGTTGTTGCTGAAGAAGTTTCAAGGGAAGAATTTCTAGTGGAAGGTTGCCACCCGGGATGAAAAATGTGTCTATTGCGACAACCCCGTATGCAAGCGATCCTGGGTCGACTCAGGCCAGCCATCAACATTCACTGCAAAGGTGCTGTTGTGTGTGTGTGTGGCAGGATATGCACGAAGTGCTGTACTTTGAACTGCTGAAACCGGATGAAACAATCACTGCACAACGATATAGCAATCAGTTGAAATTGAACGTCACAATCGAGCAAAAACTCCCATGGGCAGGTAAAGGGCACCGCCCAGTAATCCTGTTACACAATAATGCCACATCACATGTCGGTGCCACCACGAAATCAACCCTTGAATAGTTACACTGGGAGATTTTACTGCACCCAGCTTACTCCCTGGACATTGCACCCTCAGACTTTCATCTCTTTCGCTCTATGCAACATGCCCTAGCCCAACAGAGGTTCACTACAGTTCCAGAGGTCGAAAATTTTGCCACTGCATTCTTCAGCTCAAAACCAGAGTCCTTCTATCACAGGGGCATTCATTTGTTGCCTGAAAAAGGTCATTGATGCTAATGGCCAATATTTCATTGAATAAATGTATACTGGTTAACTGATTGTTCCTGTCTCCTTTCTCCTTAAAATGGCAGAAACTTTTGCATACCCCTAATATTTTCCATTGGTGAAGTAAAACTGACTGCACAATATAAATTAATGCAAAACTCTTATTTGTCAATAAACTAAAAGTTATGCATAGAATAAATAATACTCACATGTTTTGTTGGCTGAAGATTACAAATAACCAGTTTTCCCCCAGATTTTTTAGTGAGTAATGGCAGCTTGCCGCTTGGGATGATTTGAAGAGTTGTGCCCAGACAAATGCTTAGGTCAGCTTTTCTAGACAATGGAAGAAAAATAAACAATATAGAAATACTGGAAATGTTACATTATTTGACCTGAATTAAGAACTTGGCAACATTAGACAAATGAAAAATACACATAAAAATAAACACATCTGAAATATAAATCTCTTTTTTTAATGCACAGTCACAAAGATACACAACATAACCAGAATTAACCACAAATATCACTGTAACAAATTTCCTGAAGCTTTGTTTCCACCTACTCCTTATCACACTTGATACCTTGAACAACAACCCAAAAATGTTGCAACATTATTAACATTATCTTAACATGCCTACACATTTCCCTTCACAAATTAACTTAATTTTCAGGAAACTTTTTAAAATAGCATGCATTATTTGCCCCATTACGAGGAAACTTATTATTACTTCTTTTGGTACTCGTTTTTTGTTAACATGATTCTCACAGCAAGAAACAAATTATAGGCTCGTTTACTTACATTCCACATTATGTGTTAAAGCAAAGTTCAATTATGAGTGAAACTGCATTTGTAAGATATTTGTTACTACCTGTGTAGATATTGTAATTTGAATAGTGCATCTATGAGTTACATAAAAAAGAGCAGAAAAATAAATTGAGGTTTTCAAAAGATACAGCATTTTATTGTGACCCTCTCTTATTCTAAATTTAAGTCTTACATTTTAAATCTGCAGTGAGAAAGTTCTATTTACAAATCTGCTGAAGTCTCGGGTATCAGAAGTATACAAAGGACTCAATTTACAAAACTTGAATTGTGTGAAACCGAAAACATTCGACCATAGTGGAGATATAAGGTACATAAACAGCATCACTGCCCCCCCTTCTTTAACAATAATGCTATGGGTACGTGCAGGGCCGCCGTTAAGGGTGTGCTGCGCTTGCGATCGCACAGGGCCTCGCGCTGGTGGATAAATAAGATAAAATAAAACAAAAGAGAGAAAGAAAGAAAACTATAACATTAAGTACACAGACAAAAAAAAAAAATTTGACAGTTCAAAACATACGAATTACCATCCCAGTTCTCCGCAAGTCCGCATACACAAATATCACAGTGGTGTCATATATATACGCTCCCCATTCCTAATTCAAAGTGCAGCGCACTAAGATCGGTGCTTCTGTATCCCTGAGAGACCCTGAGTCTGGTGGGCGGGGCCGAATGGTGTTATCTTGATAAGTCCAACACACGCCGCAGTGCCGACAGCAATATATTTTCTTCTTGCAGCTGGAAACTCTGTGATTGACGGGTGTGAGTGGACATCCTGTCGTCACATTCTTTGAGTTTTACCGCCTATCTTGGGATCCACTTTTTGTGGATTTTCTCAAGCAGTTTTTCCAAAGCAAAAACAGTTGTATGTGCGTGTGAAGTCTACTGGCCGCTGTGTTAGGCGATCTATTAACTTTCTTCAGTTGCTCATTCGTGCTTGTGTTAACCAGGTTCACTTCTCTACTTCGAATGTAACTAATTAACTTTTTAAGAATAGAGTTTGCGTTAAGTGAGTTGAGTTCAGATGTCTAGAGAATGGGATAAGTTCCTTAAATTCGAATGAGGTTATCAAAAAGGAAAGAAAAGGGAAAGAAGAGAAATGTTTTTACGAAGTCAGGAAAGTGCCTTTGATAAATTTTTACTACCTTCAGCTTCAGTTCCTGTGGCCAGCAGTTCATCATTTGCTTCAAATTGCATCAAAGATAAAGTATCCAGTGAAAATAATGTGGATGTAGTTCAAGTCAGAGCAAGTGATAACAATGTTGCGAGTGTCTCTGACCAGCTTACACGAATATCTGATGTGAAGGAATGTGATTCATCAATTCAAACAAGTGAAGAATTTGTTCTACTGTTAGATCCAGGTGAGTGTGCACCTATTTTAAACAACACACAGTTTGATGTAATCTTTCAAAAGGGCCCGATTTGTGTTGTAAACTATGATTACCCAAGTGATGACGAGAAGCGGTACTTTTTGCCAGAACATTGTAAGCATATTTTTCACAACGGAGAAACAGTAGACAGGAGGTGGTTGATTTACTCAAAGAAAAAAGATAAAGTTTTCTGTTTTTGCTGTAAATTATTTGGAAACACAAATGGGGGCATGTTAAGTTTCATTTTTAAAATACACAGCTATAGTAAAACAGATTTAAAAAATTCATACTGCATAGTGAGTATTACTAACATTTACCTTCTTTTTTTTTTATTTTGCATTAGGAGAATGACGGTTGAGCTTAATAATAACAATAACAGCTACAGTTACAAGTTTAAGAAAAATATCAGTTCCTTCTATAACAAATAAATGAGTGAAAAGCTTATCATCACCTTATCAGAAAATAAAAATATTTTATTGTGTACGTGTGCAAAATACTGTTAGCCAGGTTGATTTAGCAAAAATTATTAATTAGCCAGAGGGCCTCGCTTACGCTTGCGGTGGCACTGGGTACATGTTACAGCCACATAGAGAAAAGCTTCTCTATGAACACATAGAGGTAATTCTTCCTCTGGAAAACTGAAAAATCTTCAATGTACTTATAACCACACATGTGCCTCACATTATCACTCCAGATTACAACAGCAGAGCCTCTCTGACAAATACAGCATGTTTTTACCACTTCAAAAGAAAACTGTCTATTTTATACAATGAGTTTTGTCACACATATGTGTGTAAGATTAAAAAGGAAGTTTTTCACTTTGCTTTCTTTTTTTAAAAAAAAAAAAAAAAAAAAAAAGAGAGAAATATTGTGACATTTCGACACTTAGACACACGAGAGAAAAACTGTATGCCAGAAAGAACTAGAAATGCACCATACCAGGTGATCACAATTAAAGATGAGGTGTTCAGAGCCCTGTAGCAAAACATCTATGGAATGAAATGCAACCAAACTTGATAGGGTTCATAAGTCACAAGCGTATGTCACAGATTCATACCTGCCAACTTTCAGAAACAGAAACCCGTAAAAAAAGTAATCGATATATTCTATTAATATTTTAATCGATATACTCGATGAAAACTTTTAATCGATATATTCTATTAGATTACTTGTCGTGCATATTGATTAAATGTACCGAACATATCGATTTCAAAACGGTGTTACCCAAATCAAGCAAAACTTGTAATTGAAATGACTACAGATGTTTGAATTTATTGGCACATTTATATTGATTAAAATAGATTCTATACATAATTTCTCATTACTATGCTTATGATCTATAAGTGATAAAATTTACTTTTACAGAAGTTTGCATCTAAAGAGAAGGGTGTTCTTTCAATGGGATGGTGCCCCACGTCGTCATGAAACATAAAATGTTTTCAAAAACGAACCATTTTCAAGTTAGGCATTTATCTTACGGAGACACGGACGATGAGACAGTCAAATAAAAAAAAATGAAATAAGTAAGTGACTGAGAGACACTAACTGGTAATTTATGTTCAACTAAAGATGAAGTGAACAAACATTTTGTACGCATCGTACCCAGTTAATTATAACTTTTAACAAAGGAAGTCAATTTCGTTATTTTTTTCCCACACAGTTACCGTTATATTTATGCTTGTCACTAGAAATATTATTTATAATATCATTCGTTCCACCATGCAAAATGTTGAAATTGTATCAACACGTAGTACTAAATGCATATTTTCCATTTTTGAAAATTTCGCAATACACGGGAATTCCGCAGAACACGCATCGCAGAATGTTTGACAGTACTTTTTTTCCCTTTTATATTGCTGCTCATAGCGAATCACTAATACAAAATTTATTACCACTCGGAAAAAAAAAATGCAAGTAAAAACTGCTACAGTAAAATAGTAGCAGCTTAAAGAGTTGTAATTTGAAGAGGAAAAAAATACTAATTGCAGGGTTATCTGATTCAAGCTGGTCAGCTAGGAAAGCAGAGAGCAACTGAAAGTTCTTTCATCTAGAAACAAAGGTTTAGGTTTTAGTTACGAATGCCATCCTCTGGGGTCCTCCCCTCCCTCCCCATCATTCCTCACAGGTGTATCGATGCCTTGTCTTTTACCAAATCCGACCCCTTTAGCGGCATCCTTTATACTTCCAAATAGCACTGGTTTTATAGTTCTGTCTTCCCTTCCTGTCCTCTCCCCCTCATCTTACTGAATAGAGCTTCTCTAGTCTAGTTATTCCTTTACAAAAACAATCTGGGCCCCTCAACGTCTGAATTACCCCCTCTCCTGCAGTAAACTAACACAATGTGTTTTGCCGGAACAAAACCAACAGCCTTCTACATCAGGCGTCACGAGAAATAATACAGCCACTTCGTCGGTGACATAATCCCCATCTCATCCCCTGCTCCCTTTGCGGCATAGCCACAGCACAAAACGTATGAACCAGGATTTTAATTCCGATCTTATATCTCTGCAAAAAAAAAAAAAAAAAAAAAAAAAATATGGCTTTACATGACAAAATGCGGAATACACGTATTCTGTTTGAAAAAATTAAAAAAAAAATTTCAAACAGATAAAAAAAAAAGAAAAAAAAAAAGTCTACTCCCTAGATTAAACTCATGGTGTCAAAATCCGGATATTTTAAGATTCAGAGTTGTTTTCTAAAAGCCCAAAATTTCATACCTACAAAAAAGTGTGGGTTTGCAAAAGCAACAGTGTTATTCACGATACTTTACTGTTTTTTTTTACGAATCTTTTAGTATGAATTAATTGATACTGTATATTTTGCACGTTTTTGCTTTATAAATAGAAAATTTTTTGTGCCTGTTAATTTCTAAATTAAAAAGCTACCACAAACGTGTCGTTTTATAATTAAAAATTCTATCCAAATCGGTCAATTTCCACGGAAGATATTGTGCTGAAATTCTAAAACGCGAGCGAACAAATCTCGCGCATGTACTACTGCACTGTCCCTGTGAATGCTGATAGCAACCATTTTCAATAGGATAGGTCCACTATGGGTGCTGAACAGCATACCCAAACTTCATCACAATCATGCTTTGATTTTACGCAAGTCATCACACAAAAGGGCGGAAGAATGAATAGGAAAGCAGAGAGCAACTGAAAGAAATAGAAAGCAGAGAGCAACTGAAAGAAATAGAAAGCAGAGAGCAACTGAAAGAAATAGAAAGCAGAGAGCAACTGAAAATAATGTCTTGACCTTACCTTTGACCATTTTCAATAGGGATTTGGTGAATTAGTATGTACCTCAACATATTAATTTTGTTGAATCAAGCCAAGACATTTTTATGAACGTTATTGAGCGATGAACAAAGCCCGGTTGGAAAGCGTAGAAAACTTACTGACTAATGAACCAGCAAAATAAATCATTGCTGGAGCAGCACTGGCTGAAATGAACATTGGACTTACTTTTTTTTTTTTTTAATTTCCTCTTATAGTAGCATTCTTTTATTAGGTCAGATTTATTGCCAGAGAAGAAGTCACGAAACCATGCCCCAATGCATTTTTAATTTCACAAAACTGGCAGTTTTTGCTTAATTTCATCATGTTGAGTATCGATCTGGGCTTAAAAATTCCACAGATTTAAAATCCGTTTGAATTTTTTTTCAACGATAACTATGTTCTGGGATAGCATTTCGAACTAGGAGGAATAAAGACACCTGGCTCCAATGCAAGACACACCCCATGCTGGCCTGCTGAGAAGTTGCGACTCGGGAGACAAACAATGCATTATCTGAAAAGGTGGGAAACAGCGCGCACGAGAGAGGGGAAGAGAACCAAGCCCAAGGTTAAACAAGCCCAGCTGGTTGGTGTTCTAGTGTTTGAAAAAAGGCAAAACAATAACTTAAAACGAGGGAAAACTACAGCAAAATATTCCCAAATAAACACATGACTGAAAACTTATTCGTAACTTACATCGGCACTTTACTTTAAATGGATTAAGTTTTTAAAAAAAAAAAGTTTTAATAGTGGGTGCAAAATCATCAGAAAAAGAAAAAAATCTCGGAGAATCACCAAATCCATAAAATTAACAATTTGCCCGTAAAACAAGTCACATTTCCGTAAATTTTACGGGTAAACCGTAAAACCTGGCAGGTATGCAGATTACTCTTTATAACATATGCTTGTGACTTATGAACAAAAAAAGTTCCATTTTGTGCCACCAGGGGATATGTAATGCTGCAAGCGTCACACAAAATGTACAATTTCTATACCTCTGTGACTTTTGTTTGTGAGGACACCTCAAAAGCCAGGATTTTTAAGGCTAAGTTTGCAATTTGGTAGTCTTGAAAGACAAAATAACACAGCATGTGACACAAATTCATGCAGACCAGTTGCATTCCACTGTGAAGAATGTTGTTCAACACATGCAGTGTTTAGAACATCTGAATGAAGGAACCACTGAACCATATCTGCAACCTGTAACAAATTAAAAGGTAATCACACTTTCCAGTTAGCTTATTTAGTGCTATCTGTAACCATGAGTCCATGACACATTTGCCACATGTGTAGTAATGATTTTGTGTTTTTCTACAGAGATAGCATATGTTCTCAGGAGTACTCACACAGCGCAGGGTTATTTTTCATACTACCATGATGTCAGTACAAAGCTCTGAACACCTGCTCTTGCATTGTAATCTCCCTTGTGTTTTTCTGACACTGTCAGCGCCACATATTTCCTGATGGCACAAAACGGAACTTTTTTTTTTTTTTTTTTTTTTTTATAAATTGCTAGCACAAGTTTGTGAGATTATTCTAAACAAGTTTGGTTGCATTTTGCCCCATAGATATTTTGCTGCAGGGCTCTGTGAACACTTCCCCTTTAATTGTGATCAACTGGTATATGAAAAATGTGGTCATGGCCTATCTTTGTTTGATACATAATGTATGTTTTCAGTCTGACTTCTGGAAGTGAAGACATTGTACATCATGGTATCAGGCTGATAACACAAAAGTTTTTACATTCAGTCTGATCACCTTTTCCCTTACACAAAGGAACAATTCTGAGGGACCATTTTAACTCCCAGTACAACCGACAAATTTCAGTTACCCAGTCAATTACAGCCACTACCATTTACAGAGATTTTAGAGCTTTACAAAGCTTTTACCTTGTGATACGTCCTGTGCGCACTTCACTCACTGTAGCATCATGTTCTCTAATAATTCATATAAGTATTCACCAGTGGGCGGAAGTAGTGCGCTACAAGTAGCAAAACTACTGTAGTCACTACTTTTCCATGTAGTTTGTAGTGTAACGCGCTACTTTAACAAAAAAGTAGTGTAGCGAGCAGCGCGATGCAAACCTCTATGGTTTGTAGCGAGTTTCGACACTAGTTTTAACGCTACTTCAGTAAACAAACAAGGTGCCCTTCTACATATCACTTGATCGTCACGGGTGTTTGCGACACAACGCTAATACTCCTCGTTTGAACTGCACAGCACCAGCGCTAAGTATCGCCATCTAGCGAGCATTTCTTTCATGATATCGGCTATGGAGCAGATTAAAATGGACAGGTTATGATGAACGAGGGTCTTGGAATAAGAACGTTTGGTGTTTCAAAGCACAGAGTTTTATAGCATAGGTTGGCAACACCAACACGTCTCGTTGTCGTTTTCGTCTCGTGTGAATATGAACGTGTTTGCTTTCCTTGCTTCGAAGACTTATTTAACTTATGTTTCCAGGTGATTATAAATTTTTCTGTTTTCCTGAAATATGGCAGCTACTGTCCAGCTTGATGAAGAAAGAATTGAACTGCCTTGGCTGGCGTATAATAATTATTTCACAGTGCTCGAGAAGCCAGTAAACAGGAATTTTACAGTCACGTGCAAACTTTGCCCGTTAAATAAAAGCTGTCGGTTTCAATGTTGTCCGCCTCTAATTTGAAATTGCACATAGAGGTAAGTCAAATTTTTCAGTACTAATAGTAATGAAATAAATAATTAGTTATGTGTATTTTTCGCTGTCTTTATAACCACTCATTTAAAAATCTCGGACTTTTTTCGATCCCGGACACAGCCTCAGAAGTCATTACAAATCCAGGACCGTCTGGGCCAATCCCGGACAACTAGTAACTCTAATTATATGTCATAACCAAGTTTTTATACTTTAAATAACAGAAAAGTAGAAAAACTTTAGTTTTCTACTTTCTTCCTTATATTTGAAAATTTTCTGTTTTAAAATATCAGGTACAATGCTATATTTACAGATATTAATATATAAACTGAAACTGCAATATACTAAGTACTACTAAAAATTTTCATAATAAAAAAAGTAGTGAAGCAGTGATTATATTTTTAAAGTAGTTTGTAGTCACTACTTTGTTAAAAATGTAGTTGTAGTTGTAGTTGACTGCATTTATCATAAAGTAGTTGTAGTTCGCTACAAATAAAAAGTAGTTTTTCTAACCACTGTATTCACATTATCATACACTGGCCTCATCTTGTACCCATATCATTTTGCAGATCCTATTCTTCACACAACTTAAAACTTTATTTCTCCTACTTTTCCTACATCTTCTGTACTTCCAGAATTTTCTCCCATCGACCTTAACCTTCTTATCTTTTGCCTTACTCTGACAAACCATCTTTGCTGCTACATGTCTTTTATAGAAATATTTGTCCTCCAAAACTATCTTGCAACCTCCCCAAATATGCTTCCTTCTTTTTCTCTCTTTTTACTGCTTCTTTAATCTCACTGTTCCACTGAGCATCATATTTAATGCTATCCACTATTGCAGTACCACAAACCTCTTCAAGGACAGTGACAATATAATTCTTAAAACATGTCCAATTCTTTTCCACATGCCTCTCACATGACTTCAACTTATACAATCATTTGTTGAGTACTTCATTGTAACCCTTATGCTTTTCAGGAAGCCTCTGAACCTTAAATCTTTTCATCAAAGGCATCTTCCTATTTGTCTTTCTTCAATCAACATTCAGTTCCACTCGCAACACTAACGGGTAATAATCAGACCCAACTTCTGCACCTCTCATTGCACTCAACAATTAAGTGTTTCAGATGTTGATTGTAAACAATAAAATTCATCACACTCTTTTGTTTCAGTGTGCAACACTAACAGGTAATAATCAGACCCAACTTCTGCACCTCTCATTGCACTCAACGATTAAGTGTTTCAGATGTTGATCATAAACAATAACATTTATCACACTCTTTTATTTCAGAATATGATTCTCCTAAGTGTATGTGTGGATATCTATTCTCAATTAAGAGTTCAATTAATCTTTCATTATCATTCACCCTAGGATCATTAAACTTAACCAGAATGTTATCCGAAATTTCATTCTGAACATCTATTCTAGCATTAAAATCCCCTGCTAGAATAACTTTCTTTCTAACACCAAATTAACTGAAAACAGCTTTAAGCTTATTCCAGAAATCATCCTTCCTACAGAAGGTTCCAAGTCACAAATAGCCACTATAACAATTACTATTCTCTGGTTTCACTTTTAAATGAATCCAAAGAATTCTTTCACTTAGGAGTGCCAGATTATTAGTGTCAATTGACATGGCGGCAAATGCCAGAAGACTACAGCAATTCAAGAAATGTACTGGGTGAGAGAAGAGGGAGGGGGGTGGGAGGTAATGCTCTGGATCCAATGGTTTAAACTGCCCATTAAACACACAGGGAGTATTTAATAGCTCAGAGCAACACAACCAACCTAGGATCAATCCTATCACCATCTGGTCTGAAGGTTCTTGCTCCAGCCACTCATGGCACACTACAGGAAGATCAGATCAGATCATATGTAGAGGATTTTAGGAAGGGAGTGTTTGACCCCAGGTCTTACACAACCCTTAAAAATAGGATGCTAGGAGATTTGGGCTAGAGTGCTCGATAGGAAAGTGACACAGAAGTGAGGAAGAAAGGGGGAGGAAGACACCCTAATTTATTACCAAGGGGCCAGTATCCGAAGCCGGACGGCTTAACATGTCCATCCGACTCATGGCGGATATTTGGTGGTTCAAGCATTCGTACCTGCCTGGGATCAAACCTGGGGCTATCTCCATGGCAGTCACGAATGTTGCACTACAGCAAGATGTTTGCTACTGCTATTTATGGTACTGTATTTACAAAAGAATTAATAAGAGCAGTGGCTAAAAAATAAAGAACATACTGCTTTTTGGTTTGCAGAGTTGAATTTTGTTATTAACAAATTTGTACTACCTAAAGAAGGAAAAAGAAAAACAACTAAATTCCTGGATGTAATAGGCACATCTCTTGGGGTGGGGGATGAGGAAATAAAACCCCACATATAATGATAAAACTGTGTGCAAGGAAAATACATACCTAGAGTTCAGGTCAGCCAAATCCAGGTCTTTATCAGGAAGTTCATCCTCCCAATCTAAAATTGTGTCACATAATTTACCTCTGCACTGTCGACCATTGGATTTAGGAAGAGGGCAAGGCTGGCCGGTATACTTTTGACCAACGCTAAATGATGCTTCTTTACGAACGAACTGTCTGAGAAACGAAGCAATTTATTACACTGTGGCATACGGAAAGTTTTTCAAAATAATAATAAACAATAAATGTTTTAAAATTCATGCTCTCAGTAGTATATAATTCATAAAGAAGGATATTTAAATTTCCTTTTGCAGGGAAACTAAACTTACATCACTCAGAAATGGAAATTAACATGTCTATTTAGCTAGACTGAATAAAGTTTATATATACTTGTCATTTATAAATGAATAAAATATATGCCCCAGTGGATCGCGGGTGATCAAGGTCGTAGGATGACCGAAAGCTACCGCTAAACGAACCTTTTACCGTACATGACTCTGTGTGTTTCGCTCGTTTTATATGTTTATGTGTTATTGTCGCGTGATGCCCGAGTTTTAAACTAAATTGCATTCAGCCAAAAACCCCCAAAATTAAACTCTGAAAATTCACAATTCTGTCACAAAGAGGCACATTCAGTGGAATAGATGCCTTAAGCGGTGCATCACATGTGCTAGGACAGGAGTAACTTACTGTTGATGGCATTGTTGTCTTATTGAAAAAAATGCTGGGCATGGTATAGTTTGTAATCTTGATACGTTTTTTGCTAATATGTTTTTTACTCTTCAAATGATTTGAAATAGCAGAGAACCCTCCACTTCCATAATACATTAAATCTCCACATAAAGTGCACAAAACTTTACCACTTACATCCACATTCTTTATAGTTTCGCCAACAGTTACTTTAATTTCATCAATAACCAGTACTTTTTCCAGCCAATCAAAATGGAACTTGTTTTTCTCGTAATCATCACACATCCGAGCTTTATGTTCATCTGATACTGTAACTAAATTAACCATTTCTGTGGAACTAAAACAAAAAACCAAAACAAAAAAAATCCAATTTACTTTTAAAAACACACACGTGCTTGTTACAAACTGAGAACTGCCAATTAGACTACAAAACGATTACGATGGCTATTAATAAACCGTCAACGTGTAGATTATGGTGCAAAATTCAGGGACGAAAAATTTCAAAAAACTTTGACATACATCCTTTTTCAAATTGAGAATGATGCAAAATTAAAAAAAAAAATTCATTGATAGTCATTTTTGAGAAAGTTTTACCTAAATTTTACCTGTCTGTGCAGGACGCGGAAATCCAGTCAGCGGCGACGATAACACTGTGACTGCTGGCAGAACATCTGCCCGTGGTCTCAGCGTAAGCATCGCCACAAAACACATTAGGCCTAGCCATGACACACATGCAGCAGTACATGCTAGCTTCGCTTTCACAAGCAATGGGAGAGCCTCAGTCTTTTACTTTATAATATTTCCCATTCTTCAGTGGTTTATTTTAGGAATTTGTGAATCGGTCAGAAACATCGATGTTTGTATAATATCGGTGAAAATATCGATGTTCCCGTATTTTCTGTCTTCGGCAATGGTGTCGTCATGGGTGGGCCACCAGGCCCTCAACCAAAATACAGGGCCCATATTGGTAGCAAAGTTTGTTTTATTTATTCCCCCCCAAGTTTGGGGGTGAACAGTCCTTGTGTTGCTGTTTGCTCTTAACACTAGGGACTATTTTTTGTAGCGGAGTTAGTTGTTTCAATCAGCGACAACAGCGAGGAGCAATGGCGTCTGGCTCAGGCGAGGGCGAGGCTGCACGAAAACATTAATTTCTTGCGGCATCCTTCCGCATCGATCTCCGGCACTTGTGCCGGTCCTGATTGATTTAAAAAAGGATGTACATCACAGTTTAAAAAAAATTCTCATCCCTGAATTTTCCATCATAATCTTTGTACTGCATCTTGAATAAGCAGTTATCCAATCCCCTATGCCACGTAGAAAACTGTGGTCAGCACAAAGTCAGCGACATCCTCGCACCCACGCTAGTCTCACGTCAATGAGCTGTAAGACCACACCTTCACCAGGGAAGCCCCACCTACTTACTGCCTTTGCCGTTGACATGCTGCAGCCAATCACAGTCAAGTTCTGCAGCACAGATGTCTCTGGGCTGGAGAACTTAACGCTGGCGTTGCTCATGATTGTGACCCATCCTCCTGACCTGCGATAGCTTTATCTGCCTCCAGCTTTGCGAGGCAGTTTAAATAGACCCCCCTCCACCCCCACAAACACACAATTATTGCACATTTCTGCATCGATCTCAGAAACACCCCCAAAGGACTTCCAAAAAGACGGAATTCCGCCTTTTGGTGGAACTCTTTCATCCCTGAGTATAGAAATTGTAATTGGAAAACGAAAAAAAACAAACAAAAAAACATAATTTCCAACAATTTAAACATTGATACCGGAGACCAAGAGATAGCAACGCAAAACCTGTTCAGAATGAGTGAAATTTAAAATAGTGATGCACAGAAGCTTTCACCAGTACAGAAAAGGTTGAAGCTCCAAAACTGAAGTCCAGAGAATAGAAGATATTTACAAAGAAATATCTGTGTGAATGAAAGAAGATACAGTGAATAGGTTTAGCATGCAGCATTCAAAATTATTTGTGGTCCGAGACCACTAAAAGTCTGATCAGACCAAGAGAATAAAAATTAGGGTGGTCTGTGGGACCAGTAGCTAAAATGAGAAAGCGAGTGCATGTTTTCATTACAAAACAAAGACCACCTGGTGCCAACCCCATGTAGTTTTGAAAGCCAGACGTTCGCACCCAACCTTGCTCTTGGCCAGCTGCCAATAGGATCACTTTGTCTGTTGGAGTGTCGCTTGGTCGTCGTGTGCTACATGTCTCCGTTGAGCCCACGTTTGCCAGCATGTGGGCTCAACAGAGACATGCATGCTTGAGACATGCATTCTTGATGGCTCTGCGGAAATCATGACAACATGTTCCTTGTTGTCACACTTTCTGCAGAGCCACGGAATTTATCTGCTCAACAAATTGGATGTTTTGAAAAGTTTAAACTTAGAAATGTAGTGGTACAGAATTGGTATGCCCCTAGCGACTGAATGAGAAATATCGAAAAGGGAGCGAAATAATAACTACGATGTCAGACGCCAAACTGGTGTATTTCAAGAGCAATGGTTACAAACTTTCAAGTGGTTAGAGTACAACTCCGAGAATAACAAAATGGTTTTCTCAATTTACGAAGTTCCAAAACTTGCAGATAATGAATCTATATTCATTGTTGGATGAAACAATTTCGAGATATATTCTATCAAAGCACATGCATCTAGTGCGCTACATTTATGCATAATAGAAACTTAAAATCAGCTAAAAAAATCAAATGTTGTTCTTATGTGTAAAATAATAAATTCTCAGTCATTATACTCTCCCTTACTGTGTAAACAAGTGATAAGTGCAGAAATAAAATAAGTCTTTAAAATAGCACTGAATTTATTATTAGAGATGCAGACTAGTCATGACTCCTGCGGACCAGTATCTTCTTGTACATACTGGTCCTTGGGGCCAGTGACTTTTATTATTAATTTCTAATGCTGTCATGGCTAAGCCACTTTATATCCATGTGCAACAAGATGTCCCTACGTTTGGCTTCACATTCTTTAAGTAAAGCTTGAAATTGGCACTTTTGCAAGCTTCTTGTGTAAAAATAACAATTTATAAAAAAATTCATAAATTGTTAATTTTACACAAGAAGAAATTAACAATTTTGAAAGCAACTTTTATCACCTCATTTAAATTCAATACTTTTATACATAAGGACTACTAGTGAATAATACTCTAGTAAAGGTTGGAATTTCTTTATCATTTTTACAAAAAATAATGAATTAAACTTGATTTCCAACTACAGCAAGAGCTTCATCAGTTATAATCAACACAACCTTATGCATTGGAAGGCATATATGATTAATAAAAGTTTAAAATAATTGCAAATATCTTGACCAATCTTGTCAAATATCTGAATATTTGTCCTGGAATAACAATTAATAACCCTTTTGTTGCAGACACACCATGGAAAATTATTCGAATGGAAACATATAAGTGTGTAGTACAATTAAAATCTGTTGATTAAACAAATTGTAACACAGAAGGTTGCATTAATTAATATTTTCCAGAGAAATATCTTCCAAATTTTGACTTACTTCCTTCAATCTACATATGATGGTATTTTGTGACAGTGACATATCATTGATGGTAGCTAATATCTAACATTTATTTTTAAAATTGTGAAATAGTACCCATCTAGCCAAAATGAAATCCTCTTCCATAGTTCACCATCTTCAAAAGGCTTCTTATGTTTAATTAAAATTTTGGCTGCCTTGACTGATGCTATGGTACCTACCATGGACATAGTAACAAAATTGGTAGATAAATGCAAACAACTAGACTTGAACTGTCGCACTTCTGCTGTTTGTTGCTGAGTGCCTGGTGAGTAGCCATCTTCATACTTCCTGTGGATGGTTCAAACATGTCTTTCAACATTGTTTGTTTTCAGAAGTGCTGCATTTAATACAAGATTCGAGACTAGGCCAACATACAACAAAGTACTTATGTTACTTAAGTTTGGCTATGATCGCCCTCAAAGTAGTCTCCTTGGGTAACGATACACCGCTGCCAGTGTTTTTGCCACTGTTGGAAAGCTCCCTGGAAGTCCTGTTTGCGAATCGTGTCTAGCACCATCTGCGATTCACGTTGGATCTCATCTACAGTTTCAAAACAGCAACCCTTGAGATTCAGCTTCATCTTTGGGAAAAAGAAGTCACAGGGGGCCAAATCCGGCGAGTAAGGCAGATGAGGAAGCAGCTGCAAAACTGGAGTGCTGCTAATGCTCTGTGAGCTGCTGCATTGTCGTGATGGAGCAGGAAATCGCCCCTGCACCACATTTCTGGTTGTTTACAGTGAATGTCCTCCCTAAGAAGCTGAAGAACATCACAGTAAAAAAGGGCGGTGACGGTGTCGAAGAACACGATGAGAATGCTTTTGGTTGCGCTTCGGACCTGTCGGGCTCTTCCACTGCGAAGACTGTTCTTTGGTATCCGGGTTGTAACCGCAGACCCAAGTCACGTCCCCAGTGGTGACCTTGCAACAGGAACGTTGGTTCCTTCACCACCTGCTGACGAAGATCTTGACAGAGTTTGACACGGAGTGGCTTCTGTTCGGGTTTCAGAATCTTTGGCACAAACTTTGCAGCAATGCGGTGCATATTCAAAACCGATGTGAGAATTTTTTGCACTGTTCTGTATGACACATTGACGATGGTAGCAAGCAATGTCTTGAATGGTTCTCCGACGATCCTCATGCACCAGTTCCCCAATTTTGTCCACATTTTAGGGGGTTTTGCTCGTGGATGGTCGTCCTGAACTCTCGTTGTCTTCCAGTACTATTCTGCCGCTCTTGAAGCGTGGGTGCCACTCAAAACACCTTGCACGACTCATTGCTCCATAAGCCTGCCTCAACATTTCATGCGTCTCCGTTCCCAATTTGCCGAGTTCGACGCAGAATTTCCTGTTGGCTCGCTGCTCGAGTTTGCAGTCCATACCAAAATCACAGCTGTGTTCTGCATGTGGTCACCAAATATTGTGTAGCACAGCTCCCGGTGTTCGCAGAACGACACCACTTGGCACAATGACACACAAAGGTCCCTGCCTTGCACCGCTGCTCTCACATCCACATACTGCCATCTGTTGGCGCGCTACGTCGTATCTAGTCTTGGAACTTTTTAATCGCACTACATAGTACCAACACATTTACTTTTTATCATATAACTAAAAAAAAATTCTTTCTCCATTCTTATGATAGTGATACATTCAATAAAAATTACATCTAAGTTAGAACTACAAAAGTTCACTGCATCTTCTGGTTGGATTGGTAAAATTTCATCAAAGTTTGAACTCGAACAGTTCGTGGCATCTCCTAAAGTTGGATTGATAGATTTAAAAGCTGACATGGACTTGTGTACAAGGCATTATCTGGTGAGTCAGCAAGTGTAGATCCTGTGACAGAAGAAAAGTGATGAATGAATTACTAAAAATTATCAAAGGCTACATGGAAAAAAACACCTTTAATGCTGACAAGACAGGAATTTTGTTTTTGTTTTTTCTTTTAATGCCTGACAAGGCATTATCATTCTGTAGTGATGATTTCCACAGTAGTAAGAAGGTCATAGTCTTACTGTTCTCCTTTGTGCAAATTTGTATGGAAGTGAAAAGCTCAAACAGCTGGTTATCATAAAAGTTGCACAATCACAGTATTTCAGAGGCGTACATACTTTCTTACGCAATACACAGATAATTCTAAATCATGGATGACATCAAAAGTGTTTTTAGCATTTCAAAATGCCTTGATGCCAAAATAAGAAATTCCGTGAGAAATTTCTTTATTTTTTTTTTTTTCTTTCTTTCATGGATAGGTGTGCAGTTTATTCCCCAGACACAAAAAGTAAAAAAAACGTAGGAGTAGTGCTTTTCCCTGTAAATTGCACGAGTCAACTACAGCCACTTGATGTCTTGATAATTCATAATTACAAATCATATCACAGTGCAGGCTTAATATGAAAAGCAGTTGCTGAATTAAAACAAAAAGATATGTATTTGAAACTGATCTCGCAAGCATGCACTTGATCGATGCAGCCTGAAAAACCATTTTGCTACAGATTTTTGTAAACTGTTTTCTCAAAGCCAGTTTCATTCGTGGGGATACCAGATGCTGAAACCCACAAAGAAAGACTGCTAGAAAATGACTGAGAAAATGCAAATCCACCTGAAATGTTAACATTTCAAGATTATGTAGACTTGGCAGCAACATTCAAATGAATGACATGCATGTGTACATACACAAATTATGTATTTTAATGTACTCTTACTACATACACATTTTCCTGTGGATATCCACAATATAGTTTTTGTTTTGACTCACTCTTTTTACTTGTTCATGTGATAATGTACAGCAAAAGATAATCCAATTGCTGCCATCACATGGCATTTTAAATTGCAATTTAAAACTCAAAAAATTGTATTTCCTGATTTAATGATTTTCTAGATTAAATGTTCATTTTTGGTGTTTCCTCCAAAAACATTATATTGCAATTTGACTGTATTTATGTTTTCATTGTAGTAGCAAAGCGTACATGAAATTCATAAGATTACAAATTTAAAACAATAAACAACACAGCACGTAAACATGATTTTGTAACAAATGGGCCGTGCTAGCTAAGATTTTTTTTCTAAGGGGTTGTGGGAAATCATAAATGTTATCATTGATGTCTTGGCACTTCCTGCTATACGTGTTGTTGAACCAACACATTTACCTTATTCCTCTAGAGTGCACACCTAAATGTTTTAACATAATTAAGGGAGTGAATACTCTAGACATGTAACAAATTACGCAATGAAAAATTATGACTAGTCTGTTTTCAAAATATGTCTAATTGTTGGTGCCCATAGCAAGGGTGCTTGTGACTAAACCAATTAATTTTTTTCAGTCATGCAGGTTCATAAAACATGGATACCCACAAGGACAGTGATAAAAAGCCTAAACTCACCAAGAAAGATAGAACAAGAAGGCTTATATGGATTATGTGAAAGAAGCACAAGACCAATGCTGCTGCAATAGCCACAGAACTCAAAAAATATCTCAACAATCCAGTTTTCAGCAAAACAACTCCTCTGAAATCACACGGTGTCCAAATTTTTGGTAGTTCATATTGTTAAACCATCTATTACTCTGAAGCAGAAGAGGTGATGTAACATGAGGAAGAACTGGGAACTAAATGACTAAACAGATGTCTAAAAAATTGCCTTTTACACTTTTCCAAAACATCCTGTAAATGATATACAAATGCCAAATAACTCTGCAATCCGAACTTTCTCATAGCAACAGTCAAACATGGAGGAAGATGTATATTTATTTGTTCCATCATTACACTGTAATGTATAATGATAGCCAATGACTACATACACTAGAAACACTTTCCTTGAATCACCATCTTTCAAGATAATATTTTGATACAATCAGGTGTGTCAAGTTATTGTAGAAGAAACATGTATATGAGATTCAATACCTATCATGACCTGTACAGGCACCAATAAAAACATCATCATGCAACTATTGTAATCCATTCTGAAAAATACAGAGAGGAGTTTACCTCCACCTTTTTCCCTTGAGGAGTTCAAAGTAATCCTTTAAAAAGGGTTAACATCTCCTTAGTAACTATTCTGATTTTATTTGCATCCATTCCTCATAGAATACATGCTGCATTGCAAACAAATGAGGGTCCAATGTAGTGACAAACAAATATGGTTCATATTACTGGTATTTCCATTTCTTTGTCATGCATGTAGATACAAATATAATTCAAAGTAACATGATAATTTGCATATTTCAGGTCTGAAATTTTAAGAGATTGTTCTATTCACATGTACTGTTACATAAGTGATGTCAGATTACAATATAAATTTTAACTCATTTATGAGTGCACCCATACAATTTAGTTGACTGCTGAACACACCACATGAAACAAACTTCACAACTTTACGATGAAGTAAAAATGTAACATAATTTAATTACTGATAAGCACAATACTTTAAGTTTTATGGACATTTTTGGGTGACAGTAGGATATAATTTCACTTCAAGATTACTTTTCAACAAAAATATTTAGAAATATTTTGCCATTTTACCTTTGACACTGATTACATTTGTCAAGGAACATGTTTCCATGAAGTTCTGCTAATTTATCAGGAGGAAAGCCGGATCTTAAATGTAGACCATCGACATTTTGGCTAACCACATAATGTACATACCCCAAACTCTCGAGAGCCACCAAAGCCATGTGTGTTGGAGAAGGCGTTGCATCATCAAAAGAGATGTTAACTGTTGGCTTGTGCCCTAGTTTTTCAAGTGTCCATACTCCATTAGGGCCTCTGTTAAGAAAAATGCACATTATTACTACCCTATGTTTCAAGTATCTATGTCACAACAGATACCCAGTTCAATAGTATACTAGCTTGCACCCAGAGGATTTCATTATTCCTATGAACACCACTGATAAGAAGTTCAGAATACAAACCAGTCCCTGATAAGTACTTAAAATGAAAAGAGTACTGAGATGAAATTCAAATATTTGAAATTTCTGGTTATTCCAATTTTTCATAGCACCAATAGGTTTAAATTTTATATTTCTTAACACTTTTGGCTAAATACAGTAAAAACAATTCATGCACATTCAAATATTTTCTGGTAGCAGCTGGAAGGGCTACTGCCAAAAAATTTAGCTCGTCATCACAAGAAATCAGTACACTATTATTCTGAAGAGGCTGACCAGGGTGCCCTGTGAATGTGGTGTGGTCAATGCAATTCCACTAGAATGTAGTTAATTTTGCCCTGTTCAAACCACTCATAGGTTAAAAGAAAGAATTAAAAAAACATTTAAAATTATTATTATTACAGCTAAATACTGAAGACTTTAATTGTAAGCATAACTTGAATCAGGTTCAAAAGTTGCACCATGAAATAAACAACAGCAAAAGACTTTTAAAAGGATTTTTTTTTTTATTTATAAAGTAGGATCTGAAAATGAACCCTCAAGAGTCATAGTAATGTTTTTAGCTAGTGGACTAATTAAAAATACTATAATTCAAAAATATGATATATATTGCATATATATTTCAAGATATGTAACAATCAGCTTAATGATCTGGCAATCATTTTCAGCTGTCCCAGTGACCCCATAGTTTCAGGTGTTGGCTTCTGACTATCCCACCCAAGACAGACCCAGGTTTGAGTCCAAATGAGGAGTGGGTGATGTGCTTGTCTTTTGGCAATAGTCCTCTTTCTCCTTCCTGGGATCAGTGGCCCCAAAGTAGGAAAGGCAACAGCTTATAGCACTACAATTGCTCATGGTGATCGTTAAATGCCAAAATGTAGTTTAAAAAAGAAATAAAAAAAAACATTTTTCTATCTTCTTGAATCACCAAAATAAAACAGCATATTTAAAGCTCAACTGGAATGGCTTCTTAATATTCAAGATTTAATATTACAGTGTTTATGCATTTGACTGAATAATTTTGTTTGTGTCATAGTAGAACTAAGGCAAGATTCTGTAACTTAATAACACACTGTGCATTTTATAACAATTATTTTTGTTATGATTTACTATAATGTTGTGTGCTCCTGTTTTTCTCTCAAGAACTGATAACAAAGTGTTAATTATTTTAGCATTTCAAAGAAACAGTGTGGCAATGAAAATACAGGGTGTCCCATAAAGGTGTAACCAATTTCATATAATCATAACAGTTTTAATATAAATAATCTCAATACACAACTCGTGTTATAATTGACAGAACAGATCATAAAGTTTTATATAGATATTCAATATGGGCACCATTTGTCACCCGAACAATGTCTATACGGTATTCCAGTTCCAACTATTTTTGTTCGAGAATGTCCGTATTAACTTTCTGCAACGTGTGTGTACTCCTCTTCTTTAGGTCAGCAAAATATTCAACATCACCCTGGTTCAGGGTGATGTTGAATATTAACAAAAGTTGAATATTAACAAAGCCATAGTTCAGGGTGATGTTGAATATTAACAAAATATTCAACATCACCCTGAACCATGGCTTTCCCACCTTTATCATAAAAAAGCTCTTAAGAAGCTCCACCAAGAAAACTCAACTACTCTCCAGAGGGACCAACAACTTCATAGATATATAGGTGCCATAGATTATTATTCAACCATAACACCTAAAAAACAAGTACTTTTGTTTGCAAGCCAGCCAGTTTCATTTCATATAAATAACTCATGAATAGCATTTATGATATAGGATAAAATACATATATCATATTATAAAACATGTATAGAAAATTATCTTTTATATTTTCATTTGCTTTTCTGTTCCTAGGTTCATCATGCATCATAGAATATTATGGTGTCCTATATATATTCTTCATGTTTTTATTTAACCATGATGGCTAACTTCCTATAAATCTCTGCAAGATGCAAGCACTTTACTAGAGGCATATACACGCGTCTGAATTTGAAATACATTTTCTTGTGATTTTAATAATGCAGCTATGGTAATGGACTATAAGAAAGAAAGAAAAAATTAAAGAATCTATGAAACAATTCTTCATTTATCTATGCATTTTGTCTCAAGTCTGAAACATCACCAGAAGCATCAGGGATTACTAAAACTGCATGTTAAAGAGCTGTCTCAGTGCCCACACAAATTGCACTAAAAGATGTCTGTCTGTCTGTCTCTCTCTCTCTCACTCTCACACACACACACACACACACACACACACACACACACACACACACACACACACACAATCATGTAGAATATCTACATAATAAATTTCTTATGCAGGTTCTTTTGGCAAAGTTATTTATAATCTGTTTAAAATGAACTAGGAACTGGGACCTTCAAATTTTGCAATTTGAATGAACATTCACCAAATGATATACCAATAAGTTGGCACAAAGTCACTTTTTGAAGCATAACATTAACAACTCTTTTTAAAAATACAGATGGAAGAATCAAAATTCTGAAATAATGAAATTCAAAAACATGTTCATTAAAAAAGAAAAGAAAAATATGGAACACCATGTTGGTTTTCAATTACTTTTTTTTTTTTTTAATTATGAAATAACAAGACAACCATTTTAAAAACTTGGTAATTTAGTGCTCAACAAAACAAACAAGAAAATACATTTCTTGATAGTCTCTTAAGTAACATGCAAGTGAAATAAAAATACAAAAAATAATGTAAAGCCCCAAACTTCTGAATATACAGAAGTTTTAGGGCAATTAACACTCCTCATCAAAATAGTTGTTCCACCCAAGAGGAGCCTTGAGTAAAATACAAAAGCAATGTGCAAAAAGATCACATATGCAGCCTGTTTAGTGAGGTGGATACATACTTTTTAGAATAACATCAGTACAAAGTATATCCACATCTCATCGCAGAACAAGTACTAACACAAATACAAGCTGAGTAAAAATTGTCCCTAGTAATGTTCTGGGTTACAGTTCTCCATATTTGCAGCACAAACACTTAAAGATCCATCATGAATGCTTTGGAGTTACTTCTGTTCTCAAATTGGTAATAGATCAGGTGACTGGGCTGGCAGTAGCACAAGAATGGTTTGCATACACTGTTCATTATTGCATCATGCAAGCGATTGGACAATGTTGTGTTGGAATGTGGCATTCAATATGTTCTGCTGCAGTGGTAATACCAAAGGGTAGGAGAATGGTGTTGTCATATCACTAGGTGGCTAAATTAGCCTCAATAACTACAACAGATGACCTACTTCATAAGGGCTGGTGCCTCATACCAGGGTTCCGGCCAGGGGTGCTAAACAGTGATCAGAGATCTGCAACATGACAGCTTTTTCACCAATACATCACCACACATGATTGTAGCCATCTTTCTGTTCCAAAAAAGATGCTGGTCTCACTGCTGAAGATGATTTGTCACCATTTGTTCAGCCACTCAACTTATTACACATTGCAATCTGGCAAGCCTGACACTTCACGTGAGAAGTCTGCAAGGGAGAGGGCACCTATCTCGCATACTAAATTCATGCAGGCTTTAATTAACAGTACTGACAGATTTTAGTAGTGTCCCATCAGTCATTCTCCAACTGAATACCTGTCTCATAGTCACATTTCTGTTACTGACAGCCACCAGGAGAAATCAGTCAGTAATCTCATTTCACGGTTACTCAAGAAGAACCAGTTCTTGAATGTTCACATGAAGCACTTCCACTGTTCCTATCTTCTAACAGCCAACTGTTTCTGTATTGCATCCAAAATCCCAAATACATAGCAATTCTTCATGTAGAACCCCTTCTGATTCATTTAAACCTATGATATAACCTCATCTAAACTTGATTTGATTCAACATACATCTATGAAATACAAATGGCATTACGCTTCAATGGTAACCATATTTACAATTCAGATTTGTTTTTTTTAACCCCCAATGGCAACTTTCATTACAATTAATTGATTCCATGTCATCTGCCACATGAAATGTAAACAGTCACAATTTTTCCTTCATTTGAATATATCACTCTCACTCACTTCTATCTACTATGCATAAACATATCTCTACTCCTTCTGGGTGGGCATTTTGTTTCATGAGAGCATATTATTCAAAATAGAGATAAAAGAGCCATTTTCCATAGTTCTTTCTTTATAGCCAATAACATGCATTTCTCCCATACATATTGAACTGTTTTTTAATCGACAGGCCAATAAAAATTCCAGACGCTCGAGGTCATGTGCTAGCAGCAGTGTATTGTTTATTTCTAAGTTGGTCTGCAACCGAGTTTCTCATGAGGTAAAGCTCACACATATTTGCCTCTACGGCACCTAAAGATCTGTTGAAAGGAATGCCTTTGCAGTGCCAAAAATGTTTTCTCTATAGTCAGCTATATCATGGAAGTTTATTTTAATTTTTTTTTTTTAGTCATGATTTAGCTTCTTCAAAAAAATGAGTCAAAAATGGGAAAAAAACATCGCAGTCATATTGGAGGAAGGGGAGAACGAAAATTACTGGAAAGTGCAAATTTAAAAAAAAATGATATACCTTCTCCAGCACTGTTTATGATCTTTAACACTTTCACTGCCATGTGACACTGAAGAGCGTCTTACAATACTTGCCCTAGGTGCTGATGATGCCTAAAGGTGTCATGATCGTGGCTTAATATTTCCCTCTCTAAAACCTTCGTCACTTGAAGAGAGTTACCTATTTTGTTACTGGCACTGAGAATCCAACTGTATAAATATAACCACAGTTTTGGGGTAGCACATTTTTTTCCCACATGGTTTAGGGAAGGGAAAACAAGAAAAATCATAGACGAAACATGGCACTTTGCTTTTCACTGCAATGTTTATTTTTCTTTGAATGTCACTGGTTTTGTGGTGAAGGGAACTATCAATAAATAAATACTTGAATGGCAATAAAAAGCATCTGCTACTTAAGAGTTTATACATGACAAGACGGTCTATTGAGGAGGCTAAAGGGATTTCAAGGAAACCCATATTGACTTCAATACTTAGTTTTGTGGAAACAGTGGATGTATTCAGACAGGCTATTGCCGGTCCCTCTCAGCCAAAAGTTCCTCGGTGGGCACACCCTGCCATGAAAATAGGAGATGATCCCGATAACCTGTCATCAAATACAGAAATGTATTATTTTAGTAGCTGTAGTATGACCAGCAGTGAAAGTGAAAATGAAGAATGCAATATTCTCTCACATACTCTGCCTCAACAGATTTTGACTACACATTGGTCTGATGTTCCTATGTCATGAGAAGAATTCTGTTCACTAGTGTGCTAAGACTGAAAATTAATATGGGAGGTATTGAACCAACTGATTTTTTCAATCTTTTTGCGACTGAAGAATTGTAAAATCTTTTAGTTAGGCAAAGCAATGCATACGCTGTAGATGTGTTTATACCTGGAGTTACTGAAGGTTATAATTATGAATATCAATTATTCATAAATTTTCTCATATTAACTTTAAAATAGCGGAGTCACGCAAAGCTATGAGATGCGAGCATACAGCTAAGTAGATCCAAATGCATAAAACTTCAACCGAGGTGCTGCGTGACACCTTGTGGTGTTATAAAAGATTTGCCTGGGTTTCTTACCTGCATCATGTGCTTTCCACTAAAATAGCACAGTGGCAGCAAATGTGTTAAAGGGCCACATTAAAATTGGAGAAAAAAAATCATGTTAAAATTCAAAATGAACCAATAAAGACTTACGACACTGCAAAACAATGATTTTTTTTTTTTTTTTTAAATGGTACTTTGATGACACAGACAAAGCTAAAAAAGTATCCTGTAATGCTCATAAAGATATGGAATAGCAGAAAAAATCCACGTACCTCACCAGCAGTGTTGACATTCACATTTTTAAAGGTGAAATTCATCTGAGGGGGTTTCAGCAAACCAAATGTATTGTTTTCTATTTTATTAAACTTATAATTCTTTGCTGAAAATACTACTTTTATTAATAATTTAACACAGAAATCCCAAAACTAAAATAACTTATTATTAAAAACTACTTTGTTACAAATTAAAGCATGCTTAAAAATTTATCTACATACTAAAAGAAAACTATATACATAACCTCAAAACTTTATAACACTACACCGATGCGCCATTTTATTATGACCACCCCCAGCCCAGAGAAATGAGCGCACCTGGAGACCGAAAGGTGGCACAGGTGAAGTTCACAGAGCAGTATATATACCCGAGGACCGGCTTTTGGTTAGTAGAGTGTTCTGAATCAGAATGGGAAAAGCTGTTGATTTATAGGAGTTTGATAAAGGACAAATTGTGATGGCACAGTGCCTCGGAACTACAATTTTGGAAACGGCGCGGCTTGTGGATTGTTCACGTGCCGCTGTAGTCAGTACATATCAAAAGTGGTGCACGGATGACCAAACGACAAACCATCGTCCAGCTGTGTGTCGTCCACAGCTCACCGATGCCAGAGGGGAGTGGAGACTGTCGCGCATTGTTCACAGTGACCGCAGGGCCACAAAGTGACAAATCACCTGCAGCTACAACAGTGGTGATCAGGGCAATGTGTCACAGCACATATTTCATCACAGCTTTCTGCACATGAGCTTGCTTAGCTGAAGTACCAGCCAGTTACCCAGGCTCACTGCATGTCATCGCCAACAGCGCATGAAATGAGCCCAAGATCATTGAGATTGGACCGTAAATGATTGGAAGAAAGTGACCTTGTCTGACGAATCAATATTCCTGGTGAATCACATAGACGACTGAGCACGGATACGCCAATTACCAACGGAAGCTATGGCACCTGGATACACTGTTGGGCGGAAACAGGCCGGCAGTGTTATGCTATGGCCGATGTTCTCATGGGACACTTTAGGCCCCGTTATCCCAATAGCATAATCCCTTACAGATGTCAGGTATCTGAACATCGTTGCGGACCAAGTTCACCCATTCATGGCAACTGTGTTCTCTGCTGGTGATGACCATTACCAACAGGATCAATGTCATGCCACACTGCCAGAATCGTTAAGGAGTGGTTCTAGGAGCATGCTCCTTAATGATTTTGGCAATGTTCAAGGAACCCGAAAGTGTTTAATTTTTGTTAAATGCAACTTACATTAAGAAAAATGCTTTAATTTAATAAAAATACATCAGCTTACATTAGAAAATAATGCTTTAATTTTTCCTTCTATTTTGCATTAACTTTTATTTTGTCCTAATGGATTTCAAAAACTTCCATTTTCTGTCTCTCCCAAAGAAAATTCTATATATGCCCCTGCCCTGTGTACAAACAGCATATACAAATTTCTATTGTGCCTTCTTGTTATCTAATGTCGATTTTGATGAGCAACGATTGAATAAATAAATTTTAAAAAGTCCGATTCAGTTCAGTAAAAAGCAGCCTGGCACCACTAGGCCTTGAAAAAAGTGGTCTGGTGATGCCAGGCCCCGGCCACTGTTCCAAAGCAAAACAAAAGGACACCAACAACAATATTGAGTATTAATGTTGACTTGAGACAAAAGGCATAGGATGAAAACATATATAATAATGCAATGATGAAATTTTCATAAAGTTATACTAATACGAAATAGCTCCTGCACATAATAAATTTTAGCATGAAGTGAAAGCCCATCTTGAAAATTAGACACAAGCAATACATCAGGGCCAGTATACAAGATGGAAATAATGCTATGGAAATAATGCTAAAATGTCTTGTTAATGTAGATAGGATAAAAAGTATAAAAGGTAGACTACTTTTTATATGAATTTTACAATATGTTACATCTCACACTTTTTAAAAGTTTTTATAATAACATCAGCAACACAGTGTTGTACCTTCCTTAAAAATGGATAACTGAAAAAATATATATATATATATCATATATACACACTTGAGTCACATTATTGTGATCACTAGCTAATATCCAGAGTAACCGCCGTTTGCAGCGTGGGCAGAAGCTAGACGGGCTAGGAGCGACTCAATAAGGTGCTGCAAGGTTTTTAAAGGCATGTGGAGCCAGGCTGACTGCAGTGTATCTGACAGCTGCTGGAGGGTGTGCGGTGGAAGATCCATAGAGTGAACAACACAATCGAGGTGGGCCCACAGATGCTCAATTGGGTTTAAGTCTGGGTAATTAGGGGGCCAGGGAAGTACTTTGAAGTCTTCATCATGCTCTTCCAACCACTCTTGGACATTTCTAGCTGTGTGACACGTCGCATTCTCATGCTAAAAGATCCCATCTGCCCCAGGGAAGACAATCAGCATGTATGGATGTACATGGTCTGCAAGGATGGATTCATAATGGATTCGGTCCATAGTGCCTTCCACAGGTATAAGTAGACCCAGGGAATGTCATGAAACCATTCCCCAGACCATAACGCTGCCCCCACCAGGTTATGTTCTCCCAGCAGTGGTTGAAGAGTGTTTGTTCTCCGACGTTTCTCGACTTATACGCCAACATCCATCCGTTCGATGAAGCAGAAAATGTGACTCATCGGAGAAGGCAATCGGTTGCCAATCAGCGGAGGTCCAATTCCGATACTACCATGCAAATGTAAGCCTTTCCTGCCGATGCACCTTCATTAGCATAGATGCACTGACCATCTGCATCGGAGCCTCATATGCAGCAGGGTTCGCTAAACTGTCATTTTAGACACACTCCTGGTAGCCCCGTGGTTCATTCGGCCAGTGAGTTGCTCCACTGTAGCATGTCGATCAGCCCTCGAGCACCTTCGAAGCCGACATTCATCTCTCACATCGATGGCACATGGTGCTCCACAGTTTCCACATCGCTTATTCGCAATGGTGCCATTTCTCTAATCACGATACCCTTTAACCACAGCAGCATGCAAACATTTCACAAACTGTGCTGTTTCAGAAATACTGACACCCTTGGCCCGAAAGCCGATAATCATCCCTTTTTGCAAATCCAATAAATCGCTCCTTTTTTATCCATGACAGCAACGAGTGATATGTTTTCCGATTATCTACACAGCACGCCTTATGTACCCTCCAACCCAACTCTCGACACGTACCTTCTTTCATTGGGTATGTGCTGTCGACGACAAAAGTAGGAGGTGGTCACAATAATGTGACTCGACTGTGTACACACACACACACAATTCCTGTTAAAATGTACAGTTACTAAACAAAACTAACTTTCTTCTACATTTGAAGGAAGCAGCACACAGGACACAGTGCTAGACTATCAGTATTTAATAAATCCTACTTCATACTGTGAAATGAGCTCAGAATGAAATGGACTTTGAAGCACTTTGTATGGTAAATTTAGAATAAACTCCAAGTTCAAGAATATAATAATCAGTAACTACTGAAATAATTCATGCATGAAATATTTGCTTGCACCTTTATATCAACATGGCGTTCAAACATTTTGTCTTGCAAGAGAAAAAAAATCAACGCTAGTGTGCACTAGGCACCAAGTTTTCTGTTTTTGTTCAATGGTGAGATTTTCTGCATCTAACATACTGCTTCCTTGAATATCAACAGCTGACTTCACCGACACTTTGTCTTAGGCCCACTCAATGGGATGCAACCTGAAAGCACAAAATCATACATACATATCATTAAGCTGTTCTCTGATATTCAGAGGTTAGCTCCACAAATAAATACAACTACCAGATAATTTTTACTTACTGTTGCTGTATCAAACTTCTCCATTTACAGCGATCTTGGCATACAGCTCGGGCTACACTAACATCCATCACACGCCGTGCACAAGATCTTCTATACTTCATGCTCATAATAATCTTTTTCTCATGCACACACTCCTGAATCTGTTCCTCCCATGACTTCCTTGGCCTTATTCTGCCTTTCCTTCCTGCCACTTGGGCTAAAAAGATTTTCTTAGTAAGCATCTCATCACTCATTCTTTCAACATGGCCAAACCACCAAAGCATATTAGTCTCCACCTTGTTAACAACATTTTGCTTCACATTACACAACTGCAACACATCTTCATTCCTCACATCTTCCACAAACCTACTGTAAGCAACACATTTCTCCAGCACACAAACAACTCTTATGTTTCTTCTGTAGTACCCTGGTTTCACTGCCATACATCAGAGAAGGAACAATTACACTTTCAAACACAGCTATGCAGGACTCTCTTGAGAACCCATCATTCCTGTGAAAACCACCCAAAGCAGCCATGACTTTCAATGAAGAATTCACTTGCCTGCTAATTTCGCCATGCAATTTGTTCTCTCTGTCAAACATGCTTCTCAAATACACAGACTCATTCACCTGGTCAATCACTGTGCCATTTAGACATATACTACATTCAGTACAACCAGTTCCTCTCTCAAAAACCATAACTTTGGCTTTTCCCTTATTTCTACTCAGTTTGAATTTCATGCAAACTTCGTACATCCGGGACAACATACTCTGCAACTCACTTTTGCTCTCAGCCAACAGGACAGTGTCATCAGCATACAGCAATCTTCACACACGGATATCTCCAAGACATAAACCAGTATTATCTATTTTGGCATCACGCATGCGCGCATCCATAAATATATTAAACAGCCATGGTGACATTACACAACCTTCTCTGACTCCTGCACCAATAGAAAAGCATTTTGATAAAACACCATTCACTCGTACACAAGCTCTGCTGCCAGCATACATGGCTTTTACACTGTTAAGTAGATTCCCAGTAACACCATATTTATTCAATAACTTCCACAGAAATGTCATATTTACTCTGTCGTAAGCTTTCTCTAAAATCTATGAAAGCAGCAAAAACTTTCTTACCAACAGCCAGATACTTTTCAATCATAATGCATAATGCAAAAATTTGGTTAGTGCAGCCTTTAGCAGGCATAAAACCACTCTGAACATCCCACACTTTCTCTGATGTAAGACCCCATACTTCCCCTGGCACACTCGGTAAGCTAATACCACAATAGTCCTTGCAGTCAGTCTGATCACCTTTTCCCTTATACAAGGGAACAATGATAGCATCCTTCCAATCCCGAGGGACCATTCCGAACTCCCAGCACAACTGGCAAATATCAGTTAACCAGTGAATTACGGAGTCACCACCATACTTCAACATCTCGGCAGTTATGCCATCAACTCCCAGAGCCTTACCATTCTGAAGAGATTTTACAGCTTTACACACTTCTTCTCTTGAGATCCCTCCTGTGCTTCCATCCTTCACTGTGACATCATCTGCTTCTGCCTCTGAATCGGCTTTGCTTTTCTGATCTAATAACTCACAGAAGTATTCACTCCATCTTTCACTTAACTCATTGGGATCTCATATCATTTCCCCAATCTCATTCTTCACACAACTTACAACTTTGTTTCCCCTATTGTTCATGAGTATCACGTACTTCCAAAAAGTCTTCTTATTTTTCCAAAAAGCCAATTCATGTCTTTCCACCTTCTCCTTCCTATATTTTGCCTTACTCTGGCAAACCAGCTTAGTGGCTTCATGCTATTTACAGCGATATTCATCCACAGAAACTCCACCTTGCAACACCTCCAAACAGGCTTCCTTCTTTCTCTTTACTGCCTCTTCAATCTCACTATTCCACCAAGCATCACCTCTATTGTAACCCACTATTGTGGTGCCAAAGACTTCATGTAACCTCTATTTAAATATCTTTAACCTCCAGTACAACACACAAGTTGAAGCCACCACAATATGTTTTCATAACTTGTTTCCTCTTATGAGGAGGCGCTGATAAGTCTTTGGCTTTGTAAAGAAAACAATAAGCTATGGGATTGAAAAAAATATTTACTCTAGATATTCCCTCCTGAACTCCACACACTTATGACTTTGTTGTTCTAACTTTTTTAAAACAACAACAAAAAAAAATTCTTTCAGCTATGCTGCAAACTACTTGTCTACAGCTGCTGTGGCCTCCCTCAATGCTTGAAACAGATTTCCTTTGAGGTGGTTTTTCATGTTAGAAAAGAGGTAGTAGTCTAAAGAGGCTAAATCAGGTGAGTAGGCCAGGTATTTCAGAATTTTAAAGTGAAGATCAGCCAATTTGTGCTCCATAATGGCCACTTTGAGAGGAGAGGCATTGTCTTGAAGAAACAAGAACCTTTTCGAAAGCTTGCATCAATATTCGGAGACCAGTTGCTGTTCAGTTTGTCAAGAAGTACAATGTAGCACTTTGCCATGATGGTTGCACCCTTTTCCAGATAATCTACAAGCAAAATTCCATCTTTGACCCAGAAGACAGATGCCAACACCTTGCTTGATGACTTTTGTGTCTTGAACTTCTTTGGATGTGGGGAACCACTGTCTCCATTCTTTGGATTGTTCTTTGGTCTCTGGATCATAAATATGGATCTGTGTTTCATCCATAGTTATGAGATGGTTCAAAAATCCCACAGGTTCCCACCGAAATCTGTCCAAAATGGCTTGTGAAGCAATCACTCGATCACATTTCTGGTCAGCATTGAGGCATTTGGAAACTTATTTTTGGCAGACAGCTTTCTCATGTCTGAAATCTCATGAATAATATAGCATACTCATTCTCAGGATATCGCCAGAGTCTCTGCTATCTTTTTAGTGGATATTCTTCGATCATCTAGGATAATAGAATGAATGCCACTGCATTTTCTGGAATTGTCATTTGAGTTGGTCTCAGAAAATTCTTCATCTTCAGTACTCAAATGTCCAGCTCTAAACATAGCAACCCAATTCTTGACCATGGAGTAGGAAGGGTACTTACCACTTAATGTAACCAACATTTCCTCATAAATTTGTTTGACCAATTTCCCTTTTAGGAAAAAATATTTCATCACTGCTCAGCATTCATCTGCAGTGAAATCTATGCTGTTTTGCATCATTGTCACTTCAGACCTGCAAAATAAATAAATAATCAGGCTACATTTATGACATTTGGTCAGGCACATACATAAAAATCAATTTTGATATGACAAAAGTCTTATCAGTCTACGAGTATGTGAAATGGAAAAAGCCAAAGACTTATCAGCACCCCTAAGTACCAAAAAATTATTCAGCTTGGTTTCAATTACTACTTTTGTTCTGCTGCTGAATTATGTAATTTCCTAGAGGTTCCTTTTACTTCTCCCATGTCAAACATTTTTAACCTCCCACCAGAGCCTTTTTATTTTCTCTCAGCTCTCACTGCTGTCAAAATACTAATTTAGTTATCTGGCCATCATCTTTCTCACTAAAAAACAGTTTAATACAGCAGATTAGAATTTCACTACTTTCCTTATCCTGTTGTCTACTTTCTAATCAAAATTTCATGTCTGCCAATAACGGCTTTCAAATAAATAAACATCTGCTACCTGTTATAGCTACTGCACTCCATACTATACAACTAACAATTTCGGAGATTTGATATTAATTTAGACCCCAGCATTTGCTCCATCCCAAATTTTTCACAAAATCTGCTCAACTGATTAATGCCATATTACAAATTGTGTGATGTTCTAAACAATATCTCTGGGGATCCAGAAGAAACCCTATCAAAATCAGCTTTCCGTTTGCTGGGGAAAGGAATGGGCAATAATGATATTTACTTCTCCCATGCATTCATCTCTCATGAATAAAAAATGTCAAAATTTCAAATCCATTTATGAGTATATAAAAAAAGACCTCACATAGTTATCAGTTAGATCTGAAGACATCAGGCACGGGAGCATAAATGTATGATATGGTGTAAAACTTTAAGGGCTGGTCACTGCAGAACTATAAAATTTTAAATATCACTTATCAACTTAAGCCACTAGTTGACCCCTTATGTTTTAGTTTGAATCATTCCTCATTGCCCAATTTGAAAGCTGCAATATGTCAAAATTAACTAAACACTTTAATTGCATTAATAAAAATCATCCAGAGTCCAGAATCAACATAAAAGATTATTATTTCCCCATCCAAGCTTTATTCACTCATAAACACTTCAAGGAAGAGCAATGCTGAAGATACTTCAGCTCACAATAAGATGACATAAATCAATCACTTCAAATACTAACTCACTAATTAGACAAGACACAATTACCAAAACATTAGCTCGTTGTTGCTTGTAGTCAACACATACCTGCTCGTACAATTTTGTTTACTTTTAGCTCGCTTTTATCTATCTCACCACACAAGGCAATTGGCACTTACACATCTATTTTTTGATCTCTGACTCACTGCCAGTGATTGCCAACTTTGAAAACTTGTTGGAGAAGTAGTGTGCCATTAAGTAAGAAAAACATTTAACAAGAAGAAACCAAATTTAATAAGAATACAAAAACTCAAAAGGAAGTAATATTTGATGACATGGCTATTCCTATATTTAATGCATTACAACTACTTCAAAATTATGGGGTTTTACTAAGGAATAAAGGAGATTTTTAAGCCAAATTTTCGGGTAATACCCCTGTCCTTCCTCAAGACTGCAGCTGTAGTAGGTTTTTCTAAAAACCAAGAATAAAGGAGATTCTTAAGCCAAATTTTCGGGTAGTACCCCTATTCTTCCTCAAGACTACAGCTATAGCAGGTTTTTCTAAAAACCAGGAATAAATGAGATTTTTAAGCCAAATTTTTGGGTAGTACCCCTACCTTCCTTAAGACTACAGCTATAGTAGGTTTGTCTAGGAAACCAGGAATAAAGGAGATTTTTAAGCCCAGTTTTCGGGTAGTACCCCAACCCTTCCTCAAGACTACAGCTATAGCAGATTTTAGAAAAAATCTACCATAGCTGTAGTCTTGAGGAAGGCAGGGGTACTACCTGAAAAATTGGCTTAAAAATATCCCTTATTCCTTAGTAAAAACCCATAATATTTAAATAGTTGTGATATCAAAAGGAAGGTTAAGTTACAGGTAAACGTCATAGGGAAAATGGCAAAGTGTTAGAATTAATAAAGGAATAAAAAATTCAACCTACATTCAATATGTGTCACAGCAACGAAAAAGCTTATGCTACGGGAATGTTATTCAGGAGCAGGTTCAGTATGATTTACTCTGGTGTAAAAGAAAAAAAAAAAAAAGATGGGAATTTGAGGAGAAACACTGTGTCGGCTGCTTCCAAACTGAACAGAATGGACTTAAAAGTTGTAGCACTGTATGGAGCATTAGATGGCTCTGACTTTAGGGAAATGAATTTCTTTTCCAGGGATTTAAATATGGATGTTAAAACCAGACAGAGGAGAAAGGATATTGCTCTTAGGATTCCAAATAATACAGTTGGAAATGACAGCTGGAAAACTGAAGATGTAAAAGGTAAAGCTGGGAACAACTTCAAGTTAAGCACAAATGGGGAAAGGCTCACAGAACTTTATGTAATGAACACTTATTACTAATTGAACCATTACTAACACTACCTTTACTGAACTTATACCAAGTTAATTAGAACATCCTGATTTTAACGTGCATACAGTTTTTTGAAAGCATATTTTAATTTATGCAAATAAAGTTTATATTGCTGTACGTTCTATACCAGTGATATATCATGAATATTTCACAACAACGTTTTTAGGACCACCTTTATGCACAAGAGCATCCACAGCTTTGCTTGGAGGGAAAAGGACAAAACAGAAAAATTACAATTGCTTATGTCACAGCAGAAAAGGCACTTAAAGGCACCAGAATAGGTGAAGATACCAGAGTTTTCAAAAGTGGTGAAGTAAGCAAATATAATTTTTCACTAGTGTTTGCAGTTACAGTCAATTTTGAAGAAGTTACAAAACCAGCAAAAGATATTAAGATCCATTAGGACTGATAAACTGAATAATATAGAAGTGAAGCATTATTACCTGAGATGAATCCCTGGAAGTTATAGCAAAATCAAAACCTTATCTAGTTACAACACGGAGATTGAAAGGAACAGAAAAAAATGCATTACTGAGATTACAAGAAAAGCAGGAGATATAGCTGTACATAAAGAAGAAAAATCAGGACACTGTGGTGAAAAGCAGGATGGAGAAAAGCTGTCAATGAAAAGACCTTCTAAGAAATATGTACAGTGTTGGTCATAATATGAATAAAGATTGTAACAACATTTTCTTGAAAAGAAAAGAACACCTACACACAGGATGTTAAAGATGCACAAAAGAAAACATCCATGGACTTCATAAATTATGTGGAAACGAACTATCAAAACACCCTAAAAGTGTTACAGTTCTTGTGAAATATATGAAAAAGATCAGAAAAGTCTATAACTCAGGGTTTGTGCAGTTACCTTTGTTGGCAGAAGATAAGTTGAATATACTGAATATTTGGAAGGCATGTTGAATGAAAATCAGAACTTTGGGTTCTACATAATCACTTTCCCCATACTGCAAAATTTATATTTTTTGGAGTTAAACTCCAAAAATTATAAAACCACTGATGTACGCTTCATCTCAAATTTTAAACATATTACTCATGCTAAGTTATAGTGTAACTTAATAACACTATAACAAAACAAGCACTTAATCACAAGCATACAGCCCATGTCAAAACCACCATCTCCAATGTCTGATACTGAGTTACTTTTTCCAAGCTGTTTATACCCCTCCCACAGCACGCACTCCAGAAAAAAGTTAATGGCCTACGTCTCTAATTAAAAACCACTACTTGTCAGAATACTACCAATGATCCTGACTTGCAAGGCTCTTCATTGTACAGGCATGTCACTGACTTCAAAGCATACCTTTCACTTCACAACTTTAATACACTGAGCAACTAGTTCCAAAATACTCATTCAAAAGCCTTTTTCGGTTAAACAAACACCATCCATAAATTCTTATTCACCTCGTGAAGCTTTTCAGAAGGCTCCTAAGTACAAATTTATTATCCCAGTACATCCCATTCCTTCTAGCCACTGTCCTTCATTCAGCAGATTTCAAACTGTCTCTAAACTTCTTTTACAGAAATATTTGCACAAAATATTAATTAAGGAAATGCCACAGTAGTTACTACAATTCTCACACTCCTTTTCATGCAAACTAATACCATGACTGAGTTGACTGACTCTTGCCAGTTCTGAAGAGCAAAAACAATGCCTTATAGAATCTTTAGTGATTGTGTGTAAACAAAAATTATGTCATTTGACCATATTTAACCAATTACAGAATAGCATCATCATAACTAGCAGTTTTACCAAAAATCAGAGAAAACATAATACACTGCTGGACAATTCCTAAGGACGGATCATAAACGGCTGTATAGCGCATAAAAAAGTAAGTGTGGTCGGATGCTAAGTGAAATAAAATAATGTCGGAATGCCAGGACATTACAAGAAAGACAATTTATTGTGCTCTGAAATCCAGAAGGCTTTGGAACGTGTTCAAGGGACAAACAGGCCATTTTGTGCAGAATGCGTAAACGTGAAAAAAATGCAATTACCGTCCGCAGGCGTTCGGCATAAGATGTCAATACGGGATATGGCCGTCATGGAGGGCGATGCAAGATTCCACACGTCGTGTCATGCTTTGCACAGAATCATCAAGCAGCTGTTGGGGTAATTTATCCCATTCCTCTGTCAGTGCACGGATGAGGGTGTCCTTGTTTATTGGAGGGCATTGGCGACCAGCAAGACTCCTCCCTAAAGCATCCCACACATTTTCAATGGGATTCATATCTGGAGAACGTGCTGGCCATACGAGGCGTTGAATATCCTCGCTCTCAAGGCACTCCTGGGCAGCGACTGTTCGATGACATGTTGCGTTGTCGTCCATGAAAATGAATCTATCACCGACAGCACCACGGAACATGCAAACATGAGGTAGTAGAACATCATTAATGTATCGTTGCCCAGTCATAGTCCCAGTTGGAAGCACATAGAGGGACGTACGGCCATTGATCATGATGCCAGCCCATACCATGACACTACATGTCGGATATCGGCCCATTTCCTGTATGTTTACTGGACAATATGCAGTACCACTATCACGCCAGATCAGTTGTCGTCGACAATCAGACGATAGACTGTATCTACTCTCATCTGAGAAGAGGACAGCAGACCAGTCGTTATCAGTCCAATTGCGATGTTGATGGCACCATTGCAAACGGGCGGTACGGTAATGTCTGGACAATGGGATGCACACAACAGGACGGCGGGCGTATAGTCCTCCTTCATGCAAACGTCTGCCGACAGCTTTTCGGGAGATCCGCTTGCCAGTAGCAGCCATAAACTGATTTGCTACCTCACTAGCTGTGCTGCGCCGGTGTCCTTTTGTTGATAGCACTATGTACCGATCTTCTGCAGTGTCGTACTGCGAACACGACCTCCCCGTGAAGTTTGCTACACTCTCCATTTGTTTGAAATGATTTCCAAAGCCTTGAAACAACACTGTGGCTGACGTCGAACTCCCTGCCAACATCTGTTATTTTTCGCCCTTCTTCAATCTTGCCAATAATACGGCCACGCGTAAAGTCATCTAGGTGATGTCGGGAAGACATATTGAAAATTGCTACTTCGTCAATTGGTTCTTTCCCTTTCAACTTTGCGTTTGAACAACAACGTCAATACGCGTCAAATCCTTTATATCTCTTATCAGCGCTATGACGTCACGAACAAGTTCGGCAATCCATAATTTGCATACACACAACACGTCGTACTGTATCCTGCACCCATGCTAATTTCCACATTTTCCTGCCTTCCATTTTATGGTTGCTATCGTTGCTATTGTCATCCGTCCTTAGCAATTGTCCAGCAGTGTATCACTTCTTGAATATCTATGAACCTTCTGTGATGGTTGTCATCAATAACAACCTTGTCTTTAGTAGCTACCTGCCCACTGGTGCCTAGATTTTTATTCAAGTCTTCAAAATATTCATAAATTTATTAAATATATTGCCATCTAAATGCAGAAGCTACTTACCTTTGTCAAGCAAACCTAGACATTTTACCCTTTCTCAGATGTTTAACAAGATTCCAGAGAACAGTTTTTAGTCATTTTGGAAATTATTTTCCACATAATTCACAAAATCTATGTTGTTCATTCTTAATATACCTTGCTTTTCTTTTCAATAAACTGTTTTATAACCTTTACAGCTACAACAACAACAAAAACAACAACAAAAAACAGCTTAAATACTTCTACAAACCATTTTTGACAAATTTACCAACTTTTACTATCTATCATTGTTGTAAACTTTATCTCTACAAAATACAGTACAGTGCTTTTCTTATAGCATCAGTTAACCATATTATACACTCTACCTTAATGCTTTCACTCGGTTAAGCTTCAGTTATGCTACACAAATTGCAACAATACACCTCTAAAAAATCCTACCCCACTTCTATTATTGTCTATTAACTTTTTGCTGCATCTTAACATCTTAGCTGGCCTCTTGCAGATATCAAAAAATTGACTCACCATGTAGGTACTAGTCAAGAGTTATCACAACTTATTTTAAAACCTCTGAAACCTGGGTATCCTTTATTATATTCCTTAAATACTTACTACACCATTCCATAATGACAGTCAATTATAATGCTCATATTTCTTTATACTTCCCAGAAAGTAAACACATGGATATTTTAGTGCCTAAATTTGACTTAGGTACTAATTATGAATTCAACAACATAAGTCATCGAGTCTTCTTCCATATGCATTTGCAAATCATAACATCTATTTCTGAAATTTAAGCACTACAGCTTGAATTCTGACAGTCATTTGCAATTCTAATATTCAAATCACCAAGAGTCCCAAATTTTTTCCTGTATCTAGTTTTAACAAAAATTTTCAACATCCACAATCTGAAATTAAGAAGTACACAACTGATAAACATGATTTTCTAAAGAAACCTATTTAGTTTCCCATTAAAAAATAAGATACAAAAATAATTTTACTCTGAATTACTCACAAAAAAAATTCTTATTCTGAATTACTCTTTTTAAAAAAAAAAGTAATTCAAAATTTTCATTCTTTCCAAACGTGTTTAGTGAAAAAAAAAAAAAAAAAAAATACTGCACTATATGAGGTCAAATTTGAGGAAGACCTGAGCAATTAGACCATCATGAAATCATTTTAAGTAAACATATTTTCACTTTTGAAGATGACAATCTGATTTTTGGCGTAAATGTGACAAGGATGGTAAGTCAGATAATATCCGAAAACTTGAAAATTTTCATCGTCCTGGAGTGGGACTCGAACCCGCTCCAGGACGGATATTATCTGACTTACCATCCTTGTCACATTTACGCCAAAAATCGGATTGTCATCTTCAAAATTTGTATTATATGGCGTAATCCCGTATTTCTTTCATGATTTTCACTTGTAAAATTCTCTTTTAGTGTACCTGCAAAATATTTTTTAGGTTAACTACAAAATTTACACACTATAATTGATATTTTTGTACAAACCTGTCAGCTGCAAGATTCTTGCATTAGAAGAAACAGACCTTTCATAATCTCAGTTCAAAATTTTCATGACTTTGAACTATTTTTTTATGGAAAATTTATGAAGAAAATTCACAGATGGCAAACTTAAATCATTTTTCAATACCTATCAGATACAAAAAAGAACATCAGCTATGAATAAAATAATCTTCATAGGCTCTTCACTACACCAATTCAAAGCTTTCTAATTTAATAACTTTGAACATCCCAAGTAATATTTTATGAAATTCTTACAAAACTTGCAGATACCAAAACAATATGCATTAATATTTTTTTACACCAATTACACACTGAATAAAATTTGATAAAATCTCTCGAAACAAAAATGTTGCAGTTGATGAAAAAATTAACTACATAAATGTTGTTGTTTTTTTCAATTTCATCAAAATCTGATAAAAATCAAAGGTTCAAAATTTATGTGCGTAAAAAAACAAAAACAGATGAAGGATGACTAATTATTTCTGTATTCTGGTTTGATACACGTTTTTTAGAAACATTTTCCAATTTTTAACTGATTTTTTTCTATACTATAATGAAGTGATAATTTGCATTGGAAATCAGAAAGAGGTTAAATCTGATAGAAATCACAGAGAATAAATGTGTAACAACAGATTCAAAGTAAGAAAACTGTCAAACAAAGCCCACAGGTAAGGGTTTATAATTTATATACAAAAATGTCAAAACATTTTCTCTGTGGACATCATTCTAAAGTAGGAAATTTGCAATGATTCTGTGTTTGGTATGACATAAGTTTTTAGTGCATTAGCCTCACTCCAATGTTCTTTCTTTTTCAAAAAGTGGTCACATGTATTAAATTATTATCATTGTCAATCACAACTCTGCTACCAGCAGTCTTAACACTATACACCTGCGCTTTTGTGAATATGGACCATCTTCTGTGTCTTGAGCAAGCAGCTGAACTGACCACTAGCTATCTCTTCATTTTTTCTTATTTATTCTACATTAAAGTGAAACACATGAAAGAGTGATTCAATTTTTATTAAGGCTACTAACATACAAAACACTAATAGGATAAGTGATCATAAACATAAATATTATTGTTTGACATATAAAGGAAAAATGCTTACATATTTGAAAATTAATACCAGAGCAGAGCAATTCTGTATGCTTAAACAAGCATATTGTCACACCTTATGGTACCCCAAATCATTAAAACAGGTATTTGCAATATGTCTCACCAGGCCTTGATTTCGTTTGGGGGTTGTTTTTTTTTTTTTTTTAGCAGTAGCAATACTTGCTAGTGGCTTTATTTTTACTAGCAAATTGCATTATCTGTTAGCAAAAGTTTATTAACATTATACAAAAGAAACTTTAACATGTCTCCCTCCATTAGTCAATCATAACAAATTTTGATTCACCCCTGTAACTGTCACTTTGTAATGCTGAAAAGATTACAAATATTTAGACATAACTCACCTTTTCATGACCTGACAGATTAATTCTAACAATTTAATTCGAATACAAGTATTTAAAAAACATTTTTTTTATTTAACTTAATTCATAAAATTCAAGAACATTATTTAAAATCTTAAGTTATTTCCTGTATGGTTTATGATCTGGGTTTTGAGTCTTTTCGTCATACCACTTTAAAACAGCAGGCCTGGGGTCAAACTTGTCTTCCGACAAACCTTCAACCTCAATAATCATGAGAGCATTCAATGTTTGTAAGTTTAAACTACCCCTCCAATCACCCTGGATGCTCTTCATGAAACTGCACCCAACCTCACATGCAGAAGTAGATAAGGGAAATATACTGGATATTTCTACTAGTGTCAATGCTTTTATAATGTTTGTACTTTTCAAGAAACATTCGTTTCCAGAAAGCAATTGTTCCTTTTTGTATGTGTTTAAAATATTCCACATGCGCAATGCAGTGGCGCTGTACAGTTCACACTAAAACATTCAAAATTTTTTCACTAGCAACTTTTGCTAGAGCCACTTTTTATCACTAGCAAAATGCATTTGGTTGCTAGCAATTTGCTACTAACTGCCGGTCAAAATCAAGTCCTGTGTCTCACACCCTTGCACAGTCTGCCTTTTCTCCCTCAATCTCTCAGACATTTTTTGGCCCTCATTCATCTATAACTCAACACCAAGGAAGAAGTGGCTCTCAATGCTGAAAAGAAATGAATGCCATTTAACATCCAATGAAAATGTGCATAATGATTAGGAACAGAAAGCAAACAGTTAATTGAGATTTGAAATCTCATCTCTGCTGCTGGAAGCATGCACGTAAAAATTGCTGTTAACCTTGGCAAGTGTAGTTTATATATTCACCAAAGCAATCTGTGGGATCTGCTAGTTATCTTTCACTAGTACTTCCAGATGGTCCAGTGCATGGTCCTTAGACATGTGCCTTTCTTTTTCTTCCCACTGTATTCATCACTAATTAACTGTGGTTACCTCATGGCTAACACATTCAGCAATCTTACAGAAAGACATTCTGCCTTCATTAAAACTATGAGTTGGACATGAGGAGCAAAAAATGTTTGTTTGTTTTTTGTTATAGTAAGTACATTTAATAAATTTCAATTTAAAACTTTTGAAAAAATATTTTTTGATTAAAAACCAATAATTTTAATTTAAGATCTGTTTGGAAACAACATTACAGTACCTTCAATATTGAATCAAACTACCTGAAAAGAATTTCAACAAATTCTCTGAATACTAACACCAAATTTCATCAAATTCAGACAATTCTTTAATGATGTTCCAATTTCCATTGCCATTAGTATTGAAGGGTATATACATCAAAACATTTGAAGAAAAAGATGTATAACCATGAATTTATACATAAATATAAAAGAACAATTATCACCTTTTTAATTTTATTCCAGATTTAAACTCCTGCTCATTTTGTTTTTATTAAGCATCAAGTAAAAAAAGTTACTGTGTTTCATAGATTCCTCTGTTATTCTGTATATAAACTAATTAATGAACTTTTTAGCACGATGATATTTCAAATCTACAAAAAACATCTAATTTAAAGTTTCCTTACTCGCTTAGTTTATGCTTAGATTTGTGTTACCGGAAACAGGTATGTCACTGAAAAAGCATTTTGAACTTTTACGTTAGTCTTATTACATAATAAATTTTAATCTTTTCTTTATTTTCTTCAGATTATAAGCAACCATCCTCAAAAGGGGGAAAATGAATAATGTTTGGACATATCACACACACACACACACACACACACACACACACACACACACACACACACACACACACACACACACACACACACACACACAAATCAATTTGTTATATGTTCTACTGATTGCTTAGACCTTCCATACAAGGTACTGCTGACAAACAAAATGCAGAATTCAAGATTTAGGACCAATTACATGAATCTCATAGAAGTTTCTATAGTCTGTTATTACTCACTCTATTTTAGTGAATAATAATAGCTTAAGAGATTCTATAATGCAAAGGCCTGACATGACACCAGAACTCCAAATATAAGGCAAATAAAACTAGTATTTAGCTTGAACTATGGGAGTGTAATTAATGCAGTAAGGCAAAATTCATATAATTTATTGATAGAAAGGGCATTTCACGTATGATTTATTACGCACTAAACTTTAGGAATAGTAAGATCTTTCGGCTGAAGCATCAGTCTTTTTCACACTACAAGCAAGCACTCAAGTGGTTGACATCGTTTCTTTAGCTGTTGCAGTAGAGATTTTTGAATTATCAGAATATAGAAGGGTGTATCCGAATTGCAAGAGTTTTTATTGAAGAGAATTTCAATGATTTCAATGCTTTCTCTGTAGCATAATGAAAATTTGTTTGAGAAGGGTGTAATCTTTTTGGTAGAATTCCAGTTTGGAGAGGCAGAGGTCTCTTCAATAGTTAGAAGAGAAAGTGCAGAAGTCGGAAGACTTTTTCTGACATCTCTTATGTTCCAAAATTCTGCATTTATTTTATGAAAGGTACTACCAATATAACATTTTTTGCCTGAGGAAGTACACACAGGGATGACCAAGGATGGTCTAATGCAACAGAGGATCTCTGTCTTTAGATACTGATTGAATGGCAGTTGGAGAAGGATTAATTGCAAGCCTGTAACCAAACCTTTTGAAAATTTTGACAAGTTTGTAAATTTTCAAAAGTTTTGGTTACAGGCTTGCAATGAATCCTCCTCCCACTACCATTCAATCAATATCTTAAGACAGAGATCCCCTTGATCCTTAAGACCGTCCTGAGTATACCTCACCCCTGTGTCTACTTCTTCAGGCAAAAAACATTATATTGGTAGTACCTTTCATAAAATAAACTGCAATTTTTTGGAACATAAAAGAGATATCAGAAAAAGCCTTTCGACTTCTGCACTTTCTCTTCTGATTATTGAAGATACCTCTGTTTCTCCAAACTGGAATTGTACCAAAAGGATTACACCCTTCTCAAACAAATTTTCATTAAAGAGAGGGTTTCAGGCCGCCCCGGTGGCGCAGTGGTCTAAGCGATGGTCTCTGATCATTCGTCCGAACGGGGTCCGGGTTCAAATCCCGGTGAGGCATGGATGTTGTGTGTGTCTTACGGCACTGGTTCGCTCCCTTCCCTGGAACCAGTGACCCTAAATTAGGGACGGGCGACTGCTTATAGCCCATTGAGTTGCTCACAGTGGTCGTTAAACCTCCAATCAACAAAAAGAAAGCAGGAGGGAGATGATATTGCCACATATAGCAGAATGATTTCTCACTGATAAAAAATCTCCGTGCTCATCTGGTAACAATCAGATGCAACTGTCATTATTAGAATAAACTGAAAAGTCCCCAAAAGATAAAGAAATTCTGCCATTTTAAAACAGTATTTTTAAAACCCTGCTATAATTTTAGAGCAGGCCATATATGTAATTAGCTTTACCTAATTTTTATACCATATGTACACTTTACAGATACACCACAGTTTTCACATCAAAATTACTTGCTTTTATAAGCTTATACTTGTATGCAAACTTTTATTACAATATAACCAGGGTTTATGCTGTTGCTTGCTTTTTTTTGACAAATCATGACAAAGACAATAATTTTGCAACACAATGTCCCGATTGAGTCACCAAAAGGTGAATGTTAAAAATATTTCAAAATTCGTAGCAAGTTAGTAAAATCTCTTCAGCACTTGAAGCAATTTGCAGTTTTAAATGCTGGGAGAAAAAGGAAAAATGGAATCTTTTCTCCAAATCACTTGTTTTGAGTGCACATCACTTATGGCTGGTGGTGAACAATATGCTCACAAGCAGCATGTTTGACAGTACTGTGCTGCAGAAATAAAATCTCCTTAGAATATTACTGATTAATAAATGGAGTGCATTCAGATGTCCCATTGCTGCTAAAATAAGAAGTGCCACATACAATATTTTACCATTGTATAGCCCACAGGCTAGCTCTGGCTGGTCCCAAGCAGCTGATTCTGTACCTTATCTTGTGAAATGCCAATGATACTAAAGAGAATATATGCATATTTCAGTCATTCATCCAGCAATACAAGGATGTTAAAAATTTTTTGACAGTATTCTAAGAGATCAGCCAGAAAAAAAAATAATGTACAAATCTTGGGATTTAGATGGTTGTCACTGAAGAGTTTAACCACAGAAATAAAAAGAAAACTGGAAAATGCATGTTGCTGTGTAAAACAAAGACAGTTACCATTCTCAGATTTATTGGAGCAATAGCCTTTATCTCAGATGTTTTGTTTGTGTTACGGAAGTTATGTTAAATATTCCACAAAAAATCATGGAATGTCACGCAAAAAAAAATTTGATCTCAAGAAAAAAAAAATCATTCAAAAAAGGGCTTGAAGACCTACCATTTGGTTTTGGAATAAACAATGAGCTATTTATGAACCTCAGTATCTCCATTAATTACTGATACTTTGAGTTCAAAGCTTATTACACTGCCGGACAATTGCTATGGACGGATGACAATAGCAACGATAGCAACCATATAATGGAAGGCAGGAAAATGTGGAAATTAGCATAAGTGCGGGATACAGTAAGACGTGTTGTGCGTATGCAAATTTTGGATTGCCGAACTTGTTCGTGACGTCATAGCGCTGATAAGAGATATAAAGGATTTGACGCGTATTGACCGTTGTTGTTCAAACGCAAAGTTGAAAGGGAAAGAATCAATTGACGAACTTGCAATTTTCAGTATGTCTTCCCGACATCACCTAGATGATTTTACGCATGGCTGTATTATTGGCAAGATTGAAGAAGGGCGAAAAATAACAGATGTTGCCAGGGAGTTCGACGTCAGCCACAGTGTTGTTTCAAGGCTTTGGAAATCATTTCAAACAAATGGAGAGTGTAGCAAACGTCACGGGGAGGTCGTGTTCGCAGTACGACACCTGCAGAAGATCGGTACATAGTGCTATCAACAAAAAGACACCGGCGTAGCATAGCTGGTGAGGTAGCAAATCAGTTTATGGCTGCTACTGGCAAGCGGATCTCCCGAAAAACTGTCGCCAGACGTTTGCATGAAGGAGGACTATACGCCCGCCGTCCTGTTGTGTGCATCCCATTGTCCAGACGTCACCGTACCGCCCGTTTGCAATGGTGCCATCAACATCGCAATTGGACTGATAACGACTGGTCTGCTGTTCTCTTCTCAGATGAGAGTAGATACAGTCTATCGTCTGATTGTCGACGACAACTGATCTGGCGTGATAGTGGTACTGCATATTGTCCAGCAAACATACAGGAAAAGGACCGATATCCGACATGTAGTGTCATGGTATGGGCTGGCATCATGATCAATGGCCGTACGTCCCTCTATGTGCTTCCAACTGGGACTATGACTGGCCAACAATACATTAATGATGTTCTGCTACCTCATGTTCGCATGTTCCGTGGTGCTGTCTGTGATAGATTCATTTTCATGGACGACAACGCGACATGTCCTCGAACAGTCGCTGTCCAGGAGTGTCTTGAGAGCGAGGATATTCAACGCCTCGTATGGCCAGCACGTTCTCCAGATCTGAATCCCATTGAAAATGTGTGGGATGCTTTGGGGAGGAGTCTTGCTGGTCGCCAATGCCCTCCAATAAACAAGGACACCCTCATCCGTGCACTGACAGAGGAATGGGATAAATTACCCCACCAGCTGCTTGATAATGTTGTGCAAAGCATGACATGACGTGTGGAATCTTGCATCGCCCTCCATGGTGGCCATATCCCGTATTGAGATCTTACGCCGGAACGCCTGCGGACGGTAATTGCATTTTTTTCACGTTTACGTATTCTGCACAAAATGGCCTGTTTGTCCCTTGAACACGTTCCAAAGCCTTCTGGATTTCTGAGCACAATACATTGTCTTTCTTGTAATGTCCTGGAATTCTGACATTATTTTATTTCACTTGGCATCCAACCAGACTTACTTTTTTATGCGCTATATAGCTGTTTATGATCCGTCCTTAGCAATTGTCCAGCAGTGTACAATAAAGATGTAACTAAAGAAACGAATTGGATAAAGTCAAATTTCATGTGTAACCTTATGGAAAGTTTTGCTGAGAGGATTGGAGATATTGAAATATTAAAATGCAAACACTCGGCAAAATATTAAATAACACCAGATTAGACAAAATAAATAATAAACACCATAGAGAATCCTGCAAAGTACATTCCATAGATGAATGGATATCAAAAAGAAGACTAGATTTGGTGAAATCAGGTAGGGAAGGAAGAAATGCCTGGCCCAGTCAGGGCTTGAGGTTAGCTGAGATGGGGGGTGCGGGTTGAGCTTTGTAGACATCACTTTTTAAAGCAAGATCTGGTATCTCACACCAATCTCCACTCACTAAACTTAATGACGACTCGGGGGGATGCCAAGATGCTAAGTAATATGTCAATATTGTGACTTAAGAGCAGAACATCAAAATATCCTGAAGGACATCATACCTCAGTCATACTCAAGACATCTCATCAATTCTACATCATCCAATAACAAAAGTTTTGAAACACAAAATTCGGGACTGTGTTCTCATATACCAAAATGTGAATACAGGACTCTTGCATCCCCACTGTAGTGACAGGTTGTTCCTTAATTATGAAAACACAGATTTAACTCATTTGAGAATACCATCTCTTTAGGCTAGAATTCTCAAGATTCGGTACCAACTGAATTAGGGCTACAAGTACTGCTGTTCCCAGAAGATGGCATTCAAACAGCAATACTGTGATTTCACTATGGTGAAGTGTGTGTGTTTTTTATGGAAATTAGCAATTGAGGTCTACAAAACTGCAGTACAAAAAAAAAAAAAAAAAAAAAAAAAACATTTGGTAGGCATTTGACTGCAGGTGCATTGCCACAGTACTTGCACCAATGACCTAAAACTCAATGTGAATATTAAGTAATGTCAACTATGTGAGCTGAATCCATTTCGCCCACACACACATCCGAAGCAAGTAACACTATCAAACAAGTCATGTTCATGATACACAATGCAGGGAAGAATATACAATCAACCGAAAATAAGAAGGGGGAAAGATCTCAAAAATACAAATTACCTGAAATCTGGAATACCTGTTGATGTGCTGATACCAGCACCAGTATGCACAACAACATGTTTAGCTTGTTTCATTAATTCAGCTAATTTATTTATTTTTCTTTCAACTTCTTCAGCATCATCATGAATCTGTAAGTACAAAAAATGAGAAACTTTACCTTTTTTTAAATTCATGTAGTGTAATAAAAAGAATAATTTCACTCTTTATGTATGACATATACATTGAAGGAAAAAAAACATCCGAACACCACGAAAAAATAGTTGTAGAGGAATGAAATGGCGGCAATACATTTGTATAGGTAACATATTTAATCGATTAAGGTTTCAAGATCACAGCTTAATGTAAGCGTGAGAAAAGCCATTTTAAATGTGAAATGCTGGTACATTAATAACCGGTGTAACTGCCAGAATGTTGAATGCAAGCACGCAAACGTTCATGCATTGTGTCGTACAGGTGCTGGATGTCAGTTTGTGGGATGGAGTTCCATGCCTGTTGCACTTGGTCGGTCAATACATGGACGGTTAATGCTGGTTGGGGCTGACGCTGGAGTTGTCGTCCAATGATGTCCCATACGTGCTCGATTGGTGAAAGATCTGGTGATCTAGCAGGCCACGGCAACATGTCGACATTCTGTAGAGCATGTTGGGTTACAACAGCGGTATGCGGGTGAGCGTTATCCTGTTGGAAAACACCCCCTGGAATGCTGTTCATGAATGGCATCACAACAGGTTGAATCACCAGACCGACGTACAACTGTGCCGTCAGGGTGCATGGGATAACCACGAGAGTGCTCCTGCTGTCATAGGAAATTGCTCCCCAAACCATAACTCCAGGTGTAGGTCCAGTGTGTCTCGGCCGCAGACAGGTTGGTTGCAGGCGCTCACCTGGCCTCCTTCTAACCAACACACAGCCATCACTGGCACCCAGGCAGAACCGGCTTTCATCAGAAAACACAACAGATCTCCACTCCATCCTCCAATGAGCTCTAGCTTGACACCACTGACGTCGCAAACGGCAGTGGTTTGGAGTAAGTGGAATGCACGCTACAGGGTGTCTGGCTCGGAGCAGTCCTTCAAGTAACCGATTTGTAACAGTTCGTTGTGTCACTGTGGTGGCAACTGCAGCTCGAATTGCTGCCGCAGACGCGGTACGATGCGCCGCGGCCATACGCCGTACACTGCGGTCTTCCCTCTCAGTAGTGCCACGTGGCCGGCCGGAACCCGGTCTTCTTGAGGCAGTACCTTTCCTTGACCACCGCTGCCAACAATCATGCACAGTGGCTACATTCCTGCCAAGTCGTTCTGCAATATTGTGGAAAGAAAATCCACCTTCTCGTAGCTCTATTACACGACCTCGTTCAAACTCCGTGAGCTGTTGATAATGGCTTCTTCGTCTTCTTAAAGGCATTCTTGACTAACATCAACACACTACGTCGAATCTCAGCGATAACTAATGCTCACGAACGTTACAGCGCGTATTTATAGCAAACCTGCTTTGCTTGTTCCGAGGCGCTACTAGCGCCACACGTATGCGCCGAGCGCGAAATTTGCATAGATGTCATCTTACAGATGTACTCTCACCGCCTACCAACTGTCATTTATCTAACACAACCCCTTCTTGGTGTTGGGATTTTTCCCCCGTCAGTGTATATATACTAGTAAAAACCTGAATTACATCGATCACTGTCTGAAATGCACTTAGCCACAACTATTACTTCTTATCAGATGAAATACAGGAACAAAATCATAAACCTTGATCATATTGATAATGGAGTAATGATAATACAATTCAGAACATAAAGAAACTTTTCATTTGCCATAAAAGATTTCCAAATGAAAAGTATGCTTTAAAATGTGCTGAATGTAATTTAAATCTGGAAATCTTGTCTAGCAACTTATACAAAAATTTTCAACATGTATGAAATCTGTAATCATTACCATGGGTGCCGACTATGGGGGTAAGGTGAATCTTGCCCCTCCAATAATTTTACTGAGGGAGAAGTGCCCACCCAATATTTTTCATCCTGTTTAATTAAATAATCACTTTAGCCTCATAAGGTGAGGTGACTTATTTCCAAAAAATTAATAAATAATAAAATAAGCAAACTTTTTTCCCATATTCAGTCAGCATTGCTCATTTGAAAAGAAATTGGATTGTGAGCCCCGTATTGTGTTTGATATGTGGTAAATGTTTAAAACAATCATCAAAAACAAAATAAATATAAATACAGAAACATATCATCTCTGGCACCTTTATTTATCTATTTACTTTTTATCTATGTATTATTTTTCACTTCTTATTCTTTGTTTAAGAAACCCAGCTAATTTTTCATTTTTTTTTTTTTTTTATAATGTTTGGAAATAAAATCTCTCTGGAAGTTTTTATAAAATCACAGGTTGAACTTTATTTTTGAAAATATTGATATTCTGCAAAAAAAAAAAAAATATTTCTGTTTCTTTGTTTATTTGCTGATGAGTAATTACAATTGCATTTTAAAATATACGCCGAATCTCGTAGTTTATCTTTTTCCCCTTTTTTAAAATTTCTTCCTCAACAAAGGAAGAGATATGCCCCTCCCATGTCTGATCTCTTCACATCTGCCCCCCAATAATTTAGTGAAGTTGGCACCCATGATCATTACTGAATTCTCAACACATCAAGGCTAATGTCTACCCAAGTCTTCATCATCATTGTCAACCATTATCAAATCTAAAATTTCAGCTGTCCATCGATGGTCTGTCCTTCTGGCAGTATGTCCAGCCCATTGCCATTTTAGGGATTTAACTCTGATCGTGATGTCTTCCACTCTTGTCATTTTTCGGATTCACGAGTTCCTCTTCTTATCTCTCCTGGTTACACCAAGCATGCACCTCTCCATGCTGCTTTGAGTTGTCTGCAGCCTTTGTATGTCTTTTAGTTAAGGTCCACGTCTCTGCACCATACGTAAGCACTGGAAGGATGCATTGATCAAACACTTTTCTTTTAAGACATAATGGCATATTGCTCTTGAAAATTATGCTGTATTTTCCAAAAGCTGTCCAGGCAAGTTTTGTATGCCGATTAATTTCTTCATCAATGTGACCCTCACTTGATATCTGCTGTCCAAGATAAACGTACGTGTCTGTTATCTCCAGCTTTTCTCCATCAATCGATAAATCTTCATTTCTTGTAAAAGCATTGAACATCACTTTTGTCTTCTGAAAGTTCATTTTTAATCCCACTTCTTTACTCTGGTCAGCAAGTTCCTGGATCATACTCTGCAGCTCTGATGGGGTAGTTGCAAAAATGACTGTCATTAGCAAAACGAAGGTGAGTTAGATAATCTCCATTAATTCTTCTGCCTCTGCAAACTGTACGCGAGTATTTCCACGCTGGTTTCTGTTGCCGTGACCGAATTTACCTACTGAAGTTTCATTCTGTTGCCGTTGCCCTATTTTTGCATTGAAATCTCCCATAATTATCTTCAAGTGCTGCTTACCTTTATTATTTAGATGACGAATTTCCTCATAAAATTCTTCAATTTCTTCTTCAGGATGACTTGTGGTGGGTGCATAAGTTTGAATAATCTGAGACTGGTATCTTTCCGAGAGTTGGATAACGAGTCGTGCAGCTCTGTCAGAGAAACTTTCAACTTCTACAACTTTATCCTTCAGTTTCTTGTTTATTATAAAACCAACACCACTAGTTCTGCCAGTATCAGTCCCACGATAGTAGAAGAGATGCCCACTTTTCATTTCAATGAGATCTTCTCCTTTTCTCCTTACCTCACTTAGCCCGACGATGTCCCACTTGATCCTTTGTAGTTCCTCTTCCAATTCAAGAAGCCTTGAATCAGAAGATAGGGAGCGTCCATTATACGTAGCCAAGGTCAGCATCAGATGGCAGCCTAGTCCGGTCCTCCGGAGATTCTTAGCACCCTCTGCCTTCATGTCGCACTGGCCGCTGCCTTGGCCAGGTACATTCCAGCTGCCGGAGACTGAGGGCCAAGATTTAAGTTGTGGAGTCGTTTTGGAGAGGTTTGGCCATAACTCACCATGCTGGCCAAGCGGGTTGGTGAGTGAGGGATAGCATTTCCTCTAATCCTGATGGTATAGTTATACCGCTATTGGCGGTCGTCAGAGCCCCTTTAGTGGGAACAGGATGTACCACGAGAAGGCAGGGTTGACATTTGTCAAGGAGAGGCTGTGATGTTACGCATCACCTGACCTTACAGCCAAGTCTTACTAACAGTTTTTCTTTCTATTTTTAATTAATAACATAAATTCATCATATCTTTAGTTAATGTTATGTAAAAACCGTAGAACAGAACAAGTGTTGTTCTAACTTCACCATACTACAGTGATTATCTTCGACTTTTCCTTCTCAAAACAGTGAACAAAAGAAACATGATCTACTTCTACAATCAATGTGATTATTGGTTTCCCCCTCTAAAACAAACATAATATGGTATGGGATCTTTTATCCAATGTCCTGGTATCCAGAACACTCCAAAAACTATCACTGTTCCGGAGCAAATAAATTAAATTAAAGCCAAGAAATATCAGAACCCATAATCCTTGATTTGGGTGTCCTAAATTACAGAGCAAAAATCCATGATGCTAAATTATTCAGATAGGCTTAGATGTTAATTTGTTGTAAGAGAAAAGTAAATTGGAGCAAGTTTTTAAAGATTTTTTAATCTTGCCTTAGCAAAAGTAGGAACAAAAAACAGAATTGGTTGTCTCTGCTAGTGGATGATTTCTAGCAATCTGTATCTTACTTTTTGAAGCTCTACGGGAAGATCTTTTTTTACATGCATCTCATTCAGATTTACATTTGGTGAAGATCTAATTCAGATTTATGTTTGGTGAAGGTCTAATTGACATATTATGAGAAGCTTAACAGTGATCATAATTAATGAAGCTTTTGCATAGCTTGTGTGAACACTGCCTACTCATCATGGAAGGACTTGATCCAAAATCCTGCACTTCATGGAATTACCAACCAGCTCTGAACAGAATTACCAAACAATGCTTCATCCTCAGAGTACCTTAAAGATTGTCAGAGGGCAAGTTCCAGTGTTGTCATGCTTCAGCTCCCTGGTTCTGTGCTTCACATCACAATTTTCTCTTATCCATCCCCTTTTTCTCTACTAATAAATTCCCTACTTGACTTTTATCCTCATCCTCAACCTCCCTACCATCAAAATTTTTCTCACATCTCTAAACTTAAACTATTCCCTCCGGATTTTCTCTCTCTCTTTAATATCCTTTGACAGTGTCCTTGTTACCCATCCTAGTCTTTCCTCCTTTTCCTTGGATGCAATGGAAGTCTGTTCAGAGTTTGGCAAAGTCTACATCTACAACTCTCATTCATAACTTCATCTCCTTTTGCTAGAAAACTTTCCAATTAGGGTGCACTACCATGCATCTCAAATTTTCTATTTTTCTGGCTATCTGACTGGATGTGAATTATTTTCTAAAGCTGTAGATTGGTTTATTGTTCCTAAAAGAAGCATTATTCACAATCATAACAATCATATAATGGTTGTTGTAATATCTTTAACCATATATATTACGTGATATTGTATTTTCTTTTCTTTCAAACAACATTATGTTATTGCTCAAAAATTACTGTTATACACGTTGTTAGTGATAATGTTATTTGGTACTGGATGCTTTCATATAATTATTACATAATAGAATAATATAGTACAATTATATAAATAAGTAACTCATATGATAATGTTTTAGGTTGTCATTTTTATTCATGCTCTTGGTTTACGCATTTAGAATTTTTTTTTTTTTTCGAAAACTATATCAACTACCTGACTTATCCAATCCGGTGCGTAAATGACATCCTTTGTTGATTTAGACCAGCTACGTTCGGAAATTATTGATTTATCTTTCACTTCTTTTTGATCCAAAGTTCAAATATTTCGTTAAACGTTCATGTCGAAACATTTGGTTTCTTCTATTATAATTATTTTACGATCCCTTAACTTCAAATTGCAATTTCATGATTTGGCAAAGTGGACTCCCTTTTATAAATGCTAATCATCGATTTTGGTAAAACATTTGCAGAATATGGAACATCGGAGTCATCAAGGAATGATGTTTAAGCACCGGATCGAATGACAAGGACAATCGGACTTTATTAAAAATAAGAAGAAAAAGAATTATAATAGAAGAAACCAAATGTTTCGACATGAACGTTCAACAAAATATTTGAACTTGGATCAAAAAGCTTGTCTAAATCAACAAAGGATGCCGTTTACGCACCAGATCAGATAAGTCAGATAGCTGGATATAGTTTTTTGAAAAAAAAAAATTCTGAATGCATAAACCAACAGCATGAATAAAAATGACAACCTAAAACATTATCATATGAGTTAATTATTTAGATAATTGTACTATATTATTCTATTATGCAATAATTATATGAAAGCATCCAGTGCCAAATAACATTATCACTTACAACATGTATAACAGTAATTTTTGAGCAATAACATAATGTTGTTCGAAAGAAAAGACAATATTCACACTTTCCTATAAATCAGGAGCTGAGTTTTGGCAGCCAGGGACATCAGGGTTACACGCAATTTTTTACGACAAAAATCCTTAAAAAACATATTACTCAAAATACCTTTCCTTTTGCAATATATTTACTATTTGCAATTCACTAGATAAGTTATTACTAGAGACATTGTTTTCTGCAACTTAGGATGAAAAGCTCCATAGCAGAGACAGTGCAACAAGGCAACTCCCATCACAGATTTCAGAAAACTGTGCAGAATTTAAATGTATAAGAATAAATATAGATATATAATGAAATTTTCAACATGCATCAGAAACATAGAAGCTAGTACAGTACAAGCCAAAATATCTAAAAGTCATTAAAAAGTTTTTAAATATGTTCAATATAAAGGACTCAATTCAGTAATAAATCGCACCTCATAGAATTCAGAAAATCATCATCATTAAAGTTGGATATAATTTCCACCGAGTTTCTAAAACATCAAAAGTGCAATAGCATCATTCCATATGAAGTGGTTCCGAAAGAAATGAAATTGTTGCTTGATCATTTTTAAAAAATCTGATTGAGCAACACTCTGGGTTGTTCAACTCAATTCAAAATTCAACTTTCAATGCTTTTAGATTGTCTTTTTAACTTTGTAAATATTTTAGAATTCAATTTTAAGTGCATCCCTCAAGAGTGAGTTTAATCATGGTTTTACTCAAAAAAATTGTGTGCAAGTTCATTCCATAAAAAAAGGCATATTAACTTGCTACAATAAACTTTTAATTTTTATAGATTATACCCTTCCACATACACTGAAGAGCAATTGAATTACAGATACCTGTTTAGTAACGTGTAGCACCACCTTTCGCCCTGATGACGGCGGCGATTCGTCTCGGCATTGACTCGACAAGAGACCGGAAGCGTTGGGAAGCCATACGGATCCATGACCCCTGAACAAGCTCCCACAGTTCACAAAGATTTGATGGAGGGGGTCAAAGCCTCGAACATCTCTCTCGATGGCATCCCAGATGTGCTCGATGGGATTGAGGTCAGGTGACCTAACTGGCCAAGGAAGCAAGGTTACGTCGGTGGAGTGTTCATCCAACCATTCGGATAGAATTCGGGAGCGATGGCATGGTGCATTGTCTTGTTGCAGGATGAGATCCCCAGTGGGATGTTGAAGACGCACAAACGGGAGCAAATGGTCGTCCAGGATACACCAGTAACGTTGACCTGTGAGGGACGATGTCACACGTACCACCAGGGGTCCCATTTCAGTCCACATAAACAGTCGCCAGACGAGAATACCACCCCCATCAGCTTGAAGAGTACCCTGCTGGCAAGAGGATCCATCGCTTCATGTGGTTTGCGCCATACTCGTATCCTGCCATCCGCATGTACCAATGTGAATCTCAACTCATCAGTCCAGGCAACATTTTTCCACATGTCTAGGGTCCAGTGGCAATGTTCCTGCGCCTATGCTAATCTTTGCACCCTGTGATGTGCGGTCAGTAGCGGTACCCCAGTGGAACGATGGCTTCTGTACCTCATAGCTAGGAGATGGTTCTGGATGGTGTGGCTGCTTACACGTTTTTGTGAACCAGCGTTAAATTGCCAAGTGATTTCTTGCACTGTGGCCCGGCTATCTGCTGTTACAATGCGAGCTAGACGACGATGACCCTGCTCATCCACACGTTGCTGTCCACGGCAGTTGGTTCTTGCAGGGATGGTTTTACCGGATTGGATGTACTCACGGTGCACCCATGACACAGTGGCTCGTGAAAATCCCAGTGCCTGCAAGACTTCCAAGATGGAGTGACCCATTCGTCGGGCTCCGACAATTTGCCCACGATCAAATGCACTTAGATCCTTCGTCTTACCCATACTGCATCCAACTCTAACTGATTCTTGTCGCATCCCTCCTCATATTGTCAAATCGCTGCATACGTCATGTCGTTTCCGTTTACAGGGCAGCCCACAGCGCCACATTTGCATAACGCCAGCTGTCTCTAATTCAATGGCTCTTTAGTGTACTACGAGGGTCACTTAAAAAGTAACGAGACTGATTTTACATGGGGCAAAAGTGTAATGCAGTAAACATACTCACACTTACATACTTTCAAAGTATTCTCCACGCTACCTGAATGCACTGGTTCCATTCTTCTACCTGCTTTAAGGAGGTGTGTTCAAAGATCTTCCTCGACATGTGGTTCAGAATACCCATTACAGCATTGTGTAGTTTAATATTTAATGCAAACCAATGCCAACGAAGTTGTTTTTTACTTCAGGGAATAGGTGAAAGTCACATGGCACCAGGCTCAGTGAATATGGAGGGTACACCATCATTTCGATGCCTAGATCCTGGATAACCTGCTGAGGAAGAATGCGCAATGTGCAAAGGCATTATCTTGACACAAAATCCAACAGTCTATGCATATTCTGGGCACTTTGGGAAATTATTTTCTTCAGAGGACCTTTGAGAACTTCAGAATAATGGGCACTGGTAACAGTATTTTCGTGTGGAACAACATGGTCATACACAATTCCCTTTTTATCAAAAAAAAACCCAGGTGCATGACCTTCCCTGCACTTGCTTGAACCTTTGCTTTCTTGGATCAGGAACTCTGTGGGTGTTTCCACTGGGTGCTCTGTTGCTTTTTTCAGGATCGAAATGGTGAAAAATCACATGTGACTCAATCCAAAAAGTATGGAACACATTGTAGCCATCACTGCCATTGATGACAAGTAATAACACAATTTGCCTTGTGTTCATCAATGGGTAAGTGGGGAATACACTTTGCAGCGACTTTTCAGTACCCCGCCTGGTTTCTCATAATGTCATTAATGGAACCAATGGACATATACATCACATTCGCAACCCTTTGGAGGTCTTCACACAGTGCCTTGATGTCATTGACATTAACCTCTGTAGTCGATGTTGAAGGCCAACTGGAACATGGTGCAAATTCCAGACACTCTTCACCATTCACAAATTTCTTGTGCCACTAAAAAACTCTTGCACAGGACAAACATCTTCCTTATAGGCTGGATGCTGTTCATCTTATGAGAGAAGCTTGGGATAGTGTCACTCCGACAACCATTAAAATTTGTTATAGGAAGGTTGGTCTTCTAAAGGAGACTTTAGTAGAAAGCACTGAAGTGAATGATGATGATTATCTCCCCATATCAGAATGGTTAAAAAGTAGAGATTTAACAATTGCAATTCTCTTGATGATTTTATCGACATTGATGCTGCGGTCCTAACAACTGGAATTTTAACGGGTGAACAAATTGTGCAAGAAGTCCTTGCGCTGAATGAAGAAACTGAAACCGACAGTGAAGGCGAAAACATTATACGGAAACACAAGAAGTTGTGACTTACAATCATGCACAAGATGCCTTGGATGTTTTGACTAGATTTTATGAAACTAATTCTGGCAATGAGTGTGTGTTCAGTGCGTTATCAGTTGTTAAGCGTAATCTGATGGATTTTCGGTTGTAGTCAATGACAACGCAGCTAAAATTAACCAAATTGTTTCATACGAAATAAAAAGGATATGTGCTTTGGGCAGATAGTACTGTACCCAGGGCAAGATTTCATCTTTTTGCTCACTAGCAAATTTTGCTAGTGACCAAATAGTTTGCTAGCAAAACATTTGCATGACTAGCAAGTAAAACTAAATCACACCGTAACTTATTTTCTAATAAAGTTACACAGAAATTTAAATATGTGTATAAATATTTTGATTTACTTTTTTTAATAATGAATAGAATCTTAGATAAGTTTAGAGACTATCTTTATTATTAATTTCTAACAAATTCTCATACCACATGAATATATTTCACTGACATTCTAATTCAGATTTCTTCCCATATGGTTTACGCTCAGGGTGTCTGACTTTGTCATCATACCACTTTATAACTGCTGACCGTGGATTAAAAATCTCTTCTTGTGGCCCTTCTACAGTATTTCAATTGTCATCAGAGCATTTAAAGTTTCAACAGACAAATTGTTCCTCCAATCCCCTTGTATTCTTTTTAAAAAACTGAATCCCACCTCACAACATGCAATACTAAGTGGAAGTATCGCACAAATTTCTGCTAAACTTCTACACACTTCATATCTGCCAACTACCACACAATGCCGTAGTTTCTACGGAATTAGTTGTCTCACTACGGAACTCGCTATCAAAACTACGGATTCTACAAATTTTCATTTTGTTTCAAATTTTTCTTTTGCTATTATTTTTATGATATAGAAGAGATTCTTACAGGGATTCGCGGAATACCGCTTTATTATTTATTTTTTTGTCATCAATTAGATCATTCTGAAGATCGATATTTGGGGAGAGGGGGGGTCGTCTTCCATCTGGAGACGAAATTTCGTGCTTCAAAACTTTCGAACACAGTAGTGAAACGGAGTAAGAAAATTTTGCCGTAATCGCAAATTGTTCTCCCAATGTTGTCTTTGTGTCTGCTTTTCTTGTTAAATATCCTTTTATTGCATAAATGTTTGCATTTTAGCTTGAAACTGTGGAGAACAATTTGCAAAAACGAAAGTTGTCTGCTGCAAAATTTTTCTGTAAACTTCAGGCATGAGATTCTTCCGTGAATTCAAGGAATTCCGGCTTTTTTCGTTATTATTAGAATTTCGTCTTTACGAAACTAGAAAACGAAAGGTCGACGGAATTCGGATTTTTTCTGTAATCATTTTTATTTTTTTCTCACGATGTTGCCTCTGTCAAGTATTATTGCTCATTAACATTTTACTGGATAAATATTTGTATTTCAGCTTGAAAATACAAGGAAAATTTCCAAAACCAGAAGTCAGACGAAGCAAAAGTTTCTTCCGTAATCGTTTACCCCTCCACGAACACGTTTCGTAAAAAAGCGTCTATCTATGCCACGCAATAAAGGCGATCGCTTGGCTTAGGGTACGACAGGAGTTGAGGACAAAGTTCGTGGGACAAAAGAAGGGAGGGTGGCAGAGCAGGTGGTCAAACAACCGATCCATCCCAGAGCTCTGGGTTGCCACAGCAACCATTGCCGACGTCACGTTCAGTTTCTGTAATAGACCAATGAGGGCACGATGGAGAGGAGTTTCATTGCGCTTCTACGACAGTTTGGAAGGGATGAAAGATATGGGGAGGATAGGTATTAAGTGTCGAAAGGAAATTGACGAAAGAGAATCGCTGATCGTCGCTGTTTTAACAAGTGATAATAGAAACTGTTATGTAAACTTTGTGGATTAATAATGATTTTTGGTTACTTTAAATAAAGAAATTACCTTACTAGCAATATTTGCTACTGCAATTTTTTTCACTAGCAAATTTGATTTTTCACTAGCTATTTGCTAATCGGTGAAATCGCGCCCTGACTGTACCTGTGCTTAATTTTATCTAAGTACTGTATGGTACAAAAATTACAATACTGTGTAGAACATATTGTATTTCATACGGTACATATGTAGTTTATATGTCCGTTATTCAAGAATTTCAACTTAATCTGCATCACATTGTATGTACTTACATATGTATGTACTATAGTATGTATAATGGTACCTATAGTTCTGTGTGTATGTAGCTGTACGTACGCATTTTTCAAGAATTCCACAACTAACCGAAATATTGTACGGTAATTTCAACTAAATGTAAGTACTATGTATTTCTTAACATTAAACATTGTATGTACTATATTTGATAACGAAATTTATCTTTTGAATGATTTCTTTGATATTTTGGGTCTTTCCCGGATAATACAAGTAATGGCTATAACGAGCAATTTGTTTGATCCCGAACAGCTCGTCTTAACAGAGTTCGACTGTATATAACGAAAATTTTCTCTAGCTTCCCCTACATTGCTAGCAGCCTCCCCTAGAATTTACCACTACCTATGGTACTGTGTAAAGTTGGTTAACAGGCAATGACAATAAACATGGAAAAATTATTTCAGCTAGCCTTCTGATTATCAGCACATCAAGTAGTTCTGTACAATTCATGCAAAATTTTGCTTTAATTGGAATGCTAAGTAACAGTTTTGTACCAAAAAAAAAAAAAAAAAAAAAAAACATAAGATTTGTGGAAATAACTTTTTTATGGGTCTTATAGAGGTTATTATTCAAAAAAGTTTGTGGTCAAATTTTCGAACTAATGCCTAATTCATCATCAGGACTGCGTCACTGGAGTAGTTGCTGCCACTCAGTCAGAAGTGTCCAACCACAATTATCGTTAATTGTGGTACTTCATCTCACTATTTTCATCCCTTCTTCTAGTTTCCTCTTTACTAAGTTTGATTGGTGGGCAATTATTCTTACCGAGTCCCAATTTATGGAGTGTCCACTTGCTTGTATATATCTGTTTAGCCCTGTTTTGTTACTAATGTTCCTAACAGCTGCTTGGTGTTCTTTCATTCAGACTTTAATACTTCTTCCTGTTTCTCCTATATAGCTGAACCTGCAGTTACAGTCAATGCAATATACTACTACTCCTTGTAATTGGATGTCTGTTTCTTTCTGTTTTAGAGCTGGCAGGAATTTCTATAATTTGTATCGACTGTAACTGCAGGCTCAGCTACACAGGAGAAACAGGAAGAAGTATTAAAGTTCGAATGAAAGAACACCAAGCAGCTACTAGGAACATTAGTAACAAAACAGGGCTAGACAGACATATACAAGCAAGTGAACACTCCATAAATTGGGACTCAGTAGGAATAATCGCCCACCAATCAAACTTAGTAAAGAGGAAACTAGAAGAAGGGGTGGAAATAGCAAGAAGTACCACAATTAACTATAATTGCGGTTGGACACTTCCGACTGAGTGGCAGCAACTACTCCAGTGACATAGTCCTGAATGTGAACTAGGCTTTAGTTCAAAAATTTGACCACAAACGTTTTTGAATAATAACCTCTATAAGACCTGTAAAAAAGTTATTTCCACAGTAAACTATGAGTAGAGGTGCCATAAATTCATTTACAACTAGCAGAAGATTTGTTTTATGGAAATGAAATGTTGAATTATAATATAATTATTTATTTGTAGATTCTTTGCCCATTAATGGAAACTACTTGATGAGCTGATAATCAAAAGGTTAGCCATTACTTCTACTCTGAATATTTTTTTTTTTCCAAATATAGTTGCCGAACTAGGCAACTAATTCAATTTTTACATACCATGGCCAATAATTTACATGTCCCAGGCATCTTAGGCTTGGAATTTTTCAAACCCTGCTTTAACAATTGGTACAAGTTTACCTGCCATGATGTTTAGATACTCCTCCAAAGAAGGAGAGAACTGATGTTTCCCCATATAAATCTTCATATTTGTGAAATATGATATGTACTTCCCGTTAAACAATGCAAACTATAAAAGCTTCCTATAACAAAATGACAAAAATCTAATGACTGGACTCTCAAAGTGTTACATGAATCTTCCCATGGCAGTTGTTGTTGGGTTTATTTTTCAGACCCAATGGCTCTCTGTGCACCACTACATGACACTTTTCTGACCTTCAGTAATAATATTATATATATTTGAAATTATACTAATTAAAGAGTTTACAGTGTGCAACTACATTGTTTTTCAATGCTTCCAAATTTTTCAAAAAAATGTTTAGAAAAGGAATGCCAAACTTTCAGCACTTGGTAAATATAGGAGGATGATTACAATATTCAACTAAAACCAATTAAATTACATGACTAATTATATTGTAAAGGCAATAGATTAACTAATTGTAATGTTTCACATGTTATATGTTATATTGTCTTCGATGTAGGACGCTTTGCAACTAAAATGGCAAAGTTAACATTATTATTAATCATCTGAACAATAAGCATGACTAATGACAGAACTCACCATGGTATTGTCTTAGTGCACTAGCTAACTTCTGACGAAGTATCATTCGTATTTACGGTATTGGCCTCTCAGTCTGATATTCTATTCTAGGCTGTTTAAGAAATAGCCAAAATTTGGCATTCTCGTGCCTAAGGTTGTATGTAGTACAGTCAACTCCCAATTATCTGTGATAATGGGTGGAACAACTTTCGTGAATAATAAAATTCACAGATAATCCAAATTTTTATAGGAAAATAAAATATTCTACAAATTACACACATAACATAGTACTATGTTTTATTCAGATTAGTAATTATTATTGCTAGCATGATATATACTGAAAAGTTACTTGTTTAAATTTTCTAAAAATAATCCGTTACTTGCTTCTGGTTTTTTTACGGCAAAACATTTTTGATTCAGGACTGCAGTCAGTGCAAAACCAGCTTATCAGCTAATAACGCATCATCTCGTCCTTCAAGGTACTCGAGCAGGCTGTCGACATGTTGGGATGCTGATTCATGACTCCCCGTAGCTGTGGAATGTCCTCATCTCCTTCCCTTCCTTCATTTTCATCTGCTATTCCTCTAACTTAATTAATTATCTGTTCATCAGTTAAATGTTTAAATCCGTGTTCATATATGTAGCAGTTGAGCCATTTGGCGATATTAGTTTCATCAACGTTTTCCCTTCCGAGAATAGATTTCACTAATTTGGTTAGTTTTATGATGTTAGAATTTGAATTTTCTTCAGAAGCGCAATTTCCATCAGAGAGAAGTTTTTTCCATGACCTACTGATAGTGATGGGTTCAACTGAATCCCAGGCGCTTGCCAGATTACAAATAGAGTCAAGAATTGAATAACTTGCCTGAAAGTCTGTAAGTCGCATCTTACTTCAATTCTTTTTTGCAATAAAAAAAAAATTACCATGACAAAAAAAATTACCTATATTTTAATGACTGAAAAAAATTATCTCAAAGTCGCATTGCGGATAAACCACTCACGGACAATTGGGAGTTGACTGTAATATGAATGGATAATGAATGATAAGCTGAAGCTGTAGCTTCTACAATAAAGATGCTTCGTTAAAATTAAAATGTAGTTGGCAGTCCAATGTAACTTGTGAACAAATCCTTAAAATTTGCGAATTGAAAAGATAAATTGAAGTCCACAATATAAAATCACTGAATATGAAAGAAAGAAGGGAATGGATAAAAACGAATAAAAAACATTAAAAACCTTCTAATTCTGATAAAGCATAGCTTGCATCTGACACCTGATTTTATGAACTTAGAAACAAATCCGTAGGTGTTTTATTGGTGTAGGAAACAAGTTGGTATAGCCGAGCTTTCGGGCACAAATGTGTGTCTCTGTCAAGGCTGATTAGAATCTAACTCATGTGGAGAGAATCTTACTGTTTATCTTACCTGATTTTATATTGTTAATTTCAGTTTACCTTTTCAATTCGCAAATTTTAAGGATTTGTTCAAAAGTTATGTTGGACTACGAACTGAAGTATTTATATTTTAGAAGCTACAGCTTCAGCTATGATTCATTGTCCAGTTATATTACTACATACAACCATAGGCATGAGAATGCCAAATTTTGGCTATTTCTTGAAGAACATCCTACAATAGAATACCAGACTGAGGGGCCAATATCATAAATACGAATGATACTTCATTATATAATAAATCAGAGCAAAATGTAATCTTTGATTTAAAATCTATCTAAGAATTATACTTCGCTGGTGCACTAGGACAATACCATGGTGAGTTCTGTCATTATTTCATGCTTATTGTTCAGATGATTAACAATAAGGTTAACTTTGCCCTTTTAGTTGCATAGTGTCCTACACCGAAGGCAATATACCGTATAATGTGTGAAACAGTAGAAGTAACAATAGTTAATCTATTGTCTTGAGGATGTATGCACATAATTTTTCATTATTTAATCATCCTATTATTCTTTTTCATGACAATGAAACAACTGTGATTAACATATCTTCATCAGAATAATTCTTGATGTCAACATATGTAATTTTTAAGTAACTTATGTGTGATATGTCGACATCAAGAATTATTCTGTTTTGGGTGTTACGTGTTTCACTGCCAATTATTCATACTATGATATCTTCTTTAATACCCAAAACTTGTACTTTGACATAAAGTTCAATAAACTAGTACCTATAGGAAAATATACCACACTGAAACAATGTGGATTGTTGGCTACTGTTGATAGTAGTAGGCATCATGATAAACAGGGATCACACTGCCGGTCACATTCTTCCTAATTTGCAAAAAAAAAAAAAAATCGTTTTGGCAAAAATATTGATTACCTTTTTTAATGACGTAAAAAACAATAGATTGTCTTTGTCTTTACTTAGACATCATGTCAAATTTTGCTTCAGCAATGCCAGGGATATTTTTAAAATTAACATACAATCTCTTAAATGCAATCATATTTGTGGATTTCTTATCTTTTGATGAGAACAATCAACCAGTATTGCACAACTTATATAAAAATAGTTTTAAAGTTCTATACGTAATAGTGTATATTTTTCAACATCTGTATTTTTTTTTACACTGGCTCTTTAGAACCAAGCCATAAAGTAAATGTAATACCCAATTTTTTAATTAATTTGAAATTTATCTTGTCAATAATTCCTTGTTTATAAATTTCATAGGTAGTAATAAATTCGAAATTGAAAATAAGTGAATACGTTCTCCCTCTCTCTGCAATTACATTTTTTTATTAGACTAAAAAAATTTTGGTTTTGAAGATAAAGTTTACTTTGTGCATCATTGTAATGCCAGTATTTTTCAAAATCTTACAAATCTGTACCAGGGATTGCCTAGAAAGGGCATTTTGATGTGTTAGTGCTTGTTTAATTTATGAGGTTGTATCCAACTTCTCACGTAATTTTATAATTTATTATCTAACTTTCTTACTTTACACATCAGCATAACATGTGATAACTGATGGTTGATTTGCGACAGGACTATGCATCAGTGATCAGATTATGGTAGGCAAAAGTAAAATCTGCACTGAAATGTACCACAGCTATATCCCAGTGTGTGTTTTTTTTTGTTTTTTTTTTAAGTGGAGCATATCCAGATACATGTCCCTACTAAGTCAGCTATAAAATACAAAATTCCTATAAACTGGGCAACCAAGTACAATGCAAACCTTCCGTAACATTCATGTAGTGTGTACTCAATCTTGCTTCCTGTGGAAAAAATAAAGTCAAAGTGGCCTAAGTGCTGTGCACACATATATCTGGACACGAAATCAACATACAGGTGGCACCTATCTTTTTTAATTTTTTGAATATGAGATGGTAGATTAACAGAGGCTTCCCTAGAAGAATGAAAAAATCTTATATCAAAAGAAACGATGCATATGATTGCATTGTTTTTCTTTTTTCCGTTTTTGACAATTGGCATACAGTTTTCAATGTTCCAGACTACCTTTAGCTATAAATTCTCCCATTTATCGTTTTTGAACTACTTCAAATGACAAATAAATTTTACATCACTGGGATCCTTACTTCTTTGAGTCCACAAACTCCTTTGTCCTCGTATTCGGACAGGCCCTCAGCATAATTACAAGACATACCAACACAGTGTAAACTGGTGAAGAACACAACAACCTGTCAAAAACATATGCCTTTGTTTATTTAACTACAATTAGCAGCAAGGACATGGTTCTGCTTTTTAAACTGTGACTTGAGTTGAGTTGACCAAAGTTGTTTAGGGCAGAGATTCATGACATCAAAAATGGTGACTCTTCATCATTAACTTATATCATACAACCTTCATTGAAAATACTTTACTGTAAATATTTCATTTATATTTATTATATCTTGTAAATATTATTATTTTTAAATAAAAAGAAAAAATGGGGAAAGAGGACTTTGGTCCTCTTTCCCCATAAGTTTCTGACCATTGGTTCATGACCATTGTTTCTGACCATTGGTTCATGTTTTGGGAGTTTTTACAAGTATTTTAACCATTGGTGATATATTATGTATATATAAATGGGGTTTTTACAAGTTACGATTTTTTTTTTTTTTTGATTGGAGGTTTAACAATCACCGTGAGCAACTCATTGGGCTATAAGCAGTCGCCCGTCCCTAATTTAGGGTCACTGGTTCCAGGGAAGGGAGAGAGCCAGTGCCGTAAGACAAACACAACATCCATGCCTCACCTGGATTCGAACCCGGACCCCTTTCGGACGAATGATCAGTGGCCATCGCTTAGACTACTGCGCCACTGGGGCGACAGTTACGATTCATTTGTGGTATATAATAAGGGTCTTGGAATAGTTTTTTCGATCATTGTGACATACCTCGTAGAGTCTTTTCACAAATCCAATAACATTATGAGTCGTTACATAGATTCTCAGCCTTTGGTCTCATATTTTATGTAATCATATAGTCTTTTTTCATATTCACAGCCTTTGGTCCCATATTTTATGCAATCATAGTGTCTTTTTTCACATTCTCAACCTTTTGTTTCATATTTTCTGTAATCATAGTGTCTTTTCTCACATTCTCAGCCTTTGGTGCCGTATTTCCTATAATCATAGTGTCTTTTCACACATTCTCAGCCTTCGGTATTATATGCTATGTAATCATAGTGTCTTTTCACGCATTCTCCGCCTTTGGTGTTATATTTTATGTAATCATAGTGTCTTTTCGCACATTCTCAGCCTTTGGTGTTATATTTTATGTAATCATAGTGTCTTTTCACACATTCTCAGCCTTTGGTGTTATATAATGATGGATAATTGTGACGAAGCCGTTCAAAATGGTCAGACAGGTTGCCTTCACTGTGATATTGTGAGAATAACCGGATCTTAACTTTCAAATGAGTTACCTTCCCTTTAAATTGTGAGAATAAGGAGACTTTTCACGTTAGACAGGTTGCTTTCTCCTTTATATTGTGAGAATAACGGTATCTCAACGCACTAGACGGTTTGCCTTCACCATTTATATAATGTAATATTGTGAGAATAATGGTATCTCAACGCACTAGACGGTTTGCCTTCACCATTGATATAATGTAATATTGTGAGAATAACGGTATCTCAACGCACTAGATGGGTTGCCTTCACCAGTACCGCTTTGCGTGAAGTCTATAACCGCTCGCGATTATAGGCTTCAAGCAAAGTTATACTGCTCCATTAACAAGGGCATCTCCAGATATCTTAACCTCCTTGCGTAATACCTTCTTTTCACATCGAGCATTACATTGTGGTGTGATTCGTTAGGACGGGCAAAATGAGATACAGGTAATCACACCGAAGGGATCTCAACTCGTGTAACAGTCTCCCGTCCCTAGTTCGGGTCACTGGTTCCAAGGAGGGAAAAGAGCCAGGGCCGTAAGACAAACACACCACCGAGATCCAAATTCGCCTGCGCCTACTCGGTGGCGCAGTGGTCTAAGCACTGGCTTCGAGTTATTCGTTCGACATGAATCCGGGTTCGAATCCCTTTAAGGCATGGTTATTGTGTTTGTCTTACGGCCCTGGCTCTCTCCCCTACTTGGAACCAGTGACTTTAAACTAGAGACATGATACTTGCCCTGCATAGCCCACAGAGACGAGCCTCTCTTTGAGTTGCTCACGATGGTCGACCTCTAAACAAACAAACAACAACAACAACAAAAAAGAACCCGGATGCCTATCTTGCACATGTCTCGCACTAAAGATCATCAGCCAGAGCTTTAGACCTTCGGGGTGATTTCCATCAAGTGCGCGTCCCACTAAGGATTTGATGAAATCGAGATCCATGCTGCTGGATAAAAGGCCAGAAAAATGTCCGTTTTCCTGTTATCAATACTTAGTTGCGGTTACTAAAGTTATGTTGTTGCCTTCAAACTGACAGTCGTATCACCTGACTTATCATACACCGTGGTTTGGATTGGCTTGGATTATTGATTTGGATGAGGCATTGATGGTGTGTTTGATTTCACATCACTCCCTATATCTTATGAATACTTTTATATGAAAAACGTGACATTTGTTGTAGTAACCAGTCCAATGTGAATTATTTGAGACTTGATTTCAAATCTTATCAGTTATGGTACTGAAGAAAAAATTTCGCTTTATCAAATAAAAGAAAGTAGGGTAAGATCAGGAAAAGTAATTGAGAAAAATCATTGGATTTATTATTGGTTAGATGTATTTCTACTTAGAAGTTTGAAGTGCCCCAGTGGTCTAAGCGATGGCTTCTGATCATTCGTCTGGGTTCGAATCCCAGTGAGCCGCCCCGGTGGCGCAGTGGTCTAAGCGATGGCCTCTGATCATTCGACCGAACGGGGTCCGGGTTCGAATCCCGGTGAGGCATGGATGTTGTGTTTGTCTTACGGCACTGGATCTCTCCCTTCCCTGGAGCCAGTGACCCTAAATTAGGGACGGGCGACTGCTTATAGCCCAATGAGTTGCTCACGGTGGTCGTTAAACCTCCAATCAAAAAAAAAAAAAAAAAAAATCCCAGTGAGGTATGGGTGTTGTGTTTGTCTTATGGTGTGAGCTCTCTCCCTACCGTGAAACTAATGGCACGAAATTAGGGACGAGTGACTGCTTAAAACCCACTGAGTTGCCTACGGTGGTCGTTAAACCTCCAATCAAAAAAAAAAAAAAAAAAAAAAATGCCGCCCCGGTGGCGCAGTGGTCTAAGCGATGGCCTCTGATCATTCGTCCGTACGGGGTCCGGGTTCGAATCCCTGTCGGGCATGGATGTTGTGTTTGTCTTACGGCACTGGTTCTCTCCCTTCTCTGAAACCAGTGACCCTAAATTAGGGACGGGCGACTGCTTATAGCCCATTGAGTTGCTCACGGTGGTCGTTAAACCTCCAATCCCAATCCCAACCCAAAATTGATTTAAGTAGCCATCATTCGTTTGATTATTGTTCTTTTTTTTTTTTTTTTTTTTTGATTGGAGGTTTAACGACCACTGTGAGCAACTCAATGGGCTATAAGCAGTCGTGTTTGTCTTACGGCACTGGCTCTTTCCCTTCCCTGGAACCAGTGACCCTAAATTAGGGACGGGCGACTGCTTATAGCCCATTGAGATGCTCACGGTGGTCGTTAAACCTCCAATAAAAAAAAAAAAGATCCCTGGCAGGTACGAATGCTCTAACCACTAAATATCCGCCGTGCGTCGGATGGGCACGTTAAGCCGTCAGGCTCCCGGCACTGGCCCCCCGATAACAAATAAGGGCGTCTTCCTCCCTATCCTCCCCCTTTTTTTGATTGGAGGTTTAACGACCACCGTAAGCAACTCAAAGGGCTATAAGCAGTCACCCGTTCCTAATTTAGGGTCACTGGTTTCAGGGAAGGGAGAGAGCCAGTGCCGTAAGAGAAACACAACATCCACGTCTCTACGGGATTCGAACCCGGACCCCTTTCGGACGAATGATCAGAGGCCATCGCTTAGACCACTGCGCCCCCGGGGCGGCCCTTCCTTTCTGCCTCGATTCCGTGTCACTTTCCTGTCGGACATTCTAGCCCAAATCTCCTAGCTTCCTATTTCTCAAGGTTGTTTAAGACCTGGGGGCCGCCCCTGTAGCGCAGTGGTCTAGGCGATGGCCTCTGATCATTCGTCCGTAAGGGGTCCGGGTTCGAATCCTGGTGAGGCATGGATGTTGCGTTTGTCTTACGGCACTGGCTCTCTTCCTTCCCTGGAAGTAGTGACCGTAAATTAAGGACGGGCGACTGCTTATAGCCCATTGATTTTCTCACGGTTGTCGTTAAACCTCCATCCAAAAAAATAAATAAATAATAAGACCTGGGTTCAGACCACAGATATCATATAAAGTCCTTTATATGATATCTGTGGTTCAGACACTCCCTTCTTAAAATCCTTTACATATGATCTGACTTTAAAATATGAAGTTTGTTATTGTGTGCGGCAACAGTGGTTGCGTATCTCCAATTCAGGTTTCAGTGGGGTAACTTAGTTGCAGTGAAAGATCTGTTTATTTAAGTTTAAATAATTTCATTACTGCTGCAACTTTTTTCAGTCAGCTGAAGTTAGTAAGTATCGTCTGGTCTTTTAGAACTCATTAGTGTTTAGATGATAATTATTTGTCGTATGGAAAACATAAGCCGCGTTTCTGGATGTTTTTGCCTATTATCATAGTTTGGTAACATAACTGTAAACATGGTTTGCGTTTCACCTGCGATAATCGTATTTAATAAGTGTACTGCTGGAATTTAGTGTAGGGAATTAATATTGTTCAGAATTCTTGCATTCTTTAAATTATCTCGTAACTTTTTAACAAACATGCAGTTGTAATAAAGCTTTGTACATTCAGTGAAATAATTATTTTCCTGTGTAATTATTATCTTGTCTTGGTTAAGTATCCACTGCTGGTAATACATCGCCTTCACATAAAAACTGCCAGATGTTTAAGGAAATTGCTTGTGTGGCTTTTAAAAGTTATTTTGGCATATACTTCAGTTTTTCTTAAGTTGTGCCTATGTGTGGAAAGTGGTGATTAGGAAGAAATGAACTGCAGGTGTCTTCTTTTGTTTCTCCTAATGTAATGTTTGATCATTTGGTGATTCTGTCTGTAATTCCAATTTGAAAGGTGTGTTTGAAGATAATGCTTGATATTTATGGATAAAATATTGCAACAAAATGACAGAGTTATTAAATTATGCAGTTTTTAATATACAATATTAATTAAATATATTGCTTTAGAATCCTGCATTCAAGCCATTGGTTTTGCTTTATGCACATTATATGCATGCTTAGATCCATGTAGTTCTTACAATTGCAATTAGAAATAATCATATAGTGTGTCATTTTGAAATTAAAAAAAATGACTTTATTGAATATGGCACAAATTTAACACTTTTCCAAAGACATGAAAGCTAACTGTAAATATTTTGGCAAACCTTCCACGTTCGGCCCAAAAATTAGTTTTATGAAGCGACGATAGACAGCGACATGTTATCGCTACATCGTGAAGCGTTTCGTTACGTTGTGAAAGTGGCAAAGGAAGTGAATAATATGGATGAAAGGTGGCGCTTAAAAGGACCTTTTTGAATGTTGATTGTGGCATATGTGTGAAATATTTATTTTCACGGAAGAATATGAAACTGTGTAGCTAGCAGAATAAAAGCAAGGAAAGTTTTATCTGCCAGGGAAGAACTGTCTGATCGCAGAAATCAGGACTTCAAAGCAATGTGCAGAGAAAAGACGGCAATTCTGTCGGAATAAATATTCCAGAATATGGTCTGCCAAGTACATTTACATTGCGAGGCTACCATAAACTGTGCGACTAGTTGTCTGCAAAACGAATACCAGTCGCTAACTGTTTCAGTGGATGTGGCTATGTGAGGTTTCTTCAATCGCCTCATCATAAGACAATCGTGTGGCGAAAAATACGTGAGAATCAACACTCTATCAATAGGAATCTCAGCATAAAAAAAAAACACGTACCAACTGTGCGGGAAGAGTACTCATCATTCCCTGAAGCGTACTTCTTCTGACACATGAATTGTCCTAAGCGATGAGACGCATCGACACATACAGTCATGAGATGGCTGAATGCGTTTCACGTGCGAGAAAAGCGGAGGATAGGTGAAGTGCTACCGTGGCGCCATCTATTATTGCTTTCGGAACTAGCGGGGCCGAACGTGGAAGTTTAGCCAATATTTTATGTGTAAAAGAAAGAAACCAAATAATTTAGTCTGTGAAACGAAAAAAAAAAAAATGTAAAAACAAATTAGAACTAGTTTCCAGAGCAGAATAGTACAAAACTCAAAGCTTGGAAGTGTCCAAGTACACAGTAGCTTATCACAGGAGGACTATGCACCAAGAGTGCCACTATGGAATGTATGGAACTGCTACCTCCGCTAGAAAAAGTAGTCCCTAGCGTTTAGCTCGAAAAGCAATAGAATTATTTCTCAGCAGTTTATTGTGTAGTAAAATTGCAATTTAAAATAAATTTCCAGAATGTCAGAGCATTTTTAGAAATAAATTTGATATGAGAAGTTAATAAAGAACCTTGCACTTTGAGCCACTGACCGTCAAGTTGGGAAATATCTGTAACTTGGAGAGGGGAAAAGGAATGGAAGACTTCTCACAACAGGTGCAACATAGAGACAATAAATTGACAAGGGGGAACGTGGGGTAGGGGGGATTTTTCAGCAGTAATCGAAGAATTTCTCTGAAGTTTAGACCTCAAATATACCCCCATTCTATTCTGTTCGTATCGGTTCTCTTGAAACTCAGTTTCCTGTGTCATTAAGATTAACCTGTACGTGCAGCATAATTCTGCTTGGGTTAGGGGCGGGGATTATGCAGAAATAATTACTTGACAGTTCGTGCAATGTAGATTGATACCATTGCTATGTTCCACAGAGATGTACTGATCACGCTTTCCCAGCTTTTATGACATTGATCAACAGTACACTATCAGGGTGACTTGGAATGCAGTAAGGATGACCCATTGACATCTCACTCTGAGTGTACATTTGTCTTCTACAAAACAAAATTGGATAGTACTGCTATAGCAGGGTTCATTCTAGCTGTTTTTAGAAGGATGCTGTACCCTGCCTGCCCTTTAATTTAAAAAAAGTCCGATCCTACCTGCCCTCAAGCCTAAAATGGCCGCCCTATCCCTAACGGTCCATTTGAAAGAGATGCACATGCATTAATTGATCATTTGCATGAAACCATTTCTAGACAGTTAGAAAATCAGTCCATTATTACAAATCTTGGTATCTTAGATTGAAGAAAAGTAGGGCCAGAAACCACTTTTTTAAGCCTTTATGGCATTGCTGAAGTAATGGAGCTGGCCCTAGACAAAGATGATTTACTATTAGAGTGGGATGAGTACAAATCAGTGTTTCTATCTTAAACTGATATTGAGAATAGTAATTTGTCACTTCCAAAAATATATTCAATTTTGTCAAAGTTCGAATGAACTGTGGGAAGGAGATTCCCACCAATACAGAAACTTTTAAACATTGCATACACTTCAGCAATTTCAAATGCTGAAGTAGAAAGAATATTTTCTCAAATTAAACTAATACTTACTGATAACTGTATATAATAATAATAATAATATTTTAATATCTTATATAATTGGGAAACTAATTTCCCCAAAGAAATAATTCTTCATAAATACATGGTAGGCATTTTAATGTTATTATTGACATATTTTCACTGCATTCCATGCAGGGCGTGATTTCACCGATTAGCAAATAGCTAGTGAAAATTCAAACTTGCTAGTGAAAAAAAATTGCAGTAGCAAATATTGCTAGTAAAGTAATTTCTTTATTTAAAGTAACCAAAAATCATTATTAATCCACAAAGTTTACATAACAGTTTCTATTATCACTTGTTAAAACAGCGACGATCAGCGATTCTCTTTCGTCAATTTCCTTTCGACACTTAATACCTATCCTCCCCATATCTTTCATCCCTTCCAAACTGTCGTAGAAGCAATGAAACTCCTCTCCATCGTGCCCTCATTGGTCTATTACAGAAACTGAACGTGACGTCGGCAATGGTTGCTGTGGCAACCCAGAGCTCTGGGATGGATCGGTTATTTGACCACCTGCTCTGCCACCCTCCCTTCTTTTGCCCCACGAACTTTGTCCTCAACTCCTGTCGTATTCTAAGCCAAGCGATCGCCTTTATTGCGTGGCATAGATAGACGCTTTTTTACGAAACGTGTTCGTGGAGGGGGTAAACGATTACGGAAGAAACTTTTGCTTCGTCTGACTTCTGGTTTTGGAAATTTTCCTTGTATTTTCAAGCTGAAATACAAATATTTATCCAGTAAAATGTTAATGAGCAATAATACTTGACAGAGGCAACATCGTGAGAAAAAATAAATATCATTACGGAAAAAATCCGAATTCCGTCGACCTTTCGTTTTCTAGTTTCGTAAAGACGAAATTCCAATAATAACGAAAAAGCCGGAATTCCTTGAATTCAGGGAAGAATCTCATGCCTGAAGTTTACAGAAAAATTTTGCAGCAGACAACTTCCGTTTTTGCAAATTGTTCTCCACAGTTTCAAGCTAAAATGCAAACATTTATGCAATAAAAGGATATTTAACAAGAAAAGCAGACACAAAGACAACATTGGGAGAACAATTTGCGATTACGGCAAAATTTTCTTACTCCGTTTCACTACTGTGTTCGAAAGTTTTGAAGCACGAAATTTCGTCTCCAGATGGAAGACGACCCCCCCCCCCCTCTCCCCAAATATCGATCTTCAGAATGATCTAATTGATGACAAAAAAAAATAAATAATAAAGCGGTATTCCGCGAATCCCTGTAAGAATCTCGTCTATATCATAAAAATAATAGCAAAAGAAAAATTTGAAACAAAATGAAAATTTGTAGAATCCGTAGTTTTGATAGCGAGTTCTGTAGTCAGACAACTAATTCCGTAGAAACTACGGCATTGTGTGGTAGTTGGCAGATATGAAGTGTGTAGAAGTTTAGCAGAAATTTGTGCGATACTTCCACTTAGTATTGCATGTTGTGAGGTGGGATTCAGTTTTTAAAAAGAATACAAGGGGATTGGAGGAACAATTTGTCTGTTGAAACTTTAAATGCTCTGATGACAATTGAAATACTGTAGAAGGGCCACAAGAAGAGATTTTTAATCCACGGTCAGCAGTTATAAAGTGGTATGATGACAAAGTCAGACACTCTGAGCGTAAACCATATGGGAGGAAATCTGAATTAGAATGTCAGTGAAATATATTCATGTGGTATGAGAATTTGTTAGAAATTAATAATAAAGATAGTCTCTAAACTTATCTAAGATTCTATTCATTATTAAAAAAAGTAAATCAAAATATTTATACACATATTTAAATTTCTGTGTAACTTTATTAGAAAATAAGTTACGATGTGATTTAGTTTTACTTGCTAGTCATGCAAATGTTTTGCTAGCTAACTACTTGGTCACTAGCAAAATTTGTTGGTGAGCAAAAAAGATGAAATCTTGCCCTGATTCCATGTAACCACTTTTTTCAGAAAACTTAAACATTTTCATCCTCCTGGAGCAGTAATTGAACCCACACCTCCCGATTTCCGGTCGAGTATGCTAGTCATTACACTACCCAGGACAACAAAATTCCAAGCAACTGAGCATAAATATCTGATAATCTTCAGGTCTGCACCAGTCAAAGCTATTCCTGCCCCATCGTAGTGTCTCACATCCAGTGTCAGATGTAGGTCACAGATTCCAGTGATGAAAGTATGTCATATACAATTGGGAAACGAATTTCCCCGTAGAAATAATTCTTCATAAATACATGGTAGGCATTGTAATGCTATTATTGGCAAATTTTTACTGTATTCCATGTATTACACTACCCAGGACAAGAAAATTCAGTAAATTATATTTTAATATCCACAGCAAATTGCTGTTGAACTTTTCCGGTGAATTAACGCTGCTTGTACAATCTTGTTTTTATAAGGTTGATGTATACTTTAATGCTCTTTGAAAGTGCAAACTGCCCTTTTTTAGTCCTAGGTTGATCCTTGTTATAGCATATATTGGTGTCCATTCAATGATTGATGTTCTGCCAGGCAAGCTGTTCCACATGTTCTTAAGTTAATGGTCAAATTTTTCTCTTCAGTATGCAATAAAGTTATGTGACAGTTTTTATATTTTTAGGTTCTTAAAAATGTGCAGTAAGATTTTTTTCTCTTTATATTTCAGGGTTTTCTTTCGTCATACCTGTGCAAGTTGGGTCTTAAAAAATGTGATTTGATTCATTTGTTGATTGAAGTCATTGTTCATCATGAGCACTGAACTGCCAGAAGACTGTCTTGTTCCCTCTGCAGATACTGAAAATCAGTCATTAGATGATTCTGGAGAAATTATTCTGTCTGCAAAATTTGAGGCAGTTAATCCACAAACTATGAGCTCAAATCATAATGATGAAGTTCAGATTGGTGAGCAGGTTCTTGGTTACCTTGAAGTTCAACCTTCAGACCTTGGAGTGGACCAGGAAAATGCAACAATTTTCTTGCAACCTCAGGAAATCGAAATAGATGGTCAGCATGTGATTTTAACTCAGGAAGGTGAAGGTGGAAATGAAATTATTGTGGTTGTGACAAACCCCGACAGTCCATTGTGGGATGCTGATGAAGACAATCCCAACCAAACCAAAGGTACTGCAGCTTCTCTCACACAGAGCACTGTGATTAATTCCAGTGCAGCCACAGCTGATAATTCTGATAGGACTCGCACATTAATAGTTGGTGGTGCTCATGTAGGTCAACACATAGAACTGATCAGCAGCAATCTTGTGGAATCTGCAGACTCTGTTGAATCTGTGAGTGTTTGCCCTGAACCAGAAAGACAACAACAGAGCAGTGCCCTGAAAACTGATTCATCTGAAATATCCTCTTCATCATGGAACATTCCCACTAGTAAACTGCCAGAAAATGAAGACAGCACAGAAATGTTATTCATCCCAACGCCATCTGTGTTGTCTTCTAGTGGGGCCCTTACAACTTCACTCGTATTATCCACTTCTGAAGTCGAAACTAAACACCGCAGTTTGATGCAGCTTGCATGCATTGCTCAAAAACTTCAGTCATCTAGTGATAAAACAGGTGATAAAAGTGAACCACATTCTTCAGCAAACTGCCATGATACTGCATTAAGAGACTCGCCGAACAGTAGTAACCTCAACGACTTTATAAAGCCTCAGGATCAAAATATTTCAAGCAGTAGCTATGTTCTTGCTGAAGTTTCTGAAAGTTTGCTTGGAAATCAGAAAAGTAGTGTTTTAATAAGTCTGCAAGCAGATACTACAGTAACATCAAGCTCTAACAAAGCATGTTTTAGCTCCAGTGCCATTACAAGTGAGTTAATATTAGATCATCCACTGCCAGCATTGTCATCGAGATTACCTGACACACGTTCAGCAACCGCAGACCAAACATCATCAAACTTGGAAGTGTCATCCTCTTCATCTTGCATGTCTGAACATGAAACTAGTTTGGACCTTCTAAAGACAGTAAGTGAACACCCTTTTAACTCAAAACACTTAGCCAGCTCTGATGATGAAAATTGTTTTATAAAGGAAAGTGAGCAGTTAGATCTGGCTAAGGAACCGAGCAGTGTTGATGATACATCAAATTTAGGTACTAGTGTATTTCCTGAAACAGCAGAGATCAGTTCTTTTCAAAAAGATACCAGAAGTTGCCCAACATTAAGCAGTTCAGGTGTTGACTGTCTTGCTGTTCAAACTGAAAATTCTGTTTTTCCTGTGCAGGAAAATGCTGATCCCTCATGTGTAAATAATATTCAGTCCAAAGATGTGGTATTTCATTCACAAGTAGAAAGTATATCAAGTAATGACCTCGCACCAGAAGAGGCCATAAAAACTCCAGTAAACTTTGACTTAAACCAACCACATGAATCAGAGAAGACTACATTTTCCCAAGATGGTACTGTGTTGAATTCTGAAAGAAGTGAAGATATTATAGATGTTGCAGAAATTGCTATAAGTCCAGTTGATATTAATGAAATTTCTGCAAGTCCTGATGTTGCAGATAGTGACACAAGCATAAACCCTATGGACACTGAGGAGGAACTAGGTGTTTCAGAAAACATATGTAATGGAAGCTCACATTTCAGTGATGTAGATATGCAGGAGAGCAGCAGTGTGTGCCTTGAAAAGAACTTGAACCCTTTGGTTAGTGTATCAGAATCCTCCTGCAGTGTTGCTGAAGAAATCCAGTGTGAGAGTTTTGATGGATCAGGAGCTCCCGAAGCTGCTGCAACCAGCATTGACTCTGACAAAGAAGCACTTGTGAGTATCACAGAATGTGATGACTTGATGGAAGAAGATTCTAAAGTAGAACAAGGGTTACTTGTAGACACTGTTACTTTTAAAAGCTCAGTTGCCACAGCTGGTGCTTTTGGAATTGCATTATCCAAAGAAAAGTTTGTTGATATTGGTCCAAAGCTTGGAGCCCAAAAGCAAGACAGATTAGTTCAGCAATCAGAGGTATGCTTGAAAGCATCTCTGACAAGTACAATGGATAAAGAAGTTTTGAAACGAAAATTAAATGAATACGATTTTGAAGATGATGGAGCCACCAGTGAAATAAAAACTTTCGAAGGTGAAAGGATTTCCAAGAAACCACGCTTAACTAATAGATTAGAAGAAATGAAAATGATGGAAGCATCGTCCAGTGAAAAGGTTATGGAGAAGGGCTTCTCCTTAATTGAAGCAAAAAACACTAGTGTTACTGAAACTGGAAAAAATGCCTCTCCTACCATTATAAGAATTTCTGTTGGGAGCCCAGAGGGGATGACTGATAAAGTTATTCCTGACGTGTTGCATCTAGCAGTTACTGTGCCTGAAAGTGAGAAGATGAAGTGTACCGCAAGTACTGCACTAGAAGTTTGTAAAGATAGGGAAGATATTGGTGAAAAGGAAATTCCTATGAAGCAAACTGCTTTTATTGCAAACCCTTTTATTGTTACGACACGGGAAAGCAGCGGTTTGGATGAACACTTGCTAAATGTTTCTAAAAAGGGTGAGGAAACATTGACAAATGTCATCAATAATTCAGATATTGACATTATAGAGTCACAGATTGAACGCCCTAAAAAGACATATACAAGACAAAGTAAACCTAAAACTAATTCAGCTAATGGTGCATTAGTGAATGAATCTGACTCTAAAGAGAATATTGAAATAGAACTCTTCTCTTGTGATGAATTAGGTGAACCATCATCTCAGAGGGACATGGATCAACTATCTCCTTTTCAAGACAGAGGAAGCACTTCTGCAGATACAGCGCAACCCAATGGTGATGTTGAAAATGACGAAGCACTATCTTCTGGTATTGAGAAGCGTGTTTCTACAACTTATAAGGGTGTTAAAGGTCTGGTTGAAAAGAAAAAGTCCTGGAGTTTAAGAGCACGGACTTCACCAAAAGTTGTTTCTGATGAAGTTGTTTCTATGAAACAGAAAAAAGAGCAAGTGAATTGTCACCATTGAAATCTGCTAAGAAAGCTAGGCAAGAAGATAAAGATAATGCGGGGACAGAAGACAGTGCTTGTGATGTAGAGGCTGCAACCTCTGTCGAGAACAGCCCAACAAAAATTCAGTCTGAATCGGCCGGTGCCAGTTCAGGAGACGATGTTAAGAATATGGATAGTGCAGTCACTCCTAACAAACGTGGTAAAGCTAAGACTTTGAAAAGTAAACCTGCAAGTCTTATTTTGTGGGAAAAGTTGGTAAAAAGTCCACCAGGTAAAGTCAAGACTTCGAAATTTTTTCGGGCATCAGGCGAAAGCAAGTGAAACACTCTGTTCTGAAAATGAAACCCGTTCCTAGCCATAGTTTTTGTTTTTCTCCTAAGAGTAGCAACTTGAAACACAAAAGAACTTTCTCAGAACCGCCAGTCCCAACTGTAGTGGAAAACAGAGTCATTGTTCCTATTACACCCCTAAAACCACTGGATGTTCGTATACGATGTCAACCATCTCCAAAATTTCCAGAAGAAACCTACCTGTATCACTGTGGTAACTGTAAATTTAGATGCAATCGTTTAGAAAATCTGATTCAGCATTATAAAGCCAGGTGCTTACGTGAAGGCTCGGATATGTTTGAACTGGGTATTAATGACATGGATCGCAGACAGCGGATACGTGGAGAAGATACAGGTGACACTTCTGATTCAAGAGCATATCACTCAATGTGTGGATTAAGCAGAAGTTCTTACGGGTAATTATAAAATATATATTGTTTCAAAAATTTATGATATTCAAAACTGTATTGACAGTTTATCTGATAAATTTTATTTCTGTATAATACATAAATTTATTGCATGATATTCAATAGTGACTTACTACTTAATATCTCACAAATTTACTCAAGCAAATTGCATCAAAAAAGAACTGTAGTAAGGAATAAAAAAGTTGCTTTTTTAACTTAATACAAGTAGCTTTACTTGCTGAAATGTCTAGTTTATTAGTTCTTTATGAAATTTGTATTGATCAAGTTTCTTAATTGGCACAAAAATCCCGGTTTCCTAACGGTCATTGTAATGACTTTGTACAACAAGGGAATTGATTCAAGTTCCAGATTAGATGCACATGCTCATTCCTCAGTAGAAAGAAGTTTGCTGCATGCCCTGTTTTATTCTTTTGTTCTGCATGTCTCTCTTAGTCAGGACGGGATTAAGACTTTAGTGGTCCCCTAGGCTAAGACGTTTCTGTGGGCCCCAAGGTTAAACATCTGAGTGGGCCCTCAAAGAATTATGACCAGCAATTATTATGAAGTTTGTTAAAACATGAAACTGTAGCAATATGCTTGTGATAATTAATACTGTAGTAATGCATTCTTCAAACTAATAAATTATCTGCAGAGTTTTCGTAATGAGTTGTGTTTTTCATTGTTCTTATAAGAACATGAGTTAAAAACTTAAGATTCCTGGATCTTGTACATATATTCTAATGATTTAGCATTGTATACTTTTATTAGTGCATCTTTTATGTTATACAATGTGAAGCCACAGGGGACTTCAACTATTAACGATCCCAAGTGCAAATTGGGAGGTGTGGGTGGATTATGTGAAGAAGATGTCGTCGACCCCGCCTGTACACAGTATCATGAAACCTTCACCCTTGGCGAGTAACTACCTTAAAGTGGAAATCATGCGAAACAAAAGTAAAACTAATTTATAAATCTCTCTCATTTGTCCAGGCATGCCTCCTTGGTCATGGTGGGCCTCAAGGACCATCTCTTAATATGATCCTGCTCTTAGTTGAACTTCTGTTCTTTAATGAATAAAATATTTACAAGTTAAAAATATGAACACAAGATCTTTCACAAGGGTGAAAGAGTACATTTTAAACATACTTAATGCAAAGTTATGTATCGTCAGTGTCTTGACATACAATGATGTTCATTAGCTGGGTGATTATTGGTCCCTCCCACCTAATTTCTGAGTGCTACATAGTTCCATCAATTGAAAGGTGGTATTAGGTTAAGTTAACTGATTGAGTGATGGGGGTTTTAAGCTTTGAATTTTTTCTTTAATACAAACTGTATTAAATAGTTGTTTCCAAACATATGGCAAAGTAGTGGGAATGTCATCGTTACAACAATGTTGTAACTCTTTTATGTTGGGATTCTTTGGTAGGTGAAGCATCATAAACTCCAGCATATCTTAAATTTGTTGAAGTGCTCATTTAAGGGGCATCAACTTCATTTGTATTGAATGAACACAATGAGCAGATGCGTTTTCATGAGTCCATTGATCAAGTCCCTGGATCTCTTTTTTCACACAGTTTGCACTTAGCATGTGAAACCTTTGCCACAGTTTTTATTTCTTCAAAATAGTACCAAATGATATCTTTTTATTCCTTCCAGCTGTGCTGACTCTTCAGCACTTGTCCTAAAATGCACTAAGTACTAAAAACCTTAACCATACAGAACAGTTACAACAGGAATAACTGAAAATGGTACTTTCAAAACTGGCATTGGTTCCTGCTTATCTGTTCTTTAACACCCTCTACTGCCACCCTCTGAGATAATCCTCCTGCTGAGTTCATGTACAAGAAAGGGAACACTGGTAAATGTTAAAAGGTCAGATTCCTTTGGCACTGACATAACCCAACTTATAACTTCCATGAATAGAGATTAGTGGTCCTGGGAGCCTAGGACTTTATATAATCTCAAGGGAAAGGAATAAATCTCACTTTTGAAGTTTTTAAATTATTTTATGCCTTTTCGTCATCATTAAGAATTGGCACAAAGAAAAATTCTAACTTTTAAGATTTCTATGTGATTTAAATTAACGAACTCTGTTCTTTACCCCAAATGGAGTCAGTTAAATATAAGTTTTATTTTTTCTTTAAATCTGTAAAATAACCATAAAACATGCAGAATATCCATAAATTTTGTAAAGCTGTAAAACTTGGCAGGTATGTACATTGTAACACAAAGTAACGTTGTTTGCAGTTAAATTCCATTTTAATTTTTAATGTGCACAATGAAGAAATTTTCATAAAAGCATTGGCAGATATCAAAATGAACAGATTCAACAGAAAAAAGTACATTTCATTCCTGTAGTAATATGACTAATTTGTTAGGGAATGATTTTTATAAAATAAAGTGCAGAGGAACTTTGAAGTCCCAAATACAGAACAATAGTCCACCACACGCAGATGTTGATGCCTAAAAGTGTTTGTGCTACTTAACATGGTCCTTCCAAGGCCAAACAACCAACACACACATAAGAAATCAACAAAAGAGTGATGTAACATTTACTTTATGGGTGATTCCAATGCATTTTAATATATATATGCACTATCTACCAGCAAGTAATTGGACACCTGATGGGTTCCATTTCAACTCAGGCAGGGTCGTACCATCATGGTCTCAGATTTCTCTAAAAAAATTAAGGGGTGTTCCTTGACTAAAATAAGAAGACCTATATTTTTCTTTCGGCAAGAAAAAATTTTCCTTCGAGATAGAGGGTTTCAAATCTTGCACCGTCAAACAAGCTCTCTAGAAAACGGTTATTTTTCCTTACTTCAGCGAGTCATTGCAGCAGAGTTTAAAAAGATATCGTGTTCTTGTATTTTTTTTTACATTGTGTGTACTACATATAATAATATATGGTGCTAATATTTGCTACACATCGTATGATTAAAATTAAAAAAAACCGTAAACTTTGTGATTTTTAAAAAAATTTGAATATTTTAAATTTTTTTTAAACAGGTTTGGATGGAGTTTTTTCTATATTCGTTTACTTCGTTAAAGACGTACAAATGTGCACTTTATTTGTAATTCTTTGTGTGTCTGTGAAACTGCTAGTTTCTGCGTTTCGGCAGCGTTAAAAACAGCCGATTTTGAAAAATCTCTAACTTTGCCAACGATTTTCTCAAAAAGGCCATTTTTTAAAATTCTGAAAATTAAATCCCTGTTTTATTATCAATAGGAGAATATCTGTGTAAATTTTCACGGACCTAAAAATGCCCGTTTCTGAGTTAGACGCGTTTGAATTCGGTTTGAAAGCCTACGATTTCCGGTGTTCTAAAGGCGCCATTTTGGAAAAATCTCAGGCGCAAAGTACATATTCTTTTACCCGAATCAAAGCGTTAGATAGTCTTTGCCCGAATGATGGAATGAGAGCATTGGGTCAGCTAGACCTGGTTGGATACATCCACCTCACCCTTCCCCGAGTGATGACATGCCTATAAAACTGTCGAGAGAGGGGGGGGGATAACACATACATAAAGAAAATTCTTGCTGCTCCACTAACAAAGTTGAGTTGCGAAAGACAGCAGCAGTTGTTTGTTTACGTATATACTTAAACATCGCATAAGAAAAGACTATGAAAGAGTAGAAAACTGTTGTGAAATAATTTTAAGAAAACGAGTGCAGGCACGTGTACCATAAGTTAATTTTCGATGGCTAAACACCCTCGAGTTTTTCTGGGAGTTGCTAATTGTAGGCTACTGTCAGAAGAGCAGTTGCTGTTTTGTTATAGTTGCTAAAATTAACTTCTCAGTTTTTCGTAATAGTAAAATATTCGCTCAGGAGAGTTTTGTCCTCTGCGAACGGAGGGAGAAGGTGCAATGCTCTTGACCTCGCTGCTGGGTTGATAGCGCTGGTCGCTACCCAAACTCTGCATACCTCCTCTCCGAAACGTAATGGCAATTGTCTAATCTACTAAATAAATAACAATTAACACTACGCGTGCATGCTTATTCATAAAATGTAAGTTGAGTATATTTCCTGTTCAATCAGCTGATTTTACAAGTAGAATACATATACAACTTATGCGCTTATAATGGTGTAAAGATTTTTATCTATTTAAAACATATTCAAAGATTTCAAATGTTTTAAAGAGGAAGGGGGGGGGGGGTTCATAGTGATTTCCACCTGGGCCACGATAAACCATGCACTGCCCATGTCTTCTGTTCCCTTAGAAGATAATCCTGGATCAATGGGAGACCAACCAGCGGAGTTTGTCCCCCTCACGTGGTGGTGAGGTGTCTCAACGCTAGGCAGCTTTCAAAAATGGTTCAACTTAGTTGGCTGGTAACAAGAGAGGGATTCCATTTCAACTCTGGCAGGGTCGTACCATCACGGTCTCAGATTTCTCTAAAAAAAAAAAAATAATTAAGGGGGTGTTCCTTGATTAAAATAAAAAGACGCATATTTTTTTCTTTCGGCAAGAAAAAATTTCCCTTCGAGACAGAGGGTTTCAAATCTTCCGCCGTCAAACAAGCTCTCTAAAAACGGTTATTTTTCCTAACTTCAGCGAGTCATTGCAGCAGAATTAAAAAAGATATTTTGTTCTGGTATTTTTTATTACATTGTGTGTATAACGTATAATAATATTTGATGCTAATATTTTTTTACACATCGTATGATTAAAATTAAAAAAATCGTAAACTTTGATTTTTTTAAATTGAAATTTTTAAGATGTTTTTTTAACTGGTTCAAATGGAGTTTTTTTCTATAGTGTTTCTTTTTTGTTAAAGACATACAAATGTGCACTTTATTTGCAATTTTTTTATGTGTCTGTGAAACTGCTAGTTTCCGCAGCGTTAAAAACTGCCGATTTTGAAAAATCTCCAACTTTGCCAGTGATTTTCTCAAAAAGCCCTTTTTTAAAATTCTGAAAATTAAATCCCTGTTTTATTATCAACAGGAGAATATCTGTGTAAATTTTCACGGACGTAAAAACGCCCGTTTCCGAGTTAGACGCGTTTGAATTTGGTTTGAAAACCTACGATTTCTCAGTGTTCTAAAGACGCCATTTTGGAAAAATCTCAGGCGCAAAGTACGTATTCTCTTATCCGAATGAGAGTGTTGGATCCGTCCAACTCATTCTACCCTGAGCGATAACATGCCTAAAAAACTGTTGGAAAAAAAATAAAAAATCTATATATAGAGAGAATTGAATGTATGTCAATTTAGAACGATCAAACTTGGTATACTATCTCATGGTACCCTAACTTAGACCGTAGACGGTTTTTGGAAGGGGTTGTAGCCCGGGGTCAAGGGGCCCCACACAAAACTTCCATAAAATCTAGTTTTCAATTTAGAACCACCAAATTTGGAATACTATATATAGCATGGTACCCTAACTTAGACCGCAGACTGCTTTTCGAAGGGGTCGGAGCCCTGGGTCAAAGGCCCCCCACACAAAATTTCCGTAAAATATACTTGTATACTATAGTGCCCTAACTGAGACCGTAGATAGTTTTTGGAAGGGGGGGCAGAGCCCTATGTGGGTGGGAGACTGGGTCAAAGGGCCCCACGCAAAATTTCCATAAAATCTAGTTTTCAATTTAGAACCATCAAATTTGGTATACTTTTTCTTGGCACCCTAACTTTGACTAGACGGTTTTGGGAAGGAGTCGGAGCCCAGGGTCAATCCCCCCTACAAAGTTTTCGTAAAATATTTTACAAAGTTAAGGGTGTCAAGAAAAGGATAACAAATTTGATGGTTCTAAATTGAAAACTAGATTTTACCGAAATTTTGCGTGGGGCCCTTTGACCCCGGGCTCCCACCCACCCAGGGCTCTGCCCCCCTTCCAAAACCATCTACGGTCTCAGTTAGGGCACTATAGTATACAAGTATATTTTACGGAAATTTTGTGTGGGGGCCCTTTGACCCAGGGCTCCGACCTCTTCCAAAAACAGTCTGCGGTCTAAGTTAGGGTACCATGCTATAGTATTCCAAATTTGGTGGTTCTAAATTGAAAACTAAATTTGTTTAGCAGACATACATTCAATTCTATATGTATAGATTTGTTATTTTTTTTTCCAAGACCGTTTTTTAGGCATGTTATCGCTCAGGGTAGGGTGAGGTGGAGGGATCCAACGCTCTCGTTCGGGTAAGAGAATACGTACTTTGCACCTGAGATATTTCCAAAAGTGCGCCTTTAGAACACGGAGAAATCGTAAATTTTCAAACCAAATTCAAACGTGTCTAACTCGGAAATGTGCGTTTTTAGGTCAGTTAAAATTTACAGATATTCTCCTGTTGATAATAAAACGGATTTAATTTTCAGAATTTTAAGAAAGGGCTTTTTTGAGAAAATCGTTGGCAAAGTTGTAGATTTTTCAAAATCGTCTGTTTTTTAACGCTGTGGAAACTAGCAGTTTCACAGACACATAAAAAATTGCAAATAAAGTGCACATTTGTATGTCTTTAACAAAAAAGAAACACTATAGAAAAAAAACTTGATTTGAACCAGTTAAAAAAAAATCCTAAAAATTTCAATTTAAAAAAAAATCAAATTCAAGATTTTTTTTAAATTTTAATCATACGATGTGTAAAAAATATTAGCATCAAATATTATTATACGTTACACACACAATGTAATAAAAAATACCAGAATAAAATATCTTTTTAATTCTGCTGCAATGACTCGCTGAATTTAGGAAAAATAACCGTTTTTTAGAGAGCTTCTTTGACGGTGGAAGATTTGAAGATCTCTGTCTCGAAGGGAAAATTTTTTCTTGCCGAAAGAAAAAAATATGAGCCTCCTTATTTTAATTAAGGAACACCCCTTAATTTGTTCAGAGAAATCTGAGACCATTATGGTACGACCCTGCCAGAGTTGAAATGGAATCCCTCTCTTGTTACCAGCCAACTAAGCTGAAACATTTTTGAAAGCTACCTAGCTTTGAGACACCTCACCACCACGTGAGGGGGGTCAAAACTCCGCTGGTTGGTCTGCCATCGATCCAGGATTATCTTCTAAGGGAACAGAAGACATGGGCAGTGCATGGTTTATCGTGGCCCAGGTGGAAATCACTACGAACACCTCCCCCCCCTCTTTAAAAAATTTGAAATCTTTGAGTATGTTTTAAATAAATAAAAATCTTTACACCATTATAAGCGCATAAGTTGTATATGTATTCTACTTGTAAAATCAGCTGATTGAACAGGAAATATACTCAACTTACATTTTATGAATAAGCATGCACGCGTAGTGTTAATTGTTATTTATTTAGTAGATTAGACAATTGCCATTACGTTTCGGAGAGGAGGTATGCAGAGTTTGGGTAGCGACCAGCGCTATCAACCCAGCAGCGAGGTCAAGAGCATTGCACCTTCTCCCTCCGTTGGCAGAGGACAAAACTCTCCTGAGCGAATATTTTACTATTACGAAAAACTGAGAAGTTAATTTTAGCAACTATAACAAAACAGCAACTGCTCTTCTGACAGTAGCCTACAATTAGCAACTCCCAGAAAAACTCGAGGGTGTTTAGCCATCGAAAATTAACTTATGGTACACGTGCCTGCACTCGTTTTCTTAAAATTATTTCACAACAGTTTTCTACTCTTTCATAGTCTTTTCTTATGCGATGTTTAAGTATATACGTAAACAAACAACTGCTGCTGTCTTTGCTGTCTTTCGCAACTCAACTTTGTTAGTGGAGCAGCAAGAATTTTCTTTATGTGTGTGTTATCCCCCCCCCCGACAGTTTTATAGGCATGTCATCACTCGGGAAGGGTGAGGTGGATGTATCCAACCAGGGCTAGGTGACCCAATGCTCTCATTCTATCATTCGGGCAAAGAATGTCTAACGCTTTGATTCGGGTAAGAGAATACATACTTTGCGCCTGATATTTTTCCAAAATGGCGCCTTTAGAACACGGGAAATCGTAGGCTTTCAAACCGAATTCAAACGCGTCTAACTCAGAAACGGGCGTTTTTAGGTCCGTGAAAATTTACACAGATATTCTCCTATTGATAATAAAACAGGGATTTAATTTTCAGAATTTTAAAAAATGGCCTTTTTGAGAAAATCGTTGGCAAAGTTAGAGATTTTTCAAAATCGGCTGTTTTTAATGCTACCGAAACGCAGAAACTAGCAGTTTCACAGACACACAAAGAATTACAAATAAAGTGCACATTTGTATGTCTTTAACGAAGTAAACGAATATAGAAAAAACTCCATCCAAACCTGTTTAAAAATTTTTTTAAAAATTCAATTTTTTTTAAAAATCACAAAGTTTACCATTTTTTAAAATTTTAATTATACGATGTGTAGCAAATATTAGCACCATATATTATATGTTGTACACACAATGTAAAAAATACAAGAACACAATATCTTTTTTAACTCTGCTGCAATGACACGCTGAAGTTAGGAAAAATAACCGTTTTCTAGATAACTTGTTTGACGGTGCAAGATTTGAAACCCTCTATCTCGAAGGGAAAGAAAAAATATGGGTCTCCTTATTTTAGTCAAGGAACACCCCTTAATTTTTTTAGAGAAATATGAGACCATGATAGTACGACCCTGCCTGAGTTGAAATGGAACCCATCACCTGTGATAGCAAAGGAAAACGAAGTTTATTCAACTTCAGTAGTTGGTGGAGCCTCCACGAGCGGCGATTACAGCTGTGACCATCCGGGACATACTCTCAACCAGGCATTGTACGAAGGCTAGCAGTATTTTCTTCCACTCGGCTTGGAGAAAACAGGTCAGTTCCTTCACCGATTTCGGACGGTGGGGGCACCCCTTAAGTCGGCGCTCCAACTTATCCCAGAGGTGCTCGATAGGGTTAAGGTCCGGGCTCTGCGCAGGCCAGTCCATTCGATTAACCCCATTGTCACCATACCAAGCCATGGTGGACCTCGCAACATGACAGGTGGCATTGTCATCCTGAAAGTAACATGGGTCCACCCCATAAAACTGCCACAACGTAGGAAGCGCATGGTCATCCAAAATGGTGCAGTAGGTCTCGGCGTTGAGTCTACCAGGAATTGCGACCAAGGGTCCCGTGCCATACCAGGAGAAACACCTCCATAGCATAATTCCACTGCCGCCAAACTTCACAGTTGGCACATACATTCCGGCAGGAGGCGTTCTCCAGGCAGACGCCAAACCCAGACCCTGCCATCCGAATGGTAGAGGATGAACCTTGATTTGTCACTCCAGAGAACCTGTTTCCACTGTTCAACGGTTCACTGTCGATGGGTTCCATTTCAACTCAGGCAGGGTCGTACCATCATGGTCTCAGATTTCTCCAAAAAAAAAAAGGGGTGTTCCTTGACTAAAATAAGGAGACCCATATTTTTTCTTTCGACAAGAAAAAATTTTCCCTTCGAGATAGAGGGTTTCAAATCTTGCACCGTCAAACAAGCTCTCTAGAAAACGGTTATTTTTTCTAACTTCAGTGAGTCATTGCAGCAAAGTTAAAAAAGATATCGTGTTCTTGTATTTTTTTTTTTACATTGTGTGTATAACATATAATAATATATGGTGCTAATATTTGCTACACATCGTATGATTAAAATTTTAAAAAATCGTAAACTTTGTGATTTAAAAAAAAATTGAATTTTTTAAGTTTTTTTAAACAGGTTTGGATGGAGTTTTTTCCATTTTCGTTTTTTTCGTTAAAGACATAAAAATGTGCACTTTATTTGTAATTTTTTGTGTGTCTGTGAAACTGCTAGTTTCTGCGTTTTGGCAGCGTTAAAAACTGCCGATTTTGAAAAATCTCTAACTTTGCCAACGATTTTCTCAAAAAGGCCATTTTTTAAAATTCTGAAAATTAAATCCTTGTTTTATTATCAACAGGAGAATATCTGTGCAAATTTTCACGGACGTAAAAACGCCCGTTTCCGAGTTAGACGCGTTTGAATTCGGTTTGAAAGCCTACGATTTTCCGTGTTCTAAAGGCGCCATTTTGGAAAAATCTCAGGCGCAAAGTACGTATTCTCTTACCCGAATCAAAGCGTTAGATATTCTTTGCCCGAAAGATGGAATGACAGCATTGGGTCAGCTGGCCCTGGTTGGATACGTCCACCTCACCCTTCCCCGAGTGATGACATGCCTATAAAACTGTCGGGAGGGGGGGGTGTTAACAAATACATAAAGAAAATGCTTGCTGCTCCATAACAAAGTTGAGTTGCGAAAGACAGCAGCAGTTGTTTGTGTTTGTTTAAGTATATACTTACACATCGCATAAGAAAAGACTACGAAAGAGTAGAAAACTGTTGTGAAATAATTTTAAGAAAAGGAGTGCAGGTACGTGTACTGTAAGTTAATTTTCGATGGCTGGTATTTTTTTTTACATTGTGTGTGTAACATATAATAATATTTGATGCTAATAATTTTTACACATCGTATGATTAAAATTAAAAAAATCGTAAACTTTGATTTTTTTTTAAATTGAAATTTTTGAGATTTTTTTTAACTGGTTCAAATGAAGTGTTTTTTTTTTCTGTACTGGTTTTTTTGTTAAAGACATACTAATGTGCACTTTATTTGCAATTTTTATGTGTCTGTGAAACTGCTAGTTTACGCAGCGTTAAAAACAGCCGATTTTGAAAAATCTCCAACTTTGCCAACGATTTTCTCCAAAAAGCCCTTTTTTAAAATCCTGAAAATTAAATCCCTGTTTTATTATCAACAGGAGAATATCTGTGTAAATTTTTACGGACCTAAAAACGCCCGTTTCTGAGTTAGACGCGTTTGAATTTGGTTTGAAAACCTACGATTTCTCAGTGTTCTAAAGGCGCCATTTCGGAAAAATCTCAGACGCAAAGTACGTATTCTCTTACTGGAATGAGAGTCTTGGATCCGTCCACCTCACTCTACCCTGAGCGATAACATGCCTAAAAAATGGTCTTGGAAAAAAAATAACAAATCTATATATAGAGAGAATTGAATGTATGTCAATTTAGAACCACCAAATTTGGAATACTATAGCATGGTACCCTAACTTAGACCGCAAACTGTTTTTGGAGGGGGTCCCCTGGGTCAAAGGGCCCCCACACAAAATTTCCGTAAAATATACTTGTATATTATATTGCCCTAACTGAGACCGTAGATGGTTTTTTTGGGAAATGTCTTTCAATCACTAAACTGGGAAAACAAAGGGATAAAATTAATGGAGATTATCTAACCCACCTTCGTTTTGCCGATGATATAGTCATTTTTGCAACTACCCCATCAGAGCTACAGAGTATGATCCAGGAACTTGCTGACAAGAGTAAAGAGGTGGGATTAAAAATGAACTTTCAGAAGACAAAAGTGATGTTCAATGCTTTTACAAGAAATGAAGATTTATCGATTGATGGAGAAAAGCTGGAGATAACAGACACGTACATTTATCTTGGACAGCAGATCTCAAGTGAGGGTCACATTGGTGAAGAAATTAATCGGCGTACAAAACTTGCCTGGAGAGCTTTTGGAAGAAACAGCATAATTTTCAAGAGCAATATGCCATTATGTCTTAAAAGAAAAGGGTTTGTTTGATCAATGCATCCTTCCAGTGCTTACGTATGGTGCAGAGACGTGGACCTTAACTAAAAGAGACATACAAAGGCTGCAGACAACTCAAAGCAGCATGGAGAGGTGCATGCTTGGTGTAACCAGGAGAGATAAGAAGAGGAACACGTGGATCCAAAAAATGACAAGAGTGGAAGACATCATGATCAGAGTTAAATCCCTGAAATGGCAATGGGCTGGACATACTGCCAGAAGAACAGACCATCGATGGACAGCCGAAATTTTAGATTGGATTCCAAGTTTCCTCCACAACGGTCTGTCTTGTGCCAGTCTCCTCCATGTCACCTCTGCATACTTTCGAATTTCATCCACCCATCTCCCATGTGGTCTTCTTCTGGGTCTTTTCCTGTCCCTTGGAATCCAATCTAAAATTTCGGCTGTCCATCGATGATCTGTCCTTCTGGCAGTATGTCCAACCCATTGCCATTTCAGGGATTTAACTCTGATCATGATGTCTTCCACTCTTGTCATTTTTCGGATCCACGAGTTCCTCTCCTTATCTCTCCTGGTTACACGAAGCATGCACCTCTCCATGCTACTTTGAGTTGTCTGCAGCCTTTGTATGTCTCTTTTAGTTAAGGTCCACGTCTCTGCACCATACGTAAGCACTGGAAGGATGCATTGATCAAACACTTTTCTTTTAAGACATAATGGCATATTGCTCTTGAAAATTATGCTGTTTCTTCCAAAAGCTCTCCAGGCAAGTTTTGTACGTCGATTAATTTCTTCATCAATGTGACCCTCACTTGATATCTGCTGTCCAAGATAAACGTACGTGTCTGTTATCTCCAGCTTTTCTCCATCAATCAATAAATCTTCATTTCTTGTAAAAGCATTGAACATCACTTTTGTCTTCTGAAAGTTCATTTTTAATCCCACTTCTTTACTCTTGTCAGCAAGTTCCTGGATCATATTCTGCAGCTCTGATGGGGTAGTTGCAAAAATGACTACGTCATCAGCAAAACGAAGGTGGGTTAGATAATCTCCATTAATCTTTATCCCTTTGTTTTCCCAGCTCAGCGACTGAAAAACACCCTCCAGTGTGGCATTAAAGAGCTTCGGAGATATGGTGGCACCTTGTCTCACTCCCTTTCCAATTTTTATGTGTGTTGTATTTTCAAACAGCCGAATCTTTGCACTTGCATTTTCATAGATGTTATTAATAATATTAATGTATGCATCTTCAATACCGCAAGTTTTCAGAGCCATTGTAACTGCTGATGGTTTCACCGAATCAAAGGCTTTTTCATAATCGATAAAAGCCATGCACAATGGAAGTTCATATTCCCTCGCTCTTTCAATTAGTTCTCTCAGTACGTGGATATGATCTATTGTGCTGTAGCCACTCCTGAATCCAGCTTGTTCTCTCGGTTGAGCCATGTCCAGTGTTACCTTCAAGCGGTGTGAAAGAACTTTAGTGAAGATTTTATAAACTACTGATAGGAGGCTGATAGGTCTGTAGTTTCCGAGATCCTCAATGTCACCTTTCTTATGTAGCAGGATCATTGTAGCGGTGTTCCAATCCTCAGGAATCTTTCCTTCATTAAGGCATCGAGTGAAAATTTGGGCGAGTACTGTTTCCATTTCTCCACTTGCTTCTTGTATGATGTCTACAGTAATTCCATCTTCTCCTGGAGCTTTTCCCCGCTTCATGTTCTTGATTGCATGTGCAACTTCTGCTGGAAGGACTGGAGGAACTCTGGTACTGGTATCTTTCATGATGTCTGGAGTGCATGTATCATCCCTTTCATATAATTTGGAGTAGAAATCTTTCACTCTTGTCAAAATTTCGCCTCTATTTCTTGTTACAGAACCATCTTCTTTTCTCAGTGCCATAATCTGTTTTCTTCCCTTACTGAGATGTCCCTTTGCTATCGTTAGGCTTTGGTTGTTTTCAATTGCTTTCCTCACTAGTTCACAGTTGAATTTTCTTACGTCTTCAGTGATACTTTTTCTTACTGTCTTGCATAGCTCTATATATTCCACTTTGGAAGTCACATCTTCTTTAGTTGTCCTCATCTCTCTTCTTTTTTGCATCAACATTTTCGTTTTTCCTGATAATTTGTTTACATGCAACTTGTTCTTAGACCCAGCTAATTTTGTTGCTGTTTCCATAAGAGCTTTGGTTACTTTTCTGTTAACTTCAGAGATGTCCACTTCTTCCGATGTTAGGCCTTCTAAAGCAGAGAACCTGTTCTTCAGTTCCAACTTGAAGGTATTATGGTGTTTTTTAAGGTTGGTTATGTCAATACATTTTGTTTGTCTTATGAGCTTGCCACGTTCAAGTTTGGTGTTGAGGTGCATCTTACATCTCACCAATCTATGGTCACTACCTGTGTTGAACTTGTTTAGCACACTGCAGTCTTCTATGACGAATTTTTTGTTACACATAATAAAATCAATTTCACTTGTCGTCCCATTTGGATGTCTCCATGTCCATTTCCTGTGTGGCTTTTTCTTGAAGAAGGAGTTCAAGATGAAAAACCCTTCTGCCTCTGCAAACTCAACGAGAGTATTTCCAAGCTGGTTTCTGTTGCCGTGACCGAATTTACCTACTGAAGTTTCATTCTGTTACCGTTGCCCTATTTTTGCATTGAAATCTCCCATAATTATTTTCAAGTGCTGCTTACCTTTATTATTTAGATGAAAAATTTCCTCATAAAATTCTTCAATTTCTTCTTCAGGATGACTTGTGGTGGGTGCATAAGTTTGAATAATCTGAGCCTGGTATCTTTTCGAGAGTTGGATAACAAGTCGTGCAGCTCTGTCAGAGGAACTTTCAACTTCTACAACTTTATCCTTCAGTTTCTTGTTTATTATAAATCCAACACCACTAGTTCTGCCAGTATCTGTCCCACGATAGTAGAAGAGATGTCTACTTTTCAGTTCGATGAGATCTTCTCCTTTTCTCCTTACCTCACTTAGCCCCACGATGTCCCACTTGATCCTTTGTAGTTCCTCTTCCAATTCAAGAAGCCTTGAATCAGAAGATAGGGAGCGTCCGTTGTACGTAGCCAAGGTCAGCATCAGATGGCAGCCTAGTCCGGTCCTCCGGGGATTCTTAGCACCCTCTGCCTTCATGTCGCACTGCCGCTGCCTTGGCCAGGTACATTCCAGCTGCCGGAGACTGAGAGCCAAGATTTAAGTTGTGGAATCATTTTGGAGGGGTTTGGCCATAACTCACCACGCTGGCCAAGCGGGTTGGTGAGTGTGGGATAGAATTTCCTCTAATCCCGATGGTATAGTTATACCGCTATTGGCGGTCGTCAGAGCCTTTTAGTGGGAACAGGATGTACCACGAGAAGGCGGGGTTGACATTTGTCAAGGAGAGGCTGTGATGTTACGCATCACCTGACCTTACATCCCATATATATATATATATGGACACACATTCCTGACTATTCTCATTAAGCTTTTGGCACCATTCGTTGGAACGATGATGGAAGAAAAAGTGCAGCTTGCAGTAAATTTTACTGGTGGAATTCCTTTTCCATAGTGAAAGAGTCCATAGAAAAAAAAACCCTTGATAGTGTTTAAAGTGTTTTGCAATTACAAACAGCAACATTTGCTTCAGTTGGAAGGGAAATATTTTTCTCAGAATTTAACATTGTGCCTTCTAAGTTAAAAAATAGGCTAGAAATCCAAAAAGCAGTGAAACTTGTGTATTTTTGTTCAAACGGCTGAACAAATAGTTTCTCTCATCACTTCCTTTTTTTTTTTAATTCATTTATAAATCAGTAGAGTAAACATAATGCATGACATTAAGAAATACCACTCTCTTCTTATTGCATTCTCATTCATTAGTTTTTATACAGTGTTACCTAAATATTAAAAATATATACCATGAAGTCCATCATGGAGAAGAATGTTATGTTTCATGTTTACATTGAAGAATGAATAGATTTCAAAGTTGTACTGAAACACAACAGTAATTTAAATAATAATAAAAAATGATTTAAATGCTCAAATATTTTTTTTTAAATTATGATTTTTTTTCAAACCCTGGTAAAGAAGTATGGTTTTAATTAAACTATGAGCTATTATCTTTTTAGCTGAGAGTAGTATGCGTGTGTGCGAAGAATTCAAACTATCAGTTTTTTGCCCATGCCAAACCAGAAAGCTAATATCAACTACATAGGTTTCTGCCTTTTCTTCCTTCTCAGATAATAAAATTGGGTTAGTGCATATCAAATGTCTGCTTTCAGTGGGTGGGCATGTGGACATGTTCAGCTTCTCCAGTGGAATGGTGTCATCCTCAGGATCGATCCCAGGTAAATACAAAAGCTCGAACCACTAGATATCCACTCTGCATCAGGTGGGTATGTCAAGCTGTCGGACCCTGGGTACTGGCTCCCTGGTTGTGGATAAGGTTGTCCCCCCCCTCCCCCTGCCCTTTTCTGCTTCACTTCCGTGTGACTTTCCTGTCAAGAACTCTAGCCCAAATCTCCTAGCTTCCTACTTCTAAGGGTTGTTTAAGACTTCGGGTTAGACACTCACTTCCTAAAATCCTCTACATAAACCTATGTGCCTTATTTTGTGACATTCTCATTTCATGACAGTTCAACTGCGAATGCAGAGAACTCTTAGGGGTGTGCTACAGGTGCGGTCACACAGGGCCCCGCGCTCACACCCAAAGAAAATAAGATAGGGAGAGAGAAAGAGCGAGGGAGCAAATTTCTTATTTTTAATTATTCTAATTTTATTTTTTAAACTCCGTCTAATTATCTTTTTTTTTAATATCAGTTGCTGAATTTATATTTACCCAAATATCGGCAGCAAACTACAATATTATTTTGAAGATGACAATCCGATTTTTGGCGTATTGCGTTTGCCAGCTAGTGATTGGATGATGGGATGTTTTGAGGTAGTGTGGGTCTTCTTGGGGGTCGTCGTCGAAACATTTTACAAGGGAAGAGAAGAACTTCGTCACTTCACTTTACTGTTACGTTCAACACACTTGAATTTTACTTTTTATTCCTTTTGACTTGTCACTTGGGGTTTTTTTTTTTTTTTTTTTGGTGGCCCAAAACGTGGTCACAGCCATGCGGTATCAGAGACAAGCAACTTCATGATACAATATTATGTCTAGCAAAACATTAGTATTAAAGCCATATCTTTCAGCGTGCACTGATAGTTATAAAAAAAGTTGTGCTATGTGAATTACTTCCATCTGATGTCAAAATTACGGCCGGTGCTTTAAGATACATTCCGAATCCTTTTCCTAATGCCTTCGTCGCCTACAGGATATTACTTACTGTCCCAGTAACAGTGGCAAGTGTAGAAAGAAGCTTTTCATGCTTTAAGCTGATTAAATCTTATTTAAGATCTGTCATGTCTCAAGGAAGATCAATGACTTTAGCAACTTTGTCAATTGAACACGATAAAGCAAGCAAAATAAATTCAGACCTGTTTGTAATACGGGTGTAGCCCGGAATTCCGGGTTTTTGTCACATTCCAAACCTGTAAATCCGGGTTTTTAAGTTTTAGAAGAATTTGAAATGCTTCGGACATTTCATTTCTAAAAATGCTACGAAATGATAACTAAAAGTTCAAGCTCCATTTTCTTTGGGAATTACAGTGTTTGATTAAAAATACTGCATATGAATGTAGACGATTTGTGACACCTTCAGTGTGTGTTTTTTTTTTTTTTTTTTTTTTTGTTATCAAACAAGCTCTCAAGATAACAGCCTGCTGAAAGGAAGGCTCTTTTTTCATTATTTTGAAAGTTGCATCTACATCAAATAATTTGATTATATTAGATTCGGTTAATCCAATGAGCTACTTTTAGAAATTGAACGGAATCCACTGTAGGCTTCAAATAAAACTGATCCACATAGACTGCTCAATTAACATATAATATGAAGTACAAAATTTGATTTCAAAGATGCAGTACCTGAAAGATTTTGCACAGTGAAAGAAAATTGGGTACAAGAAAAGATGTGAAGTTTAACTGCACAAGCACTAGGGTGTATTTGTTGTGTAGCTAGTTTATATGTGCACAATATACTGTATATACAAATATTCGTAATATGCGCTATATGTATATTGGCACTGAGCTGAGAGTTTCAGGGTTTCTTGTGTCACCTCACAATCAATCTTGTAAATTTTGATGATTTAATAGCTGACTTTGCTGGGATAAAAATATGTCCAGTCCTTATAAGGTGAGTTTAATAATGTAAGTACCGTCCCATAATAGGTAGAGGCAGAGCCATTGTGAGGGAAGGGCGTATGTTGGTGTGCTTGTTTTATCTACATCATTTAAAACATTACAAAATATCAGTAGTGTTCAAAAAATTTTAAATGCTGTCTTTCGTTATTGGTTAATTTTCAAATGTCTTGACGTTTCATTAAACTGTATAGATAACTGTAATAAAGTGTGTTTTAAATCTAGTGTATGTTTTATGGCTAGTGTAAGAGGAAGGGTTAAAGCAAGGGCCCCTCGACTAGGTTAATACCCGGCCCTATGGCCGTTAAGGGCAGCTCTGTGTGAGTTCACAAGCTTTGGACAAAGTGGACCCTAGAGATAGGCCAGCTAGGCATAATTTTTTCTGACAAGTTCAAACTCGAACATTCAGCTGGTATGGTGCCCCGAAACATTAATGTGGTGTTTGGGCAGGGTGCTGCGAATGAACGTACCACATGGCAATTATTTGTAAGATTCTAAGCGAGAGGCACAATCCTTGAAAATGTGCCTCGTGGTCGTCCACCAGTAGCAGTAAGAGATGAGTTGAATGTTTAAGGATATTGTGGAAGCTGACCTATAGCAAAGTGTCTGTGAGATCCTTGTGAAGGTGCATCATTCAGTGGTTGTCCAGCACTTGGTGGCCCTGGGAAGATGGAAAAGCTGAATCTCTGGGTTCTTTATGAATTGACAGCAAGCAATAAGACATGTTCTGTGGAGGTTTGTATTTCCTTCCTTGCCAGGCATAGACAGGAGGGATTCCTGCACCTGATCATAACCTGCAATAAAAAGTGGGCCCTCTGCAACAGTTGTAAGCTATCAGTGCAGTGGTTGGATACTACAGAGCCACTTAAGCATTATCAGGAACCACCCGTACACTCACGAAAAGTGCTGGTTCTCATATGGGGATCTGCTGTCAATTTGATCTGTCATGTGAGACCATCACTAAGGGCTGCTATTGTGCTGAGAACAAATGCACAAAATTCTCCATACCAAGCACTTAGTTTTAGTCCACAGAGTGGGGTCCTTCTGTTGCACAACAGTGATCACCCACATCTCCCAAAGAACCATCCAACAAATCCACTAGTTGGAATATGAAACTCTGATGCATCTTACATATGCCGATCAGCCAAAACATTAAAGCCACCTACCTAATACGATGTAGGTCTTCCTCTCGATGCCAAATGAGCTCTCACCTGATGAGGCATAGATTCAGCGATATGTCAGTAGGTGTCTCTTGACATTTGGTACCATGACTGCAACAGAAGATCCCGCAGTTCTCGTAAATTATGTGGTTGGGGTAATGCTGCTCATACCCGTTCTCCAACTCTACAAAGGCTCGATAGGATTCACGTCCGGCCACTTTGGGGGCCATGGCAATAAATGGAATTCCTCTTCATGTTCTTGGAACCATTCCTGAATCTTCTTTGCAGTGGGGCATGGAGCATTGTCTTGCTGAAACACATCATCTCTGCCAGGGAATACATTCACCATAAAGGGATGTACTTGGTCAGCCACGATGTTCAACTACGTGACAGCTGTCAGAGTTTTCTGTACAGGGATAATGGTTCAAAGTGTTCCCCAAGAAAATATTGTGCAGATCATCACACTCTTTCCAGCCACCTGGGTCCCGTTTCATAGTGCATCCAGGTGAGAAGGTTTCCTTGGGTAAACATTGCACACGAGCTTGTCCATCGACATGATGTAACAGAAAACGGGATTTGTCTGACTGTGAGACAGACCCTCTTTCAGTCTTCTATGGTCCAACGTCTATGATTAATTTCTCACTGCAAGCATTGATGAGGATGAATGGCTGTGAGCATAGGCACACAAATGGGTCTGCTGCTGCAAAGACCCATGTCCAATAAACTATGTTCGGACACATTGGGCCCTTTATCACAATTGAAATTATGAGCCGCAGAAGCCCTCCTGTTGCTGCAGACAAGACAAGATAGCCTTTGCTGACATCTGGCATCAATGAGGCGTGGCTTCCTCATACCTTGTCAATAGCTCAGTTCACCTGTTTCAGAATCTTTGATAGGTACTAACTACTGCATTATGTGAGCAGCCTACCAGCATTGCTGTTTTGGAAATGCTCTTACCAAGGCACCTTGTCATAACGATCTGGCCTTTGTTGATATCAGATAAATCCTTTGCTTTTCACATGTTGAGATAAAACAAAATGCTGACTGAGAGAACTGTGACCCAGGTATTATATATATCATTCGTGACTATGACATGTGATGCTGATTTGCATAATGCAAAGGTGGATTTAATAGTTTGGCTGATCAGCATATTCTCTCCAGACCTTGCTCCTACAGCTCATCACTCTTCTGTCACCTAGACCATTTTCTGATGGAGACAACCTTCCCAAATGAATAAGTTGTCCATCAAGCTGTTGCCACCTTCTCTGCTTCACAAACTCTGATCCACAGTCTTATAACCCTTTGGCAGAAGCGTGTCAATATAGAGGGGAACCACTTTGACTAAAGAGTAGGTACTTTCTATTTTTATGAGCAATTTGCAAGTGGCACTCTTGTGATTTGGACATTTCATCTGCACCAACCTGTGTTCATCCCTCCTCCAAGAAGCAACTTACCAGGCACATGAGAAGTACAATAACACTTGTAGTTCAAAATGCTATTTGTGAAACTAATTTTCTGCTGACTGCGGTTACTGATATCACCATTCCTGAGATAGCAAAGCAAAAAGGTGCATTGGACTTTACCTATTCCATTCTGTCATTTAAGTGGAGTCATTGCAACAGTTCATACAGGGAAAAAAAGTAAACTTGTTTGGAAAAAAGTGACTGCATTGCACTTGTAAATGTTCTCTGTATTTGGGCACAAAGAATGTGATGATGGAAGGGGGCAGTAAAAGATTTTGAGAGGACGTAAGCACCTACCCTCTGTCAATCAATCTCTCCTCACTAACACTTGAGAATTTTGTTGCCTCCAATCGCGTGGAGTGGAGCGGGAATTTTTTTTTAAAGTAATTCTTTCCGAGTTTTTGAAATAGCTGGGTGCAATTTTTATAAGTGACCAAAATAAATAAAAAAAAATTCCTATTTTAAATTTTCCCGAAATCCATCAAAAACTAACTTATTTGAAGAATCTCTATGCCTGTATATAATGATTTGCTTGATAACAATTTCAGTCACTTCTCTTTCCCTATCTCTACTTTCCACTATAAAGAAAGACTTAGTAACAACATTGCAATGTCTCAAATAATATTTGAAATCTCTCTTTTTTTTAAAGAGGTTTTTGAATGTATTGGCACAAACTAAAAGTCAAAGTTGAAGTAAAAAGTTGCAGCATTCATGAATTTACAATTACAAACAGGGTTGCATGGATCATAGAAAGTTGCACTTTACTTTTCCAGGCATGGAAAAATCATGGGAATTGTTGATTTTGTGAAAAAGCAGGGAAAATATCGAAAAGTCATAGTAAATGATGTCCTGTACTCCCCCCCCCCATGCAGAGCTGAAATTGTGGAATGTCTTCATGTTTCTTTTTTTGCAGAAATAAGCAAAGCAAACAGTGATAGAAGTGGTATTTTCTACATGACTACCATGTTATCAATGAAAAATGCACAACACATTACTTGATGGGCTAGATTTGCTCCTTATGAAAAGTGCTTTAACAGCAGGAAATTATGCTATGCTCACAGTCCAGAACAAAGCCATTTTGGCAAAGGTGGTGCCTCAAAACCCTTTGTGCAAATGAAATCTTTTGACTGTCATAAACTGTAACTGAGAAGTATGCTTGTTTGTAGGAGTTACTGAATTGAAAGAGTTGATTTGTAATTAATGTAGTGATAGTGTCTTTCATTTATGAAGTTGATTTCTTATTGTTTATAATGATGCCTAGCAAATGTTATTTTATCCCTGCTTGGCTTAAGAAATCTGGTTATACTCACTGGCTAAGGGCAGACAAAACTAGGTTTAAAGCACATTATGTATGATGTAAAGAAAACAATCCATCTATCAAACTTATATCAAACTAACAAGCCACAAAAAAAAAAAAAAAGTCAATAAAGTGTTTCTAGATTCTACTTGTGTGGGTGTAAAAAAAAAAAAAAAAAAATTCCCAGTTCAATGTCGTCTTTCAAGAAAGAAAGGCTGCCAACATATGGTACCTTCAGTTTTATTTGATTCTGTGAAGAGTGAAACTAGTCATAACAGCCTTTCAGCAAATGTAACAGGCAACCTATGGTATATGGCACCTGCAGCTTTATTTGGTTCTGTGAAGAGTAAACCTAGTTGTAATATAAACAGCCTTTTAGCAAATGTTACAGGCAACCAAGTAGTAGCTTTGCAGAAATTTTTTGGACTAAATACCATTTTAGTTCATAATTAGTATACACACCATATTTATTCCCTACATTTTTGTGAGTTATTGACTTTTGTTTCGCGGTGTTTTGACGTAATACTTTTATGACATTTTAAATATTTCCCTAGCTCATCTGTCTGTTTAAAAAATATAAAAGTTCTGAATGTTTTTTTTTCTACAACATAGTGAAGACAATGGATTGTTAAAGCAGTGCGATTTTTCTGATGGTGAATCAGAAGATGAGATGTCAGCAAATGCAGATAAATCAAAGAACAGTAAGCCATTTTTTTTTATCTATAGCAATTTAACAAACAATATATTTGTTTTTAGAGTCTTGCATGTAGTCACAATTGTGGGATTTTTGAATTTATTGTATATACTTGTGTATAATATGAGAGCTTAATTTCTTCCAAAATTGGAAGAAATCATGCTTTCAAATAGGTGGGGGCTTATATTTGGGTCAGTAAAAATAGAAACAAATTGTGGAATATATTATCTTCCAGAGTACATATAAAGACCTGGCTGTTAGGAGAAAAGGGTGCAACCAATCTGACATCTCCTCTCCTGAGTTTTCATCGCCCCGATGGCTCAGTGGTCTAAGCGATGGCTTCTGATCATTCGTCCAAGATGGGTCGAGGTTCGAATCCCGGTGAGGCATGGATGTTGTGTTGTTCTGTTTTGTGTCCTTTCTTTTTAATTTTGTTTTATAAACTTCTGAAACTATTGGGCTTGGTGCTGTTTAGCCCTTTGAGGCTCTTGTGCCATTAAACACTAATCAACCATCTCCTGAGTTTTCACAGCAAGCGTGGGTGATGTTTTGTTCTCCCCATTGTTTCAGCACTGTGTACGAGAAAAGGCAAAGTGTTTTGATTCAGCTTCACTTTTTTGATACCCTGACACATTACAAGTAACTGAAAAATGAGTGGCAAAAGCAGGAAAAGGAGAAGGTTGTCTTATGGTGTAGGATTTAAATTAATAGTTGCAAAGTAAGCAGGGAAAAAAAAGAAAAAGATTGTGTTGCTGTGCTTGTGATTTCTGTGTGAAGACTTTCTAAAGTAATCCTGTTTAAACTTTTACATAGAATTCTTCATGTTTGGAATGCCATTCGCCACCTGCTCAGTCGACCACTTGAACAGGAGATTCAGTGGTGTTTCCTTCTGAATCCTCTTCCTGTACCTCAGGTCCTCCATATAAGTTTGCTTTCTTCTCCGAATTGCCCTTTTTGCAATGTTTCAGGTTTGTTGGTGCACATTTACAATTCATGCCCAACCCTTCACTCTCTCTTTCGTCTTCTACATTCGATTCTTAGCCAGATATCTTCTCACCATCATGCATTTCATCTCTAATTTTCTTGTTCCGAGTGGCCGCCTGGTTCCTCATAAACCATTTTTTTATGTTCCTATCTTTTTATTCTGGCTAAGGTTTCCATTTATGAATTTTGGCTCTCTCTCCGTTCCTTCAGCTCTTTTCCTAGGTTGTCCATGGCTCAAATTAAATAACGGTTTCGGACTGCTGTACTTGCTCGTCTTCAGCACAAGTATAGTACTGCTTATGCATCTGGAACCCTTCCTCAATTTTATGCCAATTGGTCTCCTTTTTTATCTTGGTTTACAGTCTATCATCATATAATACGACTGGACGTGTAGGTGTTCCCCCTTGTTTTTTTTTTTTTTTTTCGCTGCTAGAGCGGTGGCAGTTTCCATGACTCCTGGTGATCCTCCATTGATACGTGTTTTTGGTTTAATGATTTCTCACATCGCTTGCTTCTGTTGCTCCTTACTGTTCTTTAGGTAGTTTCCTGTTCCTCCGTAGCTTGTAACTTCTCTTCTTTTTCCAATCCTTTTTTTTTTTTTTTTTTTTTTTCATTTTTGCCATTCCCATCTTTGTTTTACTGGGTGAGACTTTACTGCTCGTCCTTTCGACCCATTGCTAGTCGTCCCATTTCAGGTCATTCACCCGTTCGGTGTCCTAACCACCTTTTGCCATATCTATTTTGTGGCCCTCACGCTGTGTCGTCATGCGTTGTACGTCGCATACCTTATTGTTTTCTATCTATGTGTGTGTGCGTTTTCTTACCATGCTAATTATTAATGCCTCCTTATTGCTGTTGACTCGTATATGTAATATGCTTTGCTGTTGTGCTTCCTGTATTTGATTCCTTACATGTTTTCTGTTTAGCAGTTAGCACTAGCAGTTCTTGATAATTTTTGGAATTTTCCAGTATTTATTTACCTGAATTTTCATCGTATAATCTGCGGATTATCTGCTAAAAAAGTTTAAAATATAGGTTCTTCAGATTATACGCCAATATGAATAGTATGCTGATTTAAAGAAAAAAAGACGTTTTTATGGCCCTTCTGCTTTCAGAGTTGGGGGATGGTTCAATCATCTTGCTGATTTTTAAAAAAATCCGCGAGATAATTGCGCAGAAGAGGCATATAATTGGAGAAGGAACTCCCTTGAAAATATTTTCCTCGGGTCAGGAGTTTGTACGGAGAGGAGTGGGGTCATAATGAAAGATCGGGAAAGTTGTGAGGGAGGGACAGCAGGGGTCGTTTTGTATCGTTGAGGAGAGCTCTGACTGTCGTGCCGTCTCTGTTTTTGGCAGCCAGCCAAAGTATGCACTGCGCTTGCTGCATGAACTTATGCATTCCTCCTTTCGGATCTCGTACACGCCTTGCTCTCTGTCTAGTTCGACCTTTGCCGTTTTGAATTGACCAATGCCTTTGCTGCTGATGTTTTCATTCATTGCTATTCATGATGTCTTTGAAAAGGAAATGTTTCAGTTACACTGCCGAATTTAAACTCAAAGTGGTGAACACAGTTGAGGATATGATCGAGTTACTGCGCGATAGTTTTGAGGTCAGAAAACAATCACGCAGTAACATGCCGAAAGCCGCTTTGTCACGATCTAAAACATAAACAAATCCATCGGTACATTCTGCGAGAGAATTCACGTAAGTTCAGCCCTATTTTTTATTGGCCCACGTATAAACCGATCGCCCAACTCTGAAAGTTGGATTCCATCCGAAAACTTGAGACTTATACGTGAGTACATACAGTATTTCTATGACTTGTTCTGTATCAGCCTTTCATCATTGGCAAGGTGTAATGCAATACTCTGGAGCTGCATTGCTGTGATCTATGGATGCCGTGCCACTGAACTTTATCTGTCCGGAGATAAAGATATGAAAAAGTAACCTTTATAAATGAATTTCCTCATTTAATAAAATCATTTTTTTCTTACTTCTTCGGTTTATGTAAATTTCGCGGTCTGCGGATTATACGCTGGTGAAGATAATACGACAAAAATTATGGTATTTACTTTCTTATTTTATATTGCTTCTATTATTGCAGATTTTATTTGTTTGAAGCACGAACAGAATGTTAGGGGTTTTCTTTGCTTACCTCATTGGCAGTCATTCGTCAATTGTTGTTTGACTGCTTAGACCATGTACTTTGTCTTGTAGAGTATTAGTACCACTCACATAATTATTTGGGCATTTTCCCCTAATCTTTTGGTATATTTTTCTTGAGCAGGGGAGTGGGGGGGGGGAAGGTTTGTCAGTCTCTTGAATGTTTCATTTAGATATGTATGTGTCTTTTTCTTTTGATGATGTATGCACTGTCCTTTTTATTACTGCTGTGTCTCCTCTTTTCTCCCATGTGCTGAGGCCGACTTGACCTGCACCAGTCGGCTTCCAGCAGCTGGTCGACAAAGCGACTTTTATTTAATTTGAATGCTGCGGCGGACTTATCTTGTACAAGTCTGCTTCCAGCATTTTTGGTCATCTGGGAGAATAGAGTCTAGCCATTCTTAGGGTTTTGCAATGTCGAGAGGTTGTCCGGACAGTGGATTCATCTTACTGTTTTTTATATTGTGTAAATTTTACTGTGCTCCTAGGTGATATTTGCTGGCCAGTGCCAGTATTTATCACTTTCTTTGTCATTCTGTTTTGAACAGTACACATCGTAAATGGAATGTCCATATGCTGGTTTGTCTTACTTATAATTTCCCTTTATGGTGTACGTAATGCAAGTAATCTGATTTCGCCGCCCCAGTTGTGCAGTGGTCTAAGCTCTGGCTTCTGACCATTCATCTGAGAAGGGTCCGGGTTCGAATCCTGGTGAGGCATGGATGTTGTGTTTGTCTTACGGCACTGGCTCTCTCCCTTTCCTGGAACCAGTGGCCCTAAATTAGGGACAGGCGACTGCTTATAGCCGATTGAGTTGCTCATGGTGGTCGGTAAACCTTCAATCAAAAAAAAAAATGCCTATGTATGGCAATTGAAGAGAGCATCTGATGTTCATAGTTAATGATCCATATTGTGAAACCATGCAGTGTTAAAAAGAGTTGCCATTGTGAATGTGACAGGTAGAGCACTGAGATAAAAATGGTTGTTAGTCTTCATTGTTCCATTTGTGGTTATAAATGAATATATTTTCAAACACTTGGTCTGCACATAAATGAGTTGAAATAGTTTAAATTTAATTTAGTTTTTAAAACATTAATATTTGTAACTAATTTTTCTTTTATTTTTATGTATGTCTGTTTCTATTGTGAACAGTGTTTTGGTACTGTCAACCCTTGATATACCGCCACCATTTGTTCCTTTACATACATACAGACAGACATACCACCAAGCTGTTCTCTGAGAATCAGGGGTTAGCTCCACAAAAAAAAAAATACAAACTACCAGATAAAATTTTAACTGATTATTTACTTACTGTTGCCTTTTCAAACTTCTCCATTTACTACGATCTTGACACACAACTTGGGCTTCACTGAAATCCATCATTCGACGTACACAAGACCTTCTATACTTCATACTCAATCTTTTTCTCATGCAGACATTCCTGAATCTGAACCTCCCATGACTCCCTTGGACTTCCTCTGCCTTTCCTTCCTGCCACTTGGGCTACAAAAATTTTCTTAGTAAGCATCTCATCACTCATTCTTTCAACATGGCCAAGCCACCTACGTAAATTAGTCTCCACCTTGCTAACAACATTTTGCTTCACATTACACAACTCCAACACATCTTCATTCCTTACACAATCAGAACGTGTCTTGCCAAACCCCACCCTGTAAGCAATGCGTTTCTCCAGCACACAAATGACTTCTATGTTTCTTCTGTAGTACCCAGGTTTCACTGCCATACATCAGAGTAGGAACAATTACACTTTCACACACAGTCATGTGGGAGTCCCTTGAGAACCCATCACTCCTGTGAAAACCTCCCAAATCAGCCATGACTTTCAATGAAGAATTCACTCTCCTACTAATTTCACCATCCAATTTGTTCTCTCTGTCAAACATGCTTCCTGAATACACAAACTCATTTACCTGGTCAATCACTGTGCCATTTAAACTTACATTACATTCAGTACTAACAGCTCCTTGCTCAAAAACCATGGTTTTTCGCTTATTTTATACTCAGTTTGAATTTCATACAAACTTCGTACATCTGGGGCAACATACTCTGCAGCTCACTTTTGCTCTCTGCCAACAGGACTGTGTCATCAGCATACAGCAATCTGCACACGTGGATATTACTGAGACATAAACTAGTATTGCCCATCTTGGCATCACACATGCATCCATAAATATATTAAACAGCCATGGCGACATGCACCAATAGAGAACCATTTTGATAAAACACCATTCACTCATACACAAGCTCTACTGTCAGCATACATGGCTTTTACACTATTAAGTAGATTCCCAGTAGCACCATATTCATTCAATACCTTCCTCAAAAGTGTCCTATTTACTTGGTTGTAAGCTTTCTCTAAATCTATGAAGGCAGCAAAAACTTTCTTACCAACAGCAAGATACTTTTCAATCATCATGCATAATGCAAAAATTTGGTTAGTGCTGCTGTTATCAGGCATAAAACCACTCTGAACATCCCATACTTTCTCTGATGCTAGACCTTGTACTTTTTCAATATTGAATTCCTAAAGGAATAAGAGGTATTTGTTCCTTTACATTGTAGCATTGTATGAAATTTGCCAATTACTTTTAAGTCAGCCAAGTTTTATTAATTATGGTCCTCAATAATCATAATTAGCATTCAATTAAAAGCATGTTAATTAGAAAAAATGCTGTTATATTTTGTGTACTTTTGACCTCAAAAGCTTCTAGTATGCATTAAATGCAGAAATTTACTTTGCATATTAGAAAGACAAAATTTACATTTCTATCATGAGGCAATGGATAAAAAATCATGCTACGTTACTGAAATTTTATCAAGCGAAAATTAATAGCTTTACACAAAAATTTTTTACGTGCAGTAGTTTCTTTTGAAAAAATTGCACATTTTTATTTGTGTTTTTGATTTCAATATTTTCATTGTGGTACTTGCAAATTTCAGTTTTCTGCTTTATGGTAATGACTGTTCTTTTCAAAAAAATTTTTTTTCTCAAACAGTAAGCAACAACAACAAATGAACTTGTTTTTCATTTCTGATTTTGATGCTTGTAAACAGTTGCAGACTGATTTCCACAGCTAAGAAGATAAACTAAAGATAGCAAGCATCATGTGGGGTAAGAGAAGTGTTAGGGAAAAGTTGTTGTGTGACTCATTTGTCATCTTAATTGACAGTTGGTAGAGGGTAAAGAATGCAAGCACTTCTCTTCTGCCAAAGAGGACATGACGGGTGAAAAGAAGACAACACTGCAACTCACAAGACAGGAACTTGAGTCAAAGGCAACCAGACCCACTGCAGGCACGTTTCGCTGATACTTCCCTGTACACAAACGGAGAACAAGGTTAAGGAATAAAGTGTCGCGAGACATCCATTAGGTCCTAATAAATAGAAAAAGATTAAGTCCCCCCCCTCAATTGCATGATATCACAGATAAAGCTCTGTGACTTATTCCTGAGTGTAAATAAGGGAAAAACCAAAGTTGTGGTTTTTGAAGTTTGGATGGTAGTGCTGAATGTAATATAAGTCTAAATGGCACAATGATTGACCAGGTGAATGAGTTTGTGTATTTAGGAAGTATGTTTGACAGAGAGAACAACTTGGATGGTGAAATTAGTAGGCAAGTGAATTCTTCATTGAAAGTCATGGCTGCTTTGGAAGGTTTTCACAGGAATGATGGGTTCTGAAGAGAGTTCTGCAAGGCTGTATGTGAAAGTGTAATTGTTCCTATTCTGGTGTATGGCAGTGAAATGTGGGTACTACATAAGAAACATAGGAGTTGTTTGTGTGCTGTAGAAAGGCACTACTTAAGGGGGGGGGTTGTGGCAAAATGATTGTGTTAGGAATGAAGATGTGTTGGAGTTGTGTAATGTGAAGCAAAATGTCGTTAGCGAGGTGGAGGCTAATATGCTTTGGTGGTTTGGCCATGTTGAAAGAATGAGTGATGAAATGCTTACTAAGAATTTTTTTTTTTTTAGCCCAAGTGGCAAGAAGGAAAGGCGGAGGAAGTCTAAGGAAGTCATGGGAGGATCAGATTCAGGAGTGTCTGCATGAGAAAAAGATTATGAGTATGAAGTATAGAAGATCTTGTTTACGACGTGTGATGGATGTCAGTGAAGACCGAGTTGTATGTCAATATTGCTGTAAATGGAGAAGTTCGATACAGCAACAGTAAGTAAAAAATATCTGATAGTTTGTATTTCTTTGTGAAGCTAACCTCTGAATATCAGAGAACAGCTTAGATATATATGCATGTATGACTTATTCCTCTTCTTTTGACTTCCATGCCACTATATGGAAGTAGGGGCAGTCCAGGTGGACTCCCTCATTGTTCATTGTGCCATGTTTTTGGAAACAGCAGATGACTTCCGTCCCCGGTATCGTCTGCTATTTTCTCCGCCAAAAGGTTCGCTACAACTGAATCATGGTCCAAAAAATGGGAAGACAATTCATACACAGGTTGCAAGTGGCTGTACATCAATACATCAAGTATGTTTTGTATTGGAAAAGGCAGGTTGGTGCAGTAATACATATTGGCGGATGCCAAGGGTGTGGCATATATCAAGGAATGTTTCACATAGAGCACATTTGTTCGGACCCAACGGGCAGCGATAAATTGAGGAGTGGTACATCGAGGGTTGACTGTATATAGTTGTAAAACAACAATGGATAGTGAATGGTTAATGTATTTATACTGTGCAGTTAAGTACAAAATGAGTTTATTTGCCATTGTTATATTCTAAGAGAATATAAGCTGCTTTTTCTCGCCTTTTAAAAAGCATAATTTACTTTTTTTCTCTTTCTCCAGCTTTTGGCTTCAAAGAAGGAGATATTGTTTGGGCTGAATGGAAAACTGTTTTCTGGCCTTCTCTTGTAAGTTACATTCCAATGTAAACTTATTTTGATTGTAATGGTGTGGTGAAAAATTCATGTAATATGCATATGTAAGGCCAAATTGCATGGGATGTAGAATATAGTTCACATTGTAAAGATCTCAGTATAAGTTGTGTTGATGTGACTTGCTTTTAAAGCCATTATTCACATGAACTACATTTTGATGTTGAGCAGATGCTGAGAGTGTGCAATGAAAATGTTTGTATACTTCTAATTTGTGCATGTTTGCATTTTGTAACTGTATAATAAGCAGATTTTCATTCGTTTTTAATATTTGATTAAAACCTAAAATCTGCATTATGTTGAGGCAATATCAAACAAAACTAGTTAATGTGTTGAAGGATTTAAGTGTTAAGTATTTTTCTTATTGAGAAAGACGATAAAAAGTGAACTCCGTTTATTAGGCGTATAAAATAAAGGAATCAAGAGATGCTAGCTTTCACTACCTCCGAGTAGCTTCGTCAGGCATTTAGTAGCTAAAGATCGCTGAAGCAACTGGAAAAAATATTTCTAAGAATATAACTAAATTCAAAATAAGCAAGACACTTGCACGATGTCACAAGTTGTTTGATCTCAGGGCCGGGTGGTCGCGTGTAACTTCAAGAAGCCTGTGCCATATCAAAGGAAGGCTCGTGGTTACATCGATCACAATCGACCAAATAGTCAGAAAGGCTGCAACAACTGCTCACGCACAGCCTCATGCCAACCCCACAGCACAGCCCACCCGGTTCGTGGGTTCGATTCCCTACTTTCCTAGGGTAAAGTACTTCCTGAAGAATGCTCTCCGAAGACTAATTTATGATATCGTCATGAGAGCACCTAGACCTTTGTCAGATATCCTCGCAGCAGGCCAGCACACATCGCCTTCTACGCTAACTAACGCTGGAGTCTATGCTATTCCTTTGGATTACCCTGACGCATCCGTTAAATCCTACATCGGGATGACAAAAAGATCGTTCCAGATCCGTATTTCTGAGCACCAAAGGGACGTTAAGGCTGGAAAACATACGAAGGCCCTAGCCCGTGATGTTGCATCTGGAGGGGCAGTACCCAGATGGAGAAATTTTAAGAAACTAGCACCTTACAACAGCGCAAGAGCTACTGTGCTTTGCTTAACCATCGAGATCATCACACGGTGGAATGTGTGTAACAAGGATGTAACCACAAGCCTTCCTTTGATATGGCACAGGCTTCTTGAAGTTACACGTGACCACCCGGCCCTGAGATCAAACAACTCGTGACATCGTGCAGGTGTCTTGATTATTTTGAATTTAGTTATTCTTAGAAATATTTTTTCCAGTTGCTTCTGCAATCTTTAGCTACTAAATGCCTGACGAAGCTACCAGGAGATAGTGAAAGCTAGCATCTCTTGATTCCTTCATTTTATACGCCTAATAAATGGAGTTCACTTTTTATCGTCTTTCTCATTAATTGGGTGTGCAGGAACCCATTTCTTCATTGTTCGTATATATTTGTATTTTTCTTATTAACTTTCCTGAAACCTCTCCCCTTTTCATAGATGCACAGCAAAGTATGTGTTAGCTTTTTTGTGTTGCATGGAAAATTAGGGGATATTTGTTGTTGTTTATCAATTATTAGCAATTGTATCACTACCTGTTATGTTTATGCACATTGTGAGAAACATGTTCACAAATTGTATTTATCAAATCTGGTTGAACATTCAAACTATTGATAAGATTTCTGGCTGTATAAATATTCAGATCTGCTTCATATCACTTTAGATACAAATTGACAGTATGCAGTTGATGCATTCTAGAGTTGGAAGATGACATTTCAACACACACACACACACACACACACACACACACACACACACACACACACACACACACACACTTTTTTTCTACAGGTCAGTATCCAGAAGCCATGTTTGCATATTTTCTTCTCCCGGGGTGCCTCTATTCATAAAAACTGAATGAGTGCAAGGCTTTATTCAGCAGAAAATGCTCAAAATGTAAAATCTGTGTTCTTGTAGTCATGTATTTCCTTTATCTCTAAAGCTTACATTTGTTATTGTTACATCCACTTTTGTTATTTGTTAGTACTTTTGAAAGTGAAACGCACAAAATATCTGATGATGAAAAGTGCACCAAAGATTTACTAGGACCAGAAGGATGGGGGGGGGGACTTCATTGTCATTCTGCAATACAAAAGCAAGCTGATTCTTTCCATTATATTCACACATTATGAAGCCTTTAATGTCTTCTACTTGGCACTCTATATATTGTTTGTGTATTATGTTTTATGCACTTGCTTCTAAAAACATTTTTCCTTGAGTTTTAATGTGTGATTATAGGGATGTGTTTTATAGTTCTTTTTTTCTTTCGAGTTTAGTGTGTGATATAGTGCTATGTATGTTGATGTTTTATAGTGTTATATTTGGCCATTTTCTCTTGAGCACTGTTAAAATGTAGTAGTGCTTTAAGGTGATGAGTTATATTGCATGCAAAATTGTTTACATTCAGGCATTATTAAAAGTTTGCTTGAATGTAAGCAATTGTTTACATTCAGGCATTCTTTAAAAGAAATTGTCCCATCTGATTTATTTAACAATTTTCTTTAGTGTTTTGCACATGATGGAAAAAGTTTTACGTCTCTTTTTTGCTTTTTTTTTTTTTTTTTTTTTTTTTTTTTAATACTTTAGAAAAACTGATGAATTTTGTTGATAGGCTTAATCAGTAGTAGAACAGTAAAAAGTCTTATCTTCTCATTAAACTACTAACAAAAGGTGCTTGAAAGCGATGCTGTTCTGACAACAGGTTTTAATTTTTGCATATTATCGATGAAAATTTAATATTTCGAAGTAAGGATATATATTTATATTTTTGTTGTATTTTATTACAATTCAGGTACGCCGTGTGTATCCAAAAGAAAACAAGGTTTTTGTCTTCTTAGTTGGAACTCCAGTTGAAAAAAAGAGGTGAGTTGGTGCATAATGCATCCTTTTTTGTAAAATCATCATTATTATTATTATTATTATTATTATTATTTGAACAGTTGTAGTGCCTACTTCAGCAACTCCTTTTGGTTTTCTTTGAAACTGGTAACTAATTCGCATCGAAATCTTTCATGTGGCAGTGCTTTTTCCTTTTGACTTCCTGCTATTTATTTATTTACAGGTTTTCAGCACATACACTGCTGGCCACCCGAAATGCACCACCAAGAAGGACACGAGATAGCAAAGCCAGATTTACTGGACATAAAACAACAGATACAAAGATGAAACGATTGAGCTTACAGGCCCGTGCGGCTTGCGAAACACGCAGATACCAATAGTTCATGTGGCCCCCATGGCTGGCAATAACGGCCGCTACACGCCGCTGCATCGAACGAAAGAGGCTTTGGATGTGGGCTTGGGGTATGTCAGTACAGGCTGCTTCCACACATTGCCACAGTTCATCAGGCGTAGCCACGGGTGGTGCTTGCCAAGCCACTCAGCTGCCGATCAGCGACCAGACGTGTTCGATGGGCGACATATTGGGAGAACAGGCGGGTCACGGCAGCATTGACACCTGGTGGGCCGTGAAGAATTGTTGCGCAATGCGAGCCACGTGCGGGCGCGCATTGTCCTGTTGAAACGTGGCCACTGGCAGATCCTGCAGGTAAAGGGAGGACAACAGGCTCCAAAACGTCGGAGATGTAGCTGTTGAATGTACCGGCGATGCGTACCAGAGGGATGCGGGTGTCATATCCAATTGCGCCCCAAACCATAACGTCAGACGATGAACCGATATGGTGATGCATAATGCACGCGTCATATGGTCTCTCGCCGCGGTGCCGCCACACGCGGATTCGACCATCGTGGTGTTGCAGGCAGAAGCGGGATTCGTCGGAAAAGACAATGTCGTGCCATTCCGTAGTCCAGGTGCGGCGTTCAACGGCCCACTGCCGCAGCACTCGCCGGTAGTGTAACGTCAATGGTAATCGGAGCAATAGGCACCGTGCGACAAGTCCCCACTGCTGCAGACAACATCGAACATTATGTTCTGACACAGGTTGTTGCACAGCATGCCCTAATTCCTGCGCTAACATATGTGATGTGGCGGTGCGAGCTGTCAATGCTCGCCGCACAACATGCCGGTCCTCTCGTTCGGCGGTGTGCGGCGGCTACGGCAATCGGTCCGTCCGTCCGTCCCTCTTTCACCCACCAAATCCATACTTGCTTCACTGTGGCTGGATGTCGTCCCACACAGGCGGCGATGTCTCGGTACGATAAACAGCTGTCGCAAAAAGCCACTATTCGTCCTCTTTGGAACTCCAAAACGTGCTGGAATGACTGCCGTATTCTGCGACGACGCGTCAGGAAGCTTCCCACGTACAGGTCCGGCAGCACAACACACTTCCACTACTTAAACCCCGCCTTCTGTGCACCCTTCTTATAGTGCTTCTCGGTGGCGTGCCGGGCGCACATGATTTGCATATACCCTGCAATGCTAATCGTTTGCATGTCCTCTCGCGGGCGACGCATGCTGCGAATTTCAGGCCAATCGGATGCTTCCTTCTTGGTGTTGCATTTTGGGTGGCCAGCAGTGTATATAATTTTTTGGTGAAAGCCTTTTTTTAACATCTGAGCTTTCTTTTCTGTATCTGTAATGTGTGAAGAGTATCTCATGGTTTTGTTCATAAATGCTTGGGAAATGAATGTATGATTATGCTACTGTGGAGAAACTGTTTATTAGGTCTGTAATCCCCCTGAATTACAGTTAATATCTATTAAGTGTAGATACAATATATGTTATTATTCTATTGTTGTGAGTGTTGTTAACTTCTGAATTCTTGAGGTAACAGACCAAATGAATCTTGTAAGTGAGCACTTGCACATAAGTGATGCTATTGTTGCTATAATTGCTTCCTCTGGGTACTTCCCCTGCAGGATTTTGAACATATCACCCCACCTTTTGGATGTGAAAGTGTGAGTTAGACACTATATATGCATCACTTCACCATTGGGAAGGGGTGCAACTATCTCTGGTGTTTTCACAGCAAGTGTGTGTCTCTTGTAGCGACTGTGCACTATGGCATTGTTGTGGAAGTGCAAAGTCGTGATCTTTTCAGTTCAAAAAATGTTGCATAAGTGATGCTATGGTTGGTACAGGTAAATGATTTGTTTTATAAATCACGTAAAGAAGAAAACAGCTATGGTACTTGGACAATGATGTTTTTACTGCTTTTGTGGAAATGGACTTGCAGGAAATATTAGAAAAACTGATAGTGAGTCACTTAAAAGGCTTTTAAAGAAGATAATTTTAGGAATTTTCATAATTTTATTTCAATAAATGTTTTCCAAACTTTTGAAATTTAAGATTTGCTTATGTGGGTCCTGATTTTTTACCAATTTTTAGCTGTTGAACTTCAGACTACAGGGGTTAGCTTATGTGCAAGTATATATATTTTATTGTGTGCCTTCAAAGTGAAATGGGCAGTTATCAAATCTCAAGGACATTTTGTAATGTTTTATGTAAGGAATCATAGATACACAATCTTAAGGCACGAGAAGCAGTTTTTTTTTTTTAAGGGGGTTGGATGAGACATGCTCAAGTGTTATCTGTTTCAGCATATACATAATGTTTCTCCTGAAGTCTCATGTGTACATCTCAGTGGTTGACTGATCTGAAGCATGAGCTTTTGCCTTCCCATAGCAGGGGTTGCGCTGCCGATCACATTCTTCGCAATTTGCGAGAGAGAAAAAAAAAAAAGTTTTTTGGCGATTACCTTTTTGTACTGTTATAACACTTTGGTGAAATATGCCCTGCAATGCTGATCGTTTGCATGTCCTCTCGCGGGCGACGCATGCTGCGAATTTCAGGCCAATCGGATGCTTCCTTCTTGGTGTTGCATTTTGGGTGGCCAGCAGTGTATTTGTTAAGTAGCTGTGCAGACCATCAGTTCTGGCAGTCATCAGAGTCAAAACATGTGACCATTTCTGGTATGGCATAATTGACTCATGATATAAATGCGACTCATCTGGCCAAAATTGTGTCATCATTAACACAAGGAATCCGGGTTTACTCTTTCATCAGAAATTTCATGATCATTTATTCTTAGTGGGCTGTAATGGTTCCAAAATTTACATTGACACCCTCAAAAAAATAATGGCTTACATGTAATTCACGAGACAACCTTAAGGGTTGTCTTATGTTATAAACGTGCTTTAGATTAAATATACATAATATCTAAGGTATTATTTACCTGATATTGGCAAAGTATTTTGCACGTTGTTGCTCCGTGAGGCACATGCTCCCAGCCCGAGAGAGGTCAATTTGTTATGGGATTTTTTGGTTAGTTAATTTTTTTATAAATGAAACAATTAGGTTAATTCAGGGATCGCATTCGTCCTAAAATTCCTAATATTTTGTGACCCTCCTTAAATTCCTAAAATTAGACCTAAAATTTGCTATTCATCCTAAAATTTTCGTAAGCTTATTTTTATTAAAAACAACCGTTATTAACGCCAATAAATTTACCATTACGGTAAGGTAAAAGACCTGTTATTGTAGAAACACAGCCTATATGCTGTGCTGCTGAAGGAGGGAAAAATGACGCCATCGAGATGCACTTGCTTCGGGGGCGGGCGTTCCATTTTTTGCCTTCGAACAGTTTTCGAGAGTAACAAGAGATCTAAGGGAAAAGGGGAGGGGTCATTTTTCACCCCTGGTTTGCGCTTTGCAGACGAACTCCGTGGCACGCAGAAGATCGTACTTTATTTTTGTACATGCCTTGTGGAACCTCCTCTTTCTGCTGATGTTTTGTTATTGTAAACCGCAGGTGGGTGGAAGCAAAGAGGAAACATGTGGTCTTCTTCCGTAACCTCCGGTAATGACGATGGGATGGTAGCTGAGTTATCTTGGCAGGCAGTAGAGCACGTGATCATTGACCTTCGATCATGCGTCGGCGACAGCGACCTTCGATGCGCAATATATCTCGGCTCCGACTCGCTTTGACTGAACTTGCATGAGATGCGTATGATAGTTTCTGGTTTTACGTCTTTTATGGTGTTCTCTGTGCAGGTTCAGTTCTCTAGTGGTGACCTGCTTTTTTTTTTTTTTTTTTTTTTTCATATCTTCTGACATCCTCGCAGCCAAATTTCGGGAAGTTGTCTGGTTTTGCAATATTGGAACGTGTTTTTGTACTTCCCTTTCATTTTCTGGTTAGTAATACAAGTGTTTAAGATGCCTAAATCCAAAACGAAATTTCAAGATGCGTGGCTCGCCAAAGAATTGGACGAAGTGAAGTTGAAAGAATGGTGTTCTGCAACTGAAACAATATTTTCTGCTAAGTGTATATTGTGTTCAGAAATTTTCAATATTTCTAATAGTGGCTTTTCACAAGTAAAAGCGCATCATAAAAAAAAAAAAGTTCCCATAACAAGAAATTCCCATAACAATAAATTTGTTAAATAGTGTTCGTGATTCACATACATTTTATAAAGAGTATGTTGATAAGCTGAAGGAAGAACAATCAAAAAAGGTAAAAGAAAGGAAGCAGAAAGAGAGGGAAAATAAGGAAAAGCAGCTAGAGAAAAAAGAAAAGCTGAGTTTGATGACAAAATAAAAGAAAATGATGCAGAAATAAATAGGCTTAAAAAAGATAAAGAAGCCTCCCTAGCAGTAATTCAAGAGGGAACAGAAAGAATGCGAAAAGCTGTAGAAAAACAAAATACTGTTGAAATAGCAGTTGCCTCTAACTTGATCATACAAGGTTCAGCTGAAATAAAGAAAACAAAGTAAATTAGTTGTGGTGGAAGCAGAAAAAGATAGGCGTATCAGGGAAAAGGTTAAAACAATAATATGAAAAAAGTAATTCAGTGAACAATTGTACATAGTTCTTGGTTTTCAATTACCTTTTTAGGATATTATAATTTAATGTGAAACCTGAAAACTTTCTGTGAAAATCGTGAATTGCTTCTGGTTAAACAGCATATTAATGTTCAAAGTGAAACTTGAATGTGGTAAATATACTTGAATATGATAATAACACGTGAAAAGATAAGAACTGAACATTAGAAGTAAATCATACTTAAACTTTAGACATTAGACGTTATGCAAAAAATTTGGGTGTGAACTTCGACCATATATACTAATGGACTGCGCATTGGCAATAGCTGCATCAAAGCCGCCATGGCTCAAACATTGGGCACGTCATCATCAGACTCCAAATTTCGTGTAAAAATGCTGTTATGATTACTAATTTACATTGCAGAACTTCAGTGTTTTCGGTGTATTATGTGAATGCGCCTCATATATAATGAAAACTCTTCAGGTAAGTTTACTTATGAGCTATATACATGCATGAACGGGTTGTTTACATTTTGTGATTTATAATGTGATGAACATTTGCGAAGAATTTGGAACCTGCATTCCATTTTTTTTTCTTAAGTTACTATATTTTTATATCAATAGCTGCAAGTTTCTGGTTAAGTAATTGAACTTTATTGACTTAGGTATTTAATTCGTTTCTTACCCATGAAAAATCATAGAACTTTCTTTACTATATCGCTCAGAGCAACCATAAGCACAGCAGGTGTAACCCATCTTTTTGACTGTTGTCATGTGATTTTATGTTGGAGCCAGAAATTTTGATGTCATGCGCAGTCTATCAGTATATATGGTTGAAGGGTGTGAAGCAAACTCTTTACAATGTATACAAAGTTGTTTTACTAGATGTATACAAATATACATCTAGTTTTTATTGAAATACACTCCTAAAATTTTCCTAAAATTTTTCTAAAAATTCCTAAAATTCCTAAAATTCCAACCTAAAATTTTTCAGAAGTATGCTATGATCCCTGGGTTATATTATTATCAGTTTACATTCATTCCTTTGCACAATCAAACGTTTAAAATTTACTTTTACCTTAGATATTATGTATAATTAATGGCTTATACTGACATGTTGTTGCATGCTATATTGTAGCTTTGGCACTGTATAAAAAGTTCCTAGCAGTATACGTGGAAGAGAAGGTTCTTTTATAAAAAAAAAAAAAAAAAAAAAACTCCTGTTCACATATCTGGAAAGATGAAACATAAACATCATCAGTAGTAAACACATTATCTTGACTTTCATCCAAAAACAATCGTGAATTGAAGACAAATGTTCAGAACATTGTAGGCTTATAAATATATAAGCTCACCAAACAAAAAGAATTGTCACCCCTACCTGAATGTCACTTAATAGTATGAAACACCTCCATGAGACTCTTGGGAGCAGAATAATCATTCATATTATCAATAGCTGTGACCTCCACAATTGAAGACGCTACTGACAGGTTAAAAACTTATTGTGTAATGACACACAGAGAGTATCTCGCACTTCATTCTTTGTATTTTATTTGTGTTTCAGTAAAAAATTATTTTTAAAATAATCCGTTCCTCTTTAGCATTACCCAAAGCTGTGTTCTCACTCCCACCCCCAGCTGAAGATATGACTGACAGGTCAGAAAACAACCCATAGTGATACACAGAGAGTATTTTTTTCAAATGTATTTTTCTTAGGAAACCCATTCAGTGTTCTTACCTTGTTAAGCAATTTTTATAAGGAATCAGTTTAAGGTATTTTTCCACAGTCTGAGAATTATTATTTAATGCACAGTAGTATTTTTACCTTATAATTGTCATGTTAAAATAATCATACATGCTTTATTTGCAGATGTTCTGACTTGTCTTACTCTTTGTGATAATATAGTAGTAATGTTTTGTTATATTAAATGGCATCAGTAAAAGAAGTTTTGTGAAAATGATTCATAAACATGCATTTGTTTCAAAAGTGAACTAATGGTTATCATAAATACATTATTCTCTGTCGTGTAATTTTTTTTTTCTTATGTTATCTACTAATAATTTTTTTAAAAAAATGATGTACCTCTGTTTTTCAGTATGAAAATAAGTGTTGGACAAATTCAACCATTTGACAATGCAGAACTTAATAAGAAGTTGTTGGTAGGTCGAAATATTTTTTTCACACTAGTCATGTGCATATATGTGTGTGTGGACATTTCATAAGATTTTCATATCTGTAGAAAGGAGCACTCACATGGGTGTAATTGTTGGAATGGCCACTGTATATATGAAAGTAATGTGTTTAAGGTGTCTTGGTTTATCTTTTCTTATTTTTTTCTATCACATTTCAGAAGTGTGTGAAAACTTAGGCACAAACTGAACTAATTCTCAGTACCAAAGATTCATTCCTAAATTTGACTGAGATATAGAAAGGTGGCAAAGTCATAATCTGTTCAAATTCAACACATTGACACAAAATGAGCTTTTTTTTTTTTTTCTTTTTCTTTTTTTTTTTTTTTTTTTAATTCATGCTGAAAGTTTTGGGAAAAAATCCTACTGTTGGGAAACTGGTCTCAACATTCTTGCTCTCATATTGTTTCAGTGTTATAAGTTACTGATTTGTATTTTGATGTGATAACTTCAGGGGTCTATCAAAATAATGGAAACACTTAACTGTTTGTTGAGAACTTTTTATTAATAAGCTGTAGGGCCACCCTGGGCTTTCAGGAGAGAAACAGTGCAACTTGGAATAGATTTATGCAAAGTCATGCATGTACGATAATGGAATTTGGGACCATTCTTCTTGTAAAATATGTTTCAAGTGTGCCAGTGATGTTAGAGGTGGAAAGTGTAGTCTGACCTTTCGCTCCAGATATTCCAACAAATATTCGATAATATGGAGGTCTGGAGATTGAGGTGGCCAGGGTAGTTACCGTACCTCATGCTCTGCAAACGATAATGCGACACATTTCACACAATGCATGGGTGCATTATCTTCTTGAAACCAGGACAGTCATTAGGGAACAATGCCTGCAACTATGTGTACAGGTGATCCCCGAGAATACATTTGTATGTTGCGAATGTGACATGACCCTGCTGAAAAACCATTGGCCTTAGGGAGTGCCATGATATGTCACCCCACAACATCAGGGATCCATCTCTATGTTCAGTCACAAGGTTTGAAAAAACCAGCCCACTTGGGTTTTTCTAGTTTTTTTTTTTTTATATAATTTTTATTTGCATAGCTGGAATTTATTTGAAACAGTATTGGAAATTCCAATTTATCATATTTTATTAGCTCGTATTTTTTAAACTAAGTGATATATAAAAATATTTCAGGTGTGGTGTGTGTATACAAAAATGACGTTATGTACATATTTTCGTACAGTAATTGAAAAAAAGATCACCAGTTTGTCCACAACCTCATATAGTCTGCACTCGACAGTTTTGCACCCACACAGATGCCAACTAGTACGGATTTTCCGCAATTTTACGGATTTTTGGTTGCTGTTACGGAAGTACGGAAACACCGCTGAAATTACGGAAAATCGCCATTTGATTTAATTTTCTGAGATAGAAAGCAAATTTTCATCAACTTAAAAATTTTTGTTGATTCTTCAAGTTTATCTGGGGGAAAAAATTAAATGCTACATTCAGGGCTGCCAGACCTGCGCCAGCCGCGCCAAAACGTTGTTCTTGCGCCATTCTGCTAAAAATCGCCTTTTCGACGAAATCTGCCCCACTTTTGCGCCAAAAGTTAAAATTTACCGGTCATCGATATTTTAGCGTTATCTTACGACATTCAAAATCGATTCAGCGGTGAATTCGTACGTGAGATTCTTCCGCGGATTCACGGAGTCCCCCCCCCCCCACACACACACCCGAGATCGATGCAAAAGTGAAGAAATTTTCGAGATATTAGTTGGGGGGGGGTCGTATTCCGTCTGGGGACGTTGTTTTGTCTTTTTAAATGTTCGGAAACGGAAGTTAAACGAAGTGCAGATTTTCCCCGTAATTGTATTTATTTTTCTCTCGCGATGTTGCTTCTGTTCAGTACTGTTAAATATAATTTCATTGCATAATTTCAGCTTGAAATTGTAGGCAACGATTTCCGAAAACGGAAGTTCGGCCGCCCGAAAATTTCCTTGTAATCTTCGGCGACGAGATTCTCACGCTGATTCGAGGAATTCCGTCTTTTTTTGTTATCATTTGAGAGGATTGGTGGCGGCGGCGGGGGGGTCATTTTCTCCGTCGGAGGACAGAATTTCATCCTTCGAAATCGGAAAGTAGACTGAGATAAAATTTCTCTGGTAATCTTAATTTTTGTTTCTCGCGATGTTTCCTCTACCCAGTATTGTTAGATATCATTTTATTCCATAAATATTTGTATTTCAGCTTGAAAATGTTGGATAAATTTCCAAAAAAGTGAAGTCAATTCAGCTTGAAAATGTTCGATAAATTTCCGAAAACTGAACGCTTGAAAAACCGTTATTTCAAGCCATGTTTCCCGATTCAGTGATCGCAAAAAAATATTCGTGTGGAAGAACCAAGGCTACTGCACTAATTCAGCACATGGCCAGTGTTTCTACAAGTAACAATCGTATCTGAAGTTAAAAAAAAATCCTTTTTCTCTATCTACGGATGGAAGTAATGATGCTCAAGCAAATAAACTGTATCCCATTACAATAACATATTTTGACGAAAAAATAGGGGAAAATTCAACTGTTTTGTTATCATTGGTTGAATCAAGTAATAATACAGGTGAAGGAATATTCAACGTTTTGAACAATGAGTTTGTTAAAAAAAATATTTCATGGAGCAACTGTGTGTCATTTTCCTGTGACAATGCTAACACTATCATAGGTCAAGTAAAAAGTGTTGTTTCTCACATTAAGAAGGTTCAGCCTGCAATCATAGTGCAGCGAAGTTCATGCCATTTAGTAAATTTAGCTGCACAGAAATCTGCTACTCAACTGAAAGGGTTTAATGTTGAGCAGTTTCTGATACAGTTGTATTTTTTTTTTTTTTTTTTTTTGGAGAAAAGTTCAAAGAGGAAACACAATCTAAAACTGAGTCAAGCTGTTTGTGGTACTAAACCACACAAAATTCTAAAGCATGTCAATACTTGCTGGTTATCACTTTTGGAATCCATTGACAGAATTTTAGAACAGTGAGAGGCTCTAGAACATTATTTTAGTGACAATGAAGAAGCTAATTCACAGTATAAGAACCTTGCAAGTATCATTGGAAATCCTTCATCTAAACTTTATTGTCTTTTTTTATCTGCTACTCTTCCTTTGTTTACATCTGTTAACGTGTTCTTGCAGCAGGAAGCTCCGCTTGTGCATGTATTAAAAAGAAAACTTGATAGTCCTGTTATCAGAATTGCTTGTACGATTTATCAAGCCATCGGCATTTGATGTGACAGCAACATCTCTTGCAGATGGAAATTTTGAAAGAAGGAGAAATCAAAAAAGAAAACTGTGATCTTGTAATTGGGTCAAAAACGAGATCTTATATAGGCACAACTGCAGATCTGAGTGAAGACACAGTGGCTACTTTTTATTCTGAGGTAAGGGAATTTTACAAGGCAATTACATTTTAAGAAAATTTCCACTTAATGATGAATTTCTGAGTCATGCTGAAATTGCAGATGTAGCATTAAGGCAAAGTGTTTCTTTTGCATCAGTCCAATATATGTGTTCCCTGTTTCCAGTTTTGAAACCAGAAGAATCTGACAAGGGTAGAATCTGAATTTACTCACTACCAGTTTGAAAATTTTAACTGTGCTGTTACTTCTGGGAGAATGGATGAAGTGTAGCACAGAATTTCTTTAATGAAAAATGAAAGTGGCTAGTTAAAGTATGAATCATTAAGCAAAATTATAAAAATGATTTTAATAGTCCCTCATAGCAATGCAAGTACAGAAAGAATTTTCAGTATTGTGAAAAAAAAAACATGAATGATTCAGACCTAATTTAAGCAGTCATGTGCTGTCTTCTTTATTAGTAGAAAAAATAAACAGCATTGCACACAGTGAACTATGCTATCAGAAGAAGTTTTTGCAAATTGAACTAAGGAAGGCCAAAATGGCAACTACAGCCAGTTTATCATAATAATTTGGCAACATTCCAAGGAATAATTTTTCTTCATGTCTGGAGGTAATTTATTATATTTTTCTGGTAGACAGTATTTTAAATTTTCCCACTAGCAAATTATTTTTTATTGTATTATTATTATTATTATTATTATTATTATTATTATTATTATTATTTTGTTAATAGTTCTGACAGATTAAAATTTGTTGCAGTGTTAAATACCCAAATTTGCCGCTGTAGACTGGATTACTGAAAATTACTGAAAAAAAAATATTTTTTACTGAAAATTACTGAAAAATGAACATGTTGGTTACTGAAAACTACTTTTAGAGGTTGGCACCTATGCACCCATCAAAAAGGCACATATAGTCCATGATCTGTGTCTTTTTTGTTATAAAAAAAGGATTTGAAAATATTTTAAACATTCCCCAGAAGTCTGTTGAATCATAGGAAGACTATTGTTATTTATTTTTTTCTTTTTACTGTGCTAAATGTATCACTTGTTCACTTCCCTTTTCGCTTCAACAAACTCACTTTAATGTTTTTTTGGCATTTTTCATTTGCCATAGATTCATCAAATCACAACAAATCCACTGCGAAAGGGGGTAGGGGGTGCATAAAAAGGTATGATTAAAAATTAGTAACTAAATTTATAGCGGAAAATAGGAAATTTTAAAAGCCAGTGCAAGGTTGATGATAAAGAATAAAATGGTGCATGGAAAAGGAAAATCTAAATCTTACTGACGAAACAAACAATAATTGCATTATAAGTCTGTTCCCACTCATAAACGTTATGTTCGGATGAATCAGTAATATCAACACAGAATATTTAGGAAAGTGGTAAAAACTGAAAATTTAGCAATTATTAGTTTAATGCTATTAGAAAAAACCTTACAATTGCTGAAAATTTGTAAAAAACAACAACACCGCATTATCAAATGAAATTTCATTCAGTAACATATTTAGCGAAGGGCTCACAAAATAGACTTTTCACATTTTATGACAGCTAGCCCAAAACAGCTAACGGTTATATCGTACAGATGGAAGAATTAATGGCTATTGGTTGTTGACGAACAACTAGGCCCCAGTGCACAGAGTGAACAGCACAGCAACTGTCTTCATCTCTCTCTCCTAAATTTAATCCCTGTCTCTTTCCTAAATTTAATCTTTGTCTCTCAGCAGGTAATGCATGAAGTTGGTTGGTCAAACTAATTGTAAAAGAAAATATTATATTGGGTGTGATTAAATTTAGAATATTATAGAAGCAAAAATAGAATCTTAATTTCGAAAAAACCCATGTGGTTTTTTTCAACTGAGCCCAGTCTGAAAAAACCCGGTGTTTTTTTCAAGCTGGGCCCATCTTGGCAAACCCTACGCAGTCAGGGTGATATGCTTCTGCAGGTTTTGGCCAGACATACACTCTTCCAGTGGTGAGAAACAATGTGAAGAATGATTCATCAGACCAGGTGACACATTGCCAGTCTCTAACATCCCAGTTTTAATATTCTTTGCACCACCATACATGTCTCATTGCACTGATGTTGATGGACCGCAGCATGGCCATAAATATCGGCCCGATGCAGTTTCCCATTAACTGTTGTGATGGAAACAGGGTCATTTCAACTGGTGTTCAACTCTGTTGCTATTTGTGGTGCAGTGGTCTTGTTCTTCCACTTTGCAGACTGCGCCAATGTTTGCCTATTTCAATCTGACATTTTCATATGGTGTCCACAATTTGTGCGTTTGGAGGCAACACCATGTGTCCTTTTTGATAGGTAGTCATAATATTTGACACAGTTCCTTGTGTTATACCTACTATTTCTGCCATTCTAGTTATTGAAGCTCCTGCAAGATGCACATCAATGATCGTGCCCCCCTCCCCCCATTTTGAGGTTACTGAGATCTGACATTGTCGACAATTACTCCACAACAGCTGTTTCACCTGCAATTGTGGCACAGCACCCCTTTATATACCTCACATCATGGATGATCGTGTCCCTGGGATTTGCATATGGAACATTGCATGTACTCCAGTTGCAGTTGATGTTTCCATTGTTTTGATAAACCCCTGTAGTTTAAGTTATCATGCATTGCCATCATAAAACATTGTAGATTTCTCTCTCATAAGGTTTTGTTAGGATACTGCATTGGCTGTGACTGCTTCATTCCATCAGCATAATAGGAGAGTGTAACTAATAAACAGGCATGTGATTCTTTTGCTAATTAGCGGAATTCCGTGAATTCACTTTTTAGAAGAAACAGAAATCCACTAAACTTGTCATTTGCGATCTCAGGCTTTTGACAAAAGTTTGTGATTGTTGATATGTTGGGGAAAAAATTGGGGCAAAAGAGAGAGAAGTATTCGTTGGTTAGGTGGCAACATTTCAGTTGTAAGGCATGATCTTTCTGCTGCTGCGTGGCTTACCAGCAGTTCCGGGCTGTTGCTGCCGCTCAGCCAACAAGATAGCCGCGGGTGATATCACTTCAAGCATTTCGGGTTGCTCGAAACCGGTGTTTTTAGGTCAACACTTCGCTATTCAGTTCACCTCTGTCTTTTCCATTGCTATTTGTTTTATTTATTTGCTGGGGGCGAAATCAGTTAAGAGATTGGGCAGAGCCTTGAGCCATCGTACGCAAAGAAAAGTTCTGTTTACATGTGATCGGACATTTAGGTTACGAACCTTCTTTCTCTCTCACTGGCAGGCAAAAGCGTCATAAGTGTTCTGAGATGTCAACCATTGCGGACAAACCCGAATTACAGATAACTAATGAAAAATTTTGGAAATTCAGATTTTCGCTGATACTAAGAATGTTTTACTGGTTTTTAGAATTTCCTTATTCCTCCGGGATTACGGAATTAAGAATGATTAACGAAAAATTACGGAAATTCAGATTTTTGCTGCTGTTAAGAATGTTTTACTGGTTTCCTAATTAATCAATGTAAAAGCCTCTGAACAAAGTTCGTGACGCAGCTCCTTTTATTTTTTTTTCCGCGGAGGAGGAATTTGTTTTGCTTGTTTGAAAACTAATTGGAAAGAAAGCAGAACGTCGGCCCGGCTGTTTTTCTCGCCGTGGCGTGATTACAATGGCCCGAAGCCTCTGAACAAAGTTCGTGACGCAGCACTTAGCTTCTTTTTTTTTCCCTTTCCGAGTATGAGGAATTTTTTGTACTTGTTTGAAAGCTAAGTGTAAAGAATGCACCAAGGATAACCTTGGAATGAATGGCACTGGGCCGCAATTACGTCGGCTGGAAGCCTCTGAATAATACAGTTCATGATGCTGTTTCTTCCGTTCCTTTTCATTTTTTTTTTTTTTTTTTTTTTTACCCCCTGAGGAGGAGGAATTTGTTTTGCTTGTTTGAAAGCTAAGTGGAAAGAAAGCTAGGTGCCGGGCCAGGATTACGTCGGCCCGGCGTGCTTCTTTCGCCGTGGCCTAGGATTACATTGGCCCGAAGCCTCTGAAGAAGGTTTGTGACACAGCTCTTTGTTTTTCTCTCCCCCCCCCCCCTCAAGGAGGAGGGATTTTTTTTTTTTTTTGCTTGTTTTAAAGCTAAGTGGAAAGAAACCAGGTGACCGGGCCAGGATTGTGTCGTCCAGAATCCTCTGAACAAAGTTCATGATGCGGCTCTTTGTTTCTTCCCCCCCTTTTTTTCTGAGGAGGAGAAATGTGTTTTGCTTGTTTGAAAGCGAAGTGGAAGAAAGAATGCACTGCGCCGGGCCGGGATCAGGGCCCGATTTTCACAGAGAATCGGGCCCTAGGCACAGCACAAGATGAAGCCCCTCTCCCATCCGCATTCTTGAAAGAGTTAGTATGTTTATCACTACTAAATATTATCAAATAATTTAAAAGTTGATTTAATAAATGGGATACTGTGCGGGGAAAAATAAGAAATAATATATACTTTTACTAAACCTTAATGCTAGCAAGGAAATTTGCACTTAAAAATTCAGACGGGTAAGTAAAACACTTTAATAGTTCAGTATTGCTATTTTTGCATTTAATTTTACTTGCTTAAACACACACACACACACATAATAAAATTAGCAATAATTTTTTATTTTTGCGTTTGTCACATTCGGTTTATTTATGTGTATCTCGGAACAGCTTTTGGTGTTTTCAGTTAATCAGATGCTTAGACAATCACATGCCTGAATAAAGTGGGCTCTTTATATATATAAACATGTAGTAAAAATGACAAACATTCCTTGATTAGTGGAATTCACAAATGTGATGCAGTAACCTTAGTGACCTTGAATTTTAATTAAGTATTGCTGTGCTACCAAATTTAGTTAACCTATACGCTTTTACTGGTAACTATGTAACAAGAGGGATGTAAGGTCAGGTGATGCGTAACATCACAGCCTCTCCTTGACAAATGTCAACCCCGCCTTCTCGTGGTGCATCCTGTTCCCACTAAAGGGGCTCTGACGACCGCCCATAGCGGTATAACTATACCATCGGGATTAGAGGAAATTCTATCCCACACTCACCAACCCGCTTGGCCAGCGTGGTGAGTTATGGCCAAACCCCTCCAAAATGATTCCACAACTTAAATCTTGGCCCTCAGTCTCCGGCAGCTGGAATGTACCTGGCCAAGGCAGCGGCCAGTGCGACATGAAGGCAGAGGGTGCTAAGAATCCCCGGAGAACCGGACTAGGCTGCCATCTGATGCTGACCTTGGCTACTTACAATGGACGCTCCCTATCTTCTGATTCAAGGCTTCTTGAATTGGAAGAGGAACTACAAAGGATCAAGTGGGACATTGTGGGGCTAAGTGAGGTAAGGAGAAAAGGAGAAGATCTCATCGAACTGAAAAGTGGACATCTCTTCTACTATCGTGGGACAGATACTGGCAGAACTAGTGGTGTTGGATTTATAATAAACAAGAAACTGAAGGATAAAGTTGTAGAAGTTGACAGTTCCTCTGACAGAGCTGCACGACTTGTTATCCAACTCTCGAAAAGATACCAGGCTCAGATTATTCAAACTTATGCACCCACCACAAGTCATCCTGAAGAAGAAATTGAAGAATTTTATGAGGAAATTTGTCATCTAAATAATAAAGGTAAGCAGCACTTGAAAATAATTATGGGAGATTTCAATGCAAAAAATAGGGCAACGGCAACAGAATGAAACTTCAGTAGGTAAATTCGGTCAGGGCAACAGAAACCAGCGTGGAAATACTCTCGTTGAGTTTGCAGAGGCAGAAGGGTTTTTCATCTTGAACTCCTTCTTCAAGAAAAAGCCACACAGGAAATGGACATGGAGACATCCAAATGGGACGACAAATGAAATTGATTTTATTATGTGTAACAAAAAATTCGTCATAGAAGACTGCAGTGTGCTAAACAAGTTCAACACAGGTAGTGACCATAGATTGGTGAGATGTAAGATGCACCTCAACACTAAACTTGAACGTGGCAAGCTCATAAGACAAACAAAATCTATTGACATAACCAACCTTAAAAAACACCATAATACCTTCAAGTTAGAACTGAAGAACAGGTTCTCTGCTTTAGAAGGCCTAACATCGGAAGAAGTGGACATCTCTGAAGTTAACAGAAAAGTAACCAAAGCTCTTATGGAAACAGCAACAAAATTAGCTGGGTCTAAGAACAAATTGCATGTGAACAAATTATCAGGAAAAACCAAAATGTTGATGCAAAAAAGAAGAGAGATGAGGACAACTAAAGAAGATGTGACTTCCAAAGTGGAATATATAGAGCTATGCAAGACAGTAAGAAAAAGTATCACTGAAGACATAAGGAAATTCAACTGTGAACTAGTGAGGAAAGCAATTGAAAACAACCAAAGCCTAAAGATAGCAAAGGGACATCTCAGTAAGGGAAGAAAACAGATTATGGCACTGAGAAAAGAAGATGGTTCTGTAACAAGAAATAGAGGCGAAATTTTGACAAGAGTGAAAGATTTCTACTCCAAATTATATGAAAGGGATGATATATGCACTCCAGACATCATGAAAGATACCAGTACCAGAGTTCCTCCAGTCCTTCCAGAAGAAGTTGCACATGCAATCAAGAACATGAAGCGAGGAAAAGCTCCAGGAGAAGATGGAATTACTGAAGACATCATACAAGAAGCAAGTGGAGAAATCGAAACAGTACTCGCCCAAATTTTCACTCGATGCCTTAATGAAGGAAAGATTCCTGAGGATTGGAACACCGCTACAATGATCCTGCTACATAAGAAAGGTGACATTGAGGATCTCAGAAACTACAGACCTATCAGCCTCCTATCAGTAGTTTATAAAATCTTCACTAAAGTTCTTTCACACCGCTTGAAGGTAACACTGGACATGGCTCAACCGAGAGAACAAGCTGGATTCAGGAGTGGCTACAGCACAATAGATCATATCCACGTGCTGAGAGAACTAATTGAAAGAGCGAGGGAATATGAACTTCCATTGTGCATGGCTTTTATCGATTATGAAAAAGCCTTTGATTCGGTGAAACCATCAGCAGTTACAATGGCTCTGAAAACCTGCGGTATTGAAGATGCATACATTAATATTATTAATAACATCTATGAAAATGCAAGTGCAAAGATTAGGCTGTTTGAAAATACAACACACGTAAAAATTGGAAAGGGAGTGAGACAAGGTGACACCATATCTCCGAAGCTCTTCAATGCCACATTGGAGGGTGTTTTTCAGTCGCTGAGCTGGGAAAACAAGGGGATAAAGATTAATGGAGATTATCTAACCCACCTTCGTTTTGCTGATGACGTAGTCATTTTTGCAACTACCCCATCAGAGCTGCAGAGTATGATCCAGGAACTTGCTGACAAGAGTAAAGAAGTGGGATTAAAAATGAACTTTCAGAAGACAAAAGTGATGTTCAATGCTTTTACAAGAAATGAAGATTTATCGATTGATGGAGAAAAGCTGGAGATAACAGACACGTACGTTTATCTTGGACAGCAGATATCAAGTGAGGGTCACATTGATGAAGAAATTAATCGGCGTACAAAACTTGCCTGGAGAGCTTTTGGAAGAAACAGCATAATTTTCAAGAGCAATATGCCATTATGTCTTAAAAGAAAAGTGTTTGATCAATGCATCCTTCCAGTGCTTACGTATGGTGCAGAGACGTGGACCTTAACTAAAAGAGACATACAAAGGCTGCAGACAACTCAAAGAAGCATGGAGAGGTGCATGCTTGGTGTAACCAGGAGAGATAAGAAGAGGAACTCGTGGATCCGAAAAATGACAAGAGTGGAAGACATCATGATCAGAGTTAAATTCCTGAAATGGCAATGGGCTGGACATACTGCCAGAAGGACAGATCATCGATGGACAGCCGAAATTTTAGATTGGATTCCAAGGGACAGGAAAAGACCCAGAAGAAGACCACATGGGAGATGGGTGGATGAAATTCGAAAGTATGCAGGGGTGGACATGGAGGAGACTGGCACAAGACAGACCGTTGTGGAGGAAACTTGGGGAGACCTTCGTCCAGCAGTGGATTGATAATGGTTGACAATGATGATGATGATGATGATGTAACAAGAATGATAATAGTGTAATTGTTTAATTACAATCAGAGTATATAATAGGGATTTCAGGTTTATTTTGGACTTTTCAACCATGAGTCTGCATTACTTACTAGTGCAAACTGAATTGTACTTGAAAGTGTAATAAGTTATCTGTACCTTGTATTTTGTAATTTCTTACATTTTTACTTAACTGATGGACATACTTTCTGAAAAATATGTACAAGGGTTACTCTGTAAATCGTGACAGCTGTATTGTTTTGGCAAAAAGTGTAGGAAATGCTAGAAAGTGATAACATATGTTTTTGAGAGCCCATGGCATGTACTGCCTGTTGTTACCATGAAAAAGTAGTATGTGTACGGTAGTCACTGGTTTGGTGTCTCTCACACTCACTAATTCATTTACATGTTTACACTAAGGTAATATCAGGCCTACATGCAGTATAAATTGTCAGAATGGAATTTAACACCATGCAACATGAATTTTCTCACAAGTGACAGGGCCAATGTAACCACTTGACAAAACTAGCTGCATAGGGTAGTAAACTTTTTAAAGGTGGCAAAATTCATATGCACCTAAGTTTGCAACCTAGCTTTGGTTGCTATGGTATAAATTTAATAAGAATCAAAGTGAGTACATGGGAATGAGCATAGCTACCAACCCAGAGAAGAGAAGTAGAATCACACTATGCCACTCGCTCGTAGTGATTGGTTGGCAAATTAAAATAGGAAAAGCAGTGAACAGCATTTGTTAACCTTTTCATGCTGTAAGATTGTGTATTATATTCGAATTGCAAGCCCCTTATTCAAAGGATTTTTCAAGATGTTTGTATATTTGAAGATAAGAAGATAGACAACTTGTTGAATTTGCATTTGCTTTATTTTCCTGGATGCTGATGTTGCCTAACTTTAAAAAAATTCATTATGTAGATTGACATTCATAAAATTAGTTGGCTTTCCACATGCATTATGTTGCTGTCATTTAACATAAGCATGGAAGTTATATTTACTCTGATGTATAAAAGCAAAGCCCTAAATATGAAGCTAAAATGCTTTGATCTTTTTGTCTTTTGGGAAATAGTACAGTTTTCCTTTGTTTAATGGCATTGTTTCACATATGCTGTGTATGCTGTACCAGCCTTGGCACTACTAAATAAAAAAGAAAATGGGTTGAATGTTGCCAATAATTTTGTGCCTATGGGGCTGCTGTTGTCTTTTAATTTTGAACACGTAGATAGAGGTAAGTAATATGTAAAACAAAGCACCAAAGCAATCAAACAATATACAGACAAAGTTTTGGTCCATGAAAAAGGAATGTATCAGATTATAGGATTTCTTTTTAGCATAATTTGACATTGAGCTGTGCGAGGAGATGTTTTTCATTCTGTGACCAGCTCTTGTAGAGAAGCTAATGCTGATCCTTATACTGACTTTGACAAGAAAGATGGGATGCTGCTGCTTTTTGAAAATGAGATTATTGGGCAACTGGTAAATAGAAATGTCACTGCTGCATCTTGTCAGGCATGTAATATGCATAACAAGAGCAATTGGCAATGCTCATCAACAGTTACTGTGACACTAACTTTATGCAGGTAAGGTGAGAATAAAAACTCAGGAGAGCTTTTACAAATGCAGGCATAGCATCATTGCTATAAGTCTTAAATGTGCCAATACATTAATTGTTGAAATGCAGAATTCTTTACACATCATGTGGTATCATCAAAAAAGAGGGGGGGGGGCAATCATGAGAGTCCACCTAGTGTATAAAATATTCTTATGCTGGTATTGCTGGATGATGCATTTTTAATTCATTCCTCTTTGGGTCCATTTGTTGACATCAAACCCTGATACAAGTACAGCTTAGCATAGTCTTTTCTTGGACTCTGGCCAATGCAACATGTTCAATGGCCACTGCATTGTGTGACCTTGGATTTTCGAAAGTAAAATCAGCTCGAGAGCACAAACAGGGTTAAGGTCTGGGCTCTGCGCAGGCCAGTCCATTCGATTAACCCCATTGTCACCATACCAAGCCATGGTGGACCTCGCAACATGACAGGTGGCATTGTCATCCTGAAAGTAACATGGGTCCACCCCGTAAAACTGCCACAATGTAGGAAGCACATGGTCATCCAAAATGGTGCAGTAGGTCTCGGCGTTGAGTCTACCAGGAATTGCGACCAAGGGTCCCATGCCATACCAGGAGAAACACCCCCATAGCATAATTCCACCGCCGCCAAACTTCACAGTTGGCACAATACATTCTGGCAGGAGGCGTCCTCCAGGCAGACGCCAAACCCAGACCCTGCCAACCGAACGGTAGAGGGTGAACCTTGATTCGTCGCTCCATAGAACTTGTTTCCACTGTCGATGTTCTTTGCACCACGTTAGCCGAGCAGCGCTATTGGACTTGGTGATCAAAGGCTTGTGGGCGGCAGCACGTCCATGATAACCAAGCAGATGGGCTTCCTTACGGGTGGTATTCATCGAAAGAATACTCCCGGATGCCTGTTGAAACTCCTCGCGGATGTGGCCCATCGATTTGGTGTGGTTCTTCCGAATTTCTCTGGCCAGCACCCGTTGGTCTCTACCTCCCAGTTTTGTGGGCCTGCCGGGTCGGGGCACATTTCGACAGTCACCTCTCATCTTCCACTTGCCAATCACGTAGGCCACTGTCGATTTTGGGTACTTCAACTCGCTGGATATGTCACGTATGGATCAGCCATTTCTGATACCCGACGATTACACCTTTCTCGAAATCAGAGAGCTCCGAACTGCGTGTCATCTTGCATGCGACTGGTTGCGTTGTTGTTTCCCACACAATATTTAACGGTGGCAGCTGCGACGTGTTTCAGGACCGCATATATCGTCAATTGCAGGGGTGTCCAATTACTTGTTGGTAGATAGTGTATAATGCTTTGAGATGAAATATTGCTACAAATCTTTTTTTTTTTTTTTTTTTTTGTGACATTTTTTCTGGTTTGTGTTTTTCATTCGTATCTTTCTTTCCTTGTTTTGGTATTATTTGTTTACATAGGTGTGCAGCAAATTATTGTCATATTAATAGCTAAAATGCACACATTGTTTAGCTTCCCTTTTTTATTTTTTTCACATTGTAGGGTAAAGGTGGCGGTTTTCCTGACAAAGAAGTATTTGTAAAGGCCGTCCAAAAAGCTGAAGATTTTGTGCGTAAGAAGTTACTGGGAATGAGTGTAAATCCTTCACAGTTTTTTGAAAATCTAGATGGTAAGTTTAACATCTTAATAAATATTAGTAAATGTGTTCTGTCTCTCTTTCTCTCTCTACCTTATTACTTCATCTGTTTCTTTGTTATATGTACATACATAGTACATATAACAAAGAAACAGATGAAAGTAAATAGCATTGATTAATTCATTCATTCTAGCAGTCTGAAAGTGAGTCTGAGCTCCTCTGTAGGATCATTGTGGTTAATTTGTATGAAGTTTTCTATATCATCAGTAAAAATTTTTATCACAGATTCATTGCCATGATAAATTGCAAGTGCACAAAATATGAATCCCATCTTTACTGTTTGCAGTGTAAGAAAAACAAATAAATGAATATGACATAAGGTTTTCAAATTTCATTGGGTATATAAATAAGCTTTGAGGGATTTGAGGTGAACAAAACACGTTGTTGGAGAACAGAAACAATATTTTAATATTAATCGAAGTATGCTCCCTCTGAAGCTGCAACTTTACCCCATCTTTCGGGCAGTGAACGTATGCCCTGAAGGAAGAATTCCGGTTCCTTGGAAGAGATCCAGTTGTCCAGCCAATTTTTGATGTCTTCATAAGAACTAAAACATTCTCCAGAAAGTGCTGACTGCATCGACCGGAACAAATAGTAATCCGATGGCGCAACATCTGGCGAATATGGCGGGTGGGGTAGAACTTCCCAGTCTGATCCTTCTAAGTACTTTTTCACAGGTCGAGAAACATGTGGTCTTGCGTTGTCATGCTGTAAGATTACTTTGTTGTGTCTGTTCTCCCATTCTGGCCGTTTTTGCATGAGAGCTTGTTTTAAACGCATTAATTGGGTTTGATACTGATCACCAGTAATAGTTTCTGACTGGGTAGTGGATCACACCCTTCTGGTCCCACTAGATACACAGCATCACCTTTGAACTATGCATATTGCATTTTGGCGTTGAAGGACCAGGATCACCTGGCTTCACCCATGCTTTCTGCCATTTAGGGTTATCGTACCATATCCATTTCTCGTCGGCAGTAATAATACATGTACGATGCAAAAACCCTTTCTTTTTTGCCTTTGAAGCAACAATTCACAAATGGTTTTTCGAAGTTCAAGGTCTCTTTCCCGCAAAGCATATGGAACCCAATTCCCTTCTTTTTGCACCATTCCCATGGCAGCTAAACGTTGTGAAATGCATGGTTGACTAACATTTAATGCTGCTGCTAGTTCTTTTTGGGTCTGGCACGGATCCTCGTCGAGTAAAGTTTCCAATTCAGCATCAGCAATTTTTTTGGGTGGTCCAGAACGTTCTTTATCACTGACATCAAAATTGTTCCTTTTGAATCATCTAAACCAATACTCACATGTTTTTATGGGTAGGGAATGTTCACCATAGATTTCTGACATTAAGCGATAGCTGTCGGCAGCACTTTTCTTGACAATAAAGTAATGCACTAACACTTCCCGCAAATGCTGTTTTGTCGGGACGAAAGTTGCCATTTTTCCATCGAGTAAAACAAACACGCCTTTGCACCTCAATCGAACGTTGTGTACTGACTCTGACAGCTGGTGTCTCATACTGTGATATCGCAGTGTTGCCACCTTAAAATACATGCGAACGGAAATCTCTCAAAACTTATTTATATACCCAATAGTTTGATGACTATGTAGTGGATATTCTGATTTTTGGCTTTTTCAAAATCAAAATATGTAGTTGAGCTTTACCTTCATCAGCATAAAACATTTTAGATATTTTGTGTAAGATCCTGGGAAAACATGTGTTTAAATAATTATGCTTTATGGCTAAAATAAAGTTTTTATTTAGTACTTTTTTAAAAACTGTGCTGTGAAAATTTAGAATTCTGAATAATGAAAAATATGACTGAAATATTGAAAATGTGGGAAGAGTTTGGCATTGCCATTTTTTCTTAGTATTTCAAAACTGCATTGCTTACTTCTTATATTTGTCATGTTGAAGTTCTGCCTTTTTAAATGCAACAGTAAAGTAATAAGATGAATGTAAAATTATTAATTTATGGTTGCATCTAACTACAGTCAAACTCGGTTATAACGATCACGGTTGTGACAAACTCACGGCTATAGCGAGTAAATGCTATCTCTGAGACTATTTCACGATCATTTACATTAAATACTTCTCATATATAAGCACATTCACAGATATAGTGAGTAAAGTTTCTCCTCTGGTGGCCTTTTTTAATCCACTATGTGTCACCAAACCACTCAGTTTCACTGCGGACATTCCTGGTTTTTCAAAAGGGTCTAACCTCACCGCCATGCCTCCCCACTAGAAACCTCCCTGGAGGCAGATTTTTGGGTGGTGGAAAAACTTCTTTTTCCCTTTGCATTCTAAGTTTAGAAAAGGAGAGGGGATTGTCAGCTAATGTCTTTGTTAGCTGACATTTAATCCCCTCTCCCTCTTGAACCTTGGAGGACACTATGTTCTCTTCTGATATTCCCCCTCCCCCGCCACCTTCCTTACTGAAGTGTTAACGTAATATGTCGTGATTAGGGGAGTGGGGGATGGTGATGGGGTGGAAGGAACAATGGCTTGCATCGAAAATGAGGGTAAAGTTCCTGGAAGGTGCCTGAGCTAATCCCATCTTGGAATGACTTCCGGGAACTCATATTAGAACAAAGAGTTCACAGCATTGATCGCAGACATCAAGTGGAGATTTTGCCTTTCAACGAGGAAGATGTCTGCAAAACGGAAGTGCTTGTGTATTTCCAAAAAAGCTGAAATTATTCAAGAGTTTGAACGTGGTGGAAAAAATAGCAAATTATGTAAAAAATTTAGTTTAGCATCATCTACAATATCAACTTTACTGAAAAATAAAGAAAAAGTCTTATCTGCTGTAGATAACAATACTATAAGACCTAAGAAACTACGGAAGTGTGATTTAGACAATGTTGATTAAGCACTGCTGGAATGGTTCAAGACTCAAAGGAATGCTGGTTTCCCTATCAACGGGCCCATTTTAAAGGTGCAGGCTGAAAAGTTCGCAAGTCAACCAGAGCACAAGAACTTTACACGTAATAACAAGTGACTTGACCGTTTCAAGAATCGTCATAACATTGTTTATGCAAAAGTCAGTGGTGAGGCCCTATCAGCAGATTCAAAAACAGCAAATGAATGGGTGGAAAGTGTGTGGGAGGAGTGAAGAAGACATTTACAATGCCAGCAAAACAGGATTGTTTTTATAGCATGATGCCTGACTCAACGTTCAAATTCAAAGATGACAAATGTGTTGGTGGCAAACGGGCTAAAAATCGCTTAATGGTTTTAATATGTGCCAACATGACTGGAACTGACAACTCCCCAACCTTGTTATTGGCCGATCACAGAAATCGCGTTGTTTCACAAATGTAAAAAGCTTCCCATCGAATATGCAGCTAATAAAAAAGCGTGGAGGACTTCCATTATTTTTCAAGAGTATGTAAGAAAGTGGAACAACAAGGTACGCAGGGAAAATAGAAAATTTTTGCTCCTTGTTGATAACTGCGCAGTGCACCCCCACATGCAGGATTTATCCAACATGAAGCTGATGTTTTTACCACCTAATGCTAGTTCAATTTTACAGCCAGTGAACATGGGGATAATTAAAAGTTTCAAGGGTCATTTCAGGCAATTTTTGGTTCTCCAATTGATTGAAAGAAGAGAACAAGGATTGGATGATATTGTCTCTGTATTGGATGCAATTCGTCTAACGAAAGATGCGTGGGACAGTGTTGAACCTATAACAGTCATAAATTGCTTTCAGAAAGCTGGATTAATGCCTCTAGCAGTTGCAGTTAGTAATCAATCTATTTATCGAGATGACTTACCTCTATCTGAGTGGCTAAAACAAAACGGAATTCTAAATTTTGATTTAAATGACATCGACAGTTCTGTTCATGTTGACGACGAGTTGATAACTTGTGGAATTCCAATGGAGAGGGACATAATACAGACAGTACTAAACCAAGAAGACAATGAGAAAGATGACATTGAATTTGCCTACCCAACCCCAACAAAATCTGTGCCAACTTTCTTCGAAGCTCAGAATGCCATGGAGACACTGACTGACTTTTTTTTAAAACAGTGGCGTTTCCGACAGTATTTTTAATGTTTTAAGTGTGATAAGAAGAAATCTAAGAGACCTGAAGTAAAGTCTATGAAGCAAGCTAAAATTTAAAATTATCTTTGTAAACATCACAGTGATAAATGACATAAGCTGAAAATTCCATTTGTAAGTACAGTATTACATACATTTTTTTAAATTTATGCTAAGTTTCAATTATGTTTAGTTTATGCGATTTTCAAGCTTTATTAAATCACATCAATACACTTAATATTTTACCATGCATTTTTGCATCGGATATCGTTTTCACAGATATTGAGAGTAACAGCCATAATGAACAAAATGGGCCATTCCTGTAGCGCTTGTTATAACCAAGTTAGACTGTATATGTGAGGAATGCAATTCACACGGTAAGCAGTAAACACACAATAGTTATGTTAAGAAGTTCTAATTTCTTAATGGAACTATTGCGTGTTTACTACTTATAACTTATTTCTAGCTGTGTGCTGTTAAAAATTGTAATGTCAAACATCTTAAGTTTAAGACTGGTTTGAGAGATAAAGTTAAGAGCCAGTGTTTCTTTCTTTCCCACCTTTTTTTTTTTTTTACTGTCATGTTTCATTGTGTAAAATTTCGTAAAATTTTACGCACACATATCGAAATTCTGATATTGTATTTTTGAAGATTCAATTGCCGATGCATCTGATGTGGAGAGCTCCGTGAGTTCACATTCTGAAAAGCAGAGTGAGAAGCCTGTTATATCTGGTGTGGATGATGAGTCACCTGTGCAAATTTCTGCGAGCAGTTCATGCATGGTTACTGATGTGGAAAATGATGGAGATGTTGCAGAAGAATATTCTGTTACAACTGCTAATGAAAAGTAATTTCCTTTTTATTTTAATGTATATTTAAGAAATTAATTTCAAAAGATCACACATATTAAATGTTATCAGTGTCTAAATTGAACAAAAATGTTTTAGCCCTGTAACAGCGGTAAATATTTCCTTTCTTATATGTATTTAAACTTCTGTTTTTCTTATGTAGTAGCAGCATATAAATGTCTAAAAATTTATTTGTGGGTAATGAAAATGAACAAATATCTGACTGGCTCACAGTGGTCCCAAATGCAAATCTGGGCGGCCAAAATTGTAAAAATGACTTGGTTTAAACCCCCACTGAAAAGTACGAAACTAACACTACACAAAGTGGAGTGTAAGAAAGTAACAGCAATAAGTCTCGAACTCATAAGAGGAAGATGTTGCAACACTGCAAACATGAGATAAGATTGCCATACTCAGCACGACCAGTCAGTCTGCTACAAACGCCTGTTTGTGATAGTTTATTACACAGTGCCATAGTCTATAATAGAAGTGACCAAAAATGCAAAACAAAGCTACAGGTATGTAGTTTCAAATGTATATAATAGTTTTCATTTGAATGTAACATTGCTCAGATGATTACCTAACCTTTAATATTTGTCAACTTGCAAATTCAAAGTGGGGTACAAAAATAAACGCACGTTAGATCAAAGTGATATTGTGCACAGTGATTTTGTGACATCTTGTCTTAACACTGGCATTTGCTGACGTTGCATATGTGCGCATTTGTAATGTCAGCTCGTAACTTTCAGTGAACATGTTAAGCTTGACACACGTGGAGCTATTCGAAGCTTTAAGAAAATTAGAGGAGATACGCCCATTAAGTGCTCGACCAAAGCAATGTTTATACAAATTTCTTGAGAAGAAAGATGCTAGATTGATTTCTGCTTCTAGCAATATTAAAATTTCAGTGCATGCCAAAATTTCTGTTTATTGCACAACCTTATCTAGCAAATGGAGTAGACATCACAAAAGTGTCAAGAGACTCACAAAGCATGATTCAGTTTGGCTGCAAAAGAAAATAACATTCCTCAGTTCTGAGGAATCTACATCTAGTAGACTGGCGTGCAAAAATTAAGGACGAGATGGTTTTTTTAATGTAACGTCGTGCAGAAGTGCTCCACATTGACTCAAATCATACCATAAGATCCCTAAGATGTAAGAATAGGGGACAAGTGAGCAAAACCATCCAAACAAGAAATCCAAAGGATACAAAGGCACTTTATTGAAAAGGTAGCTTCGAGCACAACTGGACAAAAGACAGAAACGTCCATGTGACAGGCAGCTGCCAAGAAAAATCCAGTCTTTAGTAGGATCACCCCTGACTGCATTGCAGGATTTACGTCCATGCTGAGGACGAGGTTGTCAAGGAGCTGTTGAGGCATCGCAGCCCGTTCCTCTTGTAGCGCCAATCGCAGCTGCAGAATCGTTGCTGGTGGCTGGGGACGTGCTGCCGAGCGTCTCTCAAGAAGGTCCCACACGTGTTCGATTGGATTTAGGGTCCGGGGTCCTTGCGGAACAATACATGCTTTGAATATCTTCACTCTCCAACAGCTCTGTGACAGCCACTGTACGATGAGGTGGCCACGGTAAAACGCGATAACGGACATCCAGTTGTCTGTTGCATGTGCCTTGCGATTTCTCCCGCTGTCTGCTGTCTGTCTCTTCTCGCCTGTAGGACAATATACCGGTCGTCCGTCGCCGTGGTTGCTCGTGGACGACCACTGCTAAACTCTCAGACGGCTGTTCCTGCCGTTTGAAATGCTCGTGAAATGATGCAATAGCTTTCACCGAATTGCTGAGCATACACCACCCGTGTGCTTTATACCCTTCCGACCCCCCCCCCCCCCGTCGTGCTGCATATATGCGCATGCCCTACCGTACCGGATCCTAGTCTATCTCCTGAGTGGTCTTTTGGTCCGTTCTGACGGCTTGTTCCGCTGTTATCCTAATTTCTCCTCTTCGTCCTTAATTTTTGCACACCAGTGTAGTATCAGAAGTGTTAGCAGTGGTCGAGGACGAGAGCAAAAATTGTTTGCTGAAAGTTCTTCTAAAACTAACAGAAGAAAGATGAACGACATGTCGACCTCACACAGTGCAAGTAAGCTGTCTGCTATGACTCACATAAGTTTAAGAAACGAAGGTAAAAGAGATGTCGCCCAAATGGTAAAGGAAATTACAGAAACAACACCAAAACGTGCTTCGACAATAAAAAAGCTTATGGATCGGCTACTACAATAAAAAACCTATTCCATTCACTCCCAATGAAGCTGGGGCATTTGTAGTTGAACACAAGCTAACAAAACATCAGTATTTATCCATCAGGTTTGAAGCAAAGAAAAAATGCTATCCTGCAGAAAACTATATTACTGTTACAGACATTTTAGCAGAAATTAAACTGCAAGAGTTACTTGGCACAACAGCAAGACGTCTAATGAAAGCCCAGGAAACAGTTCTGTCAAAATGTAAATAAAATATTAGGTGTGCAACTTAATTCTTGGCCACAGACACGACACGTTGACAGCAAATTAAAGCAAATCGAATACATACCTAATCAGGAAAATAATCCCTGTCGTGTTGGATACCTTTTAGCCATCGGTCAGGGAGCTGCCGAATGCCATTGCGGAAAAAAGAGAGCTGTTTCAAGTTAATAAAGTCATCAATACTTCTGCGGACCTCCTCGACAGAAGTGAAGTGAGTATCACTCAGGTGATGTTGCAGGAAGTGAAAGAGGTAATAATCCGATGGAGCGAAGTCTGGAGAATACACCGGGTGGTACAAAATCTCCCATCCCAGGTCGGTGATCGTGTTTAAAGTTATTTTCGCAGTGTGAGGACGCACGTTATCCTGAAGCAGCAGGACCGACCTTCTGCCCTTGCCGATGTATGGCCTTTTTCGCCTCCATTGCGTCACTCACACCAATGAGTTGCTGACTATAACGCTCAGCATTGACCATTTCACCAGGTTTGAGCAACTCATAGTGTACGACGCCATGCTGATCCCGCCATTTGCACAGCAACAACTTCCTGGCATGAATATTCGGTTTGGCGGTACTGGTGGTAGGCTGACCTGGATAAACCCACGATTTGCGCCGCTTAGTATTATTGTAGAGGATCCACTTCTCATCACAGGTCAAAATTTTGTTAAGGAAATCCTTCTTCTTGAATCTGGAGAGCAAGGGCACAGCAACATCGTAGCGCCTAGACTTGTTCGCAGCTGCATGTTGGTGGGGCACCCAACGGCCCTCCTTGTGAATTCATACAAGCTTGTGTAGGCGCTTTGCAATGGCTTGCCATGTTACTCCAAGTTCCTGGGTGAGCTCTGACTGTGTGCGACAGGGATCCGCATCCAACAGTTGTTCCAGTTCCTCATCGTCAACTTTCTGTGGCTGTCCCGGATGTTCTGCATCACAGAGATCAAAATTTCCCTGCTTAAACCTCTGGAACCACTTCTTACACTTACTGTAGGACACAGCAGCCTCACCCAAAGCAGCACAGATCATTTGCTGGGCTCCCGCGGCACTTTTTTTTCAGCTGAAACGCGAACAGGAGGCAGTGCCTCAAATGTTGCTTCTCAAACGACATTGCTTTCACCAGAAACTTTCGTCTCTTCTGTCACTACAGCTGTGAGCGGTTAATGGTAGTAATATTAAGTTGTTTGAGATTACCTGGTGTAGTAAAAATACGTATGCATCCCTCCTCCATAATTTTTTCTGAAATTTGTGGAAAAACTGGTTAAAAAATTACACGATGAACTCAGCAAGGCTGGTGAAGTATCTTAGCTGTATAAAACCATTTTCACTAAGAAAGAAGTTGGCCAAAGAACTAAACTAACTGTATACTTGACAGTATTTAGCTAACTCTGTTGTTGAAAGTGGAGTGTCGAAAAAAGGCTTTGTAGGAGTTTAGAAACTGTTGATATGAGAGTGGTAATGGGAAGATCAAGGAAGAAATAAGTGAGTCCAGCAATAGAACATAATTACTTACATATATATGTGGACGTTAAAATTAAGTTGGTTACTTCTTCAGTGAATGGAAAGTTCACATAAATCAATACTGAGGTGGTTTGGATGTGTGTCACATAAATGTGAAAGAATCCATGGGCATATTTTTACATCCTCTGTTAATAAGCCGCATACCAAAAGTTAGATGTGGAAGAAGGGGATTTGAAGTTGCAAAATCATCCATTATTGATCAAAGAAATGATATATTAATTGCAGAAAATCTTGCAATGTATCAAAAATTCATTGTAAACAATTATTGTTATTACCCTTCCTCACCCAATCTGTTATGTTAACATGCCTGAACATAAACATGCACATTTTTGAGATAATTTTTTCCACCACCAATTTTTTTTCTCTGCTGGTAGAGGATGACTGTAGAAAATTAATGAGAAATGAGTCATGCACTTGATTTAAATCATACTTTTTAATTTACACGAAATCAGTGACCAGTTCAGCACCCAACGTGTGTGAGATACAATCACCCTCACCAAGCATTCTGTTTCATTCTGTAGGTGTTCCATAAGGTTCAACACTTAGCCAGCTCAGCATCTGTAATAGCATTTGAAACATGTCTATTTCAGTGAAATATCTTGTCAGAAACAGCATAGAACTATCGAAAATGGTTAGGTATGCTGTTATATTCATACATCACCATACAATGAAAAATGGCTCTATGCTATCGCACCACTCGGACTTTACTGTTGGCACTGTGCATTTTGATGGAAACATTTGCTAGGCATTGGCCTCACTCTCCTATCAGATTGGAGTAAAGTGCAATGTGATTCCATAATTCTTGAGAAATGATTTCAACTCTCCTGGATGAAGAGTGGCATTTGTTGCTTCATGCAAGGTGAGTTTGCTGATTGTGGTTATTAGCTTCAGAAGAACATGCCATGTAGTGATTGCAGTACCAGTATTTCAGTACTCAGAATACAGTATGCCATGTCATTTTTAGGTACCAAAATGCCAAGTATTTTTGTTGATACATAACAGGTAATTCAATATTTATTGAAAATTTTGTTTATTCACACTTATGCTGTAGATTAGGGATCCCTGACCTTTTGGTCTGTGAACAGCATGCATCTACAAACTGATTCTGTGTGTCACCTTTGTTCTCCTATGAACTAAAACTTCCTGCAACATTTTATATACATTTGATAATTCTATCTGTAGTAACGTACTGGGTCCTTAAGACCCTATGAATCACGTTTCTGCATAATTCTTTTGCATCAGCATGTCTTTTTACACCTAATCTGAAAGTCTTGAAATCCAGAAATTATATTTTCTTCATTCTTCATAAGACTGAGAGGTTTCCAGTGTAAATGCAATTAATTAATAATGAAATAACAATTAACATTAAAAAAAAAACCCTTACCTTTATTGTCTTGTCCAGTAATCCTGCTTTTTCAAACAAGTATTGTATATACCTTATAACAGCATGTTCGGCTGTTTAATGCCCTTGCTATCTTTAAATTCATGTGCATAACTACAAATAGTGATATATGACAGCAGCACTTTTACCTTTTGAGGCTCGCTTCTCTTGACATTTGTTGCACGTCTGTTTTTTTTTTTTTTTTTTTTTTTTTTTGTAGGTTCCAGCAGGGCAAGTTGTTCTCTTCCACTGTTGTGTACCTTAGGTATTTAAATGAGCCTATCGAGGCATATGAAGCAACTTTGCACCATCTTGTAGTTCATTTATACTTTAAAATATTTACACTCCATTGAATTCATATACTAACACCTAAAATGAACTCAGGTAACTTAGGAAACGCGTTCACATACATTCGCTTCACAAACAGTAACATCCAACATTACTCACACATACATCAAAGCTAACTCTAGAAACACCAAATTAATCATAACTCAACTCTAAAAACTTACATACACAATGTACAAAACAAGCTCGCAATTCTATTTATGTCATCTTGTCTCTATCTCATGACTATCTCCATTCCTACCCAATGCTCAAAACACATGTTGACCAACCCTTTTAACTTAACCTTACTTTTGCCACAAAAATCTGCCTCAAGTACTTTTAGCTGTCAAACAGCCATCTTCAGTAAGCACCAACAATGTTGATCTGTCTGCTGCCGCAGAACAAGTGAGTGAAAGAGTCAACCTCATGGGCCGTCCGCAATGTCATTTCCAAACACTCTACTGTGGCTCCATCTATTGCAAAATCCTGATTTTTCTTTCATTTTCTTCTTCTATTTCTTAGGTTTTTATGTTCTATTTTAATTAATTCTTTCCATTTTTCGCTCAAGGTATTGGGATCATTAACATTACAAATTTTATCTCTTTTTTTTTTTCTATCAATACTGATTCTGCGATACGTAGGTGTCTTTCATTTTTACAATATTTAATAATATCCATGGTTCTCCAAACAGTACTGAATTAAAGTTGCCTTTGCTTCCTTTTCTTTGCCAATTCTTGATATGTTGTTTAAGACGATGTTTCAATTTATTTTTGTGCTCCCTGTGTAAGACATAGGTGTGGGGTCTTGGTGAATTGATATCTCATATACACCTGCTTTTTCTAGTCTACTGGAAAAAGCAAGTGTATATGAGATACCAATCACAAACCTCAAAAGGAAGCTATCATATATAATATTCATGGTCCATACACATCCTGGAAAAGTCCTGGAAATGTCATAAAATTCTGTTGCGTGTCCTGGAATTTTATCCATTCTGGCCTTTTTGTCCCTGCGCGATGTTTTGTAGTTGAAGATTTTTCTACTGACATAACTGATGTCTTCCTCCATTGGATACAGCTCTTCAGGGGAAATGTTTTGCATATAATTCTTCATTTTTGGCAAAGAATGTTTTGCCCACCAGGGGGCGTAAATGTTTATTTTGCTCCTGATGCATTTGCAATAAAATCTGAGCTAGAAATTCGATTGAAAAAATTCCTCAGTGGACCGATACCTCTTTACCTCCAAAAACTTTTGAGAATACTTCCTGCTTAAATAGTGCATAATTTTCCCACCAGGGGCGTGTACATATGTCTTATTTTTGACCATATCTCTGTTTCTAGGAAGGTGTACGATTTGAAAAATTCTTTCTTTGTTGGAGAAAATTTTTGATGCAAAATGTTTTTCATAATTTCAAATATTTCTTAACGCACAAATGCGCCACTAGAGGGCGTATGTTCATGTTTCCCTTTACAGCAGTATCTACGGGACTAATAACCCGACTGAAAAATATTATCTTTCATCCAGGTACTATTAACTATGAAAACTCCTTGTGTGTGTTTTCTTCCCAAAATAATGCACAATTTTGCCGCTAGGGGACACAAATATTTAATCTATTTTTCTCAATATCTGTACTTCTAATTGTCAGATTTAAAAAATTCTTTTAACACTAGATACCATTTACCTTATGGAACACTTCAGGTTTGTATTTGAAGAAGTTTGTGGTTCACAATTTTGCCACTAGGTGGTGTTTATGTACTTCCGTTTGCAGTCTATCTCTGCCTCTAAAAAAACTATTGGGAAATTTCTTTTTTTACTGTATGCCATTTGCTATAATAAAGATGTAGAGTGAATAAGATTTTGTTACAATAAGAAGATCCTCTTCAAATAATGTGTATAACTTTTTCCCTAGGGGTTGTAAAGGTCAAAACGTTTTTCTTGCTATCCCTGCTTCTGGGAGACATATTTGAAAAGCTCTTTTTCCTTAGCATAGCTTTTGTTATGAGGAATACTTTTAGCCTGTTCCAACTTTTCCACTGTGCAAAATTCTCCCGCTAAAAGGCATACAGTTATATCATGTTTCCTTCTCTGTCTCTTCTTTTAACTGTGATTTGAAAATCGTTTTGTCTCTAATACCTTGCTTTTGCTATGTGAAACGTTTTTTGCACCATTTGTTAATTTCTGTAACATACTTTGTAGCCACTGGTGGAAGTAAGTAGCTGATTTTTTTGTGCGGGGGTGGGGGAGGGGGTATTTTGACCTTTACTGAAATTTGCTAATGAATGCTTTATGTGAAAATTTGCCATAAAATTAAATTGCTTTCTAATATAAGAAACTTAATCTAGTTGTTTCTTAGTATTTTCTGAGTAAACTAATCACTTTGCATCTTCTATAATTAGTTTTCTAATCATGCCCAGTTAAATTGCCTTGATCACTTATGAATACAGTTGTACACAGCCCTTGGATTTAAGGTTTTCCCATTATTCTCTTTCATTTCATGTTGGAAATTTTTGTGCATACTTTGTTTTCTGGCGAGTACAAATTTAAAACTTAGCTACATCATCAATAATATGTTGAAAATTCCTTCCTTAAATAAAATGTAACACAAATACTTGCTCCCATGATTATGTGTTTAAGAAATAACAATCCCTTTGGTCCTTTGAAAAAGTTCCAAATATTTCACCTTTCCTTACTCTTAAATTTCCAATGTAAACAATGTTTCAAAATAATTAAATATAAATAGTATTTTATGTATTGATTGTGTGGTATATGAAAGCATTTTAAGAGTAATGCCACATACCTATGTATTTTTGAGTTTTATGGGGTTTTTTTAATCTATAATTTGCTTCAATGATTGAACTAAAGCCAAAGTAGAAAAATAAAAGTTTCTCAAAATCAGTGTAGTTAGTATACAAAAGTTTAGTAGATATTAAATCTGGTCACATTTTCAGTGACAGATTTGGTATTTCAGTATTTATCTGTGATTCTAAGTTTCTGATTAGCTGCAGCGGACAACATTTTTAACACTCTGCATTCTGTTTGCCCAAGCATGTAAGAAGTTGTTTGTTGTAGGTCACAGGTTGAACAGATTTATGGTTTCATTATATTTTAAGTAAGAGCATTTGGATCGTATGCCCTGGAAAAAAATCCGAAAGTCCTGGAATTTTGTGATTGAAAAAGCGTATGAACCATGAATATTGTGTGTATAATATATCATCATCATTGTCAACCATTATCAATCCACTGCTGGATGTAGGTCTCCCCCAAGTTTCTTCCACAACGGTCTGTCTTGTGCCAGTCTCCTCCATGTTACTCCTACATACTTTCGAATTTCATCCACCCATCTCCCATGTGGTTTTCTTCTGGGTCTTTTCCTGTCCCTTGGAATCCAATCTAAAATTTCGGCTGTCCATCGATGGTCTGTCCTTCTGGCAGTATGTCCAGCCCATTGCCATTTCAGGGATTTAACTCTGATCATGATGTCTTCCACTCTTGTCATTTTTCGCATCCAAGAGTTCCTCTTCTTATCTCTCCTGGTTACACCAAGCTTGCACCTCTCCATGCATCTTTGAGTTGTCTGCAGCCTTTATATGTCTCTTTTAGTTAAGTTCCACATCTCTGCACCATACGTAAGCACTGGAAGGATGCATTGATCAAACACTTTCCTTTTAAGACATAATGGCATATTGCTCTTGAAAATTATGCTGTTTCTTCCAAAAGCTCTCTCCAGGCAAGTTTTGTACGCTGATTAATTTCTTCATCAATGTGACCCTCACTTGATATCTGCTGTCCAAGATAAACGTACGCATTTGTTATCTCCAGCTTTTATCCATCAATCGATAAATCTTCATTTCTTGTAAAAGCATTGAACATCACTATTGTCTTCTGAAAGTTCATTTTTAATCCCACTTCTTTACTCTTGTCAGCAAGTTCCTGGATAATATTCTGCAGCTCTGATGGGGTAGTTGCAAAAATGACTATGTCATCAGCAAAACGAAGGTGGGTTAGATAATCTCCATTAATCTTTATCCCTTTGTTTTCCCAGTTCAAGGATAGAAAGACATTTTCCAATGTGGCATTAAAGAGCTTGGGAGATATGGTGTCACCTTGTCTCACTCCCTTTCCAATTTTTATGTGTGTTGTATTTTCAAACAGCTGAATCTTTGCACTTGCATTTTCATAGATGTTATTAATAATATTAATGTATGCATCTTCAATACCGCAGGATTTCAAAGCCATTGTAACTGCTGATGGTTTCACTGAATCAAAGGCCATTTCATAATCGATAAAAGCCATGCACAATGGAAGTTCATATTCCCTCGCTCTTATACTAATCTGCCTCTATCAGATATAATCACTACCTTTAAAGAGCTGTATGCAGAATTTAAACTTAACCAATTTGTTAATGTAGGAGCCTGGAACTCTTATCTCAATTGCTGCATAAAAAATAACCATATCTTATATAATAATACTCTCTATAAGCAAGTAAACGGTATCCCAATGGGAACGTCAACATCCACAAGTATTGCAAATCTATTCCTGTTCTTTAAGGAATATAAATTCATTAAAAATCACTCCACTTGCTCCGATAACTACCTTTACAACTTTAGATATATTGACGATCTGCTGTGTATAAATAATTCAAAAGTTATAGAAAGTGATTTTGATAATATCTATCCTAGCTCTCTTAACTTATGTAAAACCAACCACAGTAATCAGGAACTAGAGTTCCTAGACTTAAGCATTAAACTTAACAGGGGTAACCCATCCATTAGCCTCTTTGATAAAAGAGTTAATTTTCCTTTCAAAGTAATTAAATATCTACACTGGAATAATAACATATCAACCAAAGTAATTGAGAATGTACTAATTTCTCAGGTGCTTAGAATTTCAAGAATTTGCAGCAACAATTTGGACTTCAATTACCACATTAATATACTATTAGACAGTTTTCTAGGAAACAAAATTCCTACTTCTTTCATCAAAAGAACTTTAAGAAAAATTATTCTGAATAATAGAGTAAGGTTGGCAGATCTGCTTTAATTTTCTACACAGTTAATAATATGATTCTGACCAATGAAAGCCTTTTTTAGGAAGTTGGTCTAGAGGATGCATATTAACTACAAAAAGGAACCTTAGTGCTATGGATAAGAAGGTCCTATTAAAAATTAAAAATTAAATAATATAGACAAAATCACAAAAAACCCCTTAAAAATCTGTTTATAAAATAAAATAAAAATAAATATTAAAGAAAACTAGTTATTCGCTCACTAGAATAGCTGTACTAAAAATAGTAAAACTAACATTAAAATTAATAGGATTCTGAATAGTCTATAGAAGCTCACCTAGGTGATTAAATACATGCAAAGGTTATTAAATACACTACTTGTGTATTTCATAATATTTCTCATGTATTCTGGAGAGTTAATTCTGCTCTTTCTGATCAAACAGGTCCACATTCTTAATTATATTTTTCTCTAGTTAAATTCTCTGCAAGTAGAATTTTTTTCAGTGTGTGGAGGCCTTCAGCCCCCCCCCACTGCCGCCCCCCGCCCCCCTTCCCCCCAGTGACTAGGGAGTGGCAGGGCTGAATGAAAGTTTGGGGTAAAAGGTCGGCCATGTTTCTTCAAGAGTGGAAGAAGTAAAGTTGCATAAGAGGTAAGCTCTCTTCTTTGTCTTTAGGTTTTGGGTTTTCCAAGTTCAATGTTTGAATTTTTAAACATTTTTCCTAATTTTTGCTTTAAGCATTTAGGCACTAGCAAGTATATTAACTTTTTTGCGGATTTTAACTATCTCTTTTCTTGATAACTTTGCGCGTCTTTTTTAGGGCTCTTAGGCTAAGCAGCTGGCCGTTTTTTTGTTCTTGTAGTCAACGATGTGTTTTCAATGTCGTTAAGATCTTAATAACTACTTAATTATGCACTTAAAGCACTTCTGAAATACTTTGTACATATTGCAACTAACTGTTTATGTCATATAACCTTCACAAAGCATTTCTTTAGTTTATTATTATCTTTATTTTATTCTCGTTTTTGAGTTGTCAGAAGTTGTGGAGTAGGGGGTTTTGTAATCCAGTTTTCTTTCAGGAATCTGTGCTTTAGAAAAAAATCAATATTTCTTTTTTTATTGCAAAGTTTAAGAATCTGTTGTACTTTAGTATTGCCATTCAGGTTTAAATTCTCTCTTAGGCGACTAGGTAACTTGGCAATGTGTTATTGCTGAACATTAATTCTGATTCATTGAGTCACTCTTACAAACTTGAGTTTTCTATAATTATCTTCTTTCTGTTTATTAGTAACAGATGAAGAGCATGGGTTGGGCCAGGAAAGTTATAGATGCATGCTAAAATGTTAACTAAAGCTTCATCATACAACTCTGTGGAGGTTATGACATATATATATATATATATATATATATACTTAAGAGCAAAACTGAAGACTAAGGAAAAAATTTTAGAATTTAAAACGAAGGGTGCAAATATCTCTTTGTGGAAGTGAGAAAATGCAGAGTTTTTGCTGGTCCTTGATAAAGCCAAGGCTCAGTATTCTCGACACCTTCTACATTCAGTTGTTTTATTTTCTTTTTTTTTCTTTTCTCCTTTTACTCACGCAGGTAGATACATAACCTTTTCTATGTTGTACTAGGTGTGAGTCAAAATTATATATGTATTTTTTTGCTTAGGTATCTATATATATATATATATATATTTTTTTATATTTTTTTTTTTTTTTTTTTGATGGGCTTATTACTTGCATCTATGGCTTTGCAGAAACCCATTTCCAAATAGGTCTTTGTGGAAGTGAGAAAATGCAGAGTTTTGCTGGTCCTTGATAAAGCCAAGGCTCGGTATTCTCGACACTTTCTACATTCTGTTTTTCTATTATTTTTTTCTCTTTTTACTCACACCGGTCAATATATAACCTTTTCTATGTTGTACTTGGTGTGAGTCAAAAAAATTTTTTGCTTCAGTCTCTTCTTAATAGAATGTGAATTCTGAATTTTCATAACTGCTGCGTTGCGCGTTTTGATCTTCAGGTTATTTTGCAACTTACGTTTTAAATTCTTGAGTGTTTTTCTTATGTTTTTGGCTCTGCTCTTAAGTATATATATGTATATATATCATCATCATTGTCAACCATTATCAATCCACTGCTGGACGAAGGTCTCCCCAAGTTTCCTCCACAACGGTCTGTCTTGTGCCACTCTCTTTCATGTCACTCCCGCATACTTTCGAATTTCATCCACCCATCTTCCATGTGGTCTTCTTCTGGGTCTTTTCCTGTCCCTTGGAATCCAATCTAAAATTTCGGCTGTCCATCGATGGTCTGTCCTTCTGGCAGTATGTACACTACAAAGTAGAGACTGTAATAAAACAATTATTTAACAAGGACAAAAACAAAAAGAAAACCTCAAAACCCAACAGGCATGAGTAAAAAATTAAAATAAAGTAATAGCAAACTTGAATGTAGAAAGTGTCGAGAATGTTTGGCCCTAGTGGTGTATTACGGACCCATTTCCAAATAGGTCTTTGTGGAAGTGAGAAAATGCAGAGTTTTGCTGGTCCTTGATAAAGCCAAGGCTTGGCATTATCAACACTTTCTACATTCAGGTTTGCTATTACTTCATTTTAATTTTTTACTCATGCCTGTTGGGTTTTGAGGTTTTCTTTGTTGTTTTTGTCCTTGTTAAATGATTTTTTTATTACAGTCTCTACTTTGTAGTGTGTGTTTTCTGAATATTCATAACTGCTGCATTGCGCGTCATGATCTTCAGATTGTATGTTAAACTAATTTGGTTTTAAATTCTTAGGTGTAAATTAAGTCTTTGACTCTGCTCTTGGGTATATATTTATATGATAGCTTACTGTATCTCATATACACCTGCTTTTTCCAAAAGCAGGTGTATATGAGATACCAATCACAAACCTCAAAAGGTAAGCTATCATATATAATACTGTATCATCATCATTGTCAACCATTATCAATCCACTGCTGGACAAAGGTCTCCCCAAGTTTCCTCCACAACGGTCTGTCTTGTGCCAGTCTCCTACATGTCACTCCCGCATACTTTCGAATTTCATCCACCCATCTCCCATGTGGTCTTCTTCTGGGTCTTTTCCTGTCCCTTGGAATCCAATCTAAAATTTCGGCTGCCCATCGATGGTCTGTCCTTCTGGCAGTATGCCCAGCCCATTGCCATTTCAGGGATTTAACTCTGATCATGATGTCTTCCACTCTTGTCATTTTTCGGATCCACGAGTTCCTCTTCTTATCTCTCCTGGTTACACCAAGCTTGCACCTCTCCATGCATCTTTGAGTTGTCTGCAGCCTTTGTATGTCTCTTTTAGTTAAGACCCACGTCTCTGCACCATACGTAAGCACTGGAAGGATGCATTGATCAAACACTTTTCTTTTAAGACATAATGGCATATTGCTCTTGAAAATTATGCTGTTTCTTCCAAAAGCTCTCCAGGCAAGTTTTGTACGCCGATTAATTTCTTCATCAATGTGACCCTCACTTGATATCTGCTGTCCAAGATAAACGTACGCATTTGTTATCTCCAGCTTTTATCCATCAATCGATAAATCTTCATTTCTTGTAAAAGTATTGAACATCACTTTTGACTTCTGAAAGTTCATTTTTAATCCCACTTCTTTACTCTTGTCAGCAAGTTCCTGGATCATACTCTGCAGCTCTGATGGGGTAGTTGCAAAAATGACTATGTCATCAGCAAAACGAAGGTGGGTTAGATAATCTCCATTAATCTTTATCCCTTTGTTTTTCCAGTTCAGTGATAGAAAGACATTTTCCAATGTGGCATTAAAGAGCTTAGGAGATATGGTGTCACCTGGTCTCACTCCCTTTCCAATTTTTATGTGTGTTGTATTTTCAAACAGCTGAATCTTTGCACTTTCATTTTCATAGATGTTATTAATAATATTAATGTATGTATATTCAATACTGCAGGATTTCAGAGCCATTGTAACTGCTGATGGTTTCACCAAATCAAAAGCTTTTTCATAATCGATAATATTGTCAGGGATCGCATTCCTCCTAAAATTCCTAAAATTCCTAATATTTTGTGACCCTCCTTAAATTCCTAAAATTATACCTAAAATTTGCTATTCATCCTAAAATTTTCGTAAGCTTACTTATTAAAAACACAACCGTTATTAACGCCAATAAATTTACCATTACGCAGGGTGCGCACGCGTGCTTGAAAACCTGGAAAGTCCTGGAAAATCATGATTACGTTTTCAAGGCCTGGAATATCCTGGAAAAACGGTGTTTTTTTAATGCCGTCTTGAAAAGCCTTGAAATTGGAAATTAGTGCTTAAAAAATGCCCTTTTAGGAAATCGTGTTACTGTTACCCCTTCATTTTTTAAAGTTCCTTTTCTCTGTTCTCAAAGAAACCACCGGCAGCGGTTTCCGATGTGCACCAAATCCTAATTTGGCTGGGGGAAAAAAAGAAAAAAAAAGGCACTACTTCCAGTGCAATAAAATTGGATGATTACTAGTAGGTCGAAGGAGAGCTTGATGTCCGTCCGACAATTGAGAACAGAAGGGGAAAGAAGAGGCATTTAGCATTTGCAGGGGGTCGCGTATGTACCAAGTCAGCTGGCATCCACCAGTGAGGAGTATGCCTGAACAACACATTCATCTTCTTCTTGTTTATGTGCATGCCACCCTCCCTCCCCTCAAGAGACTTCCACTACTTATGATAAAAAATAAGAAAACTATCTTTGCGAATTTTTCACGAAAGTGGCTGAAATTTTTACATTCACTGTAATTGGATTACAGAAGCTCACTTCCAAAATTCCAGTTGAATCGGTTTAAAACTTTAAAAGTTAGCATTGGTAATTTTTATTATGGACAAGTATGTGTGCCTCTTTGGACAGAGTGAGCCTCCAGCAGAAAGGGTGTTACCATAGCAACGGTTGATTGACAGCTGGGAGCGCTGATCTGAAGCCCTTGGTTGGGAAGAAAGCAAACACCTGTTTATCACTTCCACAGCACAAAAGGACTAGGAGAATATTTTCAGAAATCCATTTTTCTGAATTTTGAAAATAACACAGTAAAATTTTTACAGTAGTTAAGATACATCACAATAAAGTTCTAGTGCAAATTTCGCCAAATTCCGTTAGGAACTTTAGCAGATGCAAAAAAAAAAAAAAAAAAAAAACGTTGCATAATCGGATTGAAAAAAAGAAACAGTAATTATAAATTACGGGAAAAGCAAGTGAATTATTTTTTTTAGATGCCATGGTTTATTTAAACAGAGTGATCCTTGTATTTTAGTAAATTGCAACATCATGACGTAAATTTGGTAATTTAATTTTGTCGAAAATTGGGGAGCATTTTTTTTTTTTTTACAGTTTCTATTATAGTTAAAGTGAAGGAGGACTTGACAACTTGACAGTTCAGTGAGCTGCAGGTGGTGATTTATGGCGATGTGCCAAATGAAAAGAAGCCATTCCATCAGGTAATTCCAAAGGTTGTGTTGTGTGGACGCGTCCTCCTGCTGTTTGATCTTAATTGGAATGTTTTTGTGCATGGGGGGGGGGGGGTCGAGAGAAATATCCGTTTCAGCTTTACAGCTTTCACGGCTCTTTTTTTTTTTTTTTTCTTGGTAATAAATAAAAATCATAGTTGCTGCATTCACCATTGATCCATGCTTGCATTTCTTGAATATAAACAGCAGACAATCAGAAACATAGTGTTGGGCGGGTCTTGATGATCTTCATTTTGCATATGCTGAATTCATTTCTGTGCGAATAAGGAATGACATATACTGTGAATATATACAAAACTACATATTTTTGAGCTGAAAAAATAGGTCTACTTGTACACAGTAGCTAAAGTGTGAACTCAGATGAAGACAATCAGACATACGGACGTCTGATTCCATAAAAAAAAAATCAACATAGTTTTTTTATTTACACTACAGGTAAAAAAGCAAAAACATGTTTTTAAACGTTATAAAGGAAAACGGATTTTTGAAACTCATGACTTGATGATCTTAATTTCTGAAAGTTTCTTTTTTCCACATCCTCTTTTTTTCAATTACAATACACTGTAACAGGATCATCATCATCATCATCATTGTCAACCATTATCAATCCACTGCTGGACAAAGGTCTCCCCAAGTTTCCTCCACAACGGTCTGTCTTGTGCCAGTCTCCTCCATGTCACCCCTGCATACTTTCGAATTTCATCCACCCATCTCCCATGTGGTCTTCTTCTGGGTCTTTTCCTGTCCCTTGGAATCCAATCTAAAATTTCGGCTGTCCATCGATGATCTGTCCTTCTGGCAGTATGTCCAGCCCATTGCCATTTCAGGGATTTGACTCTGATCATGATGTCTTCCACTCTTGTCATTTTTCGGATCCACGAGTTCCTCTTCTTATCTCTCCTGGTTACACCAAGTATGCACCTCTCCATGCATCTTTGAGTTGTCTGCAGCCTTTGTATGTCTCTTTCAGTTAAGGTCCACGTCTCGGCACCATACGTAAGCACTGGAAGGATGCATTGATCAAACACTTTTCTTTTAAGACATAATGGCATATTGCTCTTGAAAATTATGCTGTTTCTTCCAAAAGCTCTCCAGGCAAGTTTTGTACGCCGATTAATTTCTTCATCAATGTGACCCTCACTTGATATCTGCTGTCCAAGATAAACGTACGTGTCTGTTATCTCCAGCTTTTCTCCATCAATCGATAAATCTTCATTTCTTGTAAAAGCATTGAACATCACTTTTGTCTTCTGAAAGTTCATTTTTAATCCCACTTCTTTACTCTTGTCAGCAAGTTCCTGGATCATACTCTGCAGCTCTGATGGGCTAGTTGCAAAAATGACTACGTCATCAGCACAACGAAGGTGGGTTAGATAATCTCCATTAATCTTTATCCCCTTGTTTTCCCAGCTCAGTGACTGAAAAACACCTTCCAATGTGGCATTAAAGAGCTTCGGAGATATGGTGTCACCTTGTCTCACTCCCTTTCCAATTTTTATGTGTGTTGTATTTTCAAACAGCCTAATCTTTGCACTTGCATTTTCATAGATGTTATTAATAATATTAATGTATGCATCTTCAATACCGCAGGTTTTCAGAGCCATTGTAACTGCTGATGGTTTCACCGAATCAAAGGCTTTTTCATAATCGATAAAAGCCATGCACAATGGAAGTTCATATTCCCTCGCTCTTTCAATTAGTTCTCTCAGCACATGGATATGATCTATTGTGCTGTAGCCACTCCTGAATCCAGCTTGTTCTCTCGGTTGAGCCATGTCCAGTGTTATCTTCAAGCGGTGTGAAAGAACTTTAGTGAAGATTTTATAAACTACTGATAGGAGGCTGATAGGTCTGTAGTTTCCGAGATCCTCAATGTCACCTTTCTTATGTAGCAGGATCATTGTAGCAGTGTTCCAATCCTCAGGAATCTTTCCTTCATTAAGGCATCGAGTGAAAATTTGGGCGAGTACTGTTTCCATTTCTCCACTTGCTTCTTGTATGATGTCTACAGTAATTCCATCTTCTCCTGGAGCTTTTCCCCGCTTCATGTTCTTGATTGCATGTGCAACTTCTGCTGGAAGGACTGGAGGAACTCTGGTACTGGTATCTTTCATGATGTCTGGAGTGCATGTATCATCCCTTTCATATAATTTGGAGTAGAAATCTTTCACTCTTGTCAAAATTTCGCCTCTATTTCTTGTTACAGAACCATCTTCTTTTCTCAGTGCCATAATCTGTTTTCTTCCCTTACTGAGATGTCCCTTTGCTATCTTTAGGCTTTGGTTGTTTTCAATTGCTTTCCTCACTAGTTCACAGTTGAATTTTCTTACGTCTTCAGCGATACTTTTTCGTACTGTCTTGCATAGCTCTATATATTCCACTTTGGAAGTCACTTCTTCTTTAGTTGTCCTCATCTCTCTTCTTTTTTGCATCAACATTTTCGTTTTTCCTGATAATTTATTTACATGCAACTTGTTCTTAGACCCAGCTAATTTTGTTGCTGTTTCCATAAGAGCTTTGGTTACTTTTCTGTTAACTTCAGAGATGTCCACTTCTTCCGATGTTAGGCCTTCTAAAGCAGAGAACCTGTTCTTCAGTTCCAACTTGAAGGTATTATGGTGTTTTTTAAGGTTGGTTATGTCAATACATTTTGTTTGTCTTATGAGCTTGCCACGTTCAAGTTTAGTGTTGAGGTGCATCTTACATCTCACCAATCTATGGTCACTACCTGTGTTGAACTTGTTTAGCACACTGCAGTCTTCTATGACGAATTTTTTGTTACACATAATAAAATCAATTTCACTTGTCGTCCCATTTGGATGTCTCCATGTCCATTTCCTGTGTGGCTTTTTCTTGAAGAAGGAGTTCAAGATGAAAAACCCTTCTGCCTCTGCAAACTCAACGAGAGTATTTCCACGCTGGTTTCTGTTGCCGTGACCGAATTTACCTACTGAAGTTTCATTCTGTTGCCGTTGCCCTATTTTTGCATTGAAATCTCCCATAATTATTTTCAAGTGCTGCTTACCTTTATTATTTAGATGACAGATTTCCTCATAAAATTCTTCAATTTCTTCTTCAGGATGACTTGTGGTGGGTGCATAAGTTTGAATAATCTGAGCCTGGTATCTTCTCGATAGTTGGATAACGAGTCGTGCAGCTCTGTCAGAGGAACTTTCAACTTCTACCACTTTATCCTTCAGTTTCTTGTTTATTATAAATCCAACACCACTAGTTCTGCCAGTATCTGTCCCACGATAGTAGAAGAGATGTCCACTTTTCAGTTCGATGAGATCTTCTCCTTTTCTCCTTACCTCACTTAGCCCCACGATGTCCCACTTGATCCTTTGTAGTTCCTCTTCCAATTCAAGAAGCCTTGAATCAGAAGATAGGGAGCGTCCATTGTACGTTGCCAAGGTCAGCATCAGATGGCAGCCTAGTCCGGTCCTCCGGGGATTCTTAGCACCCTCTGCCTTCATGTCGCACTGGCCGCTGCCTTGGCCAGGTACATTCCAGCTGCCGGAGACTGAGGGCCAAGATTTAAGTTGTGGAATCATTTTGGAGGGGTTTGGCCATAACTCACCACGCTGGCCAAGCGGGTTGGTGAGTGTGGGATAGAATTTCCTCTAATCCCGATGGTATAGTTATACCGCTATGGGCGGTCGTCAGAGCCCCTTTAGTGGGAACAGGATGCACCACGAGAAGGCGGGGTTGACATTTGTCAAGGAGAGGCTGTGATGTTACGCATCACCTGACCTGTGTGTTATATCACTTAGAGATATGGCAGATTTTCGGTTGCTGATATCCGCGATCGTAAGCGGTAGTTGCATTGCGATTGTTGATGATGACAAGATAAATACTGGAGTGATGTAAAATGTTGCATAAACTAAAAAAATAAAAAAAATAAAGCCCTCCCCCCAACCCGAACTTTTATGCGGTCATCATAGCTGATCAACCATTTCATTCCATGAACATCAGCACATTTCAATCATTTGAACATTGGGGGTATCTGAAGGAATTCAGCCGTGCTTAAGCGCCCTAGCGCAACGAAAACATGCTAATTTTGGACAGTTCTATTCCCTTCCCCTCTACCATCCCTAATAATTGAGAGTGCATACATTGAGAGTGTTTCAAATATTCTATTTATGAGCTAGTTTTCGCGCTGTTTGTTATGCTTTTATTTTCAAAGAAAGAGAGGGAAAATAAGGAAAAGCAGCTAGAGAAAAAAAGAAAAGCTGAGTATGATGACAAAATAAAAGAAAATGATGCAGAAATAAATAGGCTTAAAAAAGATAAAGAAGCCTCCCTAGCAGTAATTCAAGAGGGAACAGAAAGAATGAGAAAAGCTGTAGAAAAACAAAATACTGTTGAAATAGCAGTTGCCTCTAACTTGATCATACAAGTTCAGCTGAAATAAAGAAAACTGAAAGTAAATTAGTTGTGGTGGAAGCAGAAAAAGATAGGCTTATCAGGAAAAGGTTGAAACAATAATATGAAAAAAGTAATTCAGTGAACAATTGTACATAGTTCTTGGTTTTCAATTACCTTTTTAGGATATTATAGTTTAATGTGAAACCTGAAAACTTTACTGTGAAAATCGTGAATTGCTTCTGGTTCAACAGCATATTAATGTTCAAAGTGAAACTTGAATGTGGTAAATATACTTGAATATGATAATAACACGTGAAAAGATAAGAACTGAACATTAGAAGTAAATCATACTTAAACTTTAGACATTAGACGTTATGCAAAAAATTTGGGTGTGAACTTCGACCATATATACTAATGGACTGCGCATTGGCAATAGCTGCATCAAAGCCGCCATGGCTCAAACATTGGGCACGTCATCATCAGACTCCAAATTTCGTGTACAAATGCTGTTATGATTACTAATTTACGCTGCAGAACTTCAGTGTTTTCGGTGTATTATGTGAATGCACCTCATATATAATGAAAACTCTTCAGGTAAGTTTACTTATGAGCTATATATATGCATGATCGTGTTGTTTACATTTTGTGATTTATAATGTGATGAACATTTGCGAAGAATTTGGAACATGCATTCCATTTTTTTTTTCTTAAGTTACTATATTTTTATATCAATAGCTGCAAGTTTCTGGTTAAGTAATTGAACTTTATTGACTTAGGTATTTAATTCGTTTCTTACCCATGAAAAATCATAGAACTTTCTTTACTATATCGGTCAGAGCAACCGTAAGCACAGCAGGTGTAACCCATCTTTTTGACTGTTGTCATGTGATTTTATGTTGGAGCCAGAAATTTTGATGTCATGCGCAGTCTATCAGTATATATGGTTGAAGGGTGTGAAGCAAACTCTTTACAATGTATACAAAGTTGTTTTACTAGATGTATACAAATATACATCTAGTTTTTATTGAAATACACTCCTAAAATTTTCCTAAAATTTTTCTAAAAATTCCTAAAATTCCTAAAATTCTTACCTAAAATTTTCCAGAAGTATGCTATGATCCCTGTATTGTGTATGTATATATATATATATGATAGCATACTGTATCTCATATACACCTGCTTTTTACCAAAAGCAAGTGTGTATGAGATACCAATCACAAACCTCAAAAGGTAAGCTATCATATATAATATTGTGTATGTGAGATACCAATCGAACCTCAAAAGGTAAGCTATCATATATAATATTGGGTATATGAGATACCAATCGAACCTCAAAAGGTAAGCTATCGTATATCAATATTGTATATTGTGAATAAGTAAATCTTTTTGTAAACAATTAAACTTTAAACCTCTGTGCAAATAAGTAAAATTCCTTTGTTATCCATTTTTTTTTTCTTTCCCTTTATGTTTTCCGAGTTTCAGTCCTGATGCCTTTGCAAGTTATTTTTTTTGTAAGCCTCTTCAAACAGGCCTTGGCAAAAATTTTCAAGATTTGTTTTTTAAAGGAACAGTTTTCGTTGAAGGTAGTATGCCTACCTTAAACGAAAACCATGTCAAAGGTATAAAAAAATGATAGGTGATTTTTGTTGAAGGTATAACTAAAATTATAAAACAATAATGGACATTAATGATAGGTAGTTTTTGTTGAAAATAGATATATCTAAAATTATAAAAAGTAATGCCATTTTTGTTGAAAGTAGATATACCTACTTTTTTTTTCAAAGAAGAAGAAATAAAAAAATATCGTGATTTTGCATCAAGACATATACAGTATTTGAAGAGTTTTACTAAGAAATAATTCACAAGGTCATCAGGGCTAAAACTCAGAAAATGTTAGTAAGGACAAGGGAAATGTAAAAAATGAATTTTTTTCTTCCAAAAAAGTTTCATTGTTTACAAAAGGTTTATTCAGTCACACCAGATACCTCAGTAGTTGTTTGAAAAAGCAGAATTTCCAGTTTAAAACGTTAATGTGAGTAAGTATTTTTTGTGAAAACCTTAATTTTTTTTTTTATGATTATTTACATAGTTGTAAGGTAAACCTGAAGATTAACCCAAGTTTTACATTTAAATGTTGTTATACTGAAATACTATATTTATCTGTGTAAATATGACATGAAGATTTTGTATTGTACATTATCTAACTTAATTTACAGTCTTCTAATTGTGTCATACAAATAATGAATAGGTGTCAGTGGAAGTAAATACTAATTGATTGTGATTTATTTTCAGGTCAGAAATTCAAATAGAAAAATCAAAACAGTTAGTCAGTTGCATTAAAGATGGAAATGTTGATGTAAGTTGTGTTTATTATAAAATTATTATATATATTTCTGCAGTAGTCACTTATCTTTTGAATCATGAAGTTCCAACATTATTATGCTTATCAACCATCAGTTCTTTGTGTTGGGCTCAATTATTCAAAGGTGTTGCCTAAGAAAGAAAAGAAATACAGTGAAACATCTGAATAACAGTCACTCCTCAGACCATTGCTTGAAGGGTAGGCCTAAATTAACATGTATTTTTATAAAAGTAAAGTAAATATGTGAAGCTTATACACAAAGAAAACATTGCAGTGTTTTCTCCAATTGCTAAATGATGAATAAAACTCAATATAATAATTAAATAAATAAATCATGGTGTAAAGGATGGCAGTGTCTGCCATCTGGTTTTAAACTGCCCTTAGAAATAGCAAGCCAGAATATTGTTAGGCTGCATTATAGAAAAAAACAGCATTAGGCAGTGAAGTATAATTGCACAGTAACGTGGCAGTGTGCCAGAAAGTGGGAACGAAACCCACAGTGACCAAACAAGGAGATGCATCTGCCAATGGGCAATATTCCAGGTTGTGTCAAGCACCCTGTAGCCCATGGGAGATGACCAAAATATACACTGAAGCTGGAGCTTGCCTTGCGTAGAACTAAACTTTTAACTTCTTTCTTTTCACTCAAGCGCACCATTGTACCTGTCATAATCCAACCCATTGTGCCAAGGCACAATTCTTTTAGCAATATTCTTTGCACATATCTTATTCCTCTCGCCAAATTACCAAAGGAATTACGTGGAATCCTAACGGGCAGGGTGTCCATTAGATCGCCTTCAGGACTGACTGGTGTGTCCAAAGGATATCTAATGCTATTAAAAAGTTTCGCTGTTCGAAGGTCATTCTTAATGTTAATCCTACAGCTGCTTTTTTGTACCAACCGGACTTGCCATTTCTTGTAGGTTATGATTGTTTGGTGGTGTCCGTTAATGAAGGTTTCATTGTACACTGAAGAGCAATTGAATTAGAGATACCTGTCTAGTAACGTGTAGCACCACTTTTCATCATGATGACGGCGCCGATTTGTCTTGGCATGGATTCGACAAGACACCGGAAGCGTTGGGAAGCCATACAGATCCACGAACCCTGAACAAGCTCCCACAGTTCACGAAGATTTGATGGAGGAGGATCAGAGCCTCGAACATCTCTCTCGATGGCATCCCAGATGTGCTCGATGGGATTGAGGTCAGGTGACCTAGCTGGCCAAGGAAGCGAGGTCGCGTCGGTGGAGTGTTCATCCAACCATTCGGATACAATTCGGGAGCGATGGCATGGTGCATTGTCTTGTTGCAGGGTGAGGTCCCCAGTGGGATGTTGAAGACGCACAAACAGGAGCCAAATGGTCGTCCAGGATATCCCAGTAACGTTGACCCGTGAGGGACGATGTCACACATACCAGGGGTCCCATTTCAGTCCACGTAAACAGTCCCCAGACGAGAATGCCACCCCCACCAGCTTGAAGAGTACCCTGCTGGCAAGAAGGATCCATTGCTTCATGTGGTTTGTGCCGTACTCGTGTCCTGCCATCCGCATGTACCAACGTGAATCTCGACTGTTCAGTCCAGGCAACATTTTCCCACATGTCTAGGGGCTAGTGACGATGTTCCCGCGCCCATGCTAATCTTTGCACCCTGTGATGTGCGGTCAGCAGCGGTACCCTTGTGAAACGATGGCTTCTGTACCCCATAGCGAGGAGATGGTTCTGGATGGTGTGGCTGCTTACACGTGTTTGTGCACCAGCGTTAAATTGCCGAGTGATTTCTTGCACTATAGCCCGTCTATCCGCTGTTATAATGCGAGCTAGCTGACGATGACCCCGCTCATCTACACACTGTTGTCCATGGCAGTTGGCCCTTGCAGGGATGGTTTTACTGGATTCGATGTACTCACGGTGTACCCGTGACACAGTGGCTCATGAAAATCCCAGTGCCTGCACGACTTCCGAGATGGAGTGACCTATTCGTCAGGCCCCGACACTTTGCCCACGATCAAATGCGCTTAGATCCTTCGTCTTACCCGTACTGCATCCGACTCTTACTGATTCCTGTCACATCACTCCTTATATTGTCGGATCGCTGCATATGTCATGTCGTTTCCTTTTACAGGGCCGCCAACGGCTTCACATTTGCATAACGCCAGCTGTCTTTAATTCAATTGCTCTTCAGTGTATATCAAACTAAAAACTTGGTAATCCTACAAATTTTGAAGATGACAATCCGATTTTTGGCGTAAATGTGACAAGGATGGTAAGTCAGATAATATCTGAAAACTTGAAAATTTTCATCATCCTGGAGCGGGACTCGAACCCGCGTCTCCCAGAAAACGCCTAGGTATGCTAACCACTACACCACCCAGAACGACCAAGTTTCAAGTTTCCGATCAATTTGAATTTAACCATCACAGGATTCGCCAGTCGAAGCAACCGGCATTCATGTTTAGCGAATCTGGAGGTTAATAATCCTATCCCGTGATTGCCCGGAGAAGCAGATAAATCATGAAAGAAATACGGGATTACGCCATATAATACAAATTTTGAAGATGACAATCCGATTTGTGGCGTAAATGTGACAAAAATGGTAATCCTGTTGTCTACCTGGTCACAAAATTCACGGAAGTCATCGAAAGGTCACAAAATGAGAAAACGGTCTTAGAAGTCAAGGAAAGGTAATGGAATTGAGGTCGTAGGTCACGGTCACCCCCCCCCCCCACACACACACACACTTTGTGCCTTACCCTGTAAAAATCAAAATTTCAGCTTTCAGCTAAAAAGAAGTCTGCTAATGACGATTACGTCATTCCCTTCCTTCAGACAAGTTCTAAAGGGACACACTGTGATACAGTTCTTCCCTTCAGCGTTTTCATTGACTCCTCATGGCACTCTGCTAACCTCAGTTCTCTCAACTGTGGGCCGACTGTAAGGTCTTTTTCTCTAACGTAAGCTATCAATAATTTGCTTGTTTGCTTCATAGAAAAAATCGTCGTGGGTCATTAGGGTTGGGCAATGTACTGGTATATAATATTGCAAAAAAAAAAAAAATGGTTTAAGTTTTACATCAGGGCTCCGATTTTTTGCTAATGGTACTATGATGTGTCGTCCTGCGCGATACCACCATGTTGATGAAACCACCTGATGGCGTCGCAGACATCAGTGCAACTTCACGTGTGATGGGAATCCATCACGAATTAAACACAATGTTCAAACCGGTTCTTATCGGGCCATCGCGTGTTGACGATGCCACAAATCGGCGAATTCTCATCTACTGCTATCTGCCAGCAGAAATGATTTTCGTACAGGTTTTGATCAGTGCGATTCCAAAACTGTAAATCGTTTCAAGTCATGACAAAGGCTGCTGCATGTTTCTGTGCCATGACTGCAATCTCCAGGATCTTGGGAATTTACTGCAGTCTAAGAAGTAGTTGGGGGCTTAATTAGTGCATCTTTTGTTTTGTAAAAAGAGATCGTGCGCATGTTATCGGTTTGTCCATCCATGGACGCCATATCTCTGTAACTATTAGTCCAATTCGAAAAATTCTTTTTGCATTGGGGAGCTTGAGATGTGAAAATAATGATCCTGGCATTCCGTCCCCCCCCGATGCACAACTTTGCCGCTAAAAGCCGTAAATGCAGATGATATTGAATTTAAAATACATTTTACTGCATATATTTGCTTCTAAATATCCGACTGAAAAAATTCTTTCTTCCTTTCGTTGTCATTTGTAACGAAGACTATTTTAGGCACAGTTTCTTTTTCAAGTAATGCATAGATCTTCTGCTAGGGGGTGTAAAAGTAAATTGCATTTTCCCTGCTATCTCGGCTTCTAAAAGTCTGATTTGAAAAAAATTTCTTGCGTCGGAAACAACTTCTCATGGGAAATGTTTTGCATGTAATTACTAATTTTTGGTAAGGAACGGTTTCGCTACCAGGGGGCATAAGTGTTTATTTCTGTTTCTGATGTATTTGCAGCTTCTGATAACTCCATTAAAAAAAAAAAATATTTTGTGGACCGATACTGTTCACCTCAGGAAACATTTTGAGAATACTTTCTTCTTGAAATAAGGCATAGTTTTTCCACCAGGAGGCATAGATGTATATCTTATTTTTGTCAATAACTTTTCTTCTAAGAGTACGATTTGAAATATTCTTTCTTTTTTTGGAGAGCATTTCTGGTGCGAAATGTTTCTCATATAGTTTCAAGTTTCTCAAGTAATGCATAGATTTTCTACTAGAGGCGTAAAGGTAACTTGTATTTCCCCCGATATCTCTGCTCCTAAAACTCCGATTTGAAAAATTATTTCTGCATCGAATACTGCTCCTATGAGAAATGTTTTGCATGTAATTTCAAAATGTTGATAAAAAATGGTTTGCCACCAGGGGGTGTAAGTGTTCTGGTGTGTGAATTTTCAGATGCTTGGATTTTGCTGCTTCTGATGTATTTGCAGCAAAATCCGAGCATCTGAAAATTCGATTGAAAAAAATTCTTTCGTAGACCAATATCGCTCCCCTTGGAAAATGTTTTGAGAACACCTGCTGCTTAAAATCACGCATAGTTTTCCCCACCAGAGGCTTAGATGTATATCTTACTTTTGTCAGTATCCCTGCGTCTAAGAGTCTGATTTGAAAAATTCTTTCCTTGATGGAGAGAATTTCCGCTGCAAAATGTTTATCATATAATTTCAAATTTTTCTTAATGCCCAAGTCTGCCACTAGAGGGCGTAAGCTCACATTTCCGTTTACAACAATATCTGCGGGACTAAAAACCTGTTATAAAATATATTTTTTCGGTCAGATACTACTATGGAAACTATGTAATTTTCTTCCCAAAAAAAATGCCCAACTTTGCTGTTGGGGGTGCCAATTTTAATCTGTTTTTCTTAATATCTCTGCTTCTAAACGTACAATTAAAAAAAAAAAATGAAACGCCGGGTGCCCATTTACCTTGTGAAACACTTTAGGTTAATATTTGAGGAAATTTATAGTTCACATTTCTGTTGCTAGGTGGTGTTTGTGTACTTCTGCTTCTAGAAACCATATTGAGAATTTTTTTTTTTTCTCACTGTATGCCCTTCTTCACAATAGAGATGTGGGGTATTATCCTCTTTAAACAGTGCACAATAGGCAATACCTTTTTCTTGCTGTCTATGCTTCTGGGAGATGTATTTGAAAAGTTTTTTCCTTTGCATAGTTTTTTTCCATGAAGAATATTATTCACCTATTTTTGACTTTCCCATTATGTAAAATTCTTTCTCTAGTAGACATAGAATTATATCATGTTTCCTTCTTTATTTCTCTCTTTTAACTGTTCGATCTGAAAATCTGTTTGTCTCCGAAACCTTCTTCTGTTATGAGAAACTTTTTGTGCACAGTTTAATTTTCGTAACATACTTTTTAGCAAGTAAGTTGCTGTTTCTGTTTCTGAATGTTCTATCAATTGTAGAAATCCGGTTGATTCTTTTCTAACCAGTTGCATTGACTTTGACTAACTTTGCTAAATTTAATTAGTCTGAAAAAATTCAAGAGACATGCTCATTACAACCAAAAATTTGGTGTCATCTTTCTTCCAAAAGAGTATTTTACTTCATACTAAAAGTATAGATAATTATACTAGGTACAGAACTGTCTTTGCGCAATTTAAACTTGATATTGAAATTCCCTAAGTCAAAAAACACTAAATAAACTTTCGAGTCTAAAACCTTCAAGTAGGAATGTAAACAATTGAGGTTATTACGAAAGGACCCTCAGTTATCTCTTGAAGCAGCAGATAAATCCAACCAAGTGGTAATCCTTAACTCTGTGGATTACAACACCAAAATGCGTGAAGCGATTGACAAAATCCCACATCAAGTAATGCATCATGATCCGACTTCAGCCACTCTTTCAGCCCTTAGTAGACTATGTATTCACTGCTCCCTTCCTGCTTCTGTTTCTGATAACATGCATCCACCTCTAGGCTCACGAGTGCCAGAAAACTTTTTGGGAAGGCGAAGTTACACAAGGCCGGTAACCCAATGAGACCCCTTCTGTCTGCTTACGCCAGTCCCACCAGACCGCTTGAAAAAGCCTTAGCTGAATATCTCAAGGGACCGACAGGTTCTTCTCAGTACTCACTTTTGAGCTCTACTCAAGCTCTACAGAAAATCAGGACCTTTAGTACGTGGAACACCTTTTCTTTCATTATGGCTTCTGTGGGTGTGGTCTCACTTTTCTCTAGCGTACTGGTCCCTGTGGTGCATGACCTCATAGAATCCAAACTTACTGCTCTGGGTATCAACACTTTACTATCCAGGCTATTATTTCTGCACTTAGGTTAATTCATCAATGTTCTTACTTTAAGTTTAATAATCTTATTTACCGTCAATTTGATGGAGCTCCTATGGGTTCACCCCGCTCCCCCTTCCTTGCAGAATTACCTCTTCAGGACTTGGAAAACATAATTTTGGATTCATATCCGGTTAAACCACTTCTTTACCTTTGGTATGTAGATGATGTTCTCATTTTCTGGCCCTCATCTTGTGAAGAACTAAATACTTTTGCTGAATGTTTCTCTATTCAATATCCTGACATTCTTAGATTTTCTTTTACAATGCACTCTTGAGTCGACGAAAATCAACTTTTCTGTATTTTGTAAATCCACTTCTTGTCCTACTTTAATTCCGGCTACTTCAGCACACCCTTTGAATCATAAACTTTCACCCATTCACTCTCTTGTTCGTCATGCCTTCATTCATTCATCGTGCCTGAAATTTCATAAAGCTGAGTTCTAGTGGATAAAGAATCTTGTTACAGCCTATGGATACTCCTTGTCAACTGTTGAACACATTGTTAAAAAAGTAAAAAATTCGGCATCTATTATGTTATCCAGAAACCATAGTAATACCAGATTTGTCGGCTCCATGGATTTCATTCCCAACCTGTCATGACTCCTTAAAAACATTTGTTGGCAATACAAACAGATTTTGGACTAAGGACAACTAACATCCTCTCAATGGTTAAAAATGACTGTGATTGTGTTGAGGAGTACAATAAACATGGGGTCTACAGTATTCCCCTGAAAGCAGTGCATCAATGTTATGTAGGATCCACTGCTTGTAACTAAAAACTAGAATGGCAGAACACAAATATACACTGCTGGACAATTGCTAAGGACGGATGACAATAGCAACGATAGCAACCATAAAATGGAAGGCAGGAAAATGTGGAAATTAGCATAAGTGCGGGATACAGTAAGACGTGTTGTGCGTATGCAAATTTTGGATTGTCGAACTTGTTCGTGACGTCATAGCACTGATAAGAGATATAAAGGATTTGACGCGTATTGACCGTTGTTGTTCAAACACAAAGTTGAAAGGGAAAGAATCAATTGATGAACTTGCAATTTTCAGTATGTCTTCCCGACATCACCTAGATGATTTTACGCGTGGCCGTATTATTGGCAAGATTGAAGAAGGGCGAAAAATAACAGATGCTGCCAGGGAGTTCAACGTCAGCCACAGTGTTGTTTCAAGGCTTTGGAAATCATTTCAAACAAATGGAGAGTGTAGCAAACGTCACGGGGGAGGTCGTGTTCGCAGTACGACACCTGCAGAAGATCGGTACATAGTGCTATCAACAAAAAGACACCGGCGCAGCACAGCTAGTGAGGTAGCAAATCAGTTTATGGCTGCTACTGGCAAGAGGATCTCCCGAAAAACTGTCGTCAGACGTTTGCATGAAGGAGGACTTATACGCCCGCCATCCTGTTGTGCGCATCCCATTGCCCAGACGTCACCGTACCGCCCTTTTGCAATGGTGCCATCAACATTGCAATTGGACTGATAACGACTGGTCTGCTGTTCTCTTCTCAGATGAGAGTAGATACAGTCTATCGTCTGATTGTCGACGACAACTGATCTGGCGTGATAGTGGTACTGCATGTTGTCCAGCAAACATACAGGAAAGGGACCGATATCCGACATGTAGTGTCATGGTATGGGCTGGCATCATGATCAATGGCCGTACATCCCTCTATGTGCTTCCAACTTGGACTATGACTGGCCAACGATACATTAATGATGTTCTGCTACCTCATGTTCGCATGTTCCGTGTTGCTGTCGGTGATAGATTCATTTTCATGGACGACAACGCAACATGTCACGAACAATCGCTGTCCAGGAGTGTCTTGAGAGCGAGGATATTCAACGCCTCGTATGGCCAGCACGTTCTCCAGATCTGAATCCCATTGAAAATGTGTGTGGATGCTTTGGGGAGGAGTCTTGCTAGTCGCCAATGCCCTCCAATAAACAAGGACACCCTCATCCATGCACTGACAGAGGAATAGGATAAATTATCCCAACAGCTGCTTGATAATGTTGTGCAAAGCATGACATGACGTGTGGAATCTTGCATGGCCCGCAAGGTCCCCAGACCTAAATCCAATCGAACACGTGTCGGACCTTCTCAGGAGATGCTTGGCAGCATGTTACCAGCCACCAGCAGCGATTCCACAGCTGCGATTGGCACTACAAGAGGAATGGGCCGTGATGCCTCAACAGCTCCTTGACAACCTCGTCCTCAGCATTGACAGACGTTGTAAATCCTGCAACGCAGTCAGAGGTGATCATATCCCCTACTAAAGACTGGATTTTTCTTGGCAGCCGCCTGTCACATGGATGTTTCTGTCTTCTGTCCAGTTGTGCTCAAAGCAACCTTTTCAATAAAGTGCCTTTGTATCCTTTGGATTCCTTGTTTGGACGGTTTTGCTCACTTGTCCCATATTCTTACATCTTGGGGATCTTATGGTATGATTTGAGTCAATGTGGAGCACTTCGGCATGACGTCACATTTGAAAAACCGTGTCGTCCTTAATTTTTGCACACCAGTGTATTTACCTCATATACACATAGTATATGTGCAGTAAATACCTTATTCACATGGCTTTTACATTGGTCTAAATAGAAGTTTTTCTTGGCATAATTTTGAGACTTTGCTTTGCAGCTGTATCGCACACTCTTTTAAAATAGCAATAGTTCTGTTGTGTCGAAATTAGCTTACTGCTCTAATCATGTCAGTCCTTTGCAGGAACAGCCAAAAGCCATTTTGTTGTTCACTCAAATTCCAGCAATGATTTCATTATCTACTGGGAGCTGAAAGCCTTGATCATGTCACCGTGTATGCAGGCATGTGTGTCATTGCTATCAAACCTCTCTCATCCTGGCATCTCAGCAAACAATACAAATCCTCTGTGTCCTTCCTCATAAATAGCAGTCTAAGTAGGTGCAGGATTTGCTGCTGCTGCGCTAACTTCAAAGTACAGACCTATCTTTCTCCTGCTACACTGAATCATGCTTGGTGGAAGATTCCCTCACTTCAGCCATTATATAAATGTAATCTTTTATTGTCAGTTTTTTCCAAAACTTAACATTTTGTGCCACACTTTCTTCTTCAAAGAGCAACTTACAGTTTTCAATAGTTCACTTTCATTTATTCTGAGATGCAGTGTTCCATTGGCTGCAGAATGGCTGTAGTGTCTGCTGCCAGGAAGAAGCACTGGATATTTTTATCCTTAAGAACTTCTGCTTTTGAATGCATAGGTGTATTACCCAACAACAAGATTGGGCCACTTAGATTCTTTTTTTTTTTTTTTTCTGCTGTTTTTTTCTTATGGCAAGAAAATCAAAAGTTAAAAAAAAAAAATCTTTAAACACTTCAGTGTTTACACAAGCACTTGTCTGGTGAAAATAGCAAACAGGAAGAGCTTTCATGTGTGTTTTTTAAAGCCATAAGGATTTTTACTTTTACTCACGAGTGCTAGTTTTAATCAATGAGACCCCCTTCCCCCAGATATGTAGAGCGTGCAAGAATCATCACATAGTCCTTCATTTTTTTTTCTGGCCTTGAACTAAAGATTCATTTGTGACTGCCAGGGGTTCTGTAAGTAATGTTTTCTCAGTACAAATCAGTTTCATTGTAATTGTGCCCCTTGGTCGGCTGTTAATTTTTCATCATTATACAAATTTTCAGATAAACAATTCAATATCTGTAGGGTTGAAAGACATTTTTTTACGATCAATACCCAGCTGCCAGATTTCATGGTGCTGTTTGAATTTTTCTAACCATCCACTGCTCACTTTAAAATCTTTGTTGCTGCAAAGTTTCAAATGCAACACAAGTGCTGCTTGTGTTGTAATTGGTTCAGGTTCAGGAACCCCTTCACTTTGTTTTAGGATGAAGCATCTGTGTAAAGTAGGGCCCCATTCTTTGTCATCCATTGTTTTCATAATTTTTCATGATATTGTGGTATTCTTCATATTGCAGATAGTTGATACATTGACATCAAATTCCTTCATGATTGTTTCACCTGCTTGCATATGTTCACAATCTGATTTTTTTTTTTCTTCTCTCCGTTGTCAAAACCACACTCTTTCATTTGTGGATGTCATCTTACTAACCTGTTAGCAAGCTTTTGATCTGATGTAAAACCAACAGCAAGAATGAAATAGACATAATCAGCTGAGTGTTTCTTGATTTTGTTCTACCACTGGCTGGTGTTTGTATCCACATGGTTGAAGTGGAAGATATAGAAATGAGAATGGATGTAACCTTGACACTTGATCACATGAGCAGAAAATTACAAAATAAAACTGTAACACTTAACATAGCAGGTGTCAGTTCTGAATGCATGAGTATTGGTTAAAAGATGGTTTGCTATACTTCTGCAATAAATAATAATAATAATAATAAATATACTAGCTTCTATTCTTTTTTCCTCTCTCATATTTCCTTTTTTAATGCACCAGTGTTCGAAATTTTGTTGTTTACACTGACTATATATACTTGTTTTCAGGATCATCTTTTGGGAATCTTGAACTGTTCAATTCAGAGTGAGAGGCATAGCAAATTTCATAGTAGTGATATGTCTGAAACAGATGTACTAAAAAATGAAACTTGGTTTGGACCTATTTGCAATGAAAAAGAGGTAAGATAAAAATTATTTACTTTTGGTGTTGTTTTTTTATCTTTAAAATTGTTTATAAAAATTTTGTAATTTCACTTGTTAAAAAATAACTTCATTGCATTCAAAAGTATAAATTTCTTCCATGCTTAAATTTCAGCTTTCATATTACTGGTTTTCCCTATTATAGAGCATTTTGTTTTCCATAGGTACAGTTCTACTCAATTTCATTCAGCTTATAAGTTTTATGTTTTATTTGCTCATTTATTTCATATACTTTACTCTGAGGTGCCATGCTGTGATTTCTTCTACCCATACCCCTTATTAGCTTTTCTCCTTCCAGTTTATATGGTGTTCAACATTTTAATGTACTGGCAATTTGTGCTGTAACGATTTTTTAATAATGGTAATAATTATAAAATTATGTAAATGTGGTGATCACTTTTATATAAACAAATATGAATGTTTGTATAGACTAGTAAAAGATGACCCCAGTGAGTGCTTACAGATTTTACTGTATGTATGTGTGTTTACTTATTTTCTTATTAAGCTGTGGATCATTCATCTGAGTTGGGTCTGGGTTCAAATCTCAATGAGGCATGGATGTTGTGTTTGTCTTATAGGGCACTGGCTCTCTCCCTTCCCTGGAACCAGTGGCCCTAAATTAGTGATGGATGACTGCTTATAATCCAATGAATTGCTCATGGTTGTCATTTAAACCCCCATTCAAAAGAAGAAAAAAAGTTATTGTCTTGTAGTTTCAATATTTTGACATCAAGTTATTCTTGTAACAACTTTGAAGGGAGGAAATGTTCTGCAGGGGTCCCCCCCCCACTGGATTCATTTCTCCCTGAAACTGTTCTGTTCCTTCCCTGGAATCAGTGGCTCTAATTTAGGGTGTGTAAGTTCTAGCTTTAAGATGTTCATGGTAGCCCTTAAACTCTGAAACAATGCACAATGTTTTTTTTTTAAGCAAAATTTCAACGTGGTATTTTTTCCTAATATGCTATTATTATTTTTTTATTCTTTATATTTCACATAAATGGTGGGATTTCATACCACTATGTTTTGTTTTATTAACTGTACTTTTTTTTTGTGATTTAATTTTGTGAAATTTTGCTTGATATCACATAACATGGGCTTGTGATATTTTTGTCATGCTATATATATGTGATGTTGAATGAAACTAGTAAACCTGTTTCATATCTTTTAATTTTGAAATAGAGAATGCATGCGCAAATCATTTGTAAAGTTGGAATTTTCCCATCTACTGTTGGCAGTTAAATCACAGTTGTCACATGTTCCTTTCTTCTGTTTAAAGTTTATTTTCTAATTTTTGCACTGTATAGCTTAATAATTACCACATCTGTTTCTGAGCACATTGGCCAAATGTATTATATACAACTCTAATAGGATAAAATTTGTTTGAAAGTAGACTTTTTGTAGTTCATCCTTTTATTAGATATGTGTGGAATCTGGTGAAGGATGGGCCAATTTCACATATGTGGTGCTATATTTATCGCACATGCATATTGTTGAGTTTTAGAAATGTGGTTTTTTATCTTTCATCGTATGTTAATCTTAAATAGGAACAGAGTGTATATGTGTCAAAATAACCGTTTGCAGGAGGTTTAATTTTTTTTTTTTTTTTCTCTCGCATAGTTTTGGGCTGAAATTAGAATGATAATTCATTTAATCCAAAGCAAATCAGATTAAACAAAGCACTCTCTATGATGTACTGACTTCATGTTTATTTTTTATCAGTTACCATTTTAAAAAAAAACCCATCCATAATTCATTTTGACAGCACATTTGTGTAAAATCCTCTTTATTATCTCTTTTTGAATGACTTTTGTCAAAGGTAGATGGGAAATCAATGAGTGGGAGCAGAAATAAGAAACATGTGAGTACAGTTGTCACTCATAAAGCTTGGTATAACCTGAAAAGTATAAAACATAGTGGAGTCAGGGCAGTGAGGACCTACATGTGGTGTGTGTGTGTGTGTGTGTGTGTGTGTGTGTGTGTGTGTGTGTGTGTGTGTGTGTCTGTTCGCGTGTTCGCATGCGTGTGTGTTCGCGTGCGTGCACATCACAGATTGCAACACAGATTGCAATGCTTACAACAGCAAACATAGCCATATTGAAAATTTTTTCAGAAAGTTAAAATTTCTATTGCCTCAAGTGGAATTTGAACCTGCCACCCCAGTGGTGCAGTGGTCTAAACAATGGCTTCTGATCTTTCATCCGAAAGGGGTTCGAATCCCAGTGCAGCATGGATGCTGTGTTTGTCTTATGGCCCTGGCTCTCTCCCTTCCCTGGAACCAGTTGCCCTAAATTAGGGACAGCAACTGCTTTTAGCCCATTGAATTGCTCACGGTGGTTGTTAAAGCTCCAATAAAAAAATAAAGAATTTCAACCTGTGTGGCTCCTGTCATCCTGGATGAGAATGATACTGATTTTTGAGTTTCTGCTGTGAGGTTTTCAGCTTAGATTATAGTTATTGGAGACATAGTGCTAAAATGCAATACTTAAAAATTATAAGTGATCAGAAAATAAATGATAAATTTGTATAATGTTTTTTATTGAATTTATATTTGAGCAATTACTCCTGTCATTTAGGTTATTTAAATAAAGCTAAACTATCACCAATGTTGCATAACTAGTTGTTTGTTGTGAAGAGACACTAATAAATTTTGATAATTAAAAGTAATTTTCTCTCTCTGTTTTGTACTTTACCTTTGATACTGTTTCTTAGTCAACAGTTGTGTCTAAAATTGTCTCAGATTCTAATGAAATTCAGATTGAAATATAGTGGTAAAACTTTTTATGATTAAAATAATGGATGAAGCACATGCAATATTTGAGACTTACAATAAATACAGTGTACTTTTTAAACTTCATTTAATTTAATATATGTATGAATTCTGTTCTTTCTCATATGTAGAGCCCTGTCAAAGTGCAAAAGGAGGTATACTCAAATATTTAAAAACAAAGCATTTCCACTGAAAAATATTTATCTGTAACAGTGACTTTACCTGCATCATTCTATTCTAATATACGTTCTTGTACTTTATGATAACTGTCATTATCTATAGTGTACACTTCTCTATTAATCTTTTCTTGGATTTTAAAATCTATTTGTTTTTCTTATTTCATTGTAGCAGTTGGATATTTCTGACTATTGCATGCATCTTCTGAAATCTAAATCTACAGACAAAGGAACATTTGACAGGATTTCCTACATTTTTGAAGTGTGGGTTCCTGAGGTAATGTACAAGCTTGAAAAACTTGTGATAATATTGATTATTAGATAACTATGTCTTCAAGGATTTAAGAAACTCGGCATATTTACTTCTTTACAGTATAATGTAATGATACCTTAGTGTTTTGTAGTCACCAGATTCCTGCACTAATATTCTATTGTATTGGCAGTCATTGGTTATTATTTTAATGAACTGCATTTTCATGAATTCCTTTTTTTTTTTTTTTTTTTCATGATATTCATCAACCTTTTTATTTTATGTCTTCATTATATGAAGGGTAGAAAGTCAAAATTAATAATTAAGAAAGAACCTGTTTCTGGTGAGCTTAAGACTAGGTGTAAATATGTTTGCTCTGTCTTGATCTGTTTGCTTTACAGTAAGTGAAAGTGAAATATTTATAAATTACCAAAGAGCTATAACCTTTTCTCTTTCATAATATCTGTTGGAAATTTTCCAGAAGATTAAAATTTGTATTGGATAAGTTGGGATCTGAACTGATGTGGCTCCTAGTGGCCTGGTCAGGGGTGATGCAAATTCAGGTAGCCCAAAATGAACTTTGGCACTGGAAGAGAAGTGACATGAGAGTTGCCATTGGCTAAATGTTTGGCTTCGCACTTGACTTTTATTGGTTTCACCAGAAGTTGGCCCTTTCTTGAGGTAGGTCAGAGCTAAAAGTAAGTAATAATTACACGGTCATATCGGATTAATATGACCACCTACCTAATACTGAAAATAACCACCCTTGGCCTTGATGACAGCTGCGAGATGGCGTGTCATGGACGCAGTGAGGACCTGGAAGGTTGTCTGAGGCACACATGCCCATTCAGACTGCAGCAGAGCACAGAGGTCCCGGAGATGACATGGTTGTGGGTCAGCACATCGAACCTGTGATCCAAATAGTCCCACAACTGCTCTATGGGATTGAGGTCCAGCGATTTCACCAGCCAAGGCAGAACGAAAGCATAGCTGTGGTGTTCCTGGAACCAGTCACGCACCCCCTTAAAACATAGCATGGCACATTGTCCTGTTGGTAGACACCATCACCAGGGTAGACATCCAACATAAAGGGATGCATGCAGTGGCACCCATATGAGTGTTTTTAGGGGGGGGGGGGCTAAGAAAATCCTTACCTCCTTCAAGGCTGTCAAACATTTTAGTAAATGTACAAGATACTAAAATACAACAAAAATAATTGATACAATCAATCATTAATATCTGGTTTTTAAAATTGCTTTAAAAAAAGGTTTCGTCTATTTTAGTATTTTAAATTTATCAAAAATTTGGCTATACCAACGGCTTGCTGGGGCCTTGGCCCCCCTCATGGGCACCCTTGGATGCATGTGGTCAGTGAGGATGGACAGGTAGCCATTGGCATTCAGGGACCCATCCAGTGGTACCAGCGGTCCCAGGTCATACCAGGAAAACATCCCCCAGACATGCACACTACCACCGTTGACCTGTACTTGACCGACAAGCGTGTCCTGGTGTTGGTTCTCGTGTCTGGTGCCATATCTGCCACCGCCCATCACTTTTGTGGAGTAGAAACCTAGATTCATTGGAGAAGGCAACCTTTCTCCACTCTTCCAATGACGTTAGTTTCATGTGAACTGCAGGCTTCGTTGCTGATGGACCTGGGTTAACATGGGCGTCTTGACATAATGTTGACTCCGGAGACCCATGTGTAACAGGGTTCACTCTATTTTGTTATCGGGGACATGTATCTGGGTACCCCAGTGTTCATTTAAGTGATCAAGTGCTGCTCTGTTGCATGTTGATTGCCCCTTTACCAGTTGTCAGAGGCAATGCTCTCCTTTGGGGTCGATGACCTTTTGGGGCTCCACAGTTATAACGTTGGGAGGTACTCGGTGTGCCAGCAGTCCATTCTTGGTATGCCCTTGCTGCAGCACCCTGCGAACAGGCACAAAGTCTGCTGTTTCTTAGATGCTTCCACCCTTGGCACGGTAGCCGATGATCATTCCTTTTTAAACATCTGTTAAATCACTACCTCTGCCCATTGTTCTCATGTAATGCACTATGGCTCATCTGTCCTGGCTGGCTGCTTGTATCTTCGTGCGGTCAACCTTGTCACATGCGCTCTGTGACACACCTGAGCAGGTACACTGTGATTCCAGGGATGATCATATTGTTCTGACATGACTGTGAATTTGTAAACTGCCCAGCAAAAATATAATAGCATACATGAGAACAGCAGTAATTAACAGGAACGAACAGAAGACTGTAACGAAGAAGAGTGGCAAAAGCATGAATAACAGTGATTTTGAAGTCAGAATTTGTCATCAAGTAAGGGCGTCAATCATGTTGAATGCATATATGAGTTGAGTGAAAAGCATATTAAGATATCTTATACAGTCTCTCTCTCTCTCTCTCTCTCTCACACACACATGCACACACACACTCACTCAGATTTAAATCAGATGATGCACAATATGGATGTGTATGATTGATTAATGGAGACAAGTAGGCAGTTAGTGTTCTATGAAGCATGATTGTCGAATATAATCACAAAAAAATAAGTTTCACATTTGCCAAATTTTAGATTTTCTTATATACTAAATAAAGTAATTATTTACTGCCATTGTGTCAGGTATTATACCAGCTTCACACACGCGCACACACACACACACACACGCACACACACACACACACACACACACACACACACACACACACACACAAGTACTCTAGTTTTTTTGTTTTTTTTTGTACCCCCAATTACGCCAGAACTTTGCAATGTGTGCTTCTCCCTGATTGATACAGTTATCTCTTTGTCTGTCACAGGCATTTACCCCTCACACTAAAACAGCAGCAGCTGTCATCACTGTATGCTTCACACTGCCATTCCATCCTTTCATTGTTTCCTGCATTACCTTACTGAAAATATTCATGACTGAGAAGGAATAACAGAAGAACAATTTCATGAAACTAAAGACTTGCAGTAAAATACCAAAAATATGCAGGTAGTTATTTAGGACACAACAACAGTTTTAAACTGGCCAAAAGTAGCTGAATTATTCACCAAAACCAACCTTAGGATATGCCATTTGTGCCTTGCTCTTGTAATTGTACCCACCATTAGTAAATTGCAAATCTTTCCCATACAACTAATTCAGCTGTATCACAGAGTGACATTTAACCATCTTGTCAGCTGACTCTTTTGTATCTTTTCTTCATCAGTCCGTAGATTCAATAAATTTCTAAAAAATATATTATTTTAATGTAAAAAATGCTAATTTTTAATTTTGGATTTATTTGAAAATGCTCTGTCTGTTAGTACTAAAACAAACTTTCTGGAATTTTTTTTCTGTGTTCCTGAATTAACACCAACTTTGGTAAAAATCAGATTGCTCTTCGTGGGTAATATAGATTTTTGTTGTTTATTATTTTATGATCCAATGGAATTTAAAAATCCATGTTTCCTTAATGTTTTTGATTCTTTTGTGTGTGTTACGATTTGCATTATTGTGAACTACCCCCCCCCCAAAAAATATGCTGAAGTTAAATCGGGAAAAGAAGTGGACATGTTTTAAAAGTTGTTTTGTCACTATGACTGAGTAGACATGTTTTAAAAGAGCTCAATTCTGATGTATGCAATTGTATGCAAAAGGGGTCAATTCTGATGTATTACTAATCCTATCATGCCACTGAATTAATCTGTTTTTATTATAGTGTTGCTTTTATGTTTCTCATAACATGCATTTCTAATCTCTTAATGAGAATCTGACTTCATGGTAACTCTCACTGCCATAAAAGAGTAGGTCAATATATACAACCCGTGTTGTTCTCCTACAAAGTTCTTACACACAGCCAACAAGAGATATTATTTCTTTGATGATTCTGTTATATATATTCCTTCTCAAGTGTTACCATCTTGTCAATTATCTCTTTCCTGTGTAAGAGAGTTAGTATTAATATTGGTGTTTAACTTTAAAACCACTGATAAACTTTCTAGATTTTATCATCATCTCAGATTTTTCACAAGTCCTGTTCATCTGATAAAGATTGTACTGCACATTGTTTACACTCTGGAATCTTAGCTTAATCGTCAGCATGCAGAAAACTGTTGATACCAGAATCGCCAAACTTAATGTCTGCAACTAAGTTACTTAACAGTGTATGTACACTCATTGTAGGGGCGGAAGGCCATCCGCTAATTAGCATAGACTGCTGTCGGCCTTGCTTCCCTGGGATTCAGATAAATTGCCCCACAGCACAATAGAGAGAAGCAGGGCGCACAGTCGTCATGAAATTCCTAAAATAAATTTTAGAAAATAGTAGCAAATCCTAAAAAATTTTGAATTCAGTATGGAAAGTAATAAATCACCCCGGCCCTGTTATGTCTTTACACAAGGAACTGGTGTTTGCATTTTTTCCCTTCTGTATGAAGTAACCACTCTCTCCCCCATAAGTTGAGTCAGAATTCTGTTGCTGGCGATGACAGGTCCTCAGCTATACTTCTGTATCTGGCCTGCGTCGTCTGCTACAGTGGAGCAAGTGCCACTAGGTGGCGCTTCTGCTGCTTCGCCGCCGAGACCAATGGTGACACCAAGCGCACCGAGGTTGCAAGCACTGCGTGCGTGAAGTCATCCAATTATCCATCCTGCTGCAGCGTCATTTTTATCAGCGCAAATGTACGAGATAGAGTAATCTTTTTCGTCTTGCAATAGTCTCCTTTGATTTGAAAAAGAGTTCTAAATTTATCATTATTTTCTCTAGAAAGGACATTAAAAGTCAGTTTCTAAGTAGCAGGGCCAGTTTCATGTGTGTGCGACCGGTGCAGTCGCACAGGGCCCTGCGCCTAAAGGGGCCTCGCATTTGTGTGATATTGTTGAATTTTTCATAATTTTTTTCTTTAATTAAAAATAAATGACACTTAACGATGTAAAAATGGCGTTTTTTAAATTTTTATATCATTACACTTTATTGCCTTAGTGAACAGAATTCAAGTATCTTGGGTCCATCGAGATGATTCACTATCACTGAGAGAGAATTTGCATTAATGACATCATATATATATAATCACCCAGGTCTCTCTAGAACGCTAACGTTACAGTACGTCGGCATTCTATAGCAATCACACGTGGTCAGTTTTTCAGGTGCGTGGGGGGCAAATCTCTGGCAGATGGTTTATCAATAAAAAAAGTGAAAAAATTATCTTTGCGAATTTTTTATGAAGGTGGCTGAAATTTTAATGAATACCATAAATCGCTCATAGGAACATGACCTCCAAATTTCACCTGAATCAGCTAAAAGCTTTTTTAATTAGCCGTCAAAATTTTAATTAACCGTTTCTGCGTATATATTTCTTTTCAGCGATGAATTAAAAGTTCCATGCCTATTTTTAAAAGTTTTTAATCGATTCTGGTGAAAATTTGAGGGACTCTTCCTATTGCCAATTCATGGTTTTGATTAAAATTTCAGCCCATTTAGTTAAGATTTCACAAAATTGGTTTTTGAATTTTTTTTTTTATGGACAGTTCGTATGCAATATAACCAAAGTGAGCAAAATTGCATCTAAAAACACGTGTCGCCTCAAAAGCACATTGCTGATACTCGAAACCAATAAGGTGAAAGTTCACACGAAACAACTGGACTGCAAGGAAAATTGTTAAACACCAGCTAACATTTTACACAGAATGTTATATATCGCGAGATCTTTTGAAAAACAAAACTAAATAGCGTATAATGAATCCGGCGCCTATTTGATTTGCTTTCAATCTGCTTCAATTAAAAATTTCACCCTATCCTGGGACGGGCAACATCCCCTATATTTTAGAATTTATTTAAAGTTTAGAAACAACCATTTTAGCACTGTTTTACTGGTCAAAATCGGAAATCTCTACCATTTCTCAAGTTTTCCTCCGTTTCCGCGGACCGGCGGAAACCTCGTGACGGACCGGTTGTGTTTGGGAAACACTGCACTAGACTGCTATCGCACTCACCTCATTTGAGCTACAAAGCTGAAAGCTCCCACTGCAACAAATTACAATGAACTGTAGAACATGGCCAGCAAAAGAATCTTTCTTCCTAGAAGTAAAGAGACAGAGTGATAAGGTAAGAGTTTTCTGAATATTGCATTACTCATTTAGTATTGTACGGACGGTACTTCGTTAGAACCTGAATATTTCAACCATGAATAATTGAAAAGGACATTTCCTATGATCCTATCTTATTTGTGTAAACAATGGCTATTTTTTTTTAATTTTGTATAAATTGCATTAATTTTTGCCATCAGCTTGCATTTCGACGAGGTGCGGGAGTTATATTTTGTCGCTTCAATTCAATCAACTTCAATTTGATCTGGCAATGTAAATTAATATAGCATAACTTTAAAATGCCTCTTTTTATTTTTTCATGAGTAATAATAACAGCTTATTATAAACTCATGAATAAATAATAACATTCCTTAGTACCACCATGCTTTATTAAGCAACGAAAAAATGAAAAAAAATGTGGTTCTCTAAGTGTTTCATACTAATTTTACTGTTCGTCTTTTTTTTTTTTTTTTTTATTTCTCAAGAAAAGCAGTTGTTCTAAAATTTTGGAAAAAAATCCTAAAATCCCTACTTAAAATGTTTCATTGGACTGCTGCACGCCCTGGAGAAGGTTCTTTTACAAATAAACTATCCACTAATAAATGGTTGTGAATAGCCCGGCTCTCTCTCTCTCTCTCTCAGCTTCAATTGAATGTATCTGCTTATCTAGAAAGGGGAGGGTAGAATTGCATAAGATTACCAAGGTATAAATCATTCATCTGACATAAATGGAAACTTACCATTTTATTATGGCTTTAAGGTTCGGCCGCATCATCCCACTAGGCTGTGCCCTTTTGGTTGCAGTAGACTTGGTACTTTAGAATGTCCTTACTCAGTCCAGGGACCCTAACTCTGAAATCAACCTATTTTCTAGTCCATAACATGTAGCGTAAGTGAGAGCTATTATAGCCTGTATCCCTTCGTCTCTTCTTGTTAATCGCGACAACGAATGCTCGACACTGGTGAGATCTCCAAAAGAGCCTGTATCACCCCTCATCAAGAACGCTCTCTGGCATGGGTTCATATCCCAAACCCCTGCACTTCCGAAAATCTACTCTCTTCTTTGATGCCTCCCCCCACCCCCAAGGATCCGTATCCCTCGATTCTCATTGGCCCCTGCTTTCTTCTCCGCCCTGAAGTTGAGAACAGCTCCCAGGCATAGAGTACGCTTAGAAATGTCTACCTGACCTCTCTGCATTTTCCCACTCTTCTATGACCCATGACCTGGCTTTGCATGTCTACTCGACTGGGCCGCCGAGTCAGTCCCCCTAACTCGTTCTTGCCTTTCCATGTCTATTGCAACCTGAAGGCGCGAGCTAGTGGCAATACTTGTGGCCTTGGTGAGTACATGGATTAACAAACAACATACATTGGAATACCATTGAAATAATACTTTTGCTAGACTGGCTGGCGTCTGCTGGTTTCAGACCTTGTTCCGTGGGTGCACTCGCCCTAAGGAACGATTGTTATCTATTTCTTATAGATGACTTTCAATTGTTCATGAGCAAGACAAGAATGTTCCAAGGCATTTTCTTGGCGTCATCTAAAAGTTCTGCATTTTCTCATGCCTAGATAAAGAAAATCCAGAAAGTTCTGTGGCTGGGCTCATTTTCTTTGTTTAAGAAGAAAAACAACAGCAACATGCTTTCCTCCTCACACATATACCATTGTGTAAATTAATGTCCATCACATAATACATTAATGTCTCTGTTTCTATAAAATTATGCAAAATAATGTCCATCACATAATATATGAACAAAATAAATTTTTCACCCCTACACTGATTGTCATAAAAGTCCGTGCACCAAGAAAAAAACTGTGCAATTAACGCAAAACTCGGCGAATAGCTACGGGGAGGGCAGATATGCAAATGATTAAAGTTTCATGCGATTCCGCGTGTTTGCAAGACTGGCGCTACAATTGCAGTCCTTGGGGCTTGTAAGGCACCATGCATGGGAGTCCACATTCGTGCCGAAGTGCACAGTAAGAGTCAGGTGAGATCCCTGAGCGATAGACATGCCGAGGAGCTGCCATAAATACACATACGGGCAACTGACACAGTTTGAACAAGGCTGTATCATCAGGATGAGAGAGGCATGGTGGCCGGCGCACCGAATTGGCAATCATTTGGACTGGTCAGACAGTACAATGCGATCGTGTTGGGAGCAATGGGCACGAGAAGACACCCAGACACAGCGGACTGGCTCTGGACGACCCAGACACACCACCAGCAGAGAGGTCCATTGGGATCGTGAGAGCGGCACGCACAGATGCAACGACGTCCTTTTCCAATATCCAGATACTTGGTGGCTGTGCAAGGGACTCCTGTGTTCCCTAGAACCATTTCCAGATGCCTGGCAGAGACGAATGTGCACTCTCAATGGCCCTTACGTTTTCTGCCATTAACACTTGACCATCATCAGCATTGATTGCAGTGGTGTCAGGAGTGACCAACATGGAATACTACGGACTGGCGACGTATAGTGTTCAGCGAGGAATCCTGCTTCTGTATGGGAATGAACGACCATCATGACAGAGTGTGGAGGATCGCACGTGAGTGCTACAATCCTAACCTCACTGTACAGCCGCACACATCCCGAACTTCAGGCGTGGTGGTCTGGGGAGCCATCTCGTATGACAGCCGGACTTCCCTCGCAGTGATCCAAGGGACATTGACAGCCCAGCGCAACGTACAGGAGATCCTGTAGCCCCATGCGCTGCCTTTTTTGGCAGGGCGGCCTGGAGCCATTTTCCAACAAGATAACACCCCGTCCACACACGGCTCGGGTTTCCCAGGACTGTCTGTGTCGTGCTTTGACGCTCCCGTGGCCTGCCAGATTACCTGATCTCTCACCCATCGAGCACATATGGGACCAGATGGGACGCCAGCTTTCTCCATGTCCCAGTTTTCATGATTTATAGCATCAGTTGCAAGAAGTGTGGACCAATCTGTCCTAGGATAACATACAGCGTCTCTTTGAGTGAGTCCGTGCTGGACTGTATCACCGCATGTATCCAAGCACGAGGCGGTCCGAAGTGGTACTTAACGCTGACCGGAATGTGTACCGTATGTCCGCAGGAAATCATCCTGCTGCTGTGATATTGTAATCACTTCTGTCCTTGGTATGTACCATCTCACTACTAAAATCTCATTTCAATCCGACACCTCTTTCTTGGTGCATGGATTTTTATCACAATGATTGTATATAGTTCCCAAACAAAATGGGGACAGCCTACATCTGTGTTTTACACCAGAGTTTATTTCTGAATAAGTAAGATGGGTTTCTAGATTTAGTAATTTCAAAGAGTGTGGACACACACACACACACACACACACACACACACACACACCTCTACCTTACAGCATAATATCAGTGTGCTAGGCATGACTTGATAAAATTTTGCATTGAAGGTAAATGTTGGAAAGTCCAAAGCGCTGTGGTTATTAGTCAAACCATGAAAAATATTGTATTTTTTTATTATAATGCAGTGCAGCTAAATGTGAGTTTGCTAACGCGCAGCTCTGAAATGTGGCTTATAACCATTTTCAGTATAATTATAAATTTAAACTGTTGTTCATGAAATTAAAATCATTTTGGGAATTATTTATGACAAATTCAAAGCTTTAAAGAATATGGAGTGCTGATTCTTCAGTAATTATTAGCATGGGAGCCCAGTGGCCACACAGCTGAAGTCTCAAAAGTTGTGGGATTATATGTGCATAAGCAATCTGAATAGCAGCAATTGTTCAGGCTGGCCTTTCATTTCACATGGAAGTGGTTTGTGATCTACTGTTTGAAAATCTTTTTTTAGGATTTTTTTCTTTTAGTCAGTTTTTTCTTTTCATATCTCATGCTAGGGAGGGTAAAATGTGGATTTCTTTTCAGGTTTGCACGTAGTGCAGATAATGAGCCCACAATAGAGAAAACCACAAAATTGTGTGCTCTTCCATTATCACACTTTCTCGCACATGAAATTAGGATAGTGTCTCTGTCTTTCTAAACTTGTAAACCAGTGTGGGTGTCAAACACAGGCTAAACAACATTCACCTTCCTCCCTATGCCCTGGGTGGATAACAAATGCTCTGCTCTGAAGCACTGTCTTTCACACACCCTACCTTCCCACAAATGAGGTGTGATGGTCTTTATTCATTAAGAGGAAGAGTTACACAAATACAGCAATGAAGCAGTGGTGACGGCTGCCATTTAGTTTACCAATTTCTGTGCACCTACAGTGTTTTTATCTCCAGTGTTATTAGATATGAGTTGTGCAGGTGATTCAAAGTCTATTAAAAGTAAATAGTTTCCTGACACTTCCCTTCATGGCTTTATGTTTTACCTTTAATAAAAGTCATTTAATGTACTCTGCTATCATATCAGCAGCATGTGCTTCGTTATTTCCCGACAACAAACCAAGCAGATAAATAGAACTACGCTGTTGTTCTCAGAAAATATGGTACTACAGCAAAATGAGCTTTTTTCCTGTATTCAGAGCAATTCAGTATGTGTATGTTACTTTTCTTATATTGATATATTGTAACAAGTTTATAATTTCAGCTGAAATCATTGCAATGTTTAATTTTCCCCCCCAAATATAGGCTATTATTAAAGCAGTATCACTTGTGGAAAAGGTTCCACTACCGGAAGCTGAAGAAATTTTTATTAAACACAGCCTGGAGAAAGCTGGTCTTTGTTTGGACACAAATTCTGCATCAGAAGAGAGTCACAAAGAAAAGCTGTTGCTGAGAATGAGAGATGCTTTTGTCAGTGAAGAAATTGCTCAGGCTCTTTCTGAATGAATTGTCTTGTATGCGATGGTCTCTACTTGTAGCATGTGAGTGTTTGTTCAACAAATCAGTCTGGCAATTACCATCATCTGTCATTTCAGGGTTTTGCATAATTACTGCATTTTTATATGTATGTACATATATAGCATTGTGAAAAATTGTCAGCTGACCAACTAAATGTGGCCTTCCTATACAAGTAGTGCTTTGTAAATCAGGTATGCTCACAGAGTGGGAGCATTTTTTATTTTTTTCATGCTTCTGTTGCATATTGTTGTTTTACATGAGTTTGCTTGCTCTAAAACCTATAAAGAAATTTATTCCATCATATTCGTGCAATATTATCTTCTCGTTTTCTGTTGACCAAGTTTTTAGTTGTCTATGATTGTTTTCTTGATCTGTAGTACATTCATTTTTGTTTTGCTTCAGGCATTATTTCACTATTCATTTGTAAGGTTAAAAAAATTGACTATTAAGGAGATGAGCAGTCACTTTTGTAAATCAACTGATGTTTTACTAATTGCATGAAATTGTTAAATTTTTGCAAACAAAATGCAGCTATACAAATGGATTTTTCTCTTAAGATTTTTTGCTACACATGGGAAATGTCAGCACCATTATTCTTTTGTTTAAAGTGATATTTCAACAGACTTGTAATGACTTTTGACTTGGGCTTAGCATTATATGTTTTACCTTTCAGTTTGTTTTACAGAATATGTAGGCACTCATAGGAATTCGTGACAAATTTTTAATGTTTTCAGGGAACTAAGATTACTGTGTAACTCTTTATTAATTTTAGAATTCATCTCTCAAAAATAAGGTAAGGTCTTACAGATGCTTATCTGATGGAAAATTGAACAAGCAAATGACTTGTATAACATTAAAAAACTGAACCATTTACTTCCCCTTGGAAAGTACCATTTCTTACAAAGCATTCACTGAGTTGAAATTTTTTCACATCTGAAGCCGGTTTAAATTCATTGTGTAGCGTCTGTTTAAAAATACTACTTTCTTAAAGTTTCAAAGTAATAGTGTTTTTACAAGGAACTTTGTTTTTACAAGAAGTTTGAAACAGACAAAAAAAATGCCCCTTAAATGTGGGAGCTCCTAAATGCATTTTAAATTGTAAAATTCCATTATGTAAAAATATTTTCATGCATGATAACAATATTCATATACATAAAGATGCTCATTAGAATTGTACATACTTAAAAGATTAATTAATTGCAATATTAGAAACTTAAAATTAAACCAACATATGCACTGTACAGCAGAAATGTAAACATTGCATTAATAATAGCAGCAAATACTTGAACAAGCATGTGGAAATTGAAAAAGAGAAAAATTTTGGGTGCTATTTGTTTTTATTTTTGTGATCCCTTTATTTTATATAAACAACCCTTACTGCATTAAATACATTAGTGCTGTGGTCTCTTGCTTCAAAAGAATTGGACATTTTTTGCATGGTAAAGCATTATTTCACGCAAATAACATCAACTGTTTCCTTTCTCACTTGCTTCACTCACCTCAGAAGGTCCTAATGGCTTGATTGCCTCTGCAGTCCTATTCACTGAAAGGATATCTGATAGACAGGTGTAATGCTAAAAGTATCTGTTTTGCAAGAACACTGTTAAGATGTCCCAACATTTCAACCTTACTTAGTGGAAGGTATTCCATTTGTTATTTAGGAATGATGTGCTATCCAATTAAGCTTTTCTGAAAGTTTTGAATTCAAGATAGTGTCCCCAAAACATCAGTCAAAAATTGAAAATTTTTGCTTCCATCTGTTTCTCTGTTTCTTCCAACAGTATGTGGATCTGTTTCCATTGCTTCAATCAATAGTACTTTAATCCATAGGTTATAACCTATTTGTTAGGTTCAGCAGCAAAGTGATATTCACAATGTTTGCCAGGTTTCGAATACATAGTTGCACTGAAATTTTGTGTATTGCAAGCACAGATTCATAGGTTTTCTTTCAAAGATCTGCCTGGTTGTACCTGAAATATAAACTGTAAAAATACTCGATGTCATGTGTATATATTTTTTGGATCTGTAAAAAAGAAGGTGATTTATATTTGTGAAATACTATGATTTTGCAAATTTTCTTAATACTAGCAATTTTCTTGTGTCCTGTCTGAGAATTATGACTAATGTGTTACATGTGGAAAGGGAAGGGGGAAACTCAACAACAAAAATGTAAGGTTAACAAAGGAGAATAAACCAGTAAGATAAATACCTATATCTAATTATAGAACTTTTAACAAGAGAAATGAGCAAGTATAAAAAACAGTTGAAATTCAAGTGAGCAGACACAATGCAAAATAAGATAGCTAAATTAGCAAAGTTTGAGTCATCCCTCTCATAGGACAAAATGGGAAAAGGAATGTTGTTTTTGAAATATATTTGGATTCCAAAACTATTAAGAAGATACCTAAGCAAAAAAATACATATATAATTTTGACTCACACCTAGTACAACATAGAAAAGGTTATGTATCTACCTGTGTGAGTAAAAGGAGAAAAGATAAAAAAATAAAATAAAACAACTGAATGTAGAAGGTGTCGAGAATACTGAGCCTTGGCTTTATCAAGGACCAGCAAAAACTCTGCATTTTCTCACTTCCACAAAGACCTAGTTGGAAATGGGTTTCTGCAAGGCCATAGATGCAAGTAACGTTCCCACCTAAAATAGTTTAAAAAATATATATATGTCATGTCCTCCGTAGAGTTGCATGACCTAGCACTAGTTAACAATTTCGCTTGCATCCATTAACCTTCCTGGCCCGACCCATGCTCTTCATCTGTTACTATTAAACAGAGAGAAGAAGATTAAAGAGAACTCAAGCTGTGAGAGTGACATAATAATTAGAAATGATTTTCAGCCATAACGAAATGCCAAGTTCGTTTGAGAGAGAATTTAAACCTGAAAATCAATGCAAAAGAAATCCAAATTTTTACATTGCAATTAAAAAAGGAAATATTAATTTTTAACGAACAGATTTTTGAAAGAAAACTTGAGTCTAAAACCCCCTACTCTACAACTTATGACAGCACGAAAACGAGAATAAGTTAAAGACAATAATTAACTAAAGAAAACTTTGTGAAAGTTATATACCTTAAACAGTTAGTTGCAATATGTACAAAGTATTTCAGCAGTGCTTTAAGTGCATAATTAATTAGTTATTAAGAACTTAACTACTTTGAAAATACAGCGCATAGAAAAGGAACAAGCTTAGTCATCTTCTGTTCAAACTGTTATATTGGACAGACAGCATAAAAATTAAAACAGAGGATTAAAGAGCATACAACAGCTGTTCTGATAAAGGAGACCGGAATACTGAAGTTGGCTAGCACATTTCTGAAGCATGCAAATGCAGGCCACGGTGGGATAAAATTCAAATTTTGATTAGGAACCTTAAATTAATAGAAGACTTAGTTAAAGAGACATACCATATCAAGAATATAAGATTAGTAAGTGAACCCTCAAAATGTGGAAATCTTATCTGCAATTACTTGCTTAGTGACTGGCAACTAGGATTCACGAAGTTCCTCAGTTGCAGTTCATTTCAGGTAGTGACAGAACATTAAAGTGGGATCTGGCAGCCATTTTTAAAACACATTCTCTATCGCCAAGCTTTAAAAAGGGAAGTTAAGTATTAGGAAATGGCCTTGATAGTCATCAAAAGGCTAGAAGTATCTGCAAAAAAGAGGGGAAAATCAGAGGAATAAAAGAAATGAATTCTTCAGAACTTACCATATCTTGATAGATTACAAGAGTTGTGGTTTGCTTGTTTGTTGCCAGCTGAAATTTCTAAATAACTGCAATGTTGAAAAATGCATCTGAATTACACAAGTTAGTATTCAGTAACATTCCAATGCTGTTTCTGTAGTGCAAGGCAATTTTATTGGTAAAGGGACTGATGATGTTCTTCCAGTTTGGTGTGAGTAAAGTGTCTTCAGTGGTATGTAGAGAAAAGGCTGTAAATAGTTGGTCTTTCTTGGCATCTCTCTTATGTGTAAACATTATGGAGTGACCAGAATGTGATACCAATATAAAATATTTCTCCTGAGAATGCAGAAACTGGTATGTAGTACAGACCTGAACAATCTAACGAGTGCAGTGAAGCTCTGCCTTTAGTTATTGATCTGATAGTATTGGGTTGTTGCAGTTCAAATGGCCAATTTCATTGGAGTGTCAAAAGCAAGCATAAAAGCACAAGTAATGTACCAAATCAATCAAAATAGTCATCAGGTGCATCAATACAGTTCTGCTAACTGGTCTCAAAGGTGTTTATTCAACTTTGAAAACCTCCAGTTCTCTGGAGATCATGTCTCCAGATGCCTGGTAAGCAGTCGCATCATTGTTGAAGGTCCTCTTTGACAGGAAACAGTCCAGGTGCTGAAAGAAATGATAGTTCATTCATGCTAAGTCTGGAGAGTAAGTGGGGTGTTGCAGTCTCATATACTAACTGGTGAAATTTCTGCATGGTTATCCGTGCAACCTGATGGTGAGCATTACCACAAAGCATCAGGACACCATGGCTATTGACCAGTTCTGGCTGTATTCTGCATAGTTTTTGATGCATTTGTTGCAGGTTGCCGCAGTGGCGTCCCGCTGTGATGGTCTGACCAGGTCTCAAATGGTGGATCACACCTGAAGATGACCACCATACAGTGACCACCGCTTTCTTTGGCATGTTCCTGGGTACTTAATCAGCATCCAACCATTGAGTGGAACATCTACAATTATCATATAGGTTCCACTTTTCATCAGTGGCCATAATGTGCCACAAACATCCTTTTTGTTCCTGTTAAGCAGAAAAAAGCATGATTTGAATTTAATGAAAATTCTACCACACAACACAGTACATTTATATCTAACAAAACACAAACATCAAGAATTGTCATATGTACTAAACTAAATTTAGCTATTAACACAATGGAATAAAAACATGAAGTCACAGTAATATCACAAAGTTCAATCTAAATTAATAACATGTAGTACTAAATATTTAATCCAAGAAAAAACAAGAGCTCAACCACCTCAAATATATCTAGTATAATAATCATAAACATACAAGCACTAATCCCGTTTACAATTGACCAAAAAAAAAATCGATACAATGTAATTCATTAAAAAAAATGTAATGTACTATGTAACTGTAGCATGGAGCCAGGGAAAAAGTCTTAAATTTAAGCCTGACGAACCCCCAAACTCCAAAGGTGTCAGGTCAAAATGATAAAAATAGCAACTTTAAAAATACGACAGGTGTTGAGCATACCATGAAAGAAAGAATACAGGAGCTCAAACAAACAACAAAAACTCTTGTAACAGTTTTTTAAATACCCTAGAGTCCACAATTTCCCTGATGTATAATGGCAGTCTGTTCCACTCACAGGGTCCAGCTGCAATAATACTGTTATGCAGCAATCTGGTGCGCGCCCTAGGAACCACGAAACTCGTATGACCTCGAGTATCATGTGAATGGGAGAAATGCTGTAATTGCAATAGTTCAAGATACCTATTCATATGGACTCTGTGCATAAGTAGTAGCAACCTAAAAATAAAGATTTTATCGAAGAGAAGTATGTAATAAAGACAATAAATACTACCAGTATTTAAAGATGAATTTAGAAGTCGAATATATTTTCTCTGGAGAACAAGAATTCTGTTTACATTACCATCCATTGTCTGACCCCAGGCAAAAATACAATAAGACAGCATAGGATAGATAAAGGAATAATATAGCATTAATGTGAGTCTGATTGTCAAAAAACCAGAAATCCTGGATATAGCACCAATACGAGACTTAAAAATATTTGCTAAATAACTTGATGGACACCAAAAATATTTGCTAAATAACTTGATGGACACCCCAACACAAAGTCTCATGTAGTACAACACCCAGAAATTTCACTGAAGACCTGAATGCAACAGGATCCCTGTTCAAGAAAATGCCAGTAGGCGACAACAGCCGAAGACCACGGCCCGAAAAAAAGACAGGTTGTTTTATTAGTATTAATTCAAGGCAATATGCTTTGTGTTCCTCAGAGCACATGCAGCAGCCACTGAGCAATTTTTTTCATTTTACCTACGACTGCTAGGTGCCGGGATACTCTTGAATAGCGGAGATTTAACTTCTAGGCAACCTCCCATTCCATTTAGTGTGGATCTAATTCAGTGATGTCCATCAATTCAATAGGGCTAATGATTACAGGGTAGTGTCTGCTGGATTCAGTTTGGAGACTTACTGCTTGACCAGAATTTTGCGAACCAGTGAGGCATGGTTCGCTCACTAGCTGTTCCCCCACTAAATGCTATATTCATGCTTCTTGTTACCTCGTATGCAGAATGTTCCATTTTAAATTATCAAAGAAAATTAACACTAATTTGACTTAGCTCCACGGTTCCACTTTCACTTCACTGTCTTCACTACCACCAGTAATCACCTAACAACTAATGATCCAATTGAATAGCTCAATGTCCAGGGTGTTTGTGAGACATCACATGTGTTTGCTGTAAAGTGCCGATTGAGCAGAACAGTGGACAATACCCTAAAATTGGCCGTTTCAACTGCAACAATCCAATAGTTGGAGGATGTTTGATGACTAACTTGTATCCAAAATTTTAGATTTTTAATAAGTTTGTAGGTGAAGGATGAATAGTTAGAAATAGAAATAGTAAGGAATAGGAATAGAACCTGTAAATCTTAAAGATAGTACAGAAAGTGGAGAGAGGTAACACATACTTTGTTTGGTTTCAATTTTTTTATATGTTTGGTCACCATTTCAAGGGAATGAAGGTGATGAGCAGCTTTTTGTTAGATGATCATACCTTTCACAAAGAAAGGAGATTGCTGTAAATTCTATTGAGATGATTATTATATTAATGAATAATTTTAAAGCTGCAAATTTCTAGGAAGGGCCAGTATAGAGCCAGAAGGGATGATGTTTGAGGCAGCACTAGGTTTCCTATTCACATGTAAATGGTGATGTTTTTTCTTTTGTTTGTTTGTTTGTTTGTTTTAGTAGTAGTTTGTACATCTAAGAGATGTATGCTGTTATTGATTTTTTGATATGTGAAAGATTGTTGTTTGTTTCCCATACAGTACACATTTAAGTAGCCTAGCAGTTTGGTTGTTGGTGCAAAAGACTTGAAATCTTGAAATAATATTCCCACTTAATATAAACAAAACACAAGACTCTTCAGATATTTTACAAGGTGCTATATCACCAAATGACATGGTATTCTGTGTGGAGCCAGTAACAGTGAATTGGAAAACACTGCTCCTCTTTGCCGATTCTTGTGGGGAGTTGTTAACTATGCGAGCACACACACTCAGGCAGCTCATAAAAACATTTTAAACAGATTCATTGCCTTTGTGGTTGCTAATACTGGATTGGAGAACAAAGCATCCTTGATCAGAACATTGTTCGTATACACTGATGAGCCATCACATAACGACCACCTACCCCCCTTTAGCCCGCAAAACAGCGGTCACTTAGCGAGGCATCGATTCGATGAGGTGGTGATAAGTATCTTGGGGTATGTGGTACCACAATGTCAACAGCAGGCTGTCCAGTTCTTGTACATTTCTGGGTGGTGGTGATTTAGTGTGAACCCACTTTTCCAAGTTCAACCAGAAATCTTCGATTGGGTTCATGTCAGGTGAATTCGGAGGCCAGGGCATTAACAGAAAGTCACCAGCATGTTCCTCGAACCACTCCTTGACGATTCTGGCAGTGTGGAATGGTGCATAATTCTGTTGATAGTGGCCATCACCAGCAGGAAACAGTTGCCGTGAATGGGTGAACTTGGTTTGCAGTGATGTTCAGAAACCTGATAACTGTCAGGGATTATGCTGTTGGGATAATGGGACCTAAAGTGTTCCAAGAAAACATCTCCCACAGCATAATACCACCACCACCGCCAGCCTGTTTCCTCCCAATAGTGCATCCAGGTGCCATAGCCTCCATTAGTAATCGGTGTATCCGCGCTCGGCTGTGTACATGATGCACCAGGAATCATGATTCGTCAGACCAGGCCACTTTCTTCCAATCATCCACAGTTCAATCTCTATGGTCTTGGGCCTATTTCATGTGTTGTCAGCGGTGACGTGCAGTGAGCACGGGGACCCGGTTGGGTCTTTGGCTACGCAGGCCCATACGCAGAAGGCTGCAGTGAACAGTGTGCTGTGACACATTGCCCTGATCACCACTGTTGTAGCTGTGGGTGATTTGTTGCACTGTGGCCCTATTGTCGCTGTGAACAATGCGTGACAGTTTCCACTCCCCTCTGGCATCAATGAGCTGTGGACGACACCCAGCTGGATGATGGTTCGTCATTTGGCCATCTATGCACCACTTTTGATATGTACTCACTACAGCGGCACATGAACAACCCACAAGCTTCGCGGTTTCTGAGGGGCAGTGCCATCACAATTTGTCCGATAAATCAGCAGCTTTTCCCATTCTGACTCCGAACACTAATAACTGAAAGCCTGTCTTCGTATTGTATATATACTGCTCTGTGAACTTCCTCTCCCCCACCATTCCGTCTCCAGGCACGCTCATTTCTCTAGGCTGGGGGTGGTCACAATGTAATGGCTCCATTGGTGTATTACACAAAAGCTAGTAGCTGACTATCTTGGGCCACACTGGTGGTTCATCTACATAAATTCTAAATGGTGGGAGATTAGCTTTTAACTTTATTTCACATATTAAAGAGCATACAAATGTACATCTTGTAATCACATGTAAATCACAGCATTTAAGATATTTTGTTGATTTGGTTTTCTAACATTGTTCATCAAACACAGCTTGATCATTTTCAAAGTATACTTAGCTTAATTAAGTAGTTGCTGAAATTTTTATTGTCTTTGATTTGTTACTCTAAAAAAAAATATTTTCAAAAAGTTTAATTGGATTTGTTACTCTGGAAAAATTTTTAGAGTAGCCAATCCAACATAGGAAATTTTTCTACCAAATTAAAAGGTGCCACTTTTTTTCTTTTCTTTGATTTTTGAAAATGCTTAAATGATCTTCCCTTTTGAAGATGAATTTATCCAAGGTAATCTTGCAGCTGTCATACCCTAATAACAGAAAACCTTTCCTCATAAGAAGCACAGAGATCTTAGATCATAATGTTAAGTAACTGTAGGTAAAACCAAATTCACTTTAACTGTGTACCACTTTTTTTTTTTTTTACTTATTGAACAAAAATTTGCTTCAGCGATGCAGTATGCTGTAACTTTTTCTGTACTTCTGATATGTATTTTTGTTGCTGCTACTGTTGTTGTTTTTGTTGTTAGTAGTACTCTAAATGATTATATGTTGCATGAGGGAATTTACTTGATTGTGTTTTATATAGAACAGACAGAATAAAATTTTCGTAATGTCATAAAAAGGGTAACTGGCAGTAATATTTTTAAAATACTGACTTTCAGTTGTCAGTGATGTGCAAAATAGCATTCTGTTTGGACCACACTTTATTTAGATTTTAAGTTTTTTGTATTCATCATGCAAAAACTACAGCACTCATCTGACATTGCTTGAGAAAAAGCTGAGTGCAAGTTATTGCTTCCGTTTCAAAAATTCAGATACTTCAGTCATATGTTGTATTCCTGGCAACATAGCAGAAATAAATTTTAAAAAAAAGTTCATACTTACATTTATTTGGCAATGCGTCACTACACAGATCACATAACATATAAAGGACAAGGGGTTGGGGGGACAGATTTTTATGTCTCCTAACCTGGCCATTTGTAGCATAAAGGAATGAAAGTGGAGAATTTACCAAACTGTATTTTCAAAATGATGTAAAACTTAGATGATGGTTTCATCCACATTGCCACTGAATAAACCATATTTCATTTGCATGTGCCAGCTCATAGGATATGTTCTTCACCAAGAAGGGAGTCTGTTTACACACACACATACACACACACACACGCTTTACTCCCTGAGCATAATTTATGTTATAATGTTTGTGTAAGTGCATTTAGAACAAGAGATATCTTTTTTTTTTTTTTTTTTTTTTTTTTTTTTTTTTTTTTTTGAGTTGTTCGATTTTTCTCTAGAATCTTGCAGAGTTCTATATCTACTCTATGAAATACAGATTTACTAACTTGTGCCCACTCATTGTTTGTTGCAGCTCTATTGTTTCTTTTGAAGGCTTTGATATTTGTGGTCAGTCACCTTGTCATTCTGCTATGTTCTTTCCTTCACATTAGACACTCCTTTACATACCCCATGCAATCTTGTAATTCTGCCTGAACAATCAGACAAGTTGAATTTCACTCCTCTTCTCCTTTTCATTAGATGAGGCTTCTATTTTGCTGATGTCTTTCCATGACCTAATGCTCAAAATGACTAAATATGGCTTAATCTTTGTTGTAAGTTATTTGTTAGCCTTTGTTAATTTACTAACAATTATTCCTTTGTGATACTGGAACTTAGATGCTTTTGTGCCTGCTATTTGCATGGAGCATTTCAGTTTCAACTTTTTAAGTGTTTTGATTTTCTTCATTCGAGACAGGGTATCTAGCAAAATTATATTGTAGAGTGTTTTACTTTAAATTGTAGTCAGGTATTAGATTCAAGCATATTAACATTTTTATCTTATCCACCTGAAGTGGAATTAGAAACATATTCCACTTCTATTGTGATTTATAATTCTTAAAAAAAAGTACCTCATCATGTGATAAAGACTAAATATGTAGGAAAAACCCAAAGCATGTTTCCCCCTCCTCTTCCTTTGCGGAAGGTGATGTGTGTATGTGTACTTTTAGTTATATGAATTGCTTTGCTCCTGGAAGCCTTTGTACTCTTAATCCTTTTTGCAGATGTCCATTTCTGTCTTTAATTTCCAAGGAAATGATAAATTTAAGACAAAGCATGCAGCTTGTTGCAGACTATATGTAATATCTTGTTATACCACTATTAGTCAGTACAGTTGCATAAACTTCAAATCAATTCACTATTTTTAATATCCTTAGCCATCAGCAAATGTTTAGAAAAACAGCAGGAGTGTGCATATGGTTGCGATTAAAATAAAGCTCTCATGTATTAACTTTATTAAGTACATGGCATGACATTTGATAAAATTGTTTCTTCTTCAACATTTTCAAAAATAAAATATGTGACAAAAAGAAAGCAAACAAAGAAATCTTTAATTGACAAAAAAGTTAGATATTATTTATATGGTAGTAAACAAATGTTGTGATTTCGGTAACTGTTGAGGGATCAAGGACTGAAATTAATTTGCACATTTGCCTGTTCTGTTCATAATACTAAAACGCAGTATTTCTCTGAAAAAAAATTCAGTCTATAGTAAAAGTTCATTCTTGTGTGTGGTTTTGCAGTGCTTTTTTCAGAAAATGTCATAGTTTTCATTTATTTTTTAACTGGAAACAGTTTCCCTACTTTGGTGCTAAAACCTAACCTTTTTTTTTTTTTTTTTTTTTTTTCTCACATAATTTTTCTGTTGAAGTGAGCTTTGTGAAGAAATTACTGCCCACAGTAGCAGTTCAGTAATTGCTGATCTTAACTTCAGTTTTCCTTGCTTTTCTGCAGATCATAAGTTTCAATCAAAAGTAATAAGTACTGTCTGTATTCTGATATAAACAAGAGAATGTTGCTTATGTCTTTTTTTTTTTTTTTTGATAAATGCAACTGTGCATTATCTAATTTCAGCTTAATTTTCTTGTGAATATAGCATGCAAAGCATTTTAGCTCATGTTGTAAGTTAGCCAAATGAAAAAGAAATTTCTTATTGCAAAAATTTATCTCCTGTATGGATAAATTTTAGTTACAAAAATTCTTCTTGTGTCAGTTATTGTGAATCTAGTGTACAGATTGAATTTTCTGTAAATGTCGTGCATTTTCAGAGTATCATCAGTTTTAACCATGGATTATTCTTTCAATGCTGGAATTAGTTTTAGCATTGTAAGTGTATCATTTTTAAGCCTTCATGATTTCACATGCAGAAAAACTTTCATGACTGAAAATACATATGTTCTGTGACTTATGTTTCAGAGTCATCCAGGATCACTGATTTTTATTGGTGAAAACAGTTACCTTACATTTTTTGTATTTGTGCATTTTACCTTTATAGAATAAATTTTGAACCTGCATCAATTAAAACAGCATTGTACATAATCCTCTTCATCATAATTACAGTGTAATAGCATATGGTAATAAAATGTCATATGTTTGTAATAAATAAAAGCTTGTTTCCATCATTGTGCTCTGAATTTTTCATACTAAGCAAAATGCCAGAGAACAAGAATAAATTAACAAACATAATAAATATATCAGAAATGTGTCTTGTTTAAGGAAATGTCAGTTTTGTAAGTCAGGTTTAAATTCTAAATAAATTAAAACCAGTCAATAAAAATGTGTGGTTAATGGTATAACCCCATTGAACATATATTAAAGTGATATATGCTTGACAGAAGCTATATTGGAAATGTGAGCATTCATCTAACTTGTGCAGTTTTAAATGTGTCAGCATTCATGCTCTGCTATCAAGTGTTGACGTATTTATGTTATTTCTAAGGAACTGTTAGCGCAAGTACAACATAAATATCATACATGAGGTTCTTCCGTGGATTCACGGAATTCCGCTTTTTTCGGCATCATTTTGGTCATCCTCGAGGTCATTGCAAAAATGAAGAGAAATTTTTAGGGGGGGGGGGGTCTTTCTATAGAAAAGTTCTTGAAAAGCGGAATTCCACGATTCAGCTTTTTTGTGGAAAGAAATAACTTTTAAATAACCGCTTTCTAGCTAAAAGCATTGTTTTTGGAAGTAGGTGCTGGGAGGAAAGAGAAAATGTTGGAGGGTGGAATCAGCTCAATTCGATTACTGCTGTCAACAATGGATGGCGACATCACTTGAGCATCACAGCGTGAAGGGTGGAAGCTGCCGCAGCCAACGAAAGCCTTTCGGTTGCTTCCGGGAAATCATACAGTGACGTCACCAACCTCCCCATAGCCTCCTCCGATGTAATAAATGAGTTCTTTTTGTTGTGTGTTTGGTGATTCTCGACCCCTCCCAACTCACACAATCAGCTCGACGGTCGGCTGCAAACTCCGAATGCGAACCTAAGCTGATATGTCATCATTGCGAATTTTATTCCTGTGCCCATCCTTTCCCATTTTAGTGACAGCATTACATCTCTTTGAAACAAAAGTTGCTGTGGGAGTCTAGAAAATGTTTGTTTATTGCCGCTTTTTTTTTTTTTTTTGTGACTTCTGCGTGTTTTCACATGCTCTTTCCTTTGCTGATGGAGGTATAGATAAGTTTGTTTTTGGTGCTTCCTGGCACATATGGTGTGACATGGTGACTTAGCCATTCCTTTTTTTGGCTGCTGCAGTACTACCAGCATAACCATCTGTAAGCAATAAACGTGCGTGCTTCTGACGGCACTTGTAAGCAATTTCCCAGTTTGTACTGATTCATGTTATCCTTCGATGTGAAATCCATGTTCACAAGCATTCCACTGAATGGAGCCCTCGAATCATTGAAAGTGAGTCTCACTGAACATCATTTCAGTCAACCGGAAGTAGAAGAAATTTTGAGACTAGTGGAAATTTGTACCAGACAAAACAGTTTCCTTTTTCGTGGAAGATTTTGCAATGGGTAGCCCATTGTCGCCTATTTTATGCGAAGTCTACACGCGCCATTTTGAGGACAAACTCTTTCAGCTCGTTACGTTTGACCTTTGGATTCCATATGTGGATGATACTTTTGTTCTCTGGAAAGGCATGAATTCGGAAATACCTAAGTTAGTGGAACTCATCAATTCAATTGATCCTCATATACAGTTCACATGTGAGACTGAAAATAATGGCTGCTTATCATTTCTTGACGTCCTTTTGTCACGCTCTAAAGGATCCTTTAGCACAACAGTTTATCGAAAGCCATTCGCTGTTTCCTTACCCCCACATGCAAAATCAAATCACCCATGGAAACAAAAAACCTCTGCATTCTACACATACGTATATCGTGCAATACATATATGCTCAGCTGAGGATTCCTTGCAGAAAGAGCTAGATTTTCTTAAACGAATTGCAGTACACAGGATATACACGTTCCGTCGTAGATAAAGCTGTCCACAAATTTAGGAAACCAAAGCCTGTCTGCTCACTCACGCCGGTAGACCACCCAATACGACAGAATTGGGCGGTTATCCCATTTGCTCCACAGATTTGCTTCGGAATTTCAAAAATTCTCAAGAATTTTAATTTCAAAGTTATTTTCAAACCCATAAACAAGATAAAGTTTTTCGGATCCAAAGATTACGTCGAAGATATAAATTCCTGGGGAATTTATCAGATACCTTGTGAATGTGGACTTTCGTATATAGGACAGACCCGCAGGGCTTTAACTTTCCGTGTGAAGGAACACCAGACCCACGTACGGAATTGTGAACTGAAGAAGTCGTCTATATCCCAGCATTGTCACGAAAACAACCATAAATTTCTGTTCAGAAACGCTATGCTCATTGATAAACCTGATTCAACGATAAAGCTTAATGTATTAGAAGCTTTTCACATATACCGGAACTCTTCACTGCTTGTCAACGACATGACGTCGACTCCATTTCTTTCAAGCGCGTGGAAACAACTTACCAAAAACTGTGACCGTCAGAATTCTGATGATGTCACAATGATTTGAATGTTTACGCTCCATTCGTCCTGATGAAGCCGAGCCAGAAGCTCTGCGAAACTGTAGTCGATATACAATAAACCTTTGATTGTGGTAAACGTTGATATTTTTACTTTATTCAACACCACAAGTTTGTAGTCATAAATTATATATAAAAGTGCCCTTGTGTGATAGATTATCTAATTCACAAGTGTGCAGTTAATATAAAATTTTATATGGTTACTGCTTTAAAATGTTAATCCTTTGTTTTGTATTACTTCAAAAACAATTTTCAATGAATGATAATTTCTGATTTGGTTTTAGTTCCATAAGCTCTAAACTGAAATAAATTTAATAACCTGTCATTCAAAGTTATGGTTACCTACTTTAAGGGTGTGAGCATAAGTTGCATATCATATCAGGTACATGTGAAGGTATTCGTCAGAGTACATGTAAGAATTTGCTGAATCAAGCTCTCCTGAAAATTCTTGTCATCTGTTTCCCCCTCCTGCTTATATATTGTTCTTGACACTTTACCAGCTTTGCAAATGTTTAAGATTACACCAAAAATTATGCCGTGGGGCTTGTAATAAGCATAACAAATAAGTGTGTGTACATCGAAAAATATGCAAATTGCACTTTCACATGCCTTTTGTATCACTTGTTTTGCAAATGATGCTGATGAGACATGGATATAGAGCTGAAACAAAAACCTGTCCTTTTTCGAAACATTCATGCCAAGCTAACCAAGGATTATAATAAGCTTAATAAAATTTAGCATCTCTTTCTCAGTAATGTGTGAAATGAATTAAGAAATTTCTTATGGAAGAAACAAGCATCACTGACCATCCACAAGATGAGAAGCTGTTATTTGCAACCACTGATGGCAAGTGACAGTAGACATGATTTGGATTTACACTGACAGTCATATAATAACTAAGGACATTACTGATCACTTGCTGCACTGTCACAACTTTGGAAATGGCCATAAGAGACGAGCAGCTGGAAAGTGTGCCAGATGAGTTCATCAACAGACATCAAATTTGAAAAACAGAAGGATAAATGCAGAGAAGTTAGATCAAAAAGGTTACACCCCCTCACCCCCCATTGTGTGTGTGTAGCAGATGCTATAATCAACCTATATGATCCACAGATGAAGAACTAGTTAGTGCAGTAATGGCACAACACCTCACCTATGCCTAAGAATCCAAAACTGCAATGAGCGTAGAAAATTGTGAGAGCACTAGCGCATACTTTTTGGCACAGAATTGCTGTTGTAAAGTTAGGTTAGTCTGTAATGCCACATATACCCCACCCCCCATACACACGCTTTTCCCTATCTTGGTTTGGCATCATTAGACTTTGTACTTTTCAGCTCAGTGAAAAGCAGTATATGGAGAGACAAAACTTGGATGGCAGTCGAAGTCACCTAAACGATGCAGATTTTGTGATGCAGCAGTTAGTGTATGTGCATATAAATTGGTGTCTAAAATTAACATGACAAACACAAATTTGAGAATATGTCCAAAAAAGGGAAAACCAATTGTAAAGATTTTTCAGAGACGTATGCAAGGGGAAACCTAAGTCTTCGTATCCAAGCAACATTGTGCTGGCTTCTATGGAAATATGCAAATGACAACCTTACGTCATCGAGCTGGCAGGCACGCTGCCTTGATAAAGGTTTTGAGCTAGGTGTGGCAACTGAAGCTTGAGTTTGACATTTAGTGGAAGAACGGCCTCGCACCATTGCTTAAAACACTGCTTGTCTATTTACTGGAAAGGGTGATCAGTAGATTGGAAGCAGGGCAATTTCAAGCTGAGATAGCAAGATGGCTGAATGTGTCGACGCAAATGGTCTCCAACCACTGGATACAGTTCCAGGAAACTGGAACAATAACCAGAAGACAATGTAAAGGACGGCCAGAAGTCAAGACGACCGGTATTAGATAACAGCTCGCCACCGTAGAGAATCGACAGCCAGGCAGCTTTCGCAGGATCTGTTACGGGAACCGAAAAATCGAACCAAACAGTTTACAGAATGCTACACGAAACAGGTCTGTATGCCATTCGCCGCGGCGCGCAGAAGGGTCCGTTTGAATTGGGCCCAACGACATTCCTCCTGGACTCCTGATCAGTGGGCCTGTGTTCTCTTCAGTGACGAGTCGCGGTACATACTAAACACGGATTCTCGACGTGTGTACATTTGGAAAGATGAGGGAAGCCAAAATCTTCCCTACAATAGGAAAATTGACCATTACGGTGGTGGACTCTTGGTTTGGGCTAGCGTCATGTCGTATAGATGCGCGCCGCTGCACGTGTTTCCAAGAGGACCCTGACTGCTGCACGCTACGGCGATGACATCCTAGCCCTATGTACGGATTTTCAGGGGTTTGGGGCCCCCAATTTCCTTTTGTGAACGATATCGCCCATCCCCATAGGACTCGATTAGTCGACGAATACCTGGAGAGAGGCTGTTCATAAGATGTAGTAGCCCACGAGATCTCAGGGGACCTGAACCTGATACATCGTGTCTGAGAAGAGCAACTGGAAACCTACAGCATCCTCCCAAAACACTTCCGAGAATCCGACCCGCCTCGATGGAGGAGTGGCACTTTTTGTCGCAAACTCTCATTCACACCCTTTTAAACAGCATAAGTGCGAGCTCTTAGGGGTAATCATACTCCCTGTTAGCCGCTCGAAATTAATGCCACTTCCTGCATCCCTTTCGGATTGTCATGCGCATGGCTTCTCCTCGTGCGGTGATGGCGTTTCTTTTCTGTTGTGTATTGCTTTGTTACCGATTTATGTCCGTACCAACTGTCATTAAACTCTGTCGGGATTTTGTGTATGTCATGTTAGTTTTGGACACCAGTGTTTGTTGAAGTCGCCCAGGTAGCAACGCCTCAGACTATTCGTCCGAGATGGGGCAGAGCTCAAGTCCCGGTTGAGGCAGCCGCATGGGTGGTGTGCATGCCTGATAGCGGTGGCTCTCTTCGCTTCCTTAAACCAGCTGCCCTAAATTAAGATCGCGTTATTGCGTTATAGCCCTGCGGGGTTCCGCATGGTGGCCGTTGAACCCCGAAAATAAAAAACTAAACATCCGACGTTCAGACCATTTGTTTCGTTCGACCGATTAGCTTGAAAAGTGAAATGATGTTCACTAATGATAAAGTAAAAAACAAGTTAGGACCAGACGCGCCAGAATGCTTGGGAGGGGAGGGGACTAGCCGGCTGAAAGTGCGTGCGATGTCAATCGAAGTACAGAATCTAATGGTAATAAAAAACAACATATTACTATATGTGTTACCGCTAAAGCTCGAAAGCCGTTAATGTGCACGTTACCTAGCTAATCTGCAGATTAACTGATTTGCTCCGTTAACGTGCGCAATCGAGTTTTCCACATTTTACCTAGGTGATGTGCACATTAACGGCTTCGGTATCGTTAAAGTTCAAAACTTTGTTTCTCTCATTTCCTTTCACTACACCTTCCCCCTCTCCCTCCACTTTTAGTTTCGTTTTGCCAGCGTCTAGTCGTCGCCGGTTGTTTTTATTTATCATAATTGGCGTCGGCTGCCAGTGCGTAGCATAGCTAATTCTGTTTTCAAATTCGTTTCTGCCTGTTAGCGTGTGAATTTGTGTCGTGATTTTTTTTAAAGCAGATAAATTTAACTCCTAGTATGCAAGCAAGCACCGAATTGGTGAGTAGAATGAAGAAAAGATTCTTCGAAAACCTGTTTAGCGAAGATTCAAAATATAATAGTGTTTTAATGACAAAACGAAAGTATGATTGCATAATTGAAGATGTAAAGCGAATAAAAGTTTCCAAGAAGAAGGAATCATCTCGAGATTATCGAATAATTCAAAGGTATGATGTGTTGACTGTACAAGGCTGTGAAAAACTCAATGAGCCGTTGTCATATGCGCGAGAAAGTGTGAAAAAGTTTGTCCATGCCGAAGAATTGTTTGACATATTGTATTCTACTCATTTGTCAATTGGCCACGGTGGAAGAAACAGAATGATCAAGCAATTAAATACACTTTATTGTTTTAATCGATGTTCAAATTTTCATCCTTGTAAACGCATTAATTGCCCAGAAAAAAGATGGCGCGACCTGCATTTTCATGACGTCAGTGGAGACAAACAAATGTTGGATTGCATAATTAAGGTTATGTTTTAGAAAATATTAAGTATTGCATGTTATAAAATGAAGATATTTTAATCGATGTTCAAATGTTCATCCTTGGGAACGCATTAATTGGGAAGAAAATGTGTACAGAAATTTTTCCATTCGAAGTACAGGAAGCAAAATCACTTGACGTTCACCTTAAAAGAGCAATTCTTGTATGTATGTAAATTTTATTTTGAAAACGGCTCTAAGGATTTTGATGAAAGTCGTTAACCTACCGTTTTCTGGTATTAGAAATCAATTTAGCTTGATCTCGACTTTACGAAAGTTCGTTTAGTGGGTTAAATAACCACCCCGAGTTACCACGTTTTTAGTGTAGTGTCATGGCGTCGTGCCATTAGATGTCAGGGCGCGGTACGCCATCTGTCTCATTACGTCACGCGTTATGTGTGGATCCTATTAAAGTTTTATGGCCGCCCCGGTGGCGCAGTGGTCTAAGGCGCTGGCCTCTGATCATTCGTCCGTAAAGGGTCCGGGTTCGAATCCCGGTCAGGCATGTATGTTGTGTTTGACTTAAGCCACTGGCTTTCTCTCTTCCCTGGAACCAGTGACCCTAAATTAGGGACCGGCGACTGCTTATAGCCCATTGAGTTGCTCACGGTGGTCGTTAAACCTCCAATCAAAAAAAAAGTTTTATGACGTCACACTCTTGCGAGCAGATGGTCGTGATTCCCATCTGCCTCATTACGTCACGCGTTGTGTGCGTATGTTCGTCCGCACGATAACTCGCGTAAAAATCATTCGATTTCGATGACATTTCAGTATGTGGTAGGGGAACACCTGGGAAAGAACCCTATTGAAAATGAACGAAATGGGGTCAAAGGTCAGGACATAGGAGCGGAATCCATTCCACTGCTCTTATGCGTCATAACTTACGTAAAAAAGGTTCGATTTCGATTAAATTTTAGTATGTGGTAGGGGACCACCTGGGGACAAACCCTTTTGAAAATTGGCGAAATGGGAGTCAAAGGTCAGGACATAGGAGCGGAATCACTTCCATCGCCATTATGCGTCATAACCTATGTAAAAATGTTTCGATTTGAATGAAATGTTAGTATGTTGTAGGGGCCTACCTGGGGACGAATCCTATTAAAAATCGGCGAAATGGGGTCAAAGGTTAGGACACAGGAGCGGGATCTATTCCATAGCCCTTATGCATCATAACTTACGTAAAATTACTTTGATTGCGACAAAACTTTATCATGTTATTTCGGAGGTATACTGAACCAGTTGTGTTGAATATCATCGAAATGGGATCAAAGGTTTCCTCTCAGATCTGATATGTACGCCCGCGCTCCCCTCTCCTAATAATTTGGCTAATTCAATGCCCCCGAGAGCACTCTGTTGTGTGTCGTTCGATAGTTTCAAGCCCCGTACGAGTCGTTGTAGCTCGATTCTTTGCTTCCCCACGACTTAAGCATCACAGAACACGTGCACAGGTTGGAACAAATACCATTTTGCTAAGAGAAATGGTTTATTTTTTTCATATTTTCCTTTACTTGAGATTTTGTTCGGACCAGAGTGCCACATCATTTTTATTGGGGGGGGGGAGCAAAGCCTCCATTTTTTGTGCCCTTGCATCAGCAACTAATGCAACCACCTAGCTGATGACTGTTCGGAAAGAAAAATTACATTCCTTAGAAAATTTGTCACATACATAAAAATTATTTTCGTTTGACGCAAAAAACAACAACATAAAATAAGCATTTCATACAGCCAAAATTTTGTACAGCGACTGGTCGTGTAATGAGGGATTTCTGTACAAGCGGTTTAGGAAAACTGAGCATACATATTTCAGGAGGTACTGTAAAAATAGCACTGCACATTCTTGGCCAATTTTCATATAGCTATTCTCCTACACAAGGAAAGCAACACATTTTTTTTTTGGAAATCTGACTTGGCCGCCCCGGTGGCGCAGTGGTCTAAGGCGATGGCCTCTGATCATTCGTCCGAAAGGGGTCCGGGTTCGAAACCCGGTGAGGCATGGAGGTTGTGTTTGTCTTACGGCACTGGCTCCCTCCCTTCCCTGGAACCAGTGACCCTAAATTAGGGACGGGCGACTGCTTATAGCCTATTGAGTTGCTCACGGTGGTCGTTAAACCTCGAATCCAAAAAAAAAAAAAATCTGACTCAATGAAAAATGAACTGAGAACTCCATCAAAATAAACAACGTATTCTTGTACCAATGGAAACGCGCAGAAACGGAGGGGAGCATGGGACCCGAGCTTCCCCTGTTATTTTTATGCACATTTTAAGTTTGTGCCTAAGCAACTGTTCTTAGTAAAAAAGAATGTCCCCCAACATTAAAAAAAAAAAAAGTTGAAAGTTTTTCTGGCATACGGTGTATGAATATTTATTCAGTCACAAAGTATGATCGGAACACTGTGCCCTTTAGCTCACTATTTTAAAGGTTGTCCAGATGGTAATCGGAAAAGTCCCCCACATTAAGAAAAGTCTGCCATAAGAAAACTCCCCAACAGGAAAAGTCCACCACCTTTTTAAGTCGGGGACCGTGCACAAATTGCAGTTTACACAAAATATCGAGTGTGGGGGAGATTTCCGGGATCACCATTTCCATCTTCACGCTTTAAAACAAGATTCAGTCGTACAACGAGCACAAAAATGTGGGGGAAATTTCGGTGGTCATCATTTCAGCTTTTACCGCTGTTTATAGTAAAAATCAGTCTTACAATTAGCTGGACGGGATGGGGGAAATTTCTGGGTTCGGCATTTCGACTTTTACGCAGTTTATAGTAAAAAAACGGTCTTACAAGTAGCTGGATGGAGTCGTGAAAATTTCCGGGTTAGTATTTCGACTGTTAGCACGGTTTTTAGTGAGAAACGGTCTTGCAATTAGCAGGCTGATAGGGTGGGGGAAATTTCCAGGGTCGGCATTTTGATTTTCACCGCAATTTACGGTAAAAAAATGGTCTTACGGCGTACAAGTAGCACAAATATGGGGGGGTCGGATTTTTTTATTCCATCGTCCTCATGTTCGTTAATAACGTTTACGTAACACGTCAAATTATTAATATTGCGATATTACTCAGGCAGAAAATATTCATAGGCTACCCCCTGCTGAGTACGCCACTGGCATGTCACAATTTCCCTCCCCTGTCTCCGGTAGAGGCAGCTGTGATATATTCAGATCATCTGACACGTTCTGAAGTTTTTACCCACAAAGCTGACAGCTGTAAATTGACAGAATGGAAGATTTTACGGTCGCGTTTATAAAACTAAAGTTTCGAATTTTTTTTTTTTTTTTTTTTTTTTTTTGAGATAGTATTTATATGAGGCATTTGTATTTTATAAGAACTGTAAATTTGAGGGTAACAGAAAAAAAAATTATGTTCTTAAAGGTATTTACTTCTTACACTTTTTAAAGTGAAGAATAAACATTTAAAATTTTTTCACTTATTAGGCAGGGTGGGACGACAAATTTGGGCTCGCTCCCGGGCGGTAAATGCCCTCGGCGCGCCCCTGCCTCTTGAATTGTGGCTTACCATCAGGAATGACCTCCAGCTTCTAGTCCGGTAGTTATCTGTTGCGGCCTCCAATGACCGCGCGATGGCTATAGCTAATCTTTGTCAAATCCTCGCTTCTTTACTACTGACGGATCCGTTATATTCTGTTCATCAAGCAGAGCTGGATGCACACCTTCAGCCGCTCTCCCAGCAAGCTGTTTGTCGCACACGTATGTTCCATATTTCCCCGTCGGCAATGTTCTATAAAGCGTCACGTCTGGAATCTACTCGTAGTGTCATTTCCACTCCGATATCTTCGCCTAGCTGATGGTTCAGTCACTTCAAACCAATCTTTGCCGCCCCGGTGGCGCAGTGGTCTAAGCGATGGCCTCTGATCATTCGTCCGAATGGGGTCCGGGTTCGAATCCCGGTGAGGCATGGATGTTGTGTTTGTCTTACGGCACTGGCTCTCTCCCTTCCCTGGAATCAGTGACCCTAAATTAAGGACGGGTGACTGCTTATAGCCCATTGAGTTGCTCACGGTGGTCGTTAAATCTCCAGTCAAAAACAAACAAACCAATATTTGATTTGCTCACACGTTCGTAGATTCTTCACAGAGAAATTCTGTGCGGTTGCGCAGAACGCTATCCCCTCTTTTACCCCTTTACTTTCTTCTCTCCCTCAGATCCCAACTCATCTTTGTGTTTCTCTTTTAGATGATCCCACTCTTCGTGAACTTAAGGAGGCGTTCGCCTCCCTCAATCCTCATGCCTCTCCGGGACCCGATGGTTTACCCTTTTCCTTTTATCGTGTGTGACGTGCCTGCCCCGCAGGTCGCACACGATCACACACGACATAAAGGCAGATAGAAGCAAAACTACCGTCTGCGTAGCTCAGTTGGTAGAGCAACTTGTTCCGGAATAAGTGGACTTGGGTTCGATCTCCGGCGTGGACCAAAAATGACGGAGAAATTTACTTCGTTATACGTGCTTTTCTTCTTTCGCTCCTACCATTTCTGTCTGCCTGTTTTTCCTGTGCCTTTTCCTCTTCTGCGCTTCCGCCTGAATTCACCACAGCTCATGTCATCCTCCTGCCGAAAAGGGGAGACCTCCTGAACCTGACAAATTGGCGCCCCATCTCTATTCTTAACCTCGATTATAAATTCTTTACCAAAATTGTCTCTCGCCGCTTGAACTCTGTTCTTTCTTTCGTCATCTCACCCGACCAGTCGTACACTGTGCCTGGTCGGTCTATCTCTACTAATATTTCCGTTCTCTCGAATCTTACCTTTCTTGCTCGCAAACTTTCTGAACCTCTTGCTCTCCTTAACCTAGACCAAAAATCAACTTTTGATAACATTTTTCATGACTATCTCGCCGCGGTTCTCCTTCGTTTTGGCTTTCCCTCCTCTTTCGTCACTCTCCTTCTTGGCCTATATCGGGGCGCCCATTTTCATGTCCGGACGGTCTCCTTTTTAACGGCATCCATTCCTTTTCAACGTGGGATTCGGCAGGGTTGACCCCTTTCGGGACAGCTCTTTGCCCTTGCTTTGGAGCCTTTCCTGCTAGCTGCTCGTCAGTCTCTTCTTGCAACATTGACTCCGCCGGTAGCAAGTACACGTCATCACCAACTAGTTTATTCAGCTTATGCAGACAATGCCACGCTTTTCCTCCGGAGAAATGATCAGTTTGGAAGTCTGTTGACTGTATACCAGAGTTATGCTGTTCTTTCAGGCGCATCGCTCAATGTGGCCAAAAGCACTGGATTATGGTGTGGGTCATGGGTAGGCCGAACTGATAATCCATCGGATGCAGTTTGGTCTTCCTCGACCCAGAAGATTCTGGGGGCTCACACCAGTCACCCGTTTACTGTCAGTTCCACCACATGGGGTTAGCTCCTTCCTCGACTACAGCGTACTGCAGCCTTCTGGCGTTCAACCCATGACTTCACGTCTTATCATCAACGAGCGGACATTACTCAACGTTATCTGCTATCTCAATGCCTGTTTCCTTGGATTTCTGCAGTCTTTTCTTCTGCCCGTCTTAACAGCATCTTTACCTCCGTTATATGGCCTTCCAAACATTGGATAGCGGCCACAACTATTCATCTCCCAGCTGCTCTTGGTGGCATTCGGCTCCCTGATGTCCACCTTTATTATCGAGCTCACCGTATCCCCGCCTTTCTCCGTCTACTAATTACCCCTTCTCCTTCGCTTTGTGCCACTCTCGGAGTCATTCTCACAGCTCACGATCCATCCTTATTCTTTCTCCTTTTCCTTCGGAAGGTTTCCTTTTCTCTTCCTTTAGGTAGCTTTCCTCCTAGCGTTTTTTCGCTCTCTCCCCCTCTCCCGAGCACCTCCTTCCAACACTCAAGATCTCCTTGATGAACCACTCTTCTTGTCGTCACTTATTCATCCTCCTCACCTGCCTTATTTTTTTCTCCGTCACTGGTTCCGTTCAGGTTTCTTAACTGTCCGTTCTCTTGTAACTCCAGACCTTTCCTGGAAACCCCTCTCCTCCATCTTTTCTGATCCTAACCCCTCTATCGTGGATGAATATGCCCTTCTTCGTTCCTCACTCCAGTCCCTTTATCCCTCCCTTGTTTCCGCGGATGGTCTTCTTGCTGTTTCTGGTCCCAACCTTTCTTTGCCCTTTTCCCTCCCTCTTCGGGCTCTTTAACCCCAATTAATCCAGTCTCCCTCGCCTCTCCTTGCTTTTCTCTCTGTGAACCATTTGCGCTTCCCCATCCAATACCAGACGTTCCTTCCTCTCTTTCCATGGCCATCTGGTCAGCGTCTCTTTCTCCTCTCTCCTCACCGCAAGAGCATAACATCCACTGGCATTTCTTTCACCGCCGGCTTCCTGTCCATTTCACTCTTTTCCTAATGACTTTAATCTACTCACCTTTTTGCTCTTTTTGTGACTCGGTTGGTGATGCAACCCGCATGTACTGCCATTGTCTCATTTTGCTTCCGATACTACATTCTGCATTCCATATTGCTGATTTCAACTCCTCCCGCAGTTTGCCCTTTATTGCGTACTCATGGCTCCTTCTGACAAAACATCCACTGTCTCGAGTACCTGATGTCTGTGCCTTTTTGTTCGTTCTTGTTAAGCACGTGATATACCTCTATCATCTTTACCACCGTACCACTGCTAATACATCAAAACATCTTGGTCGCCGGAGAAGCGATGCAGTTTTTTATTGGAGGTTTAACGACCACCGTGAGCAACTCAATGCTCATAAGCAGTCGCCCGTCCCTAATTTAGGGTCACTGGTTCCAGGGAAGGGAGAGAGCCAGTGCCGTAAGACAAACACAACATCTATGCCTCACCGGGATTCGAACCCGGACCCCGTTCGAACGAATGATCAGAGGCCATCGCTTAGACCATTGCGCCACCGGGGCGGCACAGTTGGTTTTCAGTGCTCGTCTCAACCTTGAATATTCTGCAGCAACCACCTCACGCTCTCTTGCAGCTTTCCAGTCAACCTGGGCTCAGGATGTCGGGTAGTTTCGTGTCTCTGATTCCAAAATCTATCGAGTGTGAATTGCCGGGTCGTTTCCTTTGGTGGATTTCACTCGACAATGTCTTTAGTGACATTGGCAATCTCAGCGGTCCACTCTCCCTCTAGCGACAAAAGGAAGAATTACTGTAGTACGGGTAACTTTTTGGCTTAATGCTTGGCGGTTGGTAGATCACTCATTACGTTCAGTTGTCGTAGTTTGGTGTATTTTTGCATTCATTCTGGAATTAGAGAATTGTATAATGGAGAATTCCGTGAAGAAGAACAAATCATATTGTTGTGTCCCGCAATGTCGTTCCCAAGGTTTCGGCTATGTTTTTCACAAGTTAGTATAGACGTTTGTGCCTTGCGTTTGAAATCCTTCCAGTGAAATGCTACTAACCAAGTAACGTCTTTGAATGAATAATAAACAAGGCAGCATGTTTTTATTGCAAAGTAGTAATTAAAAAATCCGCATTTCTACATAATCTTGAAAACAAATAATTGCTGTTATCCATATAAATTTAAACTTCATTATGGAACAAGATTTGCAATATTCTGTCAACAGTCATCGGTTCAAAAACGCAGAATCCAATGATGATCAACAATTACCAATTCACAAACACTTTTAGGAATAGAATGTTCAAAAATTACAAATGTTATTGTTGACAGTATTGAAAATGGGTCCTGGGAAACATCAAGTGAAACGAAATGTCAGCTTTTAATAGTAATCCGGATTAGAACACCCCTGTCGGTATTACTATATCATTTGCCTGAAAATGTAAAAATAAGAATTACCTGTTACAGTAAAGCATTACTGCTACACAGTGCTTACACGTTCCACTTCTGCCCGCTTTACAAGAGCACTCAAATGACTTTATAGAAATTTCACTGTTACTTGTATCTAAAACACCGTTGATGGAGTGAGGCGACGACGTTCTTGCCGTGGACTGAATGCAGTGTGAAACTATGAGAATTTCTCTTCCATCTTCCTTCTTAATTCCACAAGAAATGATATGGCCTACATTAACAATCACTTCCCCTTCTTTAATGCATCTTGAATTTTTGGAAGCGTCCACAAATTTCATTATTTCAAGGATTGAAAGCGACAAACCAGCCATTCTAACATTCGACTTTACGGAAACACGTGCAACGTTACCCGTACTAGAGAAGTTTGTTTACGTTTGCGCAGCGCCCCTATAGTTCGTTGAGGTTCCCAATTGTGAGTTCACCTGGTGTTCATCCCGAAATATTTTGCTATAATGTCATGTGTTGTTTTCCCTACCGAGGTAGGGCCCTTACCCTTTAAATTGAGTACTCTTTTTTTTTTTGATGTATCCCTTGTGTTTGATAATGCCATTTTGTGAATTACCTAGAGTTCTGCCCTGTGTTCATATGTGTTTTACACTATGACTGCCTGATTGTCAGACTTTTCTCTTGTACTTACTCTGCGTGTACTCCCGCTCTTGTACTTACTCTGCGTGTACTTCTGCTGTTGTACTGCTCTTCCTGTAAATACTCAGTACATATGTCTTTATTATATTGGTGTTCCTGTGTAAGTTCGCTTTCTGATGCGAGATCCAGACGGTCTCTTGTGAAATTTTATTTTCTACTGGTACGTTCGAACCGGTTAGAATTCGTGTGTTCTAGGAAGCACCGCCCCTGTATGTGTACGTATATTGCATGATTTCATATTATTTTATTGTTTGGCATAGTAGGTGGAGAGCACCTGTTGTTCTCCCTTAAGTATTGTCGTCTGCCATGCCACTAGATGGTAAATCTTACATTAATGTGTACCGTGACTTTGTTTTGTATTGTATTTAAGTTTTGTTTGCACTGTGATTTGCTATCTCCTTTTTTAGTATACACAGTGTGTATTTCTACATCATGTACGTACTTTATCGGTCATGGACATCTGTTAACCTAAATGTGTCCAGTGATATATGCAAAACCTCTTTTTCGTAGTGTTCGCAGATTGTATTTTTATTTATATCATGTGTAAAATGTGCAACATGCCCTATCCACCTTTTTCTTATTTGTGCACAGGGACCCTGCTCTTTGCATTGTGTTTATAATTTTAGAATGTTCTGCATATTGTTTGCATTCTTTGTCTTTCTGCATTAGTTCGGCTGTTTACTGCACACGAATCACCATTCCTCGACTTTTGTCTGTTTATGCGAACCTTGTGAACTATGCTTGAATTTGTACTGTGGTTTTAACATTAATGTTTATAATTTCTTGGCTGGAGAGGCCCCATTCATTTGTAAATAGTGTCGCATGTCTCATCCCACGTTTTTCCTTGTTATTTTATCGCCGAGTGCGGCGGACCTGTATATATATATATCTATATATATATATATAGGATGTAAGGTCAGGTGATGCGTAACATCAGAGCCTCTCCTTGACAAATGTCAACCCCGCCTTCTCGTGGTACATCCTGTTCCCACTAAAGGGGCACTGACGACCGCCAATAGCGGTATAACTATACCATCGGGATTAGAGGAAATGCTATCCCACACTCACCAACCCGCTTGGCCAGCGTGGTGAGTTATGGCCAAACCCCTCCAAAATGACTCCACAACTTAAATCTTGGCCCTCAGTCTCCGGCAGCTGGAATGTACCTGGCCAAGGCAGCGGCCAGTGCGACATGAAGGCAGAGGGTGCTAAGAATCCCCGGAGGACCGGACTAGGCTGCCATCTGATGCTGACCTTGGCTACGTATAACGGACGCTCCCTATCTTCTGATTCAAGGCTTCTTGAATTGGAAGAGGAACTACAAAGGATCAAGTGGGACATCGTCGGGCTAAGTGAGGTAAGGAGAAAAGGAGAAGATCTCATTGAACTGAAAAGTGGACATCTCTTCTACTATCGTGGGACAGATACTGGCAGAACTAGTGGTGTTGGATTTATAATAAACAAGAAACTGAAGGATAAAGTTGTAGAAGTTGAAAGTTCCTCTGACAGAGCTGCACGACTCGTTATCCAACTCTCGAGAAGATACCAGAGCTCAGATTATTCAAACTTATGCACCCACCACAAGTCATGCTGAAGAAGAAATTGAAGAATTTTATGAGGAAATTCGTGATCTAAATAATAAAGGTAAGCAGCACTTGAAGATAATTATGGGAGATTTCAATGCAAAAATAGGGCAACGGCAACAGAATGAAACTTCAGTAGGTAAATTCGGTCACGGCAACAGAAACCAGCGTGGAAATACTCTCGTAGAGTTTGCAGAGGCAGAAGGGTTTTTCATCTTGAACTCCTTTTTCAAGAAAAAGCCACACAGGAAATGGACATGGAGACATCCAAATGGGACGACAAGTGAAATTGATTTTATTATGTGTAACAAAAAATTCGTCATAGAAGACTGCAGTGTGCTAAACAAGTTCAACACAGGCAGTGACCATAGATTGGTGAGATGTAAGATGCACCTCAACACTAAACTCGAACGTAGCAAGCTCATAAGACAAACAAAATGTATTGACATAACCAACCTTAAAAAACACCATAATACCTTCAAATTGGAACTGAAGAACAGATTCTCTGCTTTAGAAGGCCTAACATCAGAAGAAGTGGATATTTCTGAAGTTAACAGAAAAGTAACCAAAGCTCTTATGGAAACAGCAACAAAATTAGCTGGGTCTAAGAACAAATTGCATGTGAACAAATTATCAGGAAAAACCAAAATGTTGATGCAAAAAAGAAGAGAGATGAGGACAACTAAAGAAGATGTGACTTCCAAAGTGGAATATATAGAGCTATGCAAGACAGTACGAAAAAGTATCACTGAAGACGTAAGGAAATTCAACTGTGAACTAGTAAGGAAAGCAATTGAAAACAACCAAAGCCTAAAGATAGCAAAGGGACATCTCAGTAAGGGGAAAAAACAGATTATGGCACTGAGAAAAGAAGATGGTTCTGTAACAAGAAATAGGGCGAAATTTTGACAAGAGTGAAAGATTTCTACTCCAAATTATATGAAAGGGATGATACATGTACTCCAGACATCATGAAAGGTACCAGTACCAGAGTTCTTCCAGTCCTTCCAGCAGAAGTTGCACATGCAATCAAGAACATGAAGCGGGGAAAAGCTCCAGGAGAAGATGGAATTACTGTAGACATCATACAAGAAGCAAGTGGAGAAATCGAAACAGTACTCGCCCAAATTTTCACTCGATGCCTTAATGAAGGGAAAATTCCTGAGGATTGGAACAACGCTACAATGATCTTGCTACATAAAAAAGGTGACATTGAGGATCTCAGGAACTACAGACCTATCAGCCTCCTATCAGTGGTTTATAAAATCTTCACTAAAGTTCTTTCACACCGCTTGAAGGTGACACTGGACATGGCTCAACCGAGAGAACAAGCTGGATTCAGGAGTGGCTACAGCACAATAGATCATATCCACGTACTGAGAGAACTAATTGAAAGAGCGAGGGAATATGAACTTCCATTGTGCATGGCTTTTATCGATTATGAAAAAGCCTTTGATTCGGTGAAACAATCAGCAGTTGCAATGGCTCTGAAATCCTGCGGTATTGAAGATGCATACATTAATATTATTAATAACATCTATGAAAATGCAAGTGCAAAGATTCGGCTGTTTGAAAATACAACACACATAAAAATTGGAAAAGGAGTGAGACAAGGTGACACCATATCTCCGAAGCTCTTTAATGCCACATTGGAAAATGTCTTTCAATCACTGAACTGGGAAAACAAAGGGATAAAGATTAATGGAGATTATCTAACCCACCTTCGTTTTGCTGATGACATAGTCATTTTTGCAACTACCCCATCAGAGCTACAGAGTATGATCCAGGAACTTGCTGACAAGAGTAAAGAAGTGGGATTAAAAAATGAACTTTCAGAAGACAAAAGTGATGTACAATGCTTTTACAAGAAATGAAGATTTATCGATTGATGGAGAAAAGCTGGAGATAACAGACACGTACGTTTATCTTGGGCAGCAGATATCAAGTGAGGGTCACATTGGTGAAGAAATTAATCGGCGTACAAAACTTGCCTGGAGAGCTTTTGGAAGAAACAGCATAATTTTCAAGAGCAATATGCCATTATGTCTTAAAAGAAAAGTGTTTGATCAATGCATCCTTCCAGTGCTTACATATGGTGCAGAGACGTGGACCTTAGCTAAAAGAGACATACAAAGGCTGCAGACAACTCAAAACAGCATGGAGAGGTGCATGCTTGGTGTAACCAGGAGAGATAAGAAGAGGAACACGTGGATCCGAAAAATGACAAGAGTGGAAGACATCATGATCAGAGTTAAATCCCTGAAATGGCAATGGGCTGGACATACTGCCAGAAGAACAGACCATCGATGGACAGCCGAAATTTTAGATTGGATTCCAAGGGACAGGAAAAGACCCAGAAGAAGACCACATGGAAGATGGGTGGATGAAATTCGAAAGTATGCGGGAGTGACATGGAGGAGACTGGCACAAGACAGACCGTTGTGGAAGAAACTTGGGAGACCTTCGTCCAGCAGTGGATTGATAATGGTTGACAATGATGATGATGATATATATATATATATCATTTTTCGATAATAAAGATTTGTTTGATCCCCCTTACCAATAAAGTACACTCTCTATTTACCTCCTGTCGCATTCCGACTGTACGGGTAAAACAACTGAAGGTAACCATTGTCCCAATGAAAACACCCGAACATTAAAAATATGCCGCCCTGGTGGCGCAGTGATCTCAGCGATGGCTCCTGGTCATTCGTCCTACAGGGGTTCGGGTTCGAATCCCGTGAAGCATGGATGATGTGTTTGTCTTACGGCACTGGCTCTCTCCCTTCCCTGGAACCGGTGGCCCTAAATAAGGGACTGACGATTACTTATAGCCCATTGAGTTGCTCACGATGGTCGTTAAACCCAAGGAGGTTAGAAGAAGAGGAGATGAAATGACCCGTTTTGTGTGAAGCCAAAACAGATCAGCTGTTCCGTTCCTCTCTCTGAGGTGGTGGAAGTCTGAGGGAGTTCGGAGACTTGACGTCACTTCCTGTGCCAAAAGCAGTTTCGCTTAGCCCATGCAAACGATGCAAACCAAGGACACAAACAAAGAATATTTCGGACTTCGTATTTCTCAACATTAGGGTTTTGGTTATATTTTAAACATTGTTCATTGCACATGCGCAGTATGCAAGTAACCATGTGCAATATGCACTTTCGCCCAAAAAATCATTATTTTGTTCAATTTTTTAAAGAAATACCAGCACATATTTACCTATTTTTTCTGGAATTTTTTTAATTATGAGAATGAATATTTCAGCCTCAGTTTTGTTCATGACTGTATGGGTAGAGTAATGGTCCGAAAAACCTGTTCGAAATGGCGATTTCCCCATAGAGTTATACAGGAGATTCTCGGATTGGGCGCATTGGCGTAGTCAGCTGATAAAAAATGGCGTCACGCCAGAAGCTCAGGTAGAGTGGCTGTTGCCATCTCCTCTTTATTCTAACCTCCTTGGTTAAACCTCCAAAAAAACCCCCATTAAAATGGCTTATGGCGAGTGCAGCAAAGACTACATGTCTCCGTTACATGACTCTTCTCCTATGCCCTCCTACTCGCAATCTCCAAAGTAGCTCTGAGACAATCGGGTAGCGGAAATGGTCTTAATCGAAATTCCGTACATTCATTTGTGAAATACGCGTCCGGTTGGAATTCCGGCGAGGCATAGATAAGCTGACCAGACGTCCCCAATTCTTGAGGACAGTCCTCGAATTTAGTTTACTGTCCCCCAAAACGTCTGAAGCCTTTGGGGACGCAAATTGTCCTCAAATTTTAATGTTTGTCCCCAAATGTTCTCGAATTTACTCTTCCTCATTAACCCTTTAGATTTCCAATGAAAATTGTTCTTAAAAGCAGTTTCCGTTGTACTAATTTTCCAACATGCTTCTTGTGAAAACAAATTTTGACTTTTTTTTCTTCTTTCTGGGTTTTTTTTTTCGATTGGAGGTTTAACGACCACCGTGAGCAACTCAATGGGCTATAAGCAGTCGCCCGTCCCTAATTTAGGGTCACTGGTTCCAGGGAAGGGAGGGAGCCAGTGCCGTAAGACAAACACAACCTCCATGCCTCACCGGGTTTCGAACCCGGACCCCTTTCGGACGAATGATCAGAGGCCATCGCCTTAGACCACTGCGCCACCGGGGTGGCCTTTCTGGGTTTAACGACCATTACGAGCAACTCTAAGGACTATTAGCAATCACCTGTATCTAATTGGGAGACATTCGTTCTAGGGAAGAGAGAGAGAGAGAGCAAGTGCTGTAAAACAAACACACCACCCATGCCTCATTCCGGACTCGAACCCGTACCCACTTGTACGAATGGGCAGTAGCCAGCACTAGGTCAATGCACCAGTGGCGCTGTCAAATTTTGACTGTACTTGTTCTGAGTTTCTCCAAAAACTTTGGCAAAATGAAAAATTTGCTATGCAATTAGTATGGTGTGCAGCCTAGTTTTAATTCAGCGCATGTACCTAAGGTAAAGCATTTCACTTTTGCTAATATGTTCTCGTCATCACAATTCTGCTTTGTCAATACAAATTACCAACATTCTACATGTTACATTCTTTTAAGACACAAATTTTCATATGTAATATCACACTTATTGAAGTAATGCAGTTTTGTGACAAAAAGATTTGCATATTTATTTTGAGTACGTATGTGTCCCCAAATGAACTACCGATTTGGGGACGCCACGCTCTTTGGTCCTCAAATCGGTATCCAGATATCTGGTCACCTTAGGCATAGATGCTGTGGTTGTCTTATGGAACTGGCTCCGTCCCTTCCCTGGAGTCAGTGGCCCTAAATTAGGGACGGGCGACTGCTTATTGCAGAACGTATGCATATGACATCACAGCAAGGTAAGCCATCCTAGCAGACGCCCTGGTGATCAACTAGTGTACAAACACTGCTTGGATTTGCATTGTAGAGAGTTACGGAAGATGGTGTTATGTGCTATTTTCGGCTGCGGTAACTGAAGTGGGAGAGATAATGATGTAGTGGGATCATATTTATAAAACAAAAATATTCAGAAGTGCCAAAATTTGTGGTTATCACGTATCAGCCGAGTTGACATTGATGACCGGAAACGAAGGAACATTAGAGTATGTAGTTTACATTTTGTAACAGGTATGTTCATAAATTTAGTGATGCGTTATCTATAAAAACTTTATGAAGATCTTTAGACTGGAATTAACCTTTCTTTATGAATGACTTGCACGATTTCATTTGCTCGGGAGTGAAGGCGTTCGTGCAAGAAACGAAATAATTAACAATATCGCCGTGTTCTATTTGTGGCAAGACCTCAATATTGTTCAGGAAAAATGAGTATAGTATGCCGCCCCGGTGGCGCACTGGTCTAAGGCGTTGGCCTCTGATCATTCGTCCGTAAGGGGTCCGGGTTCGAATCCCGGTCAGGCATGGATGTTGTGTTTGTCTTACGGCACTGGCTCTTTCCCTTCCCTTGAACCAGTGACCAGTGACCCTAAATTAGGGACGGGCGACTGCTTATAGCCCATTGAGTTGCTCACGGTGGTCGTTAAACCTCCAATCAAAAAAAAAAAAAGAAAAAATGAGTATGGAATTACATATGGGTCACCACAATTATAGCGTCTAGAAGGGAAAGTGTGCCGAGCGCCTAGCGTACGTAATGATTGGCGTGGATACCGAAATTTGTCCCCTTCGTAGATGGCGCTTCGATCGCCTTCCCTTCCCTCTTTCTTACTGTGATGGGAGCGGGAAACTAAATTCGTGTTGCTTACTGTGAAAAGAACGGTAATTTAGACGAAAACGTGTTATGTTTTAGGTTTTAGAAGGAATGTGGATTACCTAAATATTGTATATAAGTTATACTTAGCTCATTATGCGGAAGAGAAATAACCATAGTTTTGTGCCAGGTTGCAATACTCAGTACAAAAACAGTAAGCCGTCACTCTTTGGAATACCCAAAAATGATAAACTTTTACAGCAGTGGCAAAGATTGATTCCCGGTGCAGATGTGCAGATAAAAACTTACGACAAATTTAGTGCTGTATGTGAACTGCACTTTGAGAGATTTGTGGTTCGAAATTTTGTGCATAAAATAAATGAGGAGACTGTGTTAATACCCAGAGATCGGCCCATCTTGACACCAGATGCAATTCCAACAATATTTCCAAACCTTCCCCATTATTTGTCAAAAACTCTGGCAAAATACAGGAAAGTTAGGAAACCGATGATAAGCCTGATGGTAATTTAAATAGCTTGGAATTCACTTCCCAAAGAGTTACACGGAACTGCCTTCTGAATATCACAGCCTTCAGTATTTTGGGGTAAGCAAATTCCTGCAAATAATTCAAAGTGCATAATTTTCCATGTTCATTCATTCAAATGTGAATTGTCAAATTCATTGACAACAGAAAAACTGGTTGTTGTTACCAAAAGTTAACCAGAGGTTACCTGTAAAGTGTATTTACGTGGAATAAAAATTAACTCAGTTTCTAATATTACTTCTAAAGATGAATCAAAATCCATTATTCGAGACACTGATAGGCTAACAGTATGTCATGGCACAGGCTCCATTTCAGAATTTGAAAATAACATGAAGTACCTTGAAAGTGGAGTTATTTTTTAGAATAATTTGTACAGCAAAAATTGTGTAACGAAAGGAACAACAAAGACTTGCCTCAGATGTAAGTATCTGCAGGGCTTACTTTTGCACAAAATAGCTTATCATAGAAGAAAGGCTACATTTAAAAATAAGTATCAAAATACAGTTCGGAAAATCAACAGGCTGAAGAAACTAGTTATTTCGCTCTCTAATTAAACTTAAAAAAAAAAAAAATAAAAAAAAAAGGAATTTTACAGAACTTTCCATTAATGAAAAAATAGCAGAATTACGCATTAAGCAGCAGCAAATGGTTATTCATTGTTATAAGGCAGCAAAAAAGAAATCTGCAAGAGGTATGTCATATACCAAAGAATGGTTACTTGAATGCTTACTAATGCACATAAAAAGTCCAAAATTGTACGAGCACATACGGAAACACAAAATCATGATCCTACCTAATAGAACAACTATTAGAAAGTATATTTCAAATTACAACAGCAGTTTTGGATTCAATGCACTGACGTTTGAAACTATTTCAAAGAAAACAAGTGAAATGGAGCCTTTTGCAAGACATGGTGGTATATTAATAGATGAAGTGAAGCTTACAGAAAAACTGCATGCAAAATCATCTGGTGAAATATTAGGGTTTGTTCATATTGGGCCATACACTTCAAAAACTGTTAAGTATACCCCATGTAATCACGGACTGGTAATGGTGTTTCAGCCATTAAATGGAGATTGGACCCAAATAATTGGTGTTTTTGCCACAAGTAACAATATAAGTGGAACTTTGCTAGCAAAATTAATTATTAAAGCTGTTATTCTCACTGAAAATGCAGGTCTGTTTGTTAATTTCATTACGTGTGATGGGGCTTCTTGGACCAGGAATATGTGGAAGACATTTGGTATATCAGCAGACTGTTCTGGAACTAAATACAGCATTATGCATCCTACAGATTGTTCTAGTTTACATTTCATATCAGATTTTCGCCAGTCAAAGCGAGCCTTGCTTCATCGTAGCTCAGCTATTTAGAGTCAGGTCGATGCTTAGCAAATTCCCAGTTATACAGGTAAACACTGGGGAAGAAATATTTCTTCTTATTATACGTGGGAAATATATCTCTATAAGCAATCTGAAATCGCATATTTACTGTTACGTAACTGAAATCAAACGATCGTCCATGGAATGGAAACATGTCACCTCCCCAACAAGGAAGACGTGAAAAGTCCAACTGTCTCTGTCTGCGGGAGTGGTCATGATGACTGTGAATCTGTTGTTTACACAGAATTTCTGTCAAAAGAGACAACCATCAAGTGACTCATATTGCCAAACACCATTAAATTTGCGAAATTCAATTAAGGACAGATGCCGGGGTAAGTTGAGCGAAGGTGTCACACTGATGTCCAAGAACATTACACAGCACGGAAAACTAAGGGAATTGCTGCATTAATTCAAGTCGGAATTGTGGCAGCATCCACCTTATAGCCCCAACTTATCCCCATGCGGCTACCATTTGTTCGGTAAAATGAAACAGGAGCTTAGTGGACAATGATTCCCAACGGATGAGGCTGTGAAAAGTGCGGTCCTTAACTAGTTGCACCAAACTGGACTTTTCTTGTACAGGTATGGGAAAGTTAATCGCACGTTCCGATAAATGTTTACAGTCCTTAGGCGACTATGTCGAAAAATGAATTAATGTTGTAAACCAACATACATCCCCTGAGTATATCCTTGATTTTTTTATTCAACAGTGTAACTAACTTTTTGATCCACCCTCATATTATTAAAGCACTTTGCTACAATTCAGAAATTAATTTTTTAGTTTGTTTTAAAAATTAGCATAAATACTACATTTGGATAAAGTATCAACTTACCTATTGACTATGAATTTGTCTTGTATCTTCAAGCGGAACAAAGTAAAAAATACTATTAAAAATAAACAAATGGGTCCATTCTTTTACATAAATGTACCTCAAATGTCTGTTTCAAATAGTTTGAAAGAAGGAAGTCATCACAAGCTAAACAGTATTCAGCTTCAGATTGTTACCCAAACTTCCTTTATGTGATAGCATCTGCAACAAAGTTATAGATACACACAACAAAATAAAAAAAGAATTCTTGCTAACCAATGGCAGAAATTAAGACATCTGTTTCAAATAGTTTGAATCATCACAAGTTACATCAAAATTATCTCAGCTTTAGATCCTCCAGTGTGTGTTACCATCTGAATATTTTATGTATGAGTTATGTCAATTATTTTCTTTACCTAAAATCTACTCTTGTAATGTTCATACCTGTGATCTACTTTTTTATAAAACATATTTGATATCACTTTTTAGATTAGACAACATTTTAACAGTATAAATAAATATTTCCCACACATTTCTAAAGGAATTAAGCAGAATTGGTTAGTAGTTTTTCATAACACTAGGGAATTTATACATTTTACTAACATTCTTTACTAGAAGCCAAATTTGCTCATTATAGTAAAATTAAATTTTTACTTTCAATATACCTACTATAAATGTCAAGCTAAGCACTAGTACACACACACACCAGTGCTGAGACGGGCCGAGCCCGAACCGGGCGCTGGCTGTGTAATACTTACTGGAGTTCGGGCTTGGAGAGAGGGGAAGAATTTTCTTCCTTTTTTCTTTTAATGTGATTTTATATAATTTAGCACACGAGACTTTTTTTACACTTTCTAGTTGTGAAAGAGAATTCTTCAGCAACTGGGTCAAATGGGGAGTAGGAATTCTGCAGGGCTATCCATTCCGGGCTTGGATAACAAAATACCATAGGCCATGAATTACAGGATTTCTGCCAAGGATAAGTTTTAAGAAGCATAGATAGTAGATAGCAAGCTGACGGAATTTTGCTCCCTACCTCAAAGGGGCAGCTCCCTGCTAATTCTATTGAGCAACATACGACATAGTTTGTTGTGCCTCCAGATGTCCCCCCTCCCCCAAAAAAACATTTCGGGAATAAATGAATGGTTAAAGGTAACTATAGAAATAGATAGACATCCCTTCTCCACTCCGCAGTTGAGAAAGACATCAGTTAATTGCATGGGTAGGAAAGAGTGGAAGTCTGGAAGACTTTTTCAATGCTTAACAGGTTAATCATAGTTTTCGGGCTCGTTCGAGCTGACATACTTCAGGCTCAGGATCTTGAAATTCAGCCCGAACTCAGCTCTGACACACACACACACAGTAACACTTCAGTTAATTTCTCACAGGTGTTTTTATCAAAAATTTTATGGCAATGAAGTCATAGTGGTAAGTATGAAAAATAAGAGAAATTTCCTGGAATTTTTTGGTACAGTATTGAAACATAAACAAAAATGCTACAATATTACTGCTAACATTTATTAATCTGAAAATAAGTGACATGGAACTCGTACGGGTATGGTGTCGTTGAGGGACTAGCCGGACCCCATGACGCGAAGGAGTACAGCATCATCTTCCACGGAAAGAAAATAGTCCATAGATTTTCAAATGAATTTTGACAGATGAAATCAAACCTGCTAGTAAATGAGGACCTCTGGTCCATTTTGAAGACGGGCAACCACTGCACAAACAGTATTAGTTCCAATTTGAAAAAAAAAGACACCACCAAATATTAAATACAAATCTTCAGTACAGAATGCCACCAACCACTCCGCATCACTGTGTGAATATGTGATGAAGCAGAAAAAAGATTGGAAATATGTTACGAGAAGCTAACTGAAGTACTGCTTCCTGGTATACAAGTTTCAAATAAAATTAAACCAAATATGACGGATCTTTACTTTCCAGTTTCAAAGATAACTTTTCAGAAATGTTATCTTCATTTATTACAGAAGAAAAATACATTTCAATACTTTAACCAACCTGGCTATACACTTTTGCATATAAAATATTTGATAAGTTTGAACTCTTTTTCCTATCTCAGGACTTACTCTGTGCACACTATGCACTAAGGAGAGGCACACAAAACTAAGCGTTCAGACTTTCAACTTCTTAATTTTCCTTTCACGTGATTTCAAATAATTTCAGTTGTCATGTTTGGCTTTCACTAAGTTGTTCAAGAGTATTTTCCAGCTGAGGAGAGTTATGTTTTCCTATTTAGTTTTCAAGCTACTCATACACAAACATTCCACGGAAAATGAACAAGGAAATCTAAAATCAGAACTTTGTCTGTTTAAATGTATGCAGCAGATTTTGTATAAGACAATTGGTATGGCAAAAGTTGTAAGTCTCCTTTTGACTTCTATAATTTAACTAGCAGCCACTAACACTGCAACACTGTGGCATGGCAAATTTTGGCAATTCCTGTAAAAAGAATTACACCTTTTAATACAAGTGAAGAACTAGATATGAAATTTTTAATCGAAAGTAGTTCCCTATGTTTTGTACAGTTAGAATAAAGTTGACCATGCAAGTTTTTCAACATAATCTGTCCACACTGTTCAGACAGCTTTAGTAAATTCAATCAGACAAATGCTATATCACAGTTGCATTAAGTTACGAAATTAAAAAATGTACTCTTTAATTCAGAGACACATTACAATGCAACAACAGTTCAAGCATTAATTTCGTAAAGAAAGGGCTAACGATTGTTGGAGATGCAAATGTTATACAAATTACGAAGGCTAATTTCCTGAAAAGTTGCCCTGATTTCTGGTAATATTCAAGCTCTATGTGAATCGGCATTGGCAAAATATATTAATTATTCTATTTGAAATAAGAATTCAACACTACAGAATAACTCACTTCTTTATACTTCACTATTCACGAGACATGAACAGATTTCAACACGTGTGAAACTAAGATCTACTCATTAAACCTATAATTATTACTAAAACTAAATAAAACGTTTACTAAGAATTAACCTTACCTTAGAAATATAATAATACCTACCTTACAAAACTATACGTGTATCCAAATGGCAATAAACGGAACACTCACTCAATACAAACAAATGTGAACCAACAATGAAACGCAATGGCTGTTCAACCGATTGACTTGGCGACAGCACTAAGTTGTGCACGTGACTATTTCGCACCGTAGCCTGTCTTTTTCGTCAGATTCGACTCAGCTTACCACTAGCCGCTACTAAGTGACATACATTTAAATTTTCCAAACAGCACTTCTTTACTTGGCACATACAAGCCATTTGTTAGCCTTTTGGTAGGCATTCTTCGAGGAGGTAGCATATCAATTTAAATCACGCATAATTATACTTTCAATTACATTTGCCGACGCTGCACTCTGCGCCAGACGTAGACATTTCACTGAACCATAAAATGTGTTTCCATAATCACACACTTAAGAAAATCGTACATATCCTAATCCAACCCCTGTTGTTTGGTTCACATTGCACAACTGTACACACAATCTTTGACACAGACGCCGTCTGCAGCGCCGCGATGCGGCGTGGGACATATTTCGAACGCAGATTTTGAGTTCGCACGGCACACTTCCCCTTTTAGACGCTATACCACAATTGCCCAATAACTTCAATTTATCAGAATAAAGCTATTTTTGATCGCCAGATAACCCACTTAATGTAGCCCATGTAATGCATCTCGGCAAGAGAGCAGCAGACAAAAAAAAAAAAAAAAAAAAAGTGAGCCGCCCCGGTGGCGCAGTGGTCTAAGGCAATGGCCTCTGATCATTCGTCCGAAAGGGGTCCGGGTTCGAATCCCGGTGAGGCATGGATGTTGTGTTTGTCTTACGGCACTGGCTCTCTCCCTTCCCTGGAACCAGTGACCCTAAATTAGGGACGGGCGACTGCTTATAGCCTATTGAGTTGCTCACGGTGGTCGTTAAATCTCGAATCAAAAAAAAAAAAAAAAAGTGACGCGTTGCGCGGTTTCGTGACGTCAAGTGGTTAACTACGAAAATAAACCTAAGGGGCGGCTTTTTCATATTTACACAAAACGTCTTTATTCATGATACGAAGCGATGAAATGTGAATCGTTTACATCAATATCGTTTAGTAGATATTATTAAGGCGGCGACTTTGGTAAGGCTGTTTTAAAATCTATTAATATAACTAGTTTTGTCTTCTTTTTAATGTTTCAAAGTTCACATTACTGCTGCTTTTATATAGATGAAAATTGTGTGAGTAGTAACTGCTGAGTGAGCAAATTTCACATTTGTCTGTAAATATGACTATTTAAAATCGTCTGCTAATGTTGCTGGAAAGGTGACAAAGCTACTGTTGTAGCTCTGACTTTTCTAATAAAAATTCATGCGATGATATTGGAGCACGTTTTTATGTGGTTGTGTTTTTCTTTCATGCATTAGCAGAATATTGGACTTCAGCGACGTTACGTAACATTCCGTGGTCTTATACTGTCACCAGGATGTAGTTAGTGGCCGTTGGTCTGATAAGATGGCTTCTGAATGAGATGGGTGGTTTGAGCCTTAGATAAGTCATGGGTGGCGTGCTTGTCCGAAGGCGCTAGCCCTGAAACGAACAAATCTCTAGTCTACCGATTATGTATGGGTGCCCTGTGGTTCTTATTTTGATGCATTTATTTTGCTTGTAAACATGGTAAACACACATGCAGCGATTGTAGGTTTTATAGCATTAATATGCCGATGGAGTTTGCTGTGACCTTAACATGCAATATAGACCATTCAATTGCTAACCATTTAAAGATGCTGATCACACAAGACTTCAAAGCCGTCATGGTGATGCAGTGGTCTAAGCGATGGCCTCTGATCATTCGTCCGAAAGGGGTCCGGGTTCGAATCCTGGTGAGGCATGGATGTTGTGTTTGTCCTACTGCACTGGCTCTCCCCCTTCCCTGGAATCGGTTACCTAAATTAGGGACGGGTGACTGCTTATAGCCCATTGAGTTTCTCACGATGGTCGTTAAACCTCCAATCAAAAAAAAAAAAAAAAGGCTTCAAAATGATTGAAGATTACCTTTGGGTCTCTAAATTCTCCTCCCATCTGAACAGTGTGCAATTAACCACTACCATAAAGATGGGTTTTTGACTGTTGTGCTGGTGATGGACAGGGTGACCAGACGTTCTGTTTTTGGAAAACATGTCCTCCAGGCATTAAGGGAAATAGCTCAAATGGCCGACTTTTCCAATAAAGAATAATTCAAATACATTTTGAGCAAATTCTTCTATTGAAATCATATATCCTATCAAGCCACCACAAAAATGCATTCATTTCTGGATTTTCACTTGTGTCTTCTCTCCTTCCCTGGTTAGTTTATTCCTGCAATCCTGCAGCTGCCTGTTGGAGTGTGTCACTTGAGACAACAGTGCAGAGAAAACCTGCCAGTGGGTATTAGTCTGTCTGGCTCTCTGTCATCCACTACGCATGGACAGTGCTGTGCGGTGTAGTCGTGTAAACTGTCGGGGTCATTTTACTTGTTTTGTGTGTTGTGAGTCATTGCTGTGAGTTTTTCCTCTTTCTAATTCAAGTTTTGTAATCAGTCATGAGGGTTATACTGCTAGTTAAATACAATTTGAAGGATATGTCATACTCTGAATTTCACAAATATTTGTTAAAGAAACCCAGTCTACTGAAGAAAATCTCTTCATGAAAAATATAAGTAAAAATGTTCAGCAGACTAAAATCTTTCTTTTTTTTTTAAGTTTTACACATATAAACTCAAACTGTAAAATTACAGAGTACATGATTCATATTTATTTTTGTACAAGTTTATTGTGTCCTTTTTTAATGAAAATGCCCTCCCAATCCAAAATGTCATCTAGTCACCCTGGCGATGGATTATGTTTTTACTTAATGCCAGTTCCAAGAAATTGCTTTTATATTTTCGATTATGGTTAAGACGAGATTACAACGTTTTTGGCTCAAAATGATTAAATATCGTACTGTTGAGGAATTTGCTTTTTCTGCATACGAGATCTAGCATGTGTTTCAGTTGAAGAATTGATTTTGATATTTGTTTACCAATGAAGTTTGTTGGGTACTAGTTTCCTTTTAATGACTTGCTCTTTGGTATTCCTAACATTTTTTTTGCTTTAGTTTATATTTATAGGGCTCACTTCCTCTCCTGTTGCCCCTCTCTGAAATCAATTATTTGACATTTGGAATGACTAGTGAAGAATCCAAGGTTGCGGTGTCATCAAAGTCTAGTTGGGGAAAAAAAGTAAACTGTAGTATCGCTATCTTCTGTTGTCTTGCCATCAGTTATCTACATGGCCTTAGTATAATTTATGTTAGTGAAACAAGTTCTGATTAGTTAATTAAAATGATATAATAGTTGGTAACATTGAATCTATTTTATGAGTATCATAAAATAGATCTCTTGCTACTGAGCTCCAAAGTTTAGTTTGGCTATAAAATGACAATATAGCGCAGAGTTTTGCAAGAAGTGAGAGACAGTATTTATAAATCAGGGTTAAAGTGAGTGAAATCCCTGAATGAAACAAATAATGTTTTAAAGAAAGTTCAGGTGAATTCTTCAGAAAAACATGGCTCCCTTATATCAAAGGAAAATTAAAATTCTGATGAAATTGAGCGTGATGCACAATTTGATGACAGCAAACCTTTAATTAATAAAGGGTACTTAGAAATCAAACTCAATGACCTTTCAACTTGGACACTGATGGGTGATAAAGTTTGGTGTTGTCTTGAAAATCAAAGACAGGATTTTGGCAAAGATGCTGACAGTTACAGATATCCCCCGCCTGAAAGTTCGCTTTTAAACGCCACTTTGCTTTTACGAAAGATCTGCATTAGTACCTGTTTTCACTAACTGAAAGCAATCCAAAAAGAATTTTCACTTTTACAAAAAAAAAAAAAAAAAAAAAAAATCAAAATAGCGTTAAACGTTTGTTTTGCAGCAAGCTGTTATTGAGGCAGCACCCACCCTGAGCTGCGAGAGTGGTTCCGCCAAGCTCCTCTCTCGGGTACTACACTCAGCATCAAGTTGCCATAGCTTTTAACTGTGCCTGTGAGCATCTATGCTTTATCTCGATTTATTTTGATCATCCATTAGCAAGATGTGCCCTAAAATATCAGAAAAGCCTGAGAGAAAGCTTGTAAGGGTGTAATGTTTAGCATAAAACTGGGTGTAATTGAGCATTTTGATTGTGTTGAATGAAATAAAGACATTGTGTGTGCGTTAAAATCTTGAAAGCTGCCAAAGTTACTATTAGTTCAGCTAGCAGCAAAGTCATCTCTTAGTCGGCATCCTGTAATGGATAAAATGGAAAGTCTATTGCTTGAATGGGTTGATAGGTATACAAAACATGATGTTCTGTTAGTTATCTTATACTTAACAGAACACCGTGCTTGGGTTTAGGAACGCTCAAAAATTTTTCCCATATAAATTAATGGTAATTTCTTCTTCACTTGACGCCATTTCAGCTTACAAAAGGTTTCATTCGAACGTTGATTGATACTGGGGCAAACCTATATTATTTATCTCAGAGAGTAGAAAAGAAACACTTTTCTTCAAATTTATGTTTGAAGGTACTGCCCCAATGAGGAAAAGTGTAACACAAGGGATTACTTTTTTGTAACAATAAAAACTCTGTGTTATGCTTTCCCTGTATTACTTTTGGAAAGATATAACTGAAAACATCTGAAATAGCACTTCCAATTTTGTGATTGGAAACATTTACACCCTAGATTTCTGAGCATGAAAATTCATGTGAGCATTAAGAAAATTTGAGTATCAACTTAAATGCAGAACACAATCGAATGTGACCTATAGCACAGTATTTTAGTGGAGAAAAACTGGCATCATCATTTGCCCCTAAGAGGACATTCACATGTAATGGGAAATCGGAGTTGTGGGGTGTTTCTAAGTGACTTATTAGTCATCATGACAGTGTAATTAAATCACACATTGAGAATCGTAAAAAAGGATGTGTATCCCGTTTCTCACCTAAAATGCAAAATGAGCTCATTGATTTGTTACCTGGAATTGTATGAAAAGATATCAGTCATGTTAAATCAGGGAAGTAAGTACTACTCAACGATGTATAGGAGTATTCAGTCATCTATGCATGATAAACACATTAAAGTTGTATCATGAATTAAAAATATTTAATATATACAGGTTAAAAACACTTTAAAATACATTAGTACTTTCAGACCCACTGTGGGATGTAAGTACTTCAGATGTAAGTACAATGTGAAACATCATTCGAAGCTCATGTATATAAGGGTCAGAGTTTGAACATTATTACGTAAAAACGCAAATGATATTCTGCGCACTTGCCGCTGACCACAATTATTGGCTAATTATTACACATTTGATGGTAAATTATTTTTCCCTTCATCTTTAGTTTCATCCAGTAGGCATTTCCAAGCTTGTGGGATATATAGAGGTGTAGAGTCATTGCAGCGTAAGTGTCATTTTAGAAGCTATGTATGAAGAGGCTTTCCGTAAATAACAAAGTTGATTTTTTAAAGGGTGTTACTAAGATTGAGGCCTCATTTCAGTTGGGGAAATATTCACCTCCGTTCGATAATCCAGAAAGGGCTGTTGCGCCAAAACTAGTTCTGATCGATGTTCCCTAATTCTGAAGGCAGTGTCACCTACAGCTGATGACAAGGTGTATATTGGGTCGACCTCCCATTCCCTAGAAACAAGAATTAAAATGCTGATGTCTGCTGTTTTTGACAAAGCAGAAGACAATGTTGCTGCTATTGTAAGCCTTCTAAATGCCATTCACAAGTAGGGCCCCTACCCCAGTACTGACATAGGTCTACATCTCTTAGCTTTTCCAATCACAATGGCTGCAACTGAATGCAGTTTTCAACAAATTTAAACTAATAAAGAAATTAAAGTCAACAGTGAGTAGACAGTGCTAAAAAATTTGGCTGTTTTATCATTCAGGTACCAGATCACTAGCATAATTGACTGTAATGATGTAATTAAAGAGATTGCATCTTCTAAGACTCGAAAAATATTCCCGCAAATTCCTGTGACAATTCAAAACACACTGAACTGGATAATGCATAGTAAATATAAGCCAACCAGTCAGGATAATTTACTCTGAAACAGAAGCTTCAGAAATTTTGGAAAATAGAATACTGTACAACATTCTACATATAAATAAAACTTAATTTCTTGTAGTAATGGACTACTCCACAGTTGCAAACATGAGATTAAGCAAAGCACGAAGAAAAAGTGCTTTATACTTATATGTATGTATTTGTACATCTGAAAGTTTTCTGTAATGGTGAGTTATGAGTTTCATTATATTGTTTTCTTAAACTCCAGATTTGAATGTGAATTTTTAATTTAAGTGCAATTTTATAAATTTTTCGCTTTTATTATTTGAAATCATGGTTATTTTGTTAGAAATACTAATCACATCAAAATATACCAAGTACGCTACTAACAGTTGTATGCATTCATTTCTGCTATGTATTTTCTAGTGGTGCTTTTTTCTAAAACAAGATTTTGATTTTAAAAACCCCTTTGCATGCATATAAGAATTCAGTTATATTAATATATATCACAGGTGGAAAAAACTCCAAAATTTTTGGGCACTAGATGTTTTTCCTTAGTAGACAGAACATTTTTTCTAGAGATATGATCAGTCTAATCAGAAACCACACATACAGAATTGTGTCCAACAGTCAAAATTAATGTATTATTTCTTAGATATTATTCAATAATTCAGTATGACATCTAGTGGCATTGGGTCATTATGGGCATCCAGGGATACCCCTGCACGAAAATGAGGAGAAAATTGTTTCTTCTTTTAATCAGAAAAATTATGAAAGAAAATTTGTATTAGTAGCCGGTCCTCAGATTTTCTGAATGCAAATTTGAGACATTACAATATTTGAATAACTGGGTAACACATTACAGACTTCCATATCCGTTTACTAGAGTGTGCAGAATCATGGCCACTGCTGAATACCACTTACATAGGAGAGGCGACTGCAGTCAAATCATCGCCTTGTCGAAGCTTCAGAGAATAGTAAATAATGAGCAGATGTGCGCTGAACTGTGCATGCATAAAATTGTCTTTCGGGGCTGGTCGTCTTTCTGTTTAACAGCAGCAATTTTGCTTTCGTGTTGTCCCGCAGTGAGCAGCTAATTTTCATTTGTGTAGTTAAAGCTGTTAGGTTTGCTTATGTAAGTAAAATGAACAAAGTGGACATTTTAGTGGAATACCCTTTTAGTTTATTAAGGGATGAAGAAAAAAAAAAAAAAACCTGTTAAAGACTTGGGCCTAAAGATTAAAATTGGTGATTTTTTCGAGTGGCCATTGGCCAGTGGGTGGACAAAATCTAGTGGCCACTTTCCTTACGGCTATTTCGTGTTGTATACGCATTTTGTCACTGAACTGAATACCTTTAATTTATTTAGATATAGTTAAATTTACGCTTAGTAGTTACAAGGGCAGACTGTCTATTTTCCAGTGCAATTAAATGAATAAATATAATCTTAAAAGTTATATTTTTCTTCAACCACATCAACCAAATTTTCAAGACAGTTTTTATTGGAAAGATAATTTAATCATTTTTATTTGGTCTCTCGCTATGTTCACAAAAAGAAAAAAAAAATCTCTCAATCTCTCCACCATAAATTGATAGCAGTGGATGGGTCAAAATTTTCAAGCAGTACTTACTTTTGCTTACTTTATTTAATTTGCTGTATTTTCTAAAGTCATTATTTGCATGAGCATTGTCTTGTCATCAAGAACATTGCCCACAATGCTTGCATTCTCTTAACTTCTGCATTGCTTGGCATAACAGTCGGCAATATTGAGTATTTCATCAATTTGTGCTATGACCTTCATGTACTAAAAATTGCTTGTTTTTAGTTTCTCTAGCAGTTTTTAGTGAGTTATTGATGGTCAAAAATGTTCAGACACGTTTCGAAGCTGCTTCCATTCTGCTAAATTTTTCTTTTCATTCCATTTTTTTTTTTTTTTTTTTTTTGGTTTCTTGGTGTCAAAATGAAAACTGGCTGTATAGTTGTATAGTTTTCAAAAATGAATTTCATATCTCATAGCAGAATCATTTTGTGGTACAGCTGAGATTGGGAGAAATGTGATACCAACCTGGTCACTTTATTTTACAGACTCGCAATGATTCCTGACCTCTAACAGAAAATATTCAGTAATTTCCTGGATTGTTCTAATAAATATTACATTAAAAACATTGATAAACCTTTCACAAGTGTTGAAAAAATAGTCATGACGAAATAAGAACACTTGCAGAGTATCCTGATTCCATCAGATTCTGTCTGGTTTTCGAACCCAGCGTCATTTTTTTTTTTTTTTTTTTTTTTTTTTTTTGAAAAACGTTCAGTTTAGGTAGAATTTTAATGATTTGTCATTTTTTCTGTTTGCCCACCCCAGACCTTCCAAATGCTACGAATTCTTCACAGTCGCTACGGAAATCGTCGATCGCTGCGGAGTACGGGAAGCATCGAATATCCTACGGAAATAAAAAATCTGGTTGTCGTTTTTTTCCCCCCTTCAGAAAACGTTTTGGTAGAATTTTAATGATTTGTCATTTTTTCCTGTTTGCCCACCTCAGATCTCCCAAATGCTACGAATTCTCCATAGTCACTACGGAAATCGTCGATCGTTACGGAATACGGGAAACATCAAATATACTACGGAAATAAAAAATTTATGAAATAATGTTATTCAATCATTTGTTCAAAGTTTATTTTCATGTTTTCAAAATTATAACATTCATCAAACATTTTTGGGACTGTTTATTGGATGTTTTTAATGTCGCGACGTTTGTCCGATATAATTTGAGCATCTTTCATGCCGTTCATCGCCTGAAAATGATTGTTTTAGCACGGATGAAAATGTTCTGTAGTTTTCTAAATTCCAAATTTTTCTTACCCCAAGATGCACTTTCTTTTCACTTTTCGGTTATATTCTTATGTTATATATTTTCTGATTATGTTTCTCGTTTTTAATAGCTTCAGTAATAGTGAAAAAGAACACCTTCGTATTTTAAAATTTTTTTCTAGTGAAGCACAGTTTTTGTTATTTCTAACAGCCTATTCTTCGAAACCAAATCAATACGGAAAGTTTTTTTTTTCCCCCGCTTTTATAAAGCTAAATTAAATTTCAAAATCGGTACTTTACTTATTCCGCCTGTGATGGAATCGGCCTTTTCCGTGACCCGTAAAAATGACTATTGCGGCAGAATGAACAATACAGTACTTATTTTTGATATATAATTTCGCTAAAAAACTTGTGTTTACCCATTCCTTAGTAACATTTTACTGTATTAAGGGGCAGACAAGAGTTTTTTTTATGTTGTTTAAAGCCAACTCCACACGTGCAAAGGAAATGCGACTCTGCGTGGAATGAAAGACGGCACGCGGCGCGGAAAGCGAAGTCCCGATTTTCTACCTTTTAATTTCTTTTTGTAAACAAGAGAGAAAATGCTTGCCCATTTTATTTGATGATAAGCAAGAAGTGCCTAAACAATGGAAAATCGTGCATTTTCAGAGAAACCAAACTTTAAAAAACGAGCTGCTGAAGACGAGTTGTGATGCCACAGTTCCATCTAATTCCCGATATGGTTACTTTGTGCACCAACTTAAGTGGAAAAACAAACAGCCACCCCGTTTTTGAAGAGTGAATCTATAAATAGATCGTGCCCATTTTTTTGCAGAGGAAAGGGCTGTTTTTCACCGCGCACGATTTGTATGATTTGAAAATACATTTCGTATAACAGGAGCGTTTTAAAAATGCAAATTAATTCTTTAACAATGACAAAAGGCAAATTTTTGAGCGTGGCGACTAAAGTTAATTTTTTCTACTGGACATTTTATTTTCTCCAGTCGCCACGTGGCGAGTGGCGACCGCTAATTTTAATCTTTACTTGGGCCCACATTGACCAAATATTTGCTTGGTGCAAAAACATAAGAATCCGTCTAAAACTCTACTTTGAAGTGTGTGAAAACTTGCTTACGTATTACAATGGGGAAAGAATGGCTAAATGCCTTAACTGTTTTATCTGTTGAAGAAAAATTCATTTCAGAAATTGACAACTTCAAAACAAAAGTTATTCGTGCAAAAAAACAGAGCACATTTTCTTTGTAAGTGAAATAAAGCAAAAACCTAAACCATAATCAACACAGCAATCCAACATCTCTGAATTGACTGTATTTACTGTTTCTCACATAATATCAATGGCGTCAGAAAACTTGAAAATTTCATTGCCCTGAAGTGGAAATTGAGCCTGCATCTCCCGATTTTTGTTCAAACATGCCATCCGTTACACCATCCAGGATGACCAAGTCCCAAGTATCGTATTAAGAGTATCTGAGTTTTTCTGATGTCATTGATATTACATGAGAAACAATAAATACAGTCAATTTGAAGATGCCGGACTGCTGTGTTGATTATAGTGATGTATTTTCCACGTATTATGAGAAGAATGTTTCTTCCACACTATATACCTGAAAAACCTAAGCTTTTATTTTATGTTATATAGCACTACACATAAATAAAATTCCTACCTCATTCTACATGGTTAAGTATGATTTCAGTAGGTGGCATTTGGAAACCTCACACAATTCACCAAAATTGTGTTTCACAGTATGGAAGAAGGTTATGAACAATTTTAAAAATATTTCTTCTTCTTCCAACCCTTTTTATAGCCAATCGTGGCTATAGGTTTCCCTCATCTCTTTCCAAATGTTCCTGTCTTGGTTTTGTCTATGTCATAGCTTTCCTACAATTTTGTTTGTATCATCCATCCATCTTTCATCTGTTCTTCCTACTCTTCCATTTCCTTTATATGGTCTCCATACTGTTACCATTTTTGTCCATCTATTATTTTCTTTTCTTGATATATGGCCAGCCCATTTTCATTTTAGATTGATTATCTTTTCACCTATGTCTAAAAATTTTGTTCTAGGGATCTTATATCTTTATTCTTTACTTTATCTTGAAGTCTTATATTTTAGTAGAAATCTTTCCATTTTACATTGTGTTTAGTATAGCTATTCTAATAATGTAGAAAGGGTGCCCACTGAGATCAATAAAAATGCTGTAAAATATTTTCTTGGTTGAATAATATCTTCTGCCCCCTCATTGCACTTGAAATTTCGAAATTTGGGTAAAACTTTGGCACTTTTCACCTGTTATAGTAAAAACGTTTGTTTTCCGAGATTTCTCTCATGGCCAAGCATCAGTTGAATGTGGATTTTCCATAATATAAGAGAATGCTTACAACTGAATGTTCATGCATGGGCCTTGAAACAATTACTAGATTAAGACCAATTAAAGATGCAGTACAGAACAGAGCTGCTGTTTCAGTGTTATCAAGCTGGGTCCTAGGGCCCACAGATTTTTAAAAAGTGGGTACTTTGTGAGATATTCTGGGTCCTTTTAAAAAATAAAAAAAATCTAGAGATAATGAATGTTTATATTTGCATAAGCAAATGAAAAATAAATGTATTGTACATTATTTGACACTTCAATTTACACTCATTGAAAGCAATCTTTAAAAAAAAAATCAAGTACTGACAGTATTAAATTTGATCATTTTCAACTAAATTTTATCATAATGGAACTACACAAAGATGATGAATTTTAAGTCAGCCCAGAACACCAGAGTGGTTTTTATTTTTCAAAACACAGGAACTGTGTAATAACTACTCTTGAAAAGATTTTTTTTACTTTTAACAAACAATCATTGAAATAGATGTACAACTTTTAGTACAGTATAATCGTCCACAGTGCTTGCTCTCATTAAATGTAAGTTTGTTTGTTTTTCAAATTTTAAATTTAAGCTGTTCCAATATTGATTAAAAGAGCTGAAAGGTTTAATAAATTAATCAGGGCATTTGTATATTTATATAATCTTATATGGTATATTTTCATAATCTTGAGGGATGATGCATTACTGGCTGTTTTCATCCTTTTCCTAATCCTCACGAATTTGACTTTTGCCAAATGGCATGTTAAAAAAATCCGAAATAAAATGTGGGTCCCAAAGGATGTGTAGACTTTGTAATCATGGGCCCTTTATTTCATTCTTGGGTAATTTACACACTACAGCGCGTCAGTGGCAGCGCTGCAGAATAATGCTTGTGATGTGCAAGTGACTCAAGAAATGGTGAAGTTCTATTGTGAAGCATAAGGTTCAGAAAGTTGGTGAGAAAAATGTTGAAGTATGCACAACAGAAAAAAACAACTGCACCACCAAAATGTTGTAAGACAGACTCAGAAAAGGCACTAAAAATTTAAGAGATGATGTTGCATCAGCACACTCAATGATTGAATAAGGCAGTCATCACCTAGAAATGTGTCTAAACCGAAAGTGTTTGAAGACATTGCAGTAGCTCATGCCTTGATCTACTGCAATGTGCTGCTCTCTTTAAATGGGAAGGAGACTTGTTGGAAGACGACCCTCATGAGGGATGCTCATTGCAGGTGACCGCAGAGGAAATGTGCCAGAAAGTCTTGATAGAGGCTGGCAATAAGAGACTGAAGTTAGCTGAACAAAAATAAGGTGCTATATGTTAACTACTGTAGCCAATTGGCAAATAATGGCCAAAATGGTGTGCAGCAAAATAATTTATGCTGTAAAAAGTTTACTCAATTATATTTTCAAAATAGTTTTTTCATTTAGAATTCAAAATGGCATTTTTTATTTGTCATTACATATTGAGTATAAAAGAAAGTATCACTTTACTCCTTTATATTAATTGCGTATCTGTTTCCTATATTTTTATAGGACGTTATCCTATATTCTATCAGATGTCTATTGCCACCCCTGTAAACACTGTAAATGCGCACATTACTCTGCTGCGTTCATGGATAACTTTTTCTGTACTCAAATGCACGCACATCACTTTTCGCTAGGAGAACTTTGCTTCCCCTCAAACACTTCCGCCGCTGCAGTGGAGGCGGCGGGGTAGGAGGGGGGTGAAGGGGTCTAGTAGCCATCAGTGTCCTTACTTGCTCGTGTTTCTCTTTTGGGTGAAGGTCAATAACCTACTCTGCTGGACATCTCCCTCTGTTCCAACGACATGAACTTTTTCTCATATTTGCCTGCTGCCTCCAATCAGCAGTTCAAAGATTTCTATTTCACAAAGATCTCCAGCATACTCAAATGTACCTTCAAGCATCCAGATTTCTTCACAGCAGTACCTTAGTGCATTTGTTTTGATGACTTGTCCTAATTCAAGGGAATCACTCCATTCTTCCAAAGTGTAGCAGCCCCCTTTTTAGGTCTTCTTTTCTCAGACCCAAACCAGCAACTGAAATTTCTTTCTTCTCTTCAGCGTCAAGTGCTGTGATCTTGCGTACAGACCAGACCACACAGACCGAGCAGTGGTACTTAAAATACACTTAACCAATGAGCAAATTTATAGTTATTCACTAACCTTTGCCTCCTTTTCCCTTAAGTCCTGAAGAGTGGCTTTTAATGCCTTGCTTCGAGCTGCCTCCTGATGTTTAGTCTTTATGTCACCTATGACTGGCATTACAACGATTTACGACTTAAAATCACGAATAGCTGAGACCATACAAACCGCATGAGATGCCTTCTTATTTCTTCCTCTTTCACAGAACAATACTATTTCTGCTCTTTTGATTTTCAACCTAGACAAAGCTTCAAAATTAATTAATGCCTAATTAATTCAATATGTGTACCACACCTATTAATTCCTGAATTAATGGGGGTATATTGTAACAATACAGCATTCGAATTACCCAGTGGTCTGCTGGCCATTGCCAGTAAAACTTTCATTGGACCACTGATGGCCAGTAATTTTTTTTTTTTTCCTAATTAGCCAGAAGTTAAAAAATGAATTTCTGCATTATTTTTTTATGGACCAGTGGGCATTTTAGTAGATCAGTGATTTGCAAATTCTTGTTGTCCACTGGGCAAGTAGAAGACTTATTTCTAATTCTAACACTGTGATATATATATATATATATATATATAGGGATGTAAGGTCAGGTGATGCGTAACATCACAGCCTCTCCTTGACAAATGTCAACCCCGCCTTCTCGTGGTGCATCCTGTTCCCACTAAAGGGGCTCTGACGACCGCCAATAGCGGTATAACTATACCATCGGGATTAGAGGAAATGCTATCCCACACTCACCAACCCGCTTGGCCAGCGTGGTGAGTTATGGCCAAACCCTCCAAAATGATTCCACAACTTAAATCTTGGCCCTCAGTCTCCGGCAGCTGGAATGTACCTGGCCAAGGCAGCGGCCAGTGCGACATGAAGGCAGAGGGTGCTAAGAATCCCCGGAGGACCGGACTAGGCTGCCATCTGATGCTGACCTTGGCTACGTACAATGGACGCTCCCTATCTTCTGATTCAAGGCTTCTTGAATTGGAAGAGGAACTACAAAGGATCAAGTGGGACATCGTGGGGCTAAGTGAGGTAAGGAGAAAAGGAGAAGATCTCATTGAACTGAAAAGTGGACATCTCTTCTACTATTGTGGGACAGATACTGGCAGAACTAGTGGTGTTGGATTTATAATAAACAAGAAACTGAAGGATAAAGTTGTAGAAGTTGAAAGTTCCTCTGACAGAGCTGCACGACTTGTTATCCAACTCTCGAAAAGATACCAGGCTCAGATTATTCAAACTTATGCACCCACCACAAGTCATCCTGAAGAAGAAATTGAAGAATTTTATGAGGAAATTTGTCATCTAAATAATAAAGGTAAGCAGCACTTGAAAATAATTATGGGAGATTTCAATGCAAAAATAGGGCAACGGCAACAGAATGAAACTTCAGTGGGTAAATTCGGTCCAGCAACAGAAACCAGCGTGGAAATACTCTCGTTGAGTTTGCAGAGGCAGAAGGGTTTTTCATCTTGAACTCCTTCTTCAAGAAAAAGCCACACAGGAAATGAACATGGAGACATCCAAATGGGACGACAAGTGAAATTGATTTTATTATGTGTAACAAAAAATTCGTCATAGAAGACTGCAGTGTGCTAAACAAGTTCAACACAGGTAGTGACCATAGATTGGTGAGATGTAAGATGCACCTCAACACTAAACTTGAACGTGGCAAGCTCATAAGACAAACAAAATCTATTGACATAACCAACCTTAAAAAACACCATAATACCTTCAAGTTGGAACTGAAGAACAGGTTCTCTGCTTTAGAAGGCCTAACATCGGAAGAAGTGGACATCTCTGAAGTTAACAGAAAAGTAACCAAAGCTCTTATGCAAACAGCAACAAAATTAGCTGGGTCTAAGAACAAGTTGCATGTAAATAAATTATCAGGAAAAACGAAAATGTTGATGCAAGAAAGAAGAGAGATGAGGACAACTAAAGAAGATGTGACTTCCAAAGTGGAATATATAGAGCTATGCAAGACAGTAAGAAAAAGTATCACTGAAGACGTAAGAAAATTCAACTGTGAACTAGTGAGGAAAGCAATTGAAAACAACCAAAGCCTAAAGATAGCAAAGGGACATCTCAGTAAGGGAAGAAAACAGATTATGGCACTGAGAAAAGAAGATGGTTCTGTAACAAGAAATAGAGGCGAAATTTTGACAAGAGTGAAAGATTTCTACTCCAAATTATATGAAAGGGATGATACATGCACTCCAGACATCATGAAAGATACCAGTACCAGAGTTCCTCCAGTCCTTCCAGCAGAAGTTGCACATGCAATCAAGAACATGAAGCGGGGAAAAGCTCCAGGAGAAGATGGAATTACTGTAGACATCATACAAGAAGCAAGTGGAGAAATCGAAACAGTACTCGCCCAAATTTTCACTCGATGCCTTAATGAAGGAAAGATTCCTGAGGATTGGAACACCGCTACAATGATCCTGCTACATAAGAAAGGTGACATTGAGGATCTCGGAAACTACAGACCTATCAGCCTCCTATCAGTAGTTTATAAAATCTTCACTAAAGTTCTTTCACACCGCTTGAAGGTAACACTGGACATGGCTCAACCGAGAGAACAAGCTGGATTCAGGAGTGGCTACAGCACAATAGATCATATCCATGTGCTGAGAGAACTAATTGAAAGAGCGAGGGAATATGAACTTCCATTGTGCATGGCTTTTATCGATTATGAAAAAGCCTTTGATTCGGTGAAACCATCAGCAGTTGCAATGGCTCTGAAATCCTGCGGTATTGAAGATGCATACATTAATATTATTAATAACATCTATGAAAATGCAAGTGCAAAGATTCGGCTGTTTGAAAATACAACACACATAAAAATTGGAAAAGGAGTGAGACAAGGTGACACCATATCTCCGAAGCTCTTTAATGCCACATTGGAAAATGTCTTTCAATCACTGAACTGGGAAAACAAGGGGATAAAGATTAATGGAGATTATCTAACCCACCTTCGTTTTGCTGATGACATAGTCATTTTTGCAACTACCCCATCAGAGCTACAGAGTATGATCCAGGAACTTGCTGACAAGAGTAAAGAAGTGGGATTAAAAATGAACTTTCAGAAGACAAAAGTGATGTACAATGCTTTTACAAGAAATGAAGATTTATCGATTGATGGAGAAAAGCTGGAGATAACAGACACGTACGTTTATCTTGGACAGCAGATATCAAGTGAGGGTCACATTGGTGAAGAAATTAATCGGCGTACAAAACTTGCCTGGAGAGCTTTTGGAAGAAACAGCATAATTTTCAAGAGCAATATGCCATTATGTCTTAAAAGAAAAGTGTTTGATCAATGCATCCTTCCAGTGCTTACGTATGGTGCAGAGACGTGGACCTTAGCTAAAAGAGACATACAAAGGCTGCAGACAACTCAAAGAAGCATGGAGAGGTGCATGCTTGGTGTAACCAGGAGAGATAAGAAGAGGAACACGTGGATCCGAAAAATGACAAGAGTGGAAGACATCATGATCAGAGTTAAATCCCTGAAATGGCAATGGGCTGGACATACTGCCAGAAGAACAGACCATCGATGGACAGCCGAAATTTTAGATTAGATTCCAAGGGACAGGAAAAGACCCAGAAGAAGACCACATGGAAGATGGGTGGATGAAATTCGAAAGTATGCGGGAGTGACATGGAGGAGACTGGCACAAGACAGACCGTTGTGGAGGAAACTTGGGGAGACCTTCGTCCAGCAGTGGATTGATAATGGTTGACAATGATGATGATGATGATATATATATATATATATATATATATATATATGGGATGTAAGGTCAGGTGATGCGTAACATCACAGCCTCTCCTTGACAAATGTCAACCCCGCCTTCTCGTGGTGCATCCTGTTCCCACTAAAGGGGCTCTGACGACCGCCCATAGCGGTATAACTATACCATCGGGATCAGAGGAAATGCTATCCCACACTCACCAACCCGCTTGGCCAGCGTGGTGAGTTATGGCCAAACCCCTCCAAAATGATTCCACAACTTAAATCTTGGCCCTCAGTCTCCGGCAGCTGGAATGTACCTGGCCATGGCAGCGGCCAGTGCGACATGAAGGCAGAGGGTGCTAAGAATCCCCGGAGGACCGGACTAGGCTGCCATCTGATGCTGACCTTGGCTACTTACAATGGACGCTCCCTATCTTCTGATTCAAGGCTTCTTGAATTGGAAGAGGAACTACAAAGGATCAAGTGGGACATCGTGGGGCTAAGTGAGGTAAGGAGAAAAGGAGAAGATCTCATCGAACTGAAAAGTGGACATCTCTTCTACTATCGTGGGACAGATACTGGCAGAACTAGTGGTGTTGGATTTATAATAAACAAGAAACTGAAGGATAAAGTTGTAGAAGTTGAAAGTTCCTCTGACAGAGCTGCACGACTTGTTATCCAACTCTCGAAAAGATACCAGGCGCAGATTATTCAAACTTATGCACCCACCACAAGTCATCCTGAAGAAGAAATTGAAGAATTTTATGAGGAAATTTGTCATCTAAATAATAAAGGTAAGCAGCACTTGAAAATAATTATGGGAGATTTCAATGCAAAAATAGGGCAACGGCAACAGAATGAAACTTCGGTAGGTAAATTCGGTCATGACAACAGAAACCAGCGTGGAAATACTCTTGTTGAGTTTGCAGAGGCAGAAGGGTTTTTCATCTTGAACTCCTTCTTCAAGAAAAAGCCACACAGGAAATGGACATGGAGACATCCAAATGGGACGACAAGTGAAATTGATTTTATTATGTGTAACAAAAAATTCGTCATAGAAGACTGCAGTGTGCTAAACAAGTTCAACACAGGTAGTGACCATAGATTGGTGAGATGTAAGATGCACCTCAACACTAAACTTGAACGTGGCAAGCTCATAGGACAAACAAAATCTATTGACATAACCAACCTTAAAAAACACCATAATACCTTCAAGTTAGAACTGAAGAATAGGTTCTCTGCTTTAGAAGGCCTAACATCGGAAGAAGTGGACATCTCTGAAGTTAACAGAAAAGTAACCAAAGCTCTTATGGAAACAGCAACAAAATTAGCTGGGTCTAAGAACAAGTTGCATGTGAACAAATTATCAGGAAAAACCAAAATGTTGATGCAAAAAAGAAGAGAGATGAGGACAACTAAAGAAGATGTGACTTCCAAAGTGGAATATATAGAGCTATGCAAGACAGTAAGAAAAAGTATCACTGAAGACGTAAGGAAATTCAACTGTGAACTAGTGAGGAAAGCAATTGAAAACAACCAAAGCCTAAAGATAGCAAAGGGACATCTCAGTAAGGGAAGAAAACAGATTATGGCACTGAGAAAAGAAGATGGTTCTGTAACAAGAAATAGAGGCGAAATTTTGACAAGAGTGAAAGATTTCTACTCCAAATTATATGAAAGGGATGATATATGCACTCCAGACATCATGAAAGATACCAGTACCAGAGTTCCTCCAGTCCTTCCAGCAGAAGTTGCACATGCAATCAAGAACATGAAGCGAGGAAAAGCTCCAGGAGAAGATGGAATTACTGTAGACATCATACAAGAAGCAAGTGGAGAAATCGAAACAGTACTCGCCCAAATTTTCACTCGATGCCTTAATGAAGGAAAGATTCCTGAGGATTGGAACACCGCTACAATGATCCTGCTACATAAGAAAGGTGACATTGAGGATCTCGGAAACTACAGACCTATCAGCCTCCTATCAGTAGTTTATAAAATCTTCACTAAAGTTCTTTCACACCGCTTGAAGGTAACACTGGACATGGCTCAACCGAGAGAACAAGCTGGATTCAGGAGTGGCTACAGCACAATAGATCATATCCACGTGCTGAGAGAACTAATTGAAAGAAGCGAGGGAATATGAACTTCCATTGTGCATGGCTTTTATCGATTATGAAAAAGCCTTTGATTCGGTGAAACCATCAGCAGTTACAATGGCTCTGAAAACCTGCGGTATTGAAGATGCATACATTAATATTATTAATAACATCTACGAAAATGCAAGTGCAAAGATTAGGCTGTTTGAAAATACAACACACGTAAAAATTGGAAAGGGAGTGAGACAAGGTGACACCATATCTCCGAAGCTCTTTAATGCCACATTGGAGGGTGTTTTTCAGTCACTGAGCTGGGAAAACAAAGGGATAAAGATTAATGGAGATTATCTAACCCACCTTCGTTTTGCTGATGACGTAGTCATTTTTGCAACTACCTCATCAGAGCTGCAGAGTATGATCCAGGAACTTGCTGACAAGAGTAAAGAAGTGGGATTAAAAATGAACTTTCAGAAGACAAAAGTGATGTTCAATGCTTTTACAAGAAATGAAGATTTATCGATTGATGGAGAAAAGCTGGAGATAACAGACACGTACGTTTATCTTGGACAGCAGATATCAAGTGAGGGTCACATTGATGAAGAAATTAATTGGCGTACAAAACTTGCCTGGAGAGCTTTTGGAAGAAACAGCATAATTTTCAAGAGCAATATGCCATTATGTCTTAAAAGAAAAGTGTTTGATCAATGCATCCTTCCAGTGCTTACGTATGGTGCGGAGACGTGGACCTTAACTAAAAGAGACATACAAAGGCTGCAGACAACTCAAAGAAGCATGGAGAGGTGCATGCTTGGTGTAACCAGGAGAGATAAGAAGAGGAACTCGTGGATCCGAAAAATGACAAGAGTGGAAGACATCATGATCAGAGTTAAATCCCTGAAATGGCAATGGGCTGGACATACTGCCAGAAGGACAGATCATCGATGGACAGCTGAAATTTTAGATTGGATTCCAAGGGACAGGAAAAGACCCAGAAAAAGACCACATGGGAGATGGGTGGATGAAATTCGAAAGTATGCAGGTGTGACATGGAGGAGACTGGCACAAGACAGACCGTTGTGGAGGAAACTTGGGGAGACCTTCGTCCAGCAGTGGATTGATAATGGTTGACAATGATGATGATGATGATATATATATATATATATACTTCAGAGCAGAGCCGAAAACATAAGTACAAACTCGAGAATTCAAACCGAAAGTTGCAAAATAACCTGAAGATCAAAATGCGCAACGCAGCAGTTATGAAAATTCAGAACTCACATTCTATTAAGAAGAGACAGAAGCAAAGCAAAAAAAAATTTTTGCTTCAGTCTCTTCTTAATAGAATATATATATATATATATATAGAGAGAGAGAGATGTAAGGTCAGGTGATGCGTAACATCACAGCCTCTCCTTGACAAATTTCAACCCCGCCTTCTCGTGGTACATCCTGTTCCCACTAAAGGGGCTCTGACGACCGCCAATAGCGGTATAACTATACCATCGGGATTAGAGGAAATGCTATCCCACACTCACCAACCCGCTTGGCCAGCGGGGTGAGTTATGGCCAAACCCCTCCAAAATGACTCCACAACTTAAATCTTGGCCCTCAGTCTCCGACAGCTGGAATGTACCTGGCCAAGGCAGCGGCCAGTGCGACATGAAGGCAGAGGGTGCTAAGAATCCCCGGAGAACCGGACTAGGCTGCCATCTGATGCTGACCTTTGCTACGTATAACGGATGCTCCCTATCTTCTGATTCAAGGCTTCTTGAATTGGAAGAGGAACTACAAAGGATCAAGTGGGACATCGTCGGGCTAAGTGAGGTAAGGAGAAAAGGAGATCTCATTGAACTGAAAAGTGGATATCTCTTCTACTATCGTGGGACAGATACTGGCAGAACGAGTGGTGTTGGATTTATAATAAACAAGAAACTGAAGGATAAAGTTGTAGAAGTTGAAAGTTCCTCTGACAGAGCTGCACGACTCGTTATCCAACTCTCGAGAAGATACCAGGCTCAGATTATTCAAACTTATGCACCAGCACAAGCCATGCTGAAGAGGAAATTGAAGAATTTTATCAGGAAATTCGTCATCTAAATAATAAAGGTAAGCAGCACTTGAAGATAATTATGGGAGATTTCAATGCAAAATAGGGCAACGGCAACAGAATGAAACTTCAGTAGGTAAATTCGGTCACGGCAACAGAAACCAGCGTGGAAATACTCTCGTAGAGTTTGCAGAGGCAGAAGGGTTTTTCATCTTGAACTCCTTTTTCAAGAAAAAGCCACACAGGAAATGGACATGGAGACATCCAAATGGGACGACAAGTGAAATTGATTTTATTATGTGTAACAAAAAATTCGTCATAGAAGACTGCAGTGTGCTAAACAAGTTCAACACAGGCAGTGACCATAGATTGGTGAGATGTAAGATGCACCTCAACACTAAACTCGAATGTAGCAAGCTCATAAGACAAACAAAATGTATTGACATAACCAACCTTAAAAAACACCATAATACCTTCAAATTGGAACTGAAGAACAGGTTCTCTGCTTTAGAAGGCCTAACATCGGAAGAAGTGGATATTTCTGAGGTTAACAGAAAAGTAACCAAAGCTCTTATGGAAACAGCAACAAAATTAGCTGGGTCTAAGAACAAAATTGCATGTGAACAAATTATCAGGAAAAACCAAAATGTTGATGCAAAAAAGAAGAGTGATGAGGACAACTAAAGAAGATGTGACTTCCAAAGTGGAATATATAGAGCTATGCAAGACAGTACGAAAAAGTATCACTGAAGACATAAGGAAATTCAACTGTGAACTAGTAAGGAAAGCAATTTAAAACAACCAAAGCCTAAAGATAGCAAAGGTACATCTCAGTAAGGGAAAAAAAACAGATTATGGCACTGAGAAGAGAAGATGGTTCTGTAACAAGAAATAGAGGCGAAATTTTGACAAGAGTGAAAGATTTCTACTCCAAATTATATGAAAGGGATGATACATGTACTCCAGACATCATGAAAGGTACCAGTACCAGAGTTCTTCCAGTCCTTCCAGCAGAAGTTGCACATGCAATCAAGAACATGAAGCGGGGAAAAGCTCCAGGAGAAGATGGAATTACTGTAGACATCATACAAGAAGCAAGTGGAGAAATCGAAACAGTACTTGCCCAAATTTTCACTCGATGCCTTAATGAAGGGAAAATTCCTGAGGATTGGAACAACGCTACAATGATCTTGCTACATAAAAAAGGTGACATTGAGGATCTCAGGAACTACAGACCTATCAGCCTCCTATCAGTGGTTTATAAAATCTTCACTAAAGTTCTTTCACACCGCTTGAAGGTGACACTGGACATGGCTCAACCGAGAGAACAAGCTGGATTCAGGAGTGGCTACAGCACAATAGATCATATCCACGTACTGAGAGAACTAATTAAAAGAGCGAGGGAATATGAACTTCCATTGTGCATGGCTTTTATCGATTATGAAAAAGCCTTTGATTCGGTGAAACCATCAGCAGTTGCAATGGCTCTGAAATCTTGCAGTATTGAAGATGCATACATTAATATTATTAATAACATCTATGAAAATGCAAGTGCAAAGATTCGGCTGTTTGAAAATACAACACACATAAAAATTGGAAAAGGAGTGAGACAAGGTGACACCATATCTCCGAAGCTCTTTAATGCCACATTGGAAAATGTCTTTCAATCACTGAACTGGGAAAACAAAGGGATAAAGATTAATGGAGATTATCTAACCCACCTTTGTTTTGCTGATGACATAGTCATTTTTGCAACTACCCCATCAGAGCTACAGAGTATGATCCAGGAACTTGCTGACAAGAGTAAAGAAGTGGGATTAAAAATGAACTTTCAGAAGACAAAAGTGATGTACAATGCTTTTACAAGAAATGAAGATTTATCGATTGATGGAGAAAAGCTGGAGATAACAGACACGTACGTTTATCTTGGACAGCAGATATCAAGTGAGGGTCACATTGATGAAGAAATTAATCGGCGTACAAAACTTGCCTGGAGAGCTTTTGGAAGAAACAGCATAATTTTCAAGAGCAATATGCCATTATGTCTTAAAAGAAAAGTGTTTGATCAATGCATCCTTCCAGTGCTTACGTATGGTGCAGAGACGTGGACCTTAGCTAAAAGAGACATACAAAGGCTGCAGACAACTCAAAGTAGCATGGAGAGGTGCATGCTTGGTGTAACCAGGAGAGATAAGAAGAGGAACACGTGGATCCGAAAAATGACAAGAGTGGAAGACATCATGATCAGAGTTAAATCCCTGAAATGGCAATGGGCTGGACATACTGCCAGAAGGACAGACCATCGATGGACAGCCGAAATTTTAGATTGGATTCCAAGGGACAGGAAAAGACCCAGAAGAAGACCACATGGAAGATGGGTGGATGAAATTCGAAAGTATGCGGGAGTGACATGGAGGAGACTGGCACAAGACAGACCGTTGTGGAGGAAACTTGGGGAGACCTTCGTCCAGCAGTGGATTGATAATGGTTGACAATGATGATGATGATATATATATATATATATATATATATATATTCTATAAAGAAGATACCTAAGCAAAAAAATACATATAATTTTGACTCACACCTAGTACAACATAGAAAAGGTTATGTATCCACCTGTGTGAGTAAAAGGAGAAAAGATAAAAAAATAATAAAATAAAACAACTGAATGTAGAAGGTGTCGAGAATACTGAGCCTTGGCTTTATCAAGGACCAGCAAAAACTCTGCATTTTCTCACTTCCACAAAGACCTAGTTGGAAATGGGTTTCTGCAAGGCCATAGATGCAAGTAACATTCCCACCTAAAATAGTTTAAAAAATATATATAATTCATGTCCTCCGTAGAGTTGCATGACCTAGCACTAGTTAACAATTTCGCTTGCATCCATTAACCTTCCTGGCCCGACCCATGCTCTTCATCTGTTACTATTAAACAGAGAGAAGAAGATAAAAGAGAACTCAAGCTGTGAGAGTGACATAATAATTAGAAATGATTTTCAACCATAACGAAATTCCAAGTTCGTTTGAGAGAGAATTTAAACCTGAAAATCAATGCAAAAGAAATCCAAATTTTACATTGCAATTAAAAAAGGAAATGTTAATTTTTAACGAACAGATTTTTGAAAGAAAACTTGAGTCTAAAACCCCCTACTCTACAACTTATGACAGCACGAAAACGAGAATAAGTTAAAGATAATAATTAACCAAAGAAAACTTTGTGAAAGTTATATACCTTAAACAGTTAGTTGCAATATGTACAAAGTATTTCAGCAGTGCTTTAAGTGCATAATTAATTAGTTATTAAGAACTTAACTACTTTGAAAAAACAGCGCATAGAAAAGGAACAAGCTTAGCCATCTTCTGTTCCTAGGTACCCCAAAAGACGCTCAAAGTTACAAAGAAAAGAAAGAGTTAAAACCCGCAAAAATGTTAACAGACAAACCAATGCCAAAAGCTGAAAAGCTAAAAAACGACAGAGAAAAAGTACATGAAGTACAAACATTGAACTTATAAAACCTAGAACCTAAAACAAGGAAGAGAGCTTACCTCTTGTGTGGAAGTGAGAAAATGCAGAGTTTTTGCTGGTCCTTGATAAAGCCAAGGCTCAGTATTCTCGACACCTTCTACATTCAGTTGTTTTATTTTATTATTTTTTTATCTTTTCTCCTTTTACTCACACAGGTAGATACATAACCTTTTCTATGTTGTACTAGGTGTGAGTCAAAATTATATGTATTTTTTTGCTTAGGTATCTTCTTTATAGAATGTGAATTCTGAATTTTCAAAACTGCTGCGTTGCGCGTTTTGATTTTCAGGTTATTTTGCAACCTTCGTTTTAAATTCTAAAGTTTTTCCTTAGTCTATATATATATACACACACACACAAACACAGAGCTAGAAAAAAAAATGCCCAGCTGGGCATGTGCAGAAATTATTTACCTGCCCAGGTAGTAAAAGCTGGATGCCCAGGTTCGGATTTGTTAAGTTAAAAAATATGATGGACTTGTTTTGCATTTCTGCTTTAAGGGTCTGTATTCAAAATGTTCAATGCATGAGGCATGTATCTCAAGTTTTAAGATGATGCTGGAATTGGTATGAAATTGTGTGATGATGAAATTTGTATTTGAGAAATTTAGTGATTTTGCCATGTTCCTTTTGTTTAAATTTTCATCTTTTGTCACTAAACACAGGAGGCTAGTTCCATCACAGGCATGCATCTCGTCACTGACTATTTGGAGCAAAACTACGTATAGTTCCAATTTCTGGACCTAGAGCATAATATAATTAAATAAGTGATATTCTTCTATCCTTTGCACTCTGTAAAAAAAATAAAAAAGAATTTAAAAAATACAACTTCTGGTAATTTGCAATAAAATGAAATTTGAAACATGACATGCAATGACTGTCTTTTTTCTTGTGTAGTAGAAAATTCTATTCAAAACTAAGTTTTTATTTTTAAATTTAGTTGCTCGGACTGGGTAACTAGATTGTTTTTTTCTTTACCTGCCCAGGAGAATAATTTACATGCCCAGGGCATCTTGGGCACGGTATTTTTCAAGCCCTGTATATATATATAAGAATTAAAAAAAAAAAAAAAAAAAAAAAAGACATGGGGCACAATATTTTATGGTTTGCCCCAGGTCCCGAAATGCCTGGTTACATCTCATCCATATTGTACTTTTAAGTTCTACAAAATTGTTACAAGGCTGTGAATCTTTATATATCGATGACTTTGAATCATTTAAAACTGAGATACAATAATTTCATAAGTGGCAGTTAAAATGATTATGATTGGTGAAAATCCTCCAAATATATGGCGTCAGTAAATAAATAAATACATTGCTTTTTCCACGTTCCAGAAACACATAGCAACCGAAAAATTGTTTTCAGCCGCTGCCGTGGAATTGAACCACGGAACTCTCGATAACTAGCTGAGTGCGTTAACTTTACACCATGGTGGCCAACAATCCACGGTGCTATGTGTATTTTTAAGTCAGCTTCTGACATCATAAATCCGTAAGATGGGCTCAGCTACTGAGACGTCTCCACCGTGGTGTAAAGTTAACACGCTCGGCTAGTTATCGAGAGTTCCGTGGTTCAATACCACGGCGGCGGCTGAAAACAACTTTTCAGTTGCTATGTGTTTCTGGAATGTGGAAAGAGTGATGTATTTATTTATGATTATGATTAATAAATAGACCATCTAAAAACAAGAATCAGTTATATGAAAAGTGAACATTTTCGTAATTTTTTACCTGGCATTTTCTTTAACAGTGCTGAATTTTTTCTGACTTTTTCAGGGAAATATAGGCTTTTTGCCATTCATTACAAGATATTAAAGATAATGAGGACAAATTTGATGATGTGGTATATATTTTACTTTGATATGTTAACAAAACCAGCATTTTTTTTTTAAATTCCTGACATCCTATTAGTTGCAAACAACTAAGGTTCATACCAGAAACTTTTCTTTAAATCCAAGGTAAGGCACTATTGTGATTATTTACTCTGATTCATCTATCTTCTGCAGAACTGATGATTTTAAATTAGTAATGAATGACTGTTCTCAACCTACACCACTCACCAGAGTAATTAAGCACCTCTTTCTCTCTCTCTCTCCCAAAATTAATTGATATTGCTGTGATATTTATGTAATATAATTTAAAAAATTAAGACATATGATTTGCTCTTAGGAACTATGTTGCTGTAGAAGATTCTGTCCTATTGCTTAGAAGATATCACTCAAAGAAAAAATGTGATAGTTCATTGTGAAATCTCAACACACAAACTGAAGTCATATATTTTTTTTAATCAGTAGGTAAGTGTTTCTTTGTGTGTGTGTGTGTGTGTGTGTGTGTGTGTGTGTGTGTGGTTAAACCTTACATTGTTTAATCTTTTCAAAAATATATGGAGTGACACCAGGCACAATGCTACAAGTTTGCTAGGGTGGTTGTCAGCCCACCCTTTAGCCCCTTCCCCTCCAAAATATTTAAGCTGTTACAGACCTGCCAACTGTTATGATTTTTATCGTATTTAGTACAATAAATCATGCTGCAGTATGCTAATACGATTTTGCAGCCAAAAATACGATTTTTTTTAAATAGTCATGTTTTCCCCATTTTTCCCCTTTTCAGACAGAAGCCTTGTAGCAGAATCAAGGCGACGGGCGATGTACGTCACAGATTTATTTTTGTCCTGCAGACAAAAACATCCCCAGAACCTTATTAAACCATCTTGCAGACTCCCTATCATAGATGCAAGTTTTTCGCTTTTCAAAATTTCCGAAAACGGAAGTTAGGCGTAGTGAGGATTTCTTCTGTAATCATAATTTTTTTCTTGCGACGGACGATGTACGTCGCAGAATTATTTTGTACTCATCCCCATCGTAGATTTATTTTGTACTCATTCCCGTAGAAGAATCGTGGCGACGTACATTGCATGTTTATTTTGTACTCATCCCCGTAGCAGAATCGCGGCGACGGCCGACGTACATCGCAGATTTATTTTGTACTCATCCCCGTAGAAGAATCGCGGCGGCGTACATCACAGGCTTATTTTGTACTCATCCCCATAGAAGAATCGCGGCGGCGTACATCACAGGCTTATTTTGTACTCATCCCCGTAGCAGAATCGTGGCAATGGCTGATGTACATCGTAGATTTATTTTGTACCCACCCCTGTAGAAGAATCGCGGCGACTGCTGGCGTACATTGCAGATTCATTTTCTACTACTCCTCATAGCAGAATCGCGGCAGTGGTCGATGCACATCGCAGATTTATTTTGGTCTTGCAGACAAAAACGATATCCCCAGAACCCGATTAAACCATCTTGCAGACCTCCTAAGAGCAAGTTTTCCACCTCTCAAAATTTCCGAAAACAGAAGTTGGGCGGAGTGAGAATTTCTCCCTTAATCGTAATTTGTTTTCTAATAATTAACGACATAAAAGTGTTTGCTGATTAGATTTAATTAGTTTCTCGATAAAATTTTGATGTAGGGAAAAAATCCCTACATTCTTATCATCAAGAATTTATATAGCTGAAATAGGCTCAAAAAATTATCAGCATGCGTCGTGTTACAATTTTTCTATCTGAATGTTACGTTTTTAGTTCTGAGAGGTTGGCAGGTCTGCTGTTAAAACACATGGCAAGTGCAACCACCTAATATTTTAGGTTACTTGGATAAACATACACCGTAAGTCCGTAAAGTTCCTGGAATTATTATTATTTTTTTTTTTTTTTTTGACATACTATGTGCACCATCTTGGGCAGCACATGAAGTATTTTCCATGAATCCTCAGTCAGTGATTGTAATTTTTTTCACCCAGTTCCGCTTTGACTGCGGTGAGCAGTACATGTGTTCTTATTATTATCAATACCTACATTAACTGTAGTTATCCTACTGTTACGTTCATAATGTTGAAATAGTGGTCGCCTGAAGAGTACACTTTAGGGCAGGGCCTGTTTTACTACATGTAAGGCCCAGGGCATAAAACATTTCCGGAGCCCCCTCCTTATTCTCTATCGACCAAATAATAGTCACTGTGGGCAGAGTAGCAGAATGTAGACATATGTGCGTATGCTGATAGTTTCCAAATCATTAGCAGGTTTGCTGATAGTTTTTGCATGTAGATTAAAAAAATAAAAATGTTAGGTCTGTATACAAAAATTAAAACACTTACTCAACGCTTTACTCAGATTAATATTCTTAATTCTATTTCAACTGAAGAACTTAATTATTTTTTGCATCTTCCAAGTTCTTTTGTTTTTATAGACATTTCTGGCCTCTAGATTTTATCAAGGCCTGTTCTCAGTGTATACGAACTGTATTAAAAGTTTTGTTTACGCAGAATTTAAATTTTATTGCCAGGTTCCTCTTTCAGTTGCCAATTAAATAAAAATAATTTCCTTATGCATTTTGTAAGTCCAGTATTTTTGAATTAACATGTTGAAAATGATATTTATAATTTTTGAAGGGCCATCGATAGAACTGTTTTTCTGGATATAAAAACTTTCTTTAATTAATCTCTTGTTTTTATAAGGTTCGTAGTTCCAATATTTTAATATTTTGCCATAAAAGTTCATTTTACACACATTGCTGCACATTCAATTGGAATGTACTTATTTTGTCTTCATCGGAATCTGTAATGTTCTAATAATTATTTGTTTTTTTAATTTTCCTTTAAATTATCTTATTGTATTGTTATCATGGTTTGCGGGTTTGCAGCGAGTTTTCTGTTTCAATAGCTGTGTACGCAGATACATTTTATTTTTATACAACTCTGGCTGTGCGGGGACAACTGGTTGATCAGTTGTTTGTGGTGTTAATGACCCCATAGATTCTAACTATAACAATATATCTATGACAAAATGGATGGACATCTTAATTTTAGTGAATATTGTGGTCTTGCAATGTACTGATTCTTGCATCTAGAACATGAGAACAATGCATCCTACAAAAAATGTGAACTAAAACAAGAAAAAAAAAAAATCCAGGGTGATCTCCACTGGACTTTCTCATAAATAGAGATGTGAAGCTGCATAAAAAAGTGCTATGGGAACTCCTACTTCCAGCTTCCTGGTTTCTACCAAGATCAAATCAGCACATCATGATCAATATATCAGAAAACTGCAAAACATAAAATTTTGTGTTGATGGGGAAGAGTCTAAGTTATACAAAAAAACAAAAAAAAAAAAACAAAAAAAACAACATAATAATCTGAAAAGCTGAGGGGAACACCTAGTACCGGTTCAATTTTTGGTAAATGTGTACTTCAGCGTCCTAAATTATTTGGTCAGAAAAGTTGTAAAATTAAAAAAAAGAAAAGCATATTAAAGATGTTTACCGAAAAACTTACTTCCAAGTAGTCCAAGTAGGATGAGTAAACACACACTGCGGTGACGACCTGAAGCTTTGCATCGTTGAAAGGAAGGTTTGCTGTGGCGGGGAATTCATGGGCAGAAGAATACAACAGGAATCAGGTATGCTCTTGTCAGGAAAGAGTAACAGAATATACTGCTACGCTAAAGAATGTAATTTCTGTCTCGGGTTTTTAAAGAAACATGCACAGATTGTCTTCGTTCTTTGGCATGTAATTCCGTGATACGAAATAGTAAGTATGCACATGCCTTTCTTGTTTCTAGAAAAGCATTAGAGTAGGTGTCGCATTATCTCCAACGGAAGTTAGATGGCACGCCGCAAAGTGAAAGTTTGATTACTAAATAATAAAAAAGCTTCCATGGAGAAATGAGTTCATACATTCAGCATAAAAGAATCCCATGCGAAAAAATCAAGAAACTGTCCGATTGCGATTTCAAGAACTGACACCGAAATTAACTATTTTCTGTAGTGTAGCACTATACTCTTTCCTGGCAACTGCGTGCCCAGTTCCTGTTGTACTATTCCGCACGTGAATATCATGGTTGCAGTGATCCTTCCTTTCAACGGAGCACAGCTTCATGTCATCGCTGCAATGTCTGCTGACTCATCATACTTGGAGTTCAAGTTTTTTGGTAAACATCTTTAATATTCATTCTAACGATGAAATTTTTTCACCATTTCCCCTTAAATTGCATATTTTAGAATCTGTACGTCACACTTTTTCGAAATTTTACAACTTTTCTGACCAAATAATTTAGGACGCTAAACTACACATTGACCCAATTTTTACCAAAATCTAATGAGCACATAATAACATGAATGTATAAATTGTCCAGTGTCAAACAAAACTGACAATACGATGACAAAGTGCTGTGTTTGGGCACCAGAACTTTTTATTTGTAATGACTCATTTACTATTCTTTATTTTTAGAAATGAATAAAAAGAATTGAAAATTTATCTCCTATATCAGGACGAAACAGTTAGGTTAAATATTTTTCTTTTACATTTCCTAGATGCAAAGTCATGTGTTAGAGAATCATAATTTAAAGACTGTGTCACATTACTCTCCAAAGAAAGCAGAGCTAATGATGCCAGTTTCGTTTGTCGCATGGTTGATCGTAAGGGATTTTTCAGTCTTTTCAGCAAAGAAAATGATATCTCACTTGTACAATTCACCTCTATTGTTACCCACTATTGTGGTGCCACAGACCTCTTTAAGAGCTGTGTTGTCACTGCTGCTAAAGAGGTCTGTGGCACCACAATAGTGGGTAACAATAGAGGTGATGCTTGGTGGAATAGTGAGATTGATGAGGCAGTAAAGAAAAAGAAGGAAGCCTATTTGGGGATGTTGCAAGGTAGAGTCTCTGTGGATGAATATCGCTGTAAGAAGCGTGAAGCTGCTAAGCTGGTTTGCCACAGCAAGGCAAAAGATAGGAAGGAGAAAGTGGAAAGGCATGAACTGGCTTTTGGAAAGATAGAAAGTCCTTCTGGAAGTACAGGAGACTCAGGAAAAATAGGGGAAACAAAGTTGTAAGTTGTGTGAAGAATGAGATTGGGGAAATGATATGAGAGCCCAATGAGTTAAGTGAGAGATGGGGTGAATACTTCTGTGAGTTATTAGATCAGGAGAGCAAAAATGATTCTGAAACAGATGCAGATGATGTCACAATGAGGGATGAAAGCACAGGAGGGATCTCAAGAGAAGAAGTGTGTAAAGCTCTAAAATCTCTTCAAAATGGTAAGGCTCTGGGAGTGGATGGCATAACTGCAGAGATGTTGAAGTGTGGTGGTGACTCTATAATTGACTGGTTAACTGAAATTTTCCACTTGTGCTGGGAGTTAGGAATGGTCCCACGGGATTGGAAGGATGCTATTATTGTTCCCTTGTATAAGGGAAAAGGTGATCAGACTGAATGCAAGAACTATCGTGGTATTAGCCTACTGAGTGTGCCAGGGAAAGTGTTTGGTAAGGTTGTTATTGAAAAAGTACGGGGTCTTACATCATTGAAAGTGTGGGATGTTCAGAGTGGTTTTATGCCTGGTAAAGGCTGCACTAACCAGATTTTTGCATTACGCACGATGATTGAAAAGTATCTGGCTGTTGGGAAGAAAGTTTTTACTGCCTTCATAGATTTAGAGAAAGCTTACGATGGAGTGAATAGGACACTTTTGTGGAAGGTATTGAATGAATATGGTGTTACTGGGAATCTACTTAATAGTGTAAAAGCCATGTATGCTGGCAGTAGAGCTTGTGTACGAGTGAATGGTGTTTTATCAAAATGGTTGTCCATTGGTGCAGGAGTTAGACAAGGTTGTGTAATGTCACCATGGCTGTTTAATATATTTATGGATGCATGCATGCGTGATGCCAAAATAGATAATAGTGGTTTATGTCTTGGTGATATCCGTGTGTGCAGATTGCTGTATGCTGATAACACTGTCCTGTTGGCAGAGAGCAAAAGTGAGTTGCAGAGTATGTTGACTCGGATGCACGAAGTTTGCATGAAATTCAAACTGAGTATAAATAAGGGAAAAACCAAAGTTATGGTGTTTGAGAGAGGAACGGGTAGCACTGAATGTAATGTAAGTATAAATGGCACTGTGATTGACCAGGTGAGTGAGTTTGTGTATTTAGGAAGCATGTTTGACAGAGAGAACAAGTTGGATGGTGAAATCAGTAGGCGAGTGAATTCTTCTTTGAAAGTCATAGCTGCTCTGGGAGGTTTTCACAGGAATGATGGGTTCTCTAGAGAGTCTCGCATGGCTGTGTATGAAACAGTAATTGTTTCTACTCTGATGTATGGCAGTGAAACCTGGGTACTGCAGAAGAAGCATAGGAGTTGTTTGTGTGCTGGAGAAATGCGTTACTTACGTGGGGTTTGTGGCAAGACACGATCCGATTGTGTGAGGAATGGAGATGTATTGCAGTTGTGTGATGTGAAGCAAAACGTTGTTAGCAAGGTGGAGACCAATATGCTTCAGTGGTTTGGCCATGTTGAAAGAATGAGTGATGAAATGCTTACTAAGAAAATCTTTTCAGCCCAAGTGGCAGGAAGGAAGGGCAGAGGAAGGCCTAGGAAGACATGGGTGGATCAGATTCAGGAGTGTCTGCATGAGAAAAAGATTATGAGTATGAAGTATAAAAGATCTTGTGTACGGCGTGTAATGGATATTAGTGAAGCACGAGTTGTATGTCAAGATCGCTGTAAATGGAGAAGTTTGATATGACAACAATAAGTAAAAAATACCTGGAAGTTTGTATTTCTTTTTGGAGCTAACCTCTGAATCTCAGAGAACAACTTAGTGATATGTATGTATGTATATTTTCATAAGCACTTTTTCTGCTTGAAAGCTGAGTAACTAAAGCATCACAAAGCACATAATGAACCTGAGTTCTAAATATATCCTTTGCACTGAGTTCTATATATGTTCACTGTTACATTCATCTAGGTGTTTATTCTTGGGCACTTTCTTTCTTTGGGGATCTTGACCACGATATTGCACATTTTCAGACACTAATGTTTTAGCTTCCTCTTCATAGACTTTAAAAATTTTCCTCACATACGGAATGAATTCAATTAACGACTGGAAAATTTTTGGTACTTCAGAAATATTTCCTTTTGGATTCTGGCAAGTTTGATTTGCACAGATTAATCTCTGAAGTATTGTGTCCCAAACTACTGTGCTGATCGATATTTCCATTGTTCGCATTTTCTTCAGCAGTGATTTTGCTTCATCTCTTGTCTGTGGAGAATCATCTACATTTTCTGACAGAAATACTAAAACTTTCTCTATTTCACAATAATTTTCCCTCACTGATCGCGTAGCTGCAGCATCTGCACACCATCTGGTAACTGACCGACTCTTCAGTGCGAGTGATGAATTTCCATGTGCTTCCTGGACTTTCTCCTGAAGCATCTTCCAACAGTGAGTTGATGCAGAAAAAAAGTATAGAGTTTTGCAAAAATGTGAAAAAAGAAAGAACTTTACCACAACTATCTATGCTATTCACGCCAACTAAATTTAAAGTGTGAGCAGAACATGGCACATATTCCGCTAGTGGATTGATTTCCCTAATGCGTGTTTGAACACCAGAATACTTCCCAGACATGTTGCTGGCATTGTCATAGCTTTGGCCTCTGACATTCATAATATCCAGGCCAGCCTCCTGTAGAAAAGATATCATGGTATTTGTAATGTTTTCTGCAGTATGTCCATGGAATGGAATAAATGTCAAAAACTGTTCTTTTGCTTCACAATCTTTGTTGACATACCTTATGATAAAAGCCAGCTGATCTATGTGTTTAATGTCTGGAGTAGAGTCAACTATGACAGAAAAATATTTTGACATTTTTATTTCATCAGTGATGGGCTTAAAAACACGTACAGCCATTCATTCAACAAATTCATCCACACATGTTGAAGATAAGTACCTGGTGTTACCACTTCCTGGATTCCCAAAATTTTCCAAGTGTTGAGCTAAGAATGGATCAAATTCTGCAATTGATTCTAAGCAGCCCAGGAAATTTCCATTTTGAACTGATCCTATTGTTTCATCATCACCATATATTAGCAACCCACGAACTGAGAGATACTTAATTGTTGCAACAACTCTGTGCAAAACATCTTGCCAGTACTTTAATTCATTCCGATACTGCATAACTATCTGTCGGCAGTCAATGCGTGCAGAAGCATTCATGCGTGATGAATAGTCACATACTGCTTGCCTTTGTATGTGTGAATTTTCATGCTCTGTAAGATGTTCACTTGCATGCTTCCAGTCAGAAAAACCCATGGATCCTAATGCTGTAGTGCTCCTAGCATACAATTTGCATATCCAGCAGAATAGTAAACAAGTTGATGGGGATAAAAGAAGCCAGTCGCATTTTACCTTCTCATTATTTTTTATTCTGAAAAAATTACCTTCTGTTAGGAAACGTTTTTTACCACAGATATCCTTCCTTGTGAATGCCAGCAACTTCAAATCTTGGACTGGTGGATTGTTCAAAAAGCATTCACACATTTCTTCTGTAATTTCTCCCCATAAGGCAGGATCCACTGCATTCATTGTGGAACTTGTGCTCTCTTTATTAGATGAATTCAAAAGATTTCCCAAATTAGGAGCATATGTGATGTTAGATGATTCTGAAGTCAGATTACTGGCTTCCAAAAACAAATTACACTCAAGAGACTCAACAGTAGTAAAATTAGAGGAATGTGTAGGACTTTTGGGACCAGGTGAAATATCCAATTTTTTAATGGCAAAACGTTCAATGCTACCATGCTGCAGGTCATCATCCTTCAGTTTCAGTTGTTTTGCTTTCTGTTTAGCACTGTCGGATAAATATGTTCGTTTTGACATAATTTAACTGTTAAATATTTCAAATTAAATATATTGTTACAGCTAAATAAATTTGATTTTATATAAAATTAACATATATCCAACATTCCATCAGACTACAAGAAACGCAACGCAAAATACAACCAAGCCATCGCGTTTGCAGTTACATTTATGACAACGACAAGCTGTGTGCAGGAAGTTGAAGGATCAGTTGAGTTTAGGTGCGTTCGGAGAAGCAAGAAAAGGTCACGCGAATCAATGAAAGCGATTTTCCTTCTCAATGGCCACTTGAAGGTTATTAAACCACTGAAACTCATTAATGGCCACGTGTTTACGTGAAACTCGAAACCCAAACTCACTGCATTCAAGTACCACATTTATAAACACATGACTCATGAGCATGCAAAAGTAAAAAAATAAATTTTAAATATACACACACAAAATTCCCATTAACTAAGTACACATTTAATTCAAATTTGGAGACCCTGGGCACATGCCCCGTGCGCCCTCCCGTAAATCAGGGCCTGCTTTAGGGTTAAGTATCTCAGTAGTACTCACCCATGTGTGGTTGATAAGCTTCACAAACACTCTGGATGCATAGACGGTAAAATGTAGCACAATGTATAAGTAAATCGGTTCATGTCTTCCTCATCATGACAGTTGGAAATATTGCCAAAAAACAGGAATTTCTTTACAAGGTGTATGTACAAAGTGAAAATGAAGTGCGAAGTTATAGATGAATACTTAAAATTTCGTAAAAATGGAACAAGAGAACCTAAATAAAATGAAATGAACAAACTATGCCAACTAAAAGCTCATGATATCATTTAAAAATAAATAATGAAGATTTTCAACAAAAAATGAATGTAGCTATTGACGAACCGAAAATACAGAAGATTAATAAGGACCCCACAGACAGGATCTTATGCCAACTGGCTGTAATAACAAATCATAGTGATTTACCGCAATGCATTAAGAATAAAGCTTATCCTCCAGTGGGGGCTAGAATACATACAATTTTTGGCAAAATAAAAACACACAAAAACGACTTTCCTATAAGAATCATTGTAAATAAAAATACCTCTCCTACTGTCAACTTAGAAAAGGCATTATATCACTATCTTAAGCCATTCTTTAATAAACATCAATATAGTATTTACAGTTCTACAAAAGTTATAGAGGAAATAAAATAGGTAGATATTCATAATTACACTATGTATAGCATGGATATAGTTGCCTTGTATCCAAATACATTTACCAAAGAAGCAAGTGAAATAATCAACAGTCGACTGCTATTGGAAAATCATGAAGATAAAGAATGAAAGAGCATTATTTCTACATTGGAATTTGTAACTAATAATAATTATTTCACCTTTAATAATAGTATTTACAAACAAACTTATGGGGCACCCATGAGTTCTCCCCTTTCGGGCCTTCTGGCTGAAGTAATACTACAAAATATTAAATTGCAATTATTTATACAACCAAACACAGCCTTACCCATTTTGTATAAACAATATGTAGATGACATTCTAATCTTCTGGACACATTCTGATGTTGGCTTTGAAGAATTCATTAAAACATTTAATATCTACTATACAACAATTAAAACTACAATAATGAAATCCACTTTCTTGATATTAAAATAAATACGTAGAAATAACTCTGATATTGAATATACCATATATAGAAAGCCATTTTATATTCCTGCTATAATTCCTTTTGAATCTTCACACCCATGGAAATATAGGAAAGCAGCTTTTGACTATTATATAAAACGAGCAATAACACATACATCATCTATTGATATTGAAAATAAAGAAATACAATGGATAAAGAAAATTGCTGTAAACTTTGGATATAGTGCAAGATTGGTAGATTCTATATATAAAAATATAAAAAATCAGCAAGAAAAATCCAGTATGAAGAATAAAGAACTAAATACATATAAACCATTTCCTTTTATGCCTTCTTTAAGTGATGTACTTAAAAGAGAATTCAAAAACAACAATATACAACTTGCAGAAACAGTCATAGATAAAGGGAAAATATTAACTTGCAATAATAATGTTTCTATTTTAGATATATCTGGCATATATATAATACCAACTATGAATAATGACAATATTCAAGAAAAAATATACATAGGAAGTACCAGGAGATGCTACCTTACAAGACTGAATGAACATTTATATAACTGGAAAATGAAGGATAATAAAACATCTTTGATACAGTATTGTGTGGATAACAATTTGCAGCCAGACTGGGAAAATGCTGAAATTATTTTATCTTATAAAACTTGTAAACAAATTTTAAATGCAGAAGCTTTAACCTTCAAAAAATTTAAAGACAAATGCTGTAATATTAATCCACCAGTTGAAATACCTTTTGCATGGAGATACTTACTTGATAATGAAAATAAGAAAGATAAAACTAAAAGAAATAAGCATAATTACAACAACAATAGAATTGATAGTATAACAATAGATGGCGACACAGATCAACGCAAGGAGGACCGAAGCGAGCACAACAGCGACGATTACGTATGTGACACGGGCCATGATGGGCAGAGTGCATGCACAAGCACAGTCTCATTTGAGCTGCAGAGACCAAGTAGTTAGAACTCCATAACATTCCATTGATAAAGACACGAGCAACTGTCGAAACATGTATGAAAGGTAGTGGTTCTGGTGGTGAGGATTCTTCAGTTGCGTTCAAATATTCTGGATTTCAATTTTAAATGATATCATGAGCTTTTAGTTGGCATAGTTTGCTCATTTCATCCTATTTAGGTTCTCTTGTTCTATTTTTATGAAATTTTAAGTATTCATCTATAACTTCACACTTCATTTTCACTTTGTACATATTATACCTTGTAAAGAAATTCCTGTTTTTTGGCAATGTTTCCACCTGTCATGATGAGGAAGAGGTGAACCGATTTACCTATATAGTGTGCTATATTTTACCGTCTAAGCATCCAAAGTGTTTGTGGAGCTTATCAACCAAAAATGGGTGAGTACTACTGAGATATATACTTAGATACTTAATCCTAAATTGTCCTCTTCAGGCGACCACTGCATCAACATTATGAACGTGTGTAACAGTAGAATAACTACAGTTAATGTAGTAATGTTAATAATAAGTAAGTAATATATCTTTTTGAACTCTATATCTAATGTGTTTTTCATGCTGGAATTTTGAAAAGGCCAACATTAAGTTCTGCTTTAAATGTGACAAATCTGCATCAGAAATGTACAAATTGATGAAACAAACATGCAATGATGAATGTTTATCTCAGTCCAGGGTGTATGAATGGTATGCATGTTTTTGTGATGGTCATTGGAGGACAATGAAAGGAGCGGATGACCTTCAACAAGCAACATTGATTAAAATGTGCAGTCTGTTCACGAACTGCTGGCTATGGATCATTGATTAACATGTCGGATGATAATCGAACTGAATATTAGTAAGACAGCATTATTTGTGATGTTCTTGGCAAGTGGAAGATATGCGCTAAGTTCGTCCACCACTTTCTCACTTCAGAGCAGAGTGAGCTTCAAGTGACTGCTTCGCAAACCTTCGTGGAAATGGTGAATGACGACCTAGAATTTCTCAGCAACATAATAACTGGTGATGAATCATGGTTTTTTGAGTATGACCCATCCACGAAACTACAAACTAGCGAATGGTGAAGTTTGGGAAAGCCAGAATCAAAGAAGGTGAAGACTGTAAAGTCAAAAATCAAAATGATACTCATTGTGTTCTTAAATTCTTGTGGGATTATCCAGCGTTAATTTGTGCCTGAAGTCAATGGCTTATTCTACAAGGAAGTCATGGATTGTCTTCTCAATGGAATTTGGTGAGTTAGGCCAGATTTGCATTGAAGTGAATAGTCCTCCATGCCAATGCTCCTTTGCACATCTTGGCCATTGTTACCCAGTTTCTGGCTGAAAACCAGGTGACAACAATCATGCACCTCCTTCCTACTCACCGGATCTAGCCCAGGCAGACTTTTTTCTGTTCCCCAAACTCAAAGCACCAGCGAAAGGAATACGATATGGGTATATTCCAGACATTCGAAGGACAGTAACAACATACCTGAAGAATATCCCAGAAAATGACTTGTGCTCAATATCTTGACACAAACGACTCCTGTGTCATTTTTGCAGTTCCCAGGTTTCACTTTACATTAGAGCAAGAACAATTTTACTTTCATAAACAGCCAGTGGGGTCTTTTTCAAGAACCCATCACTCCTGTAAAATATGCCTAAAGCAGCTATGACTTTCAAAGCTGAACTCACTTGCTTACTGATTTCATCATGTAATCTGTTTTCTCTGTTAAACATGCTTCCTAAATGCACAAATTTGTTCACTTGCTCTAATTGTGTACCATTTACACTGGCCTTGCATTCAGTACTAACAGTTCCTTACTGAAAATCCATAACTTTTCCCCTTATTTATACTCCGCTTGAATTTCATACAAACTTCATACATCAGAGACAATATACTCTACAATTTACTGATGCTTTGCCAACAGGACTGTGTCATCAGCATACAGCAAACTGCACACGTGGATATTGCCAGATCATAAATCAGGTAACAGAGGTGATGCTTGGTAGAACAGTGAGATTAAAGAAGCAGTTAAATTAAAGAAGGAAGCATATTTGGGGATGTTGCAAGGTAGAGTTTCTGAGGATGAATATCACTGTAATAAGTGTGAAGCAGCCAAGCTGGTTCACCAGAGTAAGGCAAAAGATAGGAAAGAAAAAGGCATGAATCGGCTTTTTTGGGTAGTTAGAGAATCTTTCTGGAAGTACATAAGACATAAGAAAAATAGGAAAATTAAAATTCTAAGTTGTGTGAAGAATAGGATCAGAGACATGATATGGGAGCTCAATGAGTTAAGTGAAAGATGAGGTGAATACTTCTGTGAGTTATTAGAGCATGAAAGCAAAGATGATTCTATGGCAGAAGCAGCTGATGTCACAGTGAGAGATGGAAGTACAGCAGGGATCTCAAGAGAAGAGGTGTGTAAAGCTCTAAAATCTCTTCAGAATGGTAAGGCTCTGGGAGTGGATGGCATAACTGCTGAGATGCTAAAATATGGTGGTGACTGTAATTGATTGGTTAACTGAAATTTGCCTGTTGTGCTGGGAGTTAGGAATAGCCCCTCAAGATTGGAAGGATTCTATCATTGTTCCCTTGTATAAGGGAAAGGGTAATCAGACTGAATGCAAAAACTTTCATAGTAACAGTTTGCTGAGTGTGCCAGGGAAAGTATTTGGAAAGATTGTTATTGATAAGGTATAGGGTCTTACATCAGAGAAAGTGTGGGATGTGCAATGGCTTTTTATGCCTGGTAAGGGCTGCACTAACCAAATGTTTGCATTATGTTTGATGATTGAAAAGTATTTGTCTGTTGAATTGGTAAGAAAGTTTTTGCTGCCTTCATTGACTTAGAGAAAGCTTATGATCGAGTAAATAGGACTCCTCTGTGGAAGGTACTGAATGAATATGGTGTTACTGGGATTCTACTTAATAGTGTAAAAGCCATGTATTTTTTCCCAACGGTGTCGGAACACAATTTTTCATTCGCTATGCGTTGTTTATAAAATAACGTGGACAGAGCAATGACATCATCCATTTACATTATCTCCACGTCGTTGATATACACTGGCAGTAGGGCATGTGTACAAGTAAATGGTGTTGTATCAAAATGGTTTTCTATTGGAGCAGGAGTCAGACAGGTTTGTGTAATGTCACCATAGCTGTTTAATATATTTATGGATGCATGCATGCATGCATGCCAAAATGGACACTACTAATTTATGTCTTGGTAATGTCCATGTTTGTAGATTGCTATATGCTGATGACACAGTCCTGTTGGCAGAGAGCAAAAGTGGGTTGCAGAGTATGCTGGCCTGGATGTACAAAGTTTGTATGAATTTCAAACTGAGATAAATAAATATATTTGGGAAGCATGTTTGACAGCGAGAACAAATTAGATGGTGAAATTAGTAGGTGAGTGAACTCTTAATTGAAAGTCATAGCTGCTTTAGGGAGATTTTCACAGGGATGATGGGTTCACAAGAAAGTCCCAAATGACTGTATATGAAAGTCTAATTGTTCCTACTCATGGGGGGTTAAGACACACCCTTATTATGTGTGAGGAATGAAGATGTGCAATGTGAGGCAAAATGTTGCTAGTAAGGTAGGACTAATATTCTTAGGTGGTTTGGCCATGTTGAAAGAATGAGTGATAAGCTGCTTACTAAGAGAATTTATTCAGCCCAAGTGGCAGAAAAGAAAGGTAGAGGAAGGTCAAGGAAATCATGGGGGCACCAGATACAGGAATATCTAAATGATAAAAAGATAATGAGTATGAAGTACAAAAGGTCTTGTGTGTGGCATGTGATGGATGTTAATGAAGCTTGAGCTGTGTGCTGAGATTGCTGTAATTGGAGATGCCTGATATAGCAACAGTGAGTTCTTTCTGTGAGGAGCTACCCTCTGAATATCTGAGAACAGCTTAGTGATATGTGTGTATGTATGTATGTATGTATGTATGTATGTATGTATGTATGTATGTATGTATGTATGTATGTGTGTGTGTGTGTGTGTGTGTGTGTGTGTGTGTGTGTGTGTGTGTGTGTGTGTGTGTGTGTGTGTGTGTGTGTGTGTGTGTGTGTGTGTGTGTGTGTGTGTATTTATGTATGTAAACCAATACTGTCTATTTTGGCATTGCATATACATGCATCCATAAACATGTTGAACAGTCATGGTAACATTACACAACCTTTTCTGACTCCTACACCAAACACACATTCACTTGTACACATGCTCTACTACCAGCATACATAGCCTTCACACTTTCAAGTAGATTCCCACAGTCACACCTTCCACATTATGTCATTATTGATAAGGTACAACATCTTTTGTCAAAATGTGGGATGCACAGAGTGGTTTTATGTCTGGTAAGAGTTGCACTAACCTTTACCAGGTATAAAAAACAACAACTCATTTTTGCATTACATATGATTGAAAATTATCTGTCTGTTGGTAAGTTTTTGTGGCCTTCATAGATTTGGAGAAAACATATGACAAAGTAAATAGAATGAAAGCATATTACTTTGTCATATGTTTTCTCCAAATTTATGAAGGCCACAAAAACTTACCAACAGACAGATAATTTTCAATCATATGTAATGCAAAAATTAGTTTTTTTTTATACTTGGTAAAGGTTAGTGTAACTCTTACCAGACATAAAACCACTCTGTGTATCCCACATTTTGACAAAAGATGTTGTACCTTATCGCTGTAACACACAAGACCTTTTGTACTTCATACTCATTACCTTATCAATAATGACATTTCCAAACACTTTCTGGGGCACTCTCAACATGCTGATACCATGATAGTTCCTACATTCAAGTTGATCACCATTTCCTTTGTACAAAGGGAAAAGGCGAGCAGCCTGAATTAATCATTCCTAAAGCACTACTGACTATTAAATTTCAGTTAATCAATCAATTAGTGAATCACCACCATATTTTAATATATCGACAGCTATATAATCTATTCCTAGAGCCTTACCATTTTGAAGAGATTTTAGAGCTTTACATACCTCTTCCCTTGAGATCCCTCCTGTGCTTGCTTCCTTCTCACACTGTGGCACAATTTGCCTCTTCCTGAAAATCACTTTTGTTTTCATGTTCTAATAACTCACAGAAGTATTCACCCTATCTTCCACTTAACTTATTAGGCTCCCATATCATTTCTTCAATCCTATTCTTTACACAACTTAGAACTTTATTTCCCTGATTTTTCCTGTGTCTTGTGTACTTTCAGAATATTTTCTTATCTTTCCAAAAAGCGAATTCATGCCTTTCTGTCTTATTTTACCTATCTTCTGTTTTACTCTTACAAACCAGCTTCACTGCTTCAGGCTTTTTACAGTGATATTTGTCTTCAGAAACTGTACCTTGCAACCTCCCTAAACATGCTTCCTCCTTTCATTTTGCTTCTTTAATATCACTGTTCTGAAACCAAGCATCATATGTAATGTTACCAATTGTTGCAGTACCACAAACCTCTTCAGCTGTAGCAACAACACAATTTTTGAAATATGCCCACTTCTTTTGCACATTCTTTTCATATAACATCAACTCATTCAGTCATTCCCTGAGAATTTCAGAGTAATGCTGATGTTCTTCAGGAAGCCTTTCAACTTTTATTATTTTCATCACAGAAATCTTCCTATTCCTCTTTCTCCAACCAACATGCAGTTTCACTCTTGACACTAACTGGTAATGATGAGACTTAACAACTGCACCTTTCATCACATGAATGTGAAGTACAAAATATTTCAGTCAATGATCATAACTGATCATAAGCAACAAAATTTATTGCACTTTTCTGTTCCAGAGTACAATTGTCCCATGTATTTGTGTACATATATTTATGTTTGAAGAGAATGTACTAGATACCCCATTCAGTTGATCTTTCATCATCACTCATACTGGAAACATTAACTTACCTAGAATATTGTCAAAAATCTCGTTCTGAACATTACTGTAACACTGAAATCTCCTGCTAGAATAACTATCTCTTTACTACCAAACTGGCTCAAAACAGCTTTTAGCTCATTCAAGAAATCCTCAATTCCTGTTAGTTCAGAAGGAGCATATACCAAAACAATTGCTTTTCTTGGTTTCACTTTCAAATGCACCCACAAAGTTCTCTCACTTATGTAACTGTAGTGAATTCAGTTCTTCATATTTCCACTTAAAATCACACTTACACCAGATCGTTCTCTTACAGCATCCAACACTCCAGACTACACACTCACCATTCCTTTTGCTTCATCTACCCCAATGGTTTTCTTTTCAGTTTCACTGACACATAGCACACCCATAAGGTTATTTTCCTTGGTAACATGGATACGTTACCTCTGCATGAAGATTAAAGTTCTTGGCAACCCACTCTCCCTGCCTTTAATATTTTGCGAAACTGACTCTCAGGAAGTGAAGTGGTTACAAAACAATTGTTTTACTCCAGTGATGAAATGTCCTGAGTCTAAATCTAAAATTCAACTAAAAATTTATTCACAATTCTTTCATGGGCTTGTATGTCTCACCTCAGGATCATGGAGTTACCAAACTGAGCTGGAATTTTGTGTATACTTTGTTACATATCAATCAGAGGGTCTATATGGCTTCAATGCTTGAAATGCCAGTGTCAAGAAACATGCTATTCCTGAAAGACTTTGGAGCCCTCCTGTTCATCTAAATAGCTTCTTTTCTCAAAGAGATAACCTTCCATTTCTCTGCAAAGAGTATTTGTACATCCTACTCATCACCTTGGCTTCCTTGAGGCTATAGCTCAAAATTAGCAGTCGCCAGTCGCCAGCTGGCGATTAAAATTTCAGTTTGGTGACCACATTCTCCCAACATCATTGCATCAGTGGCTACCGAATGTTCGTTGATCGGATCGGACTACTATTGCTTCCAGGGTGACATCAAGCGCTATTTGAAGACATCGTGGCGGCTACTGCGCGAGCGTATTGTGTACAGTGGTTTCAATAATAATTTTTTCGTCTTTGGAATGTTTCTGGTTTCGGAGCATACGCTACGCAATCTGATGGTCGTCGTGTTCCATTTCGTTCTCGTGTCGTTGTGCTGATTGGCGGCTCCACACCTAAAATCGCAAGTGTGCCTTAGTCACGCAGCCAACACCTAAGTCATAGATGACGCTTCAAACGGCGTGCACTATTTCCAATAGGAGTTGCGCTGCTTACCTTGTAGTCGCTTCGCTTCTGGTAGCTTTACTTTCAGCGATGTGGAAGAAACGTGGCATACCATAGGATGTCATAAATCTTGTTACAACGGAACATTGGAGGACGTGTGAAAAGAGAGACTATGAGTTTGAGCAAAAGTGCATGTGGCAGAAAGAAGAAGTCAAGTAACATTTCAGCTTTGGGAAATGTCCCAAAGATAACGAAGTATTTCGTGATTCCTGAATGCAAGTAAGTAACATTTCTCTCTATATAATTATTTTCATGATATTGTCTGTTTTATTTGTGTTTATTTGTATTATAGAATAGGGGTGGCGGAATCACAACTCAGTTTTTGGTGTCGCGTTTCTTTATTCACATTATGGGCCCAAAAATCCCCTCCCCCCTCCTCCGTCAGTCGCTATTTTCCATTAGGCATAAACATTTTTCTTCCAAAATTTTACTTTCCATTTTAACTATCTGTAATTTCTATAAAAAAAATTAGCTTTTACATCAATATGATTGGGAAAGCACGTGTTTCGTCAAGTCGTCAACTATGTTATTGGTAAACACAACTTTTAATGATTAAAAATTTCCATGGTGGCATCATGGAAATTTCTTCACAAAGCATAAATATTAGTTAATGCTCTTTAGATTACCAAATTAGATGGTGGTATTTAAAGTTACTTTTGTATTATCCAAAAATAATATTATCAGTTGTAAAGGGAAGAAAACAGATTATGGCACTGAGAAAAGAAGATGGTTCTGTAACAAGAAATAGAGGCAAAATTTTGACAAGAGCGAAAGATTTCTACTCCAAATTATATGAAAGGGATGATACATGCACTCCAGACATCATGAAAGATACCAGTACCAGAGTTCCTCCAGTCCTTCCAGCAGAAGTTGCACATGCAATCAAGAACATGAAGCGGGGAAAAGCTCCAGGAGAAGATGGAATTACTGTAGACATCATACAAGAAGCAAGTGGAGAAATCGAAACAGTACTCGCCCAAATTTTCACTCGATGCCTTAATGAAGGAAAGATTCCTGAGGATTGGAACACCGCTACAATGATCCTGCTACATAAGAAAGGTGACATTGAGGATCTCAGAAACTACAGACCTATCAGCCTCCTATCAGTAGTTTATAAAATCTTCACTAAAGTTCTTTCACACCGCTTGAAGGTAACACTGGACATGGCTCAACCGAGAGAACAAGCTGGATTCAGGAGTGGCTACAGCACAATAGATCATATCCACGTACTGAGAGAACTAATTGAAAGAGCGAGGGAATATGAACTTCCATTGTGCATGGCTTTTATCGATTATGAAAAAGCCTTTGATTCGGTGAAACCATCAGCAGTTACAATGGCTCTGAAAACCTGCGGTATTGAAGATGCATACATTAATATTATTAATAACATCTATGAAAATGCAAGTGCAAAGATTTGGCTGTTTGAAAATACAACACACATAAAAATTGGAAAGGGAGTGAGACAAGGTGACACCATATCTCCGAAGCTCTTTAATGCCACATTGGAGGGTGTTTTTCAGTCGCTGAGCTGGGAAAACAAGGGGATAAAGATTCATGGAGATTATCTAACCCACCTTCGTTTTGCTGATGACGTAGTCATTTTTGCAACTACCCCATCAGAGCTGCAGAGTATGATCCAGGAACTTGCTGACAAGAGTAAAGAAGTGGGATTAAAAATGAACTTTCAGAAGACAAAAGTGATGTTCAATGCTTTTACAAGAAATGAAGATTTATCGATTGATGGAGAAAAGCTGGAGATAACAGACACGTACATTTATCTTGGACAGCAGATATCAAGTGAGGGTCACATTGATGAAGAAATTAATCGGCGTACAAAACTGGCCTGGAGAGCTTTTGGAAGAAACAGCATAATTTTCAAGAGCAATATGCCATTATGTCTTAAAAGAAAAGTGTTTGATCAATGCATCCTTCCAGTACTTACGTATGGTGCAGAGACGTGGACCTTAACAAAAAGAGACATACAAAGGCTGCAGACAACTCAAAGAAGCATGGAGAGGTGCATACTTGGTGTAACCAGGAGAGATAAGAAGAGGAACTCGTGGATCCGAAAAATGACAAGAGTGGAAGACATCATGATCAGAGTTAAATCCCTGAAATGGCAATGGGCTGGACATACTGCCAGAAGAACAGACCATCGATGGACAGCCGAAATTTTAGATTGGATTCCAAGGGACAGGAAAAGACCCAGAAGAAGACCACATGGGAGATGGGTGGATGAAATTCGAAAGTATGCAGGGGTGACATGGAGGAGACTGGCACAAGACAGACCGTTGTGGAGGAAACTTGGGGAGACCTTCGTCCAGCAGTGGATTGATAATGGTTGACAATGATGATGATGATGATGATGATATACTATATCAAAGAAAATATTGTTATACCAAAGATGTTAATTCAAAAACAATGAGCTTCAACATCTCATAAATTTTCATGACTAGCTTCCAGTCTTCCCAATAGCAGAAAATACTTAAAACTGTGAGGTGCACTGCAGAACAAAGAGGACCAGCACAAATTATTATTATTTCATTTTAATAATATCAAAAAGGGGTGGCTGTCCTATCAGGTCGTGGAAAAAAAAATGATTATGAAAATCATGGAGTAGTTGCAAGGTTCAGAGGTTCATGAAAATTTTTAGAAAATTCGTTATTATTTTCTTTTTTCGAGGTCCCCCCCTACACTATTACCTTTCAAAACAGAATGATTACATTAATTCTGTTTGGGAATCTTTTTCCAATTTGGCCAAGTGGCGATAATTCAAGGCAATTTTTTTCGTGTTTTTTTTTTTTTTAATTTATGCCGATTCCGAATTTTAGAATTTTCCTATAGAATATGCAGGCTTTCAGCGAACATTCACTAAAAATAATAAAAAGAAAATGCCTAACTTCTAAAGTTTTCATCAGATTTTGACGAAATTTCACATGGGAGTTTATTTTGACGTGTCTTGGTTGCTGTTAAATTTGCATTCAGTTTTTTTTTAAATTTGGAGAATTTTTTTAAAATAAAAATTTCTCCCAGTTGGACTTTTCCGACGTAGACAGTTGAGCTGTCCACCACCGGCTTTCATCCCCACCGTAACCTCGTTCCTCTATGATGAACCATCAGCCTTGGCGCATTCTTTGTAATCAAAAACCGACGCCCTCACCTTTTTTATAAACTTTTTTTTCTTTTCTGCTGTTCAAGCAGAATAAAAAAGGTGATGGCCGACTTCCGTACAACTCAAATTTTGTGCCATTTCATGCGATTTCCGTACATTTGGAGTAAAATTTTTCAAAAACGTGCGAGTTTCGTACAAGTTAAATAAAATAAACGTTTTCCCCGTACAGGTTGCCAGAATTGGCGATTTAATCCAACATTTTTAGTCGCCACGACGATAAAGTTTATCGCCAGTGGTGACCTGGCGACCGTGAGTCTGATCTTTAAGTTTAAACTGCCCCTCCAATCACCCTGGATTCTCTTCATGAAACTGAACCCAGCCTCACATGCAGAAGTAGATAAGGGAAATATACTGGATATTTCTACTAGTGCCAAAATGTTTTCATAATAATTGTACTTTTCAAGAAACTTTCGCTTCCAGAAAGCAGTTGTTCCTTTTTGTATGTGTCTAAAATATTCCACGCGCGATGCAGTGGCGCTTTACAGTTCACACTAAAACATTCAAAATTTTTTCACTAGCCACTTTTGCTAGAACCTCTTTTTATCACTAACAAAATGCATTTGAATTTGCTACTAACTACTAATCGAAATCAAGTCCTGCTAATAATAAATCATTTTCACTGAGATGTACTGCCAGTGGGTGCATTTTGAGCTTACTTCTGCATGTAATTCATTATCACCATCCTGAATAATGTTTGACATTCTTGGTTGAAAAACTGGAAACAAGACGATGCAAGAATAGTGTGGTAAGCCACACAATATATTTTTATCAGTTCACCTATTGACAGCACTGATGAAAAGCTAATCTGATAGACCTTAAGAAATAGCTGTTAAGAAAAATTTCTGAATCACATTTTCAAGAAATTTTAGTCTAAAAATTTTTTTACTGTGAGAATACATTTATTGATTTCACTGAGTTTGAAGCATCAACTTAGTTATTTAATTCATTTTGAACTGTGTATGAAATGCAGTGATGTATAACACAATTAAAATATTCTTGTAGTATAAAAATAATTTGTTTTTCTGAAAGGAAGGAGACAATGGCTTCCCTGCCGCTCAACAATTTAGAAGAACATCTTGCACGCTTTGCTGCCACAAAAAAGTCTGTGGTACCGAAAACCAATTGTGGAGCCAGGTATGAGACTTTTTGATTGGATATCTCAGTGTTAATTAAATCACCTTAATATTTTTTGTAATTTTTAAATATTTTATTTTGGGATAACTACTATGTCATCTATTTAGTTATATTCTGTGAGTTTTAATGGTCTAGTGTTCAAGAATATTTTAAGGGTTTGTGTGAAACCCAAAAATATTAGCATCCTGAAAAAAGCAGTCACATGCACTATTTCAGTCAGGGGACAGGATGATCAATTTAAAAAAATCATATATACTATACTGTGCAAATTAATTGGGACAAAGTAAAAAATCACTCTTTTTTTCCCAAAACTATGCCTTTATATCATTCTATGCCTTGATGTACACTGATAAATACCTGTATTAGTATGAAGTATGTCCTCCTTTAGCAGAAATGACCTCTTGAATTCGTTTTGGCATTGACTCCACTAATTGAGTGCACATATTTTTGACTTCATAATCGTGGAACCACACTTTTATAGCATTCGTTATCATGCGTTCTTTGGTTATACAGTCCATTTTACCTAAACGTCTCTTCAAAATATTCCACAAGTTTTCTATGGGATTTAAGTCTGGTGAATTTCCATGCCAATCAAGCAAATGAATTTGATTTTTCAGCATGAAATTCTTGACCAATTTCGAATTGTGACATGGGGCCAAGTCATGTTGAAATGTCCCGTCAAAAGTTTGCAAGAATGGAACAATCCTACGTTGTAATATTTCTATGTACTTATCTGAATTCATCATACCTTGAACAGGAACTAAGCTCCCAATGCCATTTGATGTGAAAAAACCCCAAAACATGTTTCAGAGGGTGTTTTGCAGTTTGTTTGACATGCTCAGGTCTTAAGGGTTCACAGTTGCTTCGTCTAACGACATTTGCTTGGTAACCCTGCGCAAATAAATGAGTTTCATCACTGAAAATGACCTTTTTCCAGGCGTCAGCAGTCCATGATTTATATTTTTTGGCCCATGCTAAATGTTTTATCTTCATTTTCGCATTCAAATATTGTTTTTTCGTTGGTCTTCTTGCCTTCCGGCCAACTTCCAGAAGCCTACGGCGTACAGTTGAATCACTAACATCACAACCACTAGCCAATAAATCTCTTTGAAGGTCGGTGCTTGTTTTGTTTTTTTTTATTCATTTTACTATTTCTAATTAGATATTTATCGGTTCGTGGAGTTGTTTTTCGTTTTCTTCCACATTTACCTCTCCTTTTTGAAAGCGATGATCCAGATGCATTGTATCGCGTAAGCAGTCTTGATACACTTGATTTACCTACACCAACTGCAAAAGCGATATCTTTCACTGTCATAGAAGTGTGATCCTTCAGAACAATTATTTTTGCATGCTTCCTTGGGGAAATATCCATTTTTCAATACACTAAAGCAACACGTACTCACAGAGAGCAAAAACTAACATCCACCTGTCACACACAAAAGCTCGCAACTGAAGCTGAAGTGCCGATTTCCTGTTTAAAACTGGTCAAACCACATTCTTACTATCAAGTTCTAACAGTCACACCACCTCACGGCTGATAAAACCGGTTTACGTGGGTGTCCGACATCAATTGGCGATCACATTACAATTCTGAGAATAAAATAGCTTGTCCCAATTAATTTGCACAGTATAGTAGGAAGCACCAAAAGAAATCTGGAGATACATTTGTCTGAACATCTAAAAAACTGGAATAAACAATGTAATAAAGCATCATTAATAGATTGCTGTATAAATAATCAGCCCTTTCCAGACTGGGAAAACATAGAAATTAACAGCTCAACATAACAGATTGCACAGAATACTAATGGCAGAAACTGTATAAATAGAAATGACCAAACTACAAACTGTAATACCAATACACCAATAAATTTGTTTTACACCTGGAAGCATCATAGGAAAAGAAAAGAAATTAGAAACAAAATAAAAATAAACCATAAGGTACACATACAAGAAAAGGTAGAGAGCAACACAAATACTATGATACCAAATGGCTCGTGCATCAATGGAGAAACCTGAACTCATCCTTGCCATTTTGAGCTTAATCACAACAGACAGTTGTTGAAAATGTCAGGGAAGATTGCTGTGTAAAATGCATGCAAATAGAGAAGTGTGACAAAGATAAAAATGGTCCAAATTTTAATCATCTAAAAAATTTCAATTAAATAAAAAGTCATTAATGTTTCTACAAGTTTATTATGTTTTACAATTGGTATTTTATTATATTTTCAACTAAATTTTTGAACTTCGATTTGAATTCAGGCAAATTCTAGAACTGTTCAAATTTTTGTAACTTCCATCAGAATTCCAATGAAAGCTGGATATGAGCGATTCAAAAATTATTTAAGTTTGACCTACACATATCTTGGTGCCAAAACTTTTGAAAAGCTACAAAAAGGATCCAGCAAAAGATAAATTAGGAATGTAGCCATGGCAGCTGATCGAATCTAGTGATGTTGAGCCTGGGAACAAGATGAAATAAACATTTGAGCTCATAGATCAGGAACATACGTGAATTCTGACGAGAGCTGGATCTGAGCAATTTAAAAAATGATTCGAGTTTGACCTACAAATACCTCGATGTCAGAACTTTTGAAAAGCTATAAATAGAATCCCTACTACAAATGTATTCAGGAAGCAGCCACAGCAGCTGATCAAATTTAATGACATTAAGCTTGGAAACAAGAGAAAAAGAATGTTGGAGCTCATAGATTAGGAACATATCTGGTAAACATAATCTGATGTTTACATTTACTGACTGAAATTGTAAATCAGTAATACGTATTACCAAACACTGGTCACACTGGTCATATTCCCTATAAAAACAAATATACATGAGGAACAGAGTTATGAAAGTGTGCAAGTACTTCGAACCTCACAAAATCAACATATCTGTTGGCCTACCTCATGCTGCGATCAATGTGGGTCTTATCTGGTGCATATATATTGTGGAGTTTTAAGAGATTTTACCAACAGGGAGTTCTGATGAAGCCTCCTGCATTTGCTGTTGTGAGAAGAAGAGACATTTAAACATTATTTCTGATGAGAAGAAGAGACATTTAACTATTATTTCTGATGAGATTTGTTTAATAGAATAATAGCTATATACTTTATGGGCTTCAACAACTTAGATTTTGTTAAAAAAAGTAAAAGAAAAGCCTGAAGAACACTGGATAGAATACACCAAGAACAATAGCTGTAACATATAGAAAATATGTTTATTGGCATAAAGTTATATGAACATAATGCAAGCTTTCACACACCAGATGAGTGGATTCACCCTTTCCCTGATACACAAGTCTTACTGCATTTAGTTGGAACCACTTGCTCACTCTGAAGTAATGAGAAGTGGTTCCAACTAAAATTCAAAGCCACCCCGGTGGCGCAGTGGTCTAAGCTATGGCCTCTGATCATTCGTCCGAAAGGGGTCCGGGTTCGAATCCCAGTGAGGCATGGATGTTGTGTTTGTCTTACGGCACTGGCTCTCTCCCTTCCCTGGAACCAGTGACCCTAAATTAGGGACAGGCGACTGCTTATAGCCCATTGAGTTGCTCACAGTGGTCGTTAAACCTCCAATCAAAAAAAAAAAAAAAATTCAAAACTTAAACAATATAAAATGTGACAGATACTTAAATGAAACCTCACACAGGCTACATCAATTCTTAATTTAAGAGTGTGGAACAAGCAAAAGAGCATGCCTAACAATGAGAAGGTCAACAGAAATGTTGACCTTCTCATTGTTGCATACCTTTGGGTTGGTAAGAATCTACACTGTTTCCCCACATGCCGTGGCTCTTGCATTTGTATACAGTGCGATCTTCGTGATTTCATCCCATTTAGGGGTAGCAGCTTGGATCTTAACTTGTTGCGCTAAAGCCATGAGGAATTTGTCTTGTTTAACATAAACTTTTCTTATGAATCCTTCAAGTTTCTTGCTTCTCATACTGCTGGGACGTGTTTCAAATTCTGGTAAAGACATAGATGTGATTGTTCTTATGGTAAATTGGTGTCAGTTGCTTTTTAATGCCAACAGAATTATGTGATGAACAGAAAAAACATCAGAAGTTCACCGTTTAAATAAGTTTGGAGCTGCAGAGGCATTTTTTACACTACTAGCCACCCAAAATGCAACACCAAGAAGGAAGCATCCGATTGGCCTGAAATTTGCAGCATGCATCGCCCGCAAGAGGACATGCAAACGATTAGCATTGCAGGGCATATGCAAATCATGTGTGCCCGGCACGCCACCCAAAAGCACTATAAGAAGGGTGCACAGAAGGCAGGGTGTAAGTAGTGGAAGTGTGTTGTGCTGCCGGACCTGTGCGTGAGAAGCTTCCTGATGCCTCGTCGCAGAATACGACAGTCATTCCAGCACGTTTCGGAGTTCGACAGAGGACGAATAGTGGCTTATCGCAACAGCGGTTTATCGTACCGAGACATCTGCGCCGTGTGGGACGACATCCAGTCACAGTGAGGCGAGTATAGATTCGGTGGGTGCAGGAGGGATGGACAGACCGACGTGAGCGATTGCCGCAGCCGCGGTACATCACCGAACGAGAGCACCAGTATGTTGTGCGGCGGGCATTGACTGCTCGCACCGCCACATCATGAAAGTTAGCGCAGGAATTGGGGTGTGTTGCGCAATAACCTGTGTCAGCACGTACCGTTCGACGTCGTCTGCAGAAGCGGGGACTTGTGGCATGGTGGCCATTGCTCCAGTTACCATTGACGTTACACCACCGGTGAGTGCGGCGGCAGTGGGCCGTTGAACGCCTCACCTAGACTACGGAATGGCATGGCTTTGTCTTCTCCGATGAATCCTGCTTCTGCCTGCAACACCACGATGGTCGAATCCGCGTGTGGCGGCACTGCGGCAAGAGACTGTATGACGTCTGCATTATGCATCGCCATACCGGTCTGTCGCCTGGCGTTATGGTTTGGGGCGCAATTGGATATGACACCCGCACCCCTCTGGTACGCATCGCCGGTACATTTAACAGCTACCGCTACATCTCCAAAGTTTTGGAGCCTGTAGTCCTCCCTTACCTGCAGGATCTGCCAGTGGCCACGTTTCAAAAGGACAATGCGCGCCCGCACGTGGCACGCATCGTGCAACAATTTTTCATGGCCCACCAGGTTTCACTGCTGCCGTGGCCCGCCTGTTCTCTCGATATGTCACCCATCGAACACGTCTGGTCGCTGTTCGGCAACCGAGTGGCCTGGCAAGCACCACCTGCGGCTACGCCTGATGAACTGTGGCAATGTGTGGAAGCAGCCTGGACTGACATACACCAAACCCACATCTAAAGCCTCTTTCGTTCGATGCCGCGGCGTGTAGCGACCATTATTGCCAGCCATGGGGGCCACACGAACTACTGATGTCTGCATGTTCCGCAAGTCGCACGGGCCTGTAAACTCAATCGTTTCATCTTTGTATCTGTTGTTATGTGTCCAGTAAATCTGGCTTTGCTATCTCGTGTCCTTCTTGGTGTTGCATTTTGGGTGGCCAGCAGTGTATTTTGACCCATGTTAAATATATTTTTTTTTCATCTGCCCTGATCTGTTGCTAATTTTCTGAATTTGGCAGAAATTGGCCACTTCTCCTTAATTTTGCATGGAAATTCTTGTGAGAGATCCACACATTCCCTGTGGGAATGATAAATGAGGAAATAATACACAGTTCTTTTTTTTATCATCCGTGAAAAAACTCTGGTCATCACAACTGAAATGGTAAGGTAAAGGTGTGAGTCTTTCTTTTCTTTTTTTTTTTTTTGTAACACTTTCTTACCTAGCAGTTCATCTTTAGTACCATCATTTGCCTTTTTTTTTTTTTTTATGTTACTTTAAATGAGTAGACTGCTATTGTTTTGGGTATTATCTATTGTTTTAAAAAATTATTCATATTTTTCATAATCATACAATGTTTTCTTGTGATTTAGTGATATCAATTTATATTGTGACTTCAACTTTAAGTTTTGTGCCATAATATTTTCAAAATTTTATAGGCAATTTACATTTCGTAAGACCTTGAATTTGAGCAAGAATGTTCCCACAGCTGGAGTAAGTTCTGTTTCAACAAGTACTTCATCATCAAGCCCAATAAACAGCATAGCTCCTCCACCTGTCCGTAGTTTTTCAACTGGCACTTTAAATTCAGGAAGTTCAGTGATTCCATCACTGTCCAAACATTCCCTAAGACTGAACAGTCATTCAAAAGTAAAGGCACTCCACCTGTGCGTAAACGACAAAGTACCATTACTAGCATGTTCAGTCAGTAAGTATGATTCATTAAATGGTGTATTGCAATTTTACTTCCATCTGTGTTCTCTGCTTCTCCACTTGAAGAGCAACAGTGAAACATGTTTACCAGTATTGTGTCTTTTGAATGTGATAGCATTTTTTTACCTTATTGTGTTTCAGAATTTATTCTGTGTCTAGTATGAAATGCTTGTTTATGATTTAGTATTCATTTCTTAACAAGCTTTTGTTGAAATTAATACCAGTGCTTTTTGTTGAATATTGCAGTATGTACACTCAGTAGACAAAACATTAGAGATAGGGGTGATGAACCTGTGTTCAGTTTGAGTTTGTTCCATTCCCCCGTGCAGAGTGGATCAGACTCAAACTGAACACAGGTGATAAATAGGCAGAGATGCCAAGTACTACGGATTGTCTGTAGTTTCTACGGATATCATGTTCAAACTACGGACTACGGAGAAAATGTGAAAAACTACGGAATTTTACAGAAATCTCGGATATTTCCGGAAAACTTTTTAAATTTTTTTTAATTATTTGAAAAAAAAAAGTCAAGCATAGTCAAATGTAGTGTTTTTTGCGGTAACGTCACGAAGCCGTTAGCATGTTTGGCTGGCCGACAAGCAAGCGGAAATGTTGCAGCGGAGATCGTTCGGTATGATCATGTGACTTTGTACCTGGCTTGCCGTGGAAAGGCGTTCCTAATGCACGACGTCTGTTAACTTCGAGAAAACATTAACCGCGTCCTGAACTAACGTAAGTTGTCGGAGGATGGAGGTAGACTAGAGTCGATTCAACGTTTTCTGATCTTGTTGTTAAGTTGATTAGTTGTGGTGTGACGTGAATTGCTATAGTTATGAAGCGTGCTTCAGTGGCTTCCAGTTCCAGTGGTGTGAAAAAATTAAAAATTCTCAGCAGTACAAGGAATGTTATTCGTTGGAATTTCCATGTTTGCAGCGGTCGCGTGTTTCCGTGAATTATGTTTTTTTTTTGCTAAAATGTAATTTAAATAGTTTATTGCTATTGCATATTTGTTTCACCAAAGTAAGGGGCGGGCGGGGTATCAAAAAAAAAAAAAATGCTCTGAGCAAATAGTTATCAGATCGAAGGAAATCCTGAATGTTTGTTTTTTCCGGCAGAGCGCATAACTAAGCTACCTGGATGTGTGGACGCTGTTATTGCCTGTTTTTATGTTTGTTCTTCGCGCGAAGTATGTTCTGCTTAGAGCAAGAGAAAGTCTCTCCATGTGTCTTTGGCAACCAGCCAAAGAAAACGGCTAGCAGCAGTTGCAATGAGACGTTTCTTAGCTGCTGGGTGTGTGCGCACAGTCGTGACCTATTTTCCCACGCTCCTCGCTGTCGGTAGAGAGCTTAATTGTTTATGTTACTTTGACAGATTTGCAAAGTGCAGTTCTTTTTTTCTCTTGTAAAAATGTTCTGCTAAACAAAGGGATGTTTTATTTTATCCTTTTTTCCCCCAGAATTGATTGATTTATGCAATTTAAAATACCTTTTTGATTAGTTTTTTCGTATCATTAGTTTTTCGTATCATAAGCATTTAATGCCAATTTTCTATTTATCCGCATAATAAAGCTATGAAATCTTTCAAAGTTAATTGTTCTTTCTTTGCTCCCATTGTGTTTGTCATGTACGAATTTACTTGCAAAAGCGTCGGGTAAAGGGCCACCTGTCTCTACTAATATTCTTGGATCTAAAACGCAAAAAAGTTGTCAAAAATTCAAGGAGAGTTATTTTGCAAAAATGTCCGTGTCTAAAATCGTCTCGGGTATCCGAAAACCATGGGTTTTGTTCCCCGTGTGCTGCTGATTTTTCAATCGCACACGGCGGAAAAGACGATTGCGGTCGGCATTTTCACTTTAAAAAACAGGAGGAATAGCCATAAGTGTGTGGCATCACACACTTGTGACATAACATATTTATTAAAAGGTGAAGTTGAAATGGTATGCATTTTTTGTGTATTTACTCAAGTTTTTTTCCCCCCCCCCATTTTAAGGGGACTTAAATATGTTGCAAAATTTATCCAAGTATTGTCCCCGATCGAGATTAATATATTGCTAAAAATGTAGCAGTATATTCTGGGAAATACGCATGCTACCCTGCAAATTTTAATGTGGGAACTTGATTTGACTTGACATCACTACGGAAGAACTACGGGCGCCGCGCATATGGACTACTGATGACTTCCTTCAGATGTTGGCATCTCTGAATAGGCAGATAACAGGGCTTCCCAACAGTGTATCGCAACAAGGTAAGCGCCTAAGTAATGAAATTCGAATTAAGAGGAATTACATTGATGTTTTAAATCGTAGAACCTATCATGAATTTGGGAACATTTCCTCTGCTCTAAATAAAGAGGCCCTGGACAAATATTTTATTATTCTTCATGCAATCCTCAAACAGGACTGTGATAAGTGCAACTTCACTCATATTGGAAAATTGAGGAACCTAATGGACTGTGAGGTCCGCTCAAGACCAAGGCAATATTCTCGTATGAGACTGAGGAATGTGAATGGGAATAACCAACCACCCTTTCTTAATCTTAGTGGAGTTATTCTATCTTCAACCCAGGAATCTGCCTTAAGTCGAAGCATGAAATTTGCCTTTGCCCGCCTAAGCCTAATTTATTCTCATTTGCAACACAAACCGAAAACATTGTGAGAGGATTGCCTACGGAGGAACAAGATACAGCTCGCTGTTCCTTAATCCAGACCTACAGGAGACTAAGTTTCGGGTCCCGACCCAGGAATAACAGTCAGTCAGCAATGCAGGAGGAATACAACCAATTAAGAGCATTACATGACAATCCGGAGATAAGCATTTATTGCTGCAGATAAATCACCCCAGATTGTTATTCTTAACAAATCTGACTATGATCAAAAAATGAAACAAGTCATAACCCAAATTCCTACAAAACTTTTGTTTTATGATCCAACTAATATAACTATTACTGAAATCAGTAAACTTAAAAATCATTCTTCATTACCACTATCTATTACCCAGGATTTAAAACCTACTTTTGGGACCCGTGTGCCAGAACTTTTCGGTAAACTCAAGACCCATAAAGAAGCCTTGCCCATTCGACCCCTAGTCGCGGGATATACTAGCCCCAGCCGACCGCTAGAGAAGGCCCTAAGAAGATATCTTAGTCCTTTCCTGGGTAACTCACAATACTCAGTTCATAGGTCCATTCAAGTCTTGGATTTAATCAAAGCTTTTACTTCATCCCCCACCCCACCCATTCCTGTTATGCATCTCTTGACGTGGTGTCCTTGTTTCCTAGCATTCCTGTAGAAGAGGTTCATTCACTTATTGAAAGAAAACTTTTAGAATCGGAACAAGTCACCCCTTCAGAAACTTCTTCAATTATTGCAGCCCTTAGGCTTATTCATAAACGAACCTATTTCCGGTTTCAGGGACAAATCTATCAACAACTTCAGGGAGCACCTATTGGGTCTCCACTTGCCCCCATACTAGCAGAATTTCTTCTCCAGTTCATCGAGGAGAAGGTTTTAATAGAACACCCGAAGGTTCCACTCTGTATGAGGTATGTTGATGATGTACTCCTCCTCTGGCCACACACCTTTGCAGAACTAGAAGCATTTACTGTTCATTTATCTTCTACTTTCCCTTCTACTTCTTTTACTATAGAACTAGAAACTAATTTTTCTCTTCCATTTCTGGATTTCAAACTTTGCAGGAACTCTCTGTCTAATACTATTTCATATTCTGCATTTTGAAAACTGTCCACCTCCCCTATCTTAATCCCATTTGATTCTTATCACCCTCAGAACTACAAACTGGCAGGAATTTCTTTTTTAGTTAAATGAGCTCAAACCCATAGCTCTTCTCAACAGGCAAGGACTCAAGAACTTTTCTTCATTAAAAATCTGGCAAAGAACTTTGGATATCCTGATTATGTAGTCATGAAAATAATTAAGAAAAGCATGATAACGTATGAAACCACCCTAAGTTCCGAGACTTTTACCATAAGATACATTGGCTCAGTAGACTTTCGTCCATCACTAACCCCAATCCTTAGGAATATTTGTAGAAGACTGCAATTGGGAATTGGGATCCGAACCCGGAATATTTTTTCTCTTGTTCGTTCAGACCATGACAAAGTCAATAAGGACAAACAACATGGTGTTTAGAAGATATGTCTACAAACCCTGAACCTGTCATTGCCTCCTTCCTGCTACATAGGCACCACCCGGAGGAACCTTGGGTTATGTTTGAAAGAACATAAAAATGATTTGAAATAGGGGAACTTGTCTACAGCTCTAGCAAGAACTGTAAGCATGGGTAACTATGTTCCACAATGGGACGAAGCAATTATTATCTCTTCAGCCCCTACTCAAACCAATTTGTTATTCTTGGAGAGCCTGCACATTTACCATTTGGACGACTCCTGTTGTAATGACAGCTCCCCTCGTCAAATTCCAGGGACCTGGCAACATCTCTTCCACGTAGTCACTTAATTGGGAACTGGAGGCTTTTTAACCATGACCATTATGTCAAGACTGATATGTAAATGTTCTTTTAATTTTGGCCTCTTACCTGTTACCTATATGTACTTGGATGGATGGTCTAATTTTACCATCTGAAGATGGGCATATAGTAATGCCCGAAAGGCCTAATGTGTGTCAATGCTTTTAATAAAGGTTTAACTTTCAACGTAGTTTTAACTTATTTTATCGGGCAACTAGACGGAAGTCGTTAATACTAATTTAGATAGTGTATCACAATCTACAAACATGGGTAAACATGGTGATCTGAGTGACTTTTATTGTGGACGCATTGTCGGTGCAAGACAGATGGGTCATTCTACCATCCAAATGGTAAGATTCATACAGTTTCAGAAGGCAACCATGTCAAGGATGTATTGTGAGTATTCCATTGGTGGATGTTTCAGGCCCCAGAGACCAAGCAGTGGCTGACCACACACCATTGATACCAGGATCGATGTAAACTATCCAGGCTTGTACAGACTGACCGATTAGCAATGGCGGCACAAATTCCATCCAGGTTAAATGTCGGAGGCCCAAGCAGCATCAGCAAGTGAACGGTATGGTGCGCGCTGCATACCCTGGACTACAGGAGCCGACGCCCTACTCGTGTGTTCCTATTGACTGCTTGTCATAGGACATTATGCCTCGCTTGGTGCCGGGAACATAAAAACTGGACCTCTGTAGAGTGGTGCTGTGTCATGTGGTCAGATGAATTCTATTTTCAGCTGCACCAAGCTGACTGCAGGGTGCAGGTGTGGCATTGACAGCATGAGGCTATGGTCCCATCATACCAGGTTGGCTCTGTTCAAGGTGGTGGTGGCTCTGTGGTGGTTTGGGTAGCCTTCTTATGGAACACATTAGTGTCCCTTAGTGTATCTGGAGAGGTCCTTAACCACTGTGTGCTACCAACATGAGCTGGCTGATCACCTGCATGCTTTTGTGGCCTTCGCGCATCCTGCGGCGATGGTCTGTTCCAGCAGAACAATGCACCACCACACCGGGCCGCAACTACTCAGGTATGGCTTGAGGAACACTCATCTGAGTTTAGAACCGTCAAGTGGCCCCCAAGGTCCCCGAATTTAAACCCTGTGGAAGTTCTCTGGGATGCCATAGAACGGAACATCAGATCCATGCATGCAGATCTACATCTCTGGCAAAGTTGTGGAGAATGCTGCAACAGAGGCATGACTGGCATTACCTCCGAAAACCCTTCGGCATCTGGTGGCGTCAATGCCTCAGCATATACTGGCTGTTATTCGTGCTAGAGAAGGGCCAGCACGCTATTAGGTCTGGTATCTCTAATGTTTTGTCCATTAAGTGTATTTCATACTACCTTATTCTGTTCTCCTAATTATATTTTGCTTGGGAAAAATATTGCATTATGAAGGCAGTACTACTTATATTGGAAGGATTCTAATTATAATATTGCAAGGTAGTTTAAAAAAATAGGTTAACCTTACTCAGTTTCTTGAATTTGTATGGATATTCCTTCTTGATATTGTGGGCATTGTATTCTACTTCGAATGATCACAGATAGCCATAAGATGAATAAAACAATTTTTTTTTTGAAGTTCAGGTTTAAAACGAGAATCTGAATAAAACGAATTGTTCAAAAGTTTGGGTTTAAAAATGAAAATCAGAATGCTTTAGAAGCATCCTGATTATTTGCTAGGGAGTTATCAGTTTTTTTTTTGTTTGTATTTAGTTGATCAGGTTTTTTCATGTATTGTTTGCTAGGGAGTTGATCAATTTTTTTTTATTGTTGCATTGTTTGTTGTCATTGGGTCAGTAACATCATCTATGCTTCTTTGTTGTTCATTATATTATCTCTTTCATTTTTCTTTTCTTTTCTTTGTTTTTACTATGTAGTTTCTTTTCTTCAATAATAACGTGCTTCCATGCATAAGATAAATAACAGGTGCATTAATATTACAGTTGGAATTCTTTGTTTTTTCAATAAAGACTTCTTCAGCTATTAATATTTTGCTCTATTTATTATGTTGCCCTGTTATAGTTATGTTTTCCCAATCAGGTATATATATAGCTTGATTATTGGTACAGTAATCCAACAATAGTTTTTTTTTTGTTCCTATTCTTTAGGTGTTCTGATATAATAATTGCACCTCTAGATTTCTAAAATTTCTTTTGGCACTTCTTATGTATGATTTTTTTATACTATTATCTTGTTCCTTGATAAGTATTTTGTAAACTTTTGCTTTTGTTAATATGCTCATATTTTCTGAGTTCATTACTAGAATTCTTTTTATATCTTTCATGCTAATTCCAATACTTAAGTACTTAAGATAGCTTTCTTACAAAAGTTTTATATTGTTTTTGTAATTCTTGGTATGTAGGGAACTAACTCACATTTTGTTTTTTTTTTCAATTTTTTCATTCATGAACTTATTGCTTGCAGTATTTTGTTCAAGGTTCATCACTATTTTGTTGATTATTCTTGTATTCTTATAACTTATTATGTTTTTGTGATCTTATTATTCCCTGTCTGTATTTCGATTACTTCTCTGTTTCTCACACACATATGTTCATACACAAGCTGATGTAACAATTTGCTTGTCAACCATTACAACAAGAAATGTGAACACAATCTGGCTGGTAACAATTCATGCAGTGATAAAATAAAATAGACTGAACTAAAAATTACCTTCTTTGCCAACTTGACTTACGTAGATTTAGAGAAAGTTTTTTTTTTTTTTTTTTCAATTTTGTCTTCATTTTCAATAAACTCAAAATCAAAAATAAATCTTCCAAGTGCCAAATGCGTGTGTGTCAACATATGTGATATGAAATATTATGGCCATACCATTTACAGCTGTAAGAGAATGCTTGATCTTGATTCTGAAGATTCTTTGCATAGTGATTTGTCAGTGATGTTATTATTTGACTTTAACATTGCTTATTTAATATGATTAATAAATTTTCATATTTTAACATTTCAGTCTTTGTTTTCTGCTTTAGAAGGAGAGAGCCTGATCTTTTTTGTTTTATTATGAAAATAAATATTGTTACTAGTTGTACTAAATGATATTTTTGTATTTGTAATTCTGTCTGAATCATTAAATAGGCCAAATAAAAACAAAGAAATCAAGTCTGTGCCTTCATCTTCAAAAATTCTAGACAAGGAATTGAATGCCGAGTTTGAAAATGCATTTGACAGTGACCTGGATGACTTTGATATTCCAAAGTCGAAATGTGGTAAGTCATCATTTTGAATTGTGATGTAAAGTTATGTACTTGCTGAAAAGCGTTTGTGTGTAGTAGTGCTAATGTATTCAAAAAGAAAATGTAACATGCTTTGTGGTGATAGAGTACAGAATTTTGCATAATAATTTTCAAAATTTTTCTAAATGTTTTGTGAAAGATGCAGTGTGCAAATTTGTGCACGTGATCTAACTATCGATGCATTTAGTGTTTGACAAAGCATGTGCTGCTCTTACACATTTTATCCATCAACTTATTAATATATGCATCATTTTCGTGTTTGTGTGTATGAATATCATTAGAGCCTTATGCGAATAACCATCATAATATCTGCATCTGTATGCTCCGCAACCGCAAGGTCTTTATCCAAGTATATACACTGGCTGAAAGTGAAAAAAGAACACCAAGAAGGAATTGGTGGACGATCATGAAATTTACATATATGTTAATGGGGTCGAGTTTACGTAGGTGTGATGTTCATTTCGGGACCAACCAGTGAGTGCTTACGCCACAGCACGGCATAATATGCAAATTATCGTTGGTGGTATTTAAGGAGTACGGCGAAGTGAATGTAATCAGTCGTCAGCATACGGACATGTGCGAAGACCCTGAAGAAGCTGCAATGCCTGGACATGGAAGACATGTACGATTTCAGCAGTTATCGGACTTTGAGCGAGGTCGTCTAGTCGGACTCTGCGAGGCCGGGTGGTCGTATCGTCGTATTGTGGAGCGAATTGGACGGGAAGTATCAGTGGTGGTACAATGGTGGCGTAGATGGTCCGAGGAACATTCCCACATGAGAAGACGTGGAACCGGGAGTCGCAGACGAACTGATGAGCTGACCGATCCACGCATAAGAAGAGCGGCGTTGTCAAGCAGAACATCCACTGCGGCGCAAATCCGAGCTGCCGTTGCACCTGAGGTGACTGTGCGAACAATCCGCAACCGTCTACTGGATGGAGGACTACGTGCACGTGTGCCCTGACTCCAGCCCACCGTCAGGAACGGCTGCAGTGGTGTCGCCAACGTCTACACTGGAGAACGCAATGGCGATCTGTCGTGTTCAGCGATGAAAGCAGATTCTGCTTGGGAGCCTCCAATGGCCATATGCGTGTTCGCAGACGCACAGGGGAACGTCTCCACCCTTCTTGCATCCGCCAGCGACACACAGGGCCTACACCTGGTCTCCTGGTATGGGAAGCGATCAGCTATCACCCCCGTACACAACTAGTGTTTGTACCGGGTACGTTAAACAGCACCTCCTACATCAACAACATCATTCAGCGTGTTGTTGTGCCATTTGTAAGGTCGGTCCATCGTGCTGTTTTCCAGCAAGATAACGCACGTGCAACGCAACATGCACTTCAGGGTGTGAGATAACTTGCATGGCCTGCACGTTCACCGGATTTGTCCTCCATTGAGCACGTGTGGGATTTTATGGGACAACGACTTATCCGGTCTCCACGGCCAGCCAGAACCATCCCCGATTTACGTGTCCAGGTTGAGGATGCTTGGAACTCAATACCCCAAACTTACATCCAACATCTGTACGACAGATTCCATGCCAGAATTGCACAGTGTGACGCAGTTCATGGCGGTTCAACCTCGTACTAACCATGTTACATGGAAATGTTATTTTTCAGTTTACCAGCAAATACAGCTGTATTTTGCCATAATGTTTTGATCACGTTATCCTCTGTATTCCGTTATTATGCTGTATAAATTTCATTGGTATCAGGCGTCTCCTTCTTGGTGTTCTTTTTTCTTTTTCCGCCAGTGTATGTTCAAAGCACATCCGATATCCACATCCATGAATTAATTATTCACAGAATAAATTCTTTTCTTAGAATCTTAATCTAAAAGAATGACAACATTACAGAAAATGAAATGTTTAAAAAGCAGTTACCTGTCTGTCTCAGAAGGTTGCTATTCAGAAAAATCATGATTGCATTGGGTTTAAGACATGTGTTAGTGCTGTATATTATTCTTCCTGCAGTGGAGAAGCTTCTTTTGGATGAAACATTCAATGCCAAGATAGTGTAAACAAATGTAATGTGATTTGGATATTCTTTTTTGTGTTGATTCCACTAAGTAATGAAATATTTCTGTAGACAAAATCTTTCACTATCATTGATTAGAACTTCATCTGCTGTGGTATTGGTGTAAACTACATCTTCATCAGGAGCTCCCCAGTGGCTAAGTGTTCAGTGGTACTGGTTTCTGGCTAGTCACTCGAGTCCCAGGTGAAGCATGGTTGATGTGCTTGTCCAACTGCACTGTCTTTCTCCCTTTGCTGTAACCAGCAGCCCCAGGTTGAGGATGGTTGACTGCATTTTGCCCTAAGAGTTGCTAGCACATAGGGTGGTTGTTAAAATCCTGAAACAGACAAGCTTCTTTGTCAGCTGATTAATCATAAGTTCATTAAAATTTCCTGTGCTTCACTTTTTTTTTTTTTTTTTTTGTTATGGAAGATGGTGCAGTACATTTTGTATTGTCCTGTGTGGCTGGCTTCTTATCAAAACAAATTTCTGTGCTTCATCTTTCACTTTGTCTTTCAGCACTGGTTAGGAATTTTAAGTAAATAAATAAATATATCGCTCTTTCCACGTTCCAGAAACGCACAGCAACCGAAAAATTGTTTTTCAGCCGCCGCTGTGGAATTGAACCACAGAACTCTCGATATCTAGCCGAGTGCGTTACATTTACACCATGGTGGCCAACAATCCATGGCGCTATGTGTATTTTTAAGTCAGCTTCTGACATCATAAATCCGTAAGATGGGCTCAGCTACTGAGACGTTTCCATCTGGTGGGCATTAACGGCACTGGCTATATATATTATAGCAGTTAAATCCAAAGGACGAGATCCAAGGTGAAAATCCTCCTAATACGTGGCGACAGTAAATAAATAAATACACCCACGTTCCAGAAGCACACAGCATCCGAAAAATTGTTTTTCAGCCGCCGCTGTGGAATTGAACCACAGAACTCTCGATATCTAGCCGAGTGCGTTACATTTACACCACGGTGGCCAACAATCCACGGTGTTATGTGTATTTTTAAGTCAGCTTCTGGCATCATAAATCGGTAAGATGGGCTCAGCTACTGAGACGTCTCCATCTGGTGGGCATTAACGGCACTGGCTATATATATATTATAGCAGTTAAATCCAAAGGGCGAGATCCAAGGGTGAGAATTTTAAGTTTTGTGTTTTGAATGTAAAACTGTAGTTACCATATTTTTCGACGTACCCTTATTTTTTGAGAAAAAATTAAGATAAAAGTGATAAAATGGCACTTTAAATAAAAAATTTTATTAAGAGGAAAATTTAAATTTTGTGCATAAAAACAGTAGCTTATGAATCATTAAATCTGTGCCATTAGCGAAATTTGCAATTTGCAATACTGCTGAAGAAAACAACAGAGAACAGCCACTCAGTCTATCAACCAATGGTGTACACACACTGCAGGATTTGCTCATCATGTCACATCTTCTTACAGCCAGTGGCCATCATTATTGGTTCAGATGGTCATCCCCACCTAATGGCTGATGTATTAAAATAAGATGGCTGTGGTCTACGTCTAATGGCATTCTGTGGCATAAACAATTCCTGGGAATGGGCAGTTGTCCTTTTTTTTTTAATCCAAGGCATGACAAGAACTGTTTGAAAATAAAAAATATCATCAATATAGTGAATGGGTTAACCTCTGCATGTTGTTGGGGAACGGCAAGGAAGCAAGACTGTCAGATGTAATGGCATCTTCTGTTGTAAACTGAAAATAAAAGTATGTTCCTCCAGTTAAAGTTCAAGCAAAATTTGCACATTTCAGGAATGGATTTTTCTGAAAATTATAACTCCACAGTATTTATGATACTGTGAATGAATAAGATTTATGCATTTTGTCTACAGTTTTGCGTAAGCCAAAGTTTTTCGTCAGCAGTAATGTAGCCGGCATTAATGCCTTTGCACCCCATTTTTCTGGTGGATGTTTTGTCCAGAAATGCGGCTTTCCTTCTCCTTTTTTATCATTTTGCTTTTTAAAGGAATTGTGATAATTCTTCTATGTCCGTTTCAGATTGCTATGTGCAACATATGAGGTATGTGCTCAAACTGTATTATAAATTGTTAGCTTATGAATGCACGGGTATGCACATAGGCACAAATACACATCTTGTACAGTAGCAAGCCTGACTCCTAAAAAAAAAAAAACACGCATTTAACAATAGATAAACATACAAGAATAGTATATATGTGGGCTATTCGGATTTCAACCTCCACTGCAGTGTACTGCAAGGTAAGCACAGTAGCCAGCTCGTGCATGTGTCATTGCATCACGTGATGCTTGCTCTCTCCACACGCCATGTGATTGGCCATCTGGCGTTAGTTCTCAGTATACAGACAAGTAAACATGTGCTGCAATCAATGCTTTCTCCATCTCTGAAATTTGCAATGTCATCTGTTATTTTTTTTCATGCTGAAGGGAAAGGTGCCACAGAAATTCATTGGACAATGAGTAGAGTGTATGGTCCAAACTTTATGAATGAAGGATGTGTGAGAAAGTGGTGTAGAAAATTTAGAGATGGGCAAATAGACATGCATGTAGAAGGGGCTGAAGGTCGGCAACCTGTGGTGACTGATGAACTTGTTCAAAGTGTTGACCAAAAAGTATGGGAAAGATATCGCTTCACAATGTCATAGCTGTTGTGTAATTTCCCCCAGATTTCTTGAACTGTGCTGTATGAGATCATTACAGGTAGACTAAGCTACCTTAAGTTCTGTGCCAGATGGGAGCCAAAAATGTTTAACGGTATGAACAAAATGCAGAGAATGGGATCAGCTTTGACATTCTTGTAGCATTACAGTGAAGTTGGGGATGCATTCTTGACCATATCGTGGCAGGTAATGAAACATGGGGATGCCCCAGTGGTGCAGTGGTCAAAGTACTGGTTTCTGACTATTCGTCCGAGATGGGGCTGGGTTCGAATCCTGGTGAGGCAGCGGTATTGTGTTTGTCTAACAGTACTAGTTCTTTCCCTTCCCTGGAACTAGTAATCTTAAATTAGAGATAGGCGACTGCTTATAGCCCATTGGGTTGCTTACGGTGGTCGTTAAACCACCAGTAAAAATAAATATGGGGTCAATATGTAAATGTCAAAGTAGCGGATGTACACATATTCACCAAACAAGCCCCAAAAGTGCAAACAAATGTTTTCACAAAAAATGCTGAATGCAACAGTTTTCTGGGATCAAAGAGTACTTCTGACTGACTTTATGGAACCAGGAACCACAGTAACAGCAGAGAGGTACTGTGAAACACTAAGAGAATTGTACAGGGCAAGTCAGAGTAAAAGGAGAGGAATGCTGACATCAGGCATTGTGCTCTTCCATGATAACGCACAGTCACACTGCTGCACACACAGGAGCACTTCTGGAACAGTTCGTTTGGGAGGTGTTTGACTACCCTCTGTATAGCCCAGACCTGGCACCAAGCGATTATTACCTCTTCACCCACATGAAAATCTGGTTGAAATCACAGTGCTTCAGTGATAATGAGGAGTTGAAGAATGGTGTCCAATAATGGCTGAGCTCCCAGGCAAAAACCTTCTTTGTTGCAGAGTTACAAAAGCTTGTACCCCAATATAAGTGTCTCAGTTTAGGAAATGACTATGTTGAAAACTAGCCTAGACCTGTATGTTTCGTATACAATAAAATATTTTGTTCTTATTGCTTGTTTTCTTCACAATGCATCTCAGGTTGATATTCGAATAGCCTACATCTAGGCATACACGACACTAAGACATTGTAGAAAAAATGCAGAAGAACATCAAGGACTGTACTTAAGATAAAGTGATAACATTTTAAACTCATTTAGCAATCTTTATATGTACATTTTCATAGCGATAACAATGACCTTTGGTGTGTAAAATTCAGGGAGATTTTGACACCAATTTCTTTGGAAAAAAAAAAGTATGTTTTATATTCCAAAAAATATGGTAGTTTGTGAATAACTGTGATTCCCCAATTATCCATCTAAAAGGATTATGCACATTTTTCAATTTATTAATGATCTCACAGAATTATGTACATTTATTTTGTGAAAAGAGAGAAGTTTAAGTTTTCACAAAACAATTAAGCAGAAAGCAGAGGGTTGGCACTTTTAAAGGTTCTAGTACATCAAAAGCATTTTAGAAAGACAACTATGTCATTCAGCAGTTTTTGTCAATAGAATCAATCATTAAACATCAATTTTAAGGTACAAGAATAACCAAAAATCATTTTAGAAGACATGCAACTCTAAAAATATCTAAACCTAAATACAACAAAGGCTTACCGGGAAAGGGAGAAGGGGGAGTTAATTTATCATCCACAATTAATTTGATGATGGAAGGGTTGGAACTGATGGACAAATGTTATCCAAACAGGTAAACTCCAGGAAGATTGAGAGGGGTTACTATATCATCCACAATTAATGATAGAGATAAAGTAACCCCCTTAATCTTTCTGGAGTTATACCTCATCCCGATCTCAACATCTTCTGGTGAAACTTACTTCAGCATCAACAGTCGTTTATTAGAGCACAAAACTATGTTCATAAAGGAAACTCTGACACTTCAATAGCATCTCTAACTTTGGAGGATATTTCTGCTGAACCTCTTTGGACTGATATCAAACAAACTGCCTTGTTCATTAATTGTTATTTGCTACATAATCTGGAGAATTTAGAAATTTTCCATTAATATGAAAATCAATTTTAAAAAAGAAATAATACATACAACTTTATGGACCTTTCAATCATTTACCATTGTCATCGCCCATCTATTACTAGGCTGATGAAGACTGAAGTTATTAGTTGAAAGTTTCTTTACCTTAAACTTTTTATATAATTTAAGTGTTTTAAAATTTGAATATTTACAAGAGTAAGCTTAAATGCATTTACATAGAAAGCAAAGTACAAGGCACCGCTGTTCCATTTGACTTTGAACTTCGATTACAACTACATAGTTGACAGTGGAAGGCTTAGTTCCAAGTCTGACCACCGCAGAAAGGCAGATGGTGCTGCAAGTACTGAAGTGAGAACAATCGCCAGAATAATGAACGGCAGATTGCACAAAGCAAATGCCATGGTAACATAAAAACATTACTTATGACAATAAAAATTAGCGATGACAAATCTGTAGGTCAGTAGCTTTTATTTAAAAAAAATCATGATAATTGCTCCAGTGGGTGGCATTGGTGGATTGTAGAAAGAAACGGCCTTGTGTTTTAAATATATAGACTAGTCCGTAACCCGTGCCATGCTCGTTTGAAAAAGCTGTGACTGAATTATTTTCTTGTCATATACCACGAATCGTAATAAAATGTATAACTATAATAAACGGTTGAATTATTAATAGGCAGTGTATAAGATGAGTCACCAAAAACACAATTTTTGTAATATTCCCATTAATTTTTAGTTTTCCTAAATACTCATATATGAATTTAATGATGACATTCCTCATTATTGTATAAACATTGCTTACCAACGTCATTGACGGGGTTACATTGGAGTATTGAGGTATTCTTTCAGTGACCCGAAATGATATCGTATCTAGATAACTACACAATGGGGTTGAAAATGTGTTTTATTTTGCCAAATTGGTTTAACAATTTTTTTTTTGTGTCATTATGTAAACTATACTAAAATATAAAGAAAGAAACTTTGTGTGTTTGAGATAATCTCGAAAACTACTTAACTGATATGGATAATTTTTTCATTGTTGGGAAACTTATTTCTTTCCTGTGGACGTAGGCTATTTTGTTTATTTTTTATTATTTTTGGCTGTACTACCAAATCAGATTGCTTTCAAGTAGTTCCTGATTTCCTGTGTATTATTCCACTTTGTTTACATACAACTTGATTGCACCCAATGTGAAAGAAAGTAGTTCACAATAATATATGGAATTTTTTTTACTAATCTCGAAAACTACTGAACCGATTTGGATAATTACAACTATGTAGTCAATAGCGGAGGGATTAGTTTCAAGTTCGACCACCACAGAAAGGCAGATGGCGCTGCAAGTACTGAAGCGAGAACAAACATCAGAATAATGAACGGCGGATTGTACCAAAGAATGGCAACATAAAAAAAAATTCTTATGACAATAAAAATTAGCAATGACAAATCCATGGATCAGTAGCTTTCATTAAAAAAAAAAAAAAGCCATGAAAATCGCTCCAGTGGGTGGCGCTGGCAGATTGTAGAAAGAAACGACCTTGCATTTTAAATACATAGATTATATAATATGGATGCATGCTTATATCCAATTTTATGATGTTATTTAATAAGTAGTTTGCTTGCTAACCTGAAACTTGTTGCATATGCATCAATTTTTCACTGTTACACTGAGAGTAAAACATTGATTATCTGCTATGGTAGTTCCCTAGCAAAACTTGCTTGCTAATTTTAAATATTCACAATTTCAGCACTGAATATTTGCCTTAATAGTATTATAAGAACCAGTTAATTTTCTAGTGTGGTTTTTTTATTTTTAAGTTACAAAAATGTTTCCTTTTTTCTCCACCTCTGATTTGTTGGCTGAGTGTTACTAATGTGCAGCCTTACATCACAGAAAGTGTGGGATGTACAGAAGCAGGGGTCATGATGCTGATCGTATTCTTCGCAATTTGTGAAAAAGAAAAAACAGTTTTGGCTAGTGATTAAAAGTTTTGCTGAAAATATTGGTGATTACTTTTTTTAATGATGTCCTAGCAAAAACAATCTTAATTCATTTTGGTAATTGAAAAATGAAATTCATATGTTAGTTACTTTTTTCGTTGCTTACATTGCACGTGGACAGAAAGTGATTATGTGAAAAGAGTGATGCTGTTGCTGACATAAGATCTGTAAGACCTATTATAACACTTTATGGTTTTTATAATTCCAATGGAGGGTGAAAAAGAATTGGCAACTTCAGATTACATTTTGCTTTTTTGTAGATCTGAAGAAAGCTTATGACAAGTGAACAGAATGCTTCTGTGAGTCTTGAATCATATGGTATAACTGGGAATCTGCTTGAGAGCTATGTATCCTGGCAGTAGAGTGTGTGTAGGTATGAATGGTGTTTTATTGTAGTTTCCCATTGGTGCAGGAGTCAGACAAGGTTGTTTAAGATCATCACATGTGATCAGTATGCTTATGGATGCTTGCATGTGTGATGTCAAAATTGACGATATTGGTTTATGTCTTGGTAATTCCCGTGTGTGCAGGTTGCTGTATGTTGAACAGTGACATAGCGTGTTTCCTGGCGGTGATGGGTTGGGGTGAGGCAGATGGACAGGGAGGGGCCTTAGCATCCCAACAAATAATATTTTCCTTAGCATTCATTGCAATGTTAAAGAAATGCTTTCTTTTATCATTGCATAAGCCTTACATTTCAATTATTTTCCAATGAAAAATCACCGTTATGTAAAGCAGGCTTCATAACCAATTTCGTTTCATATTTTCATTGCACAGCGCAGGCTGGAAAGGATTTACTTGTTTCTTTTTAAACTCCAGATAGAAGAGGAAGATGTTATCACCAGACCTGATCTTAATTAGTGTTTAGACTGACCCCTCAGGCCTGGCAAACTGAGCTGCAAATCCAGTGGCCATTATTTCTGAGTTGTGTTGGAGTAAGTATCTTCTATGATTTCCAAAACAAAGAGGTCAGCTAAGTAGCAAAATTTTTCATCAGCAATTAATCTATCTCATGTTGCCTTTACTCCTTTGATCTTTCTGTAGGAGTGACTTTCCCCCACCATAGCTTTTTTATTTTTATATAGATTGTGTATTAATTTGTATAATACTATAATTTACATAATATGTATATTTTTAATTTTTAATATATTAACATGCATTGTCCATGTGGGATTGTAACTTATCACAACCTATTCTAAATTATTGAAAGTGCACAAAACTAAGTTTTGTTGGGGAAGAAAACTTGCAGAAATATGGAGGAAGGGGGGGGGGGGTTCTACTGTGTCTCTGACGCTGATGATACACATTCTTGTTGCCAGAGAGCAACAACTGAAAAATTGATAGCATTCTGGGGGAGAAATTAATACTGGTGTGTCTCAGAAGTTATCCAGTGCAAAAGCAGTAATACTTGCTTTATCATTGAGGAACATTCTTCTAATTGCAGATCATTTGTTGGGTTCTAACAAAGAAGAAGTAAGTGAGTATATGTGGAAATATCCAAATTATTTGTCATTATTTGGTTTAAAAAGCCATTAACCCTGTGGTTTAGAGAAAGATTTTTAGAATCAGTATCAGATTGTAATTACTCCTGAAAGCTTAATGAATTTTAAATGAGGCCAGAAAGCTTAATGAAAAATTAAACAACAGAATTAGCCAAGCATAGGAGTTCTATCATCTTCAGTGGGCAAACATTTTCACTGGGAAAGAAATTTGTTGAAAAATAAACACGCTGTAGTGGCTAAATGGACGCAGGTGTTGACTCCTAGCTAACTGTCAGAATTAGGCCTAGTTTTGAGTTCTGCAATATGTGTGTATGATTGGTTTGTCAGCCACTGTTTTTGTCTCTTCCTTGGAACCAGTGGCTCTAAATTAGAGATCAGTGACTTCTTGTAGCTTTACATGCTCATGCTTAATAGAATCATTAAACTTCTGAAGAAACAAAGAATAATATTTTGAAAATCCTCTTTTGTGGTGACAACAAAGTAAAAAGGTTTATCAAAGACACCGCTGTTTTTTTTTTTTTTTTTTTTTTGGGTCAAAAGTAGTCAGATTGTGTGCAAGGTGCTGTTGTCATGGTTTAAATTTTCTGATATGCACTTGGTGAGAGGTTCATCTGGGATAGTTTCGATGGACTGAGTAACAAGATAGAAAATCAGCTGTACAATTATTAGATATCTTTAATGCAACATGTGCCTTTAAAAAATTAAGAATTTATTTTATATTATCTCATAACTTATTGTGTCACAAATTTAGCATCTTAGATTTTTGACCTAAAATGGTTTCTTTATAAAGCTGTACAGGTTGTCGCATATTGTGCTTATGAATATATATAATCATCTGACATTGTTTTTGTTGGAAATAAAACTGTCAGGTATTGGAATTAGCTATTTGAACAGGTAAATTTTATTTGGATGATTTGCTTTCAGTAAAAAATAATGATTTTCTGTGCTGGAAAGTGCAACATTTTTTCTAATAATATGCTCCTCTGCTTTATTTTCTGTTTGCATTATTTTAGTGCCCTTAAATGCTTAGACTCTTAAATCATGATGTAGTTTGATTTTGTTATCCTTAAATATGTTGCACAATTTGATTTTATCTTTACTACAGTGTTGTGAAAGAATTACGTTGCTGTTCAAAGCGTAAAGTATCAACAATTATGAAAGAAATATGGGATTACACCAATTACACCATATAATACAAATTTTGAAGATGACAATCTGATTTTTGGTGTAAAAGTGACAAGGATGGTAAGTCAGATAATATCCGAAAACTTGAAAATTTCATTGTCCTGGAGCGGGACTTGAATCCGCGTCTCCCAGATAGCGCCTGGGTACGCTAACCACTACACCACCCAGAACGACCAAGTCTCAAGTGTCTGATTAATATGAATATAACTATCACAGGAGTCGCTAGTTGAAGCAACCGGCATTCATGTTTAGCGAATCTGGAGGTTAAGAATCCTATCCCTTGATTGCCCGGAGGAGCAGATAAATCATACAGGATTACACCATATAATACAAATTTTGAAGATGACAATCTGATTTTGGTGTAAATGTGACAAGAATGGCAAGTCAGATAATATCCAAAAACTTGAAAATTTCATCGTCCTGGAGCGGGACTCGAACCCACATCTCCCAGAATGTGTCCGGGTATGCTAACCACTACACCATCCAGAACGACCAGGCGCTATCTGGGAGACGCGGGTTTGAGTCCTGCTCCAGGACGATGAAATTTTAAAATTTTCGGACATTATCTGACTTACCATCCTTGTCACATTTACACCAAAAATTGGATTGTCATCTTTTAAATTTGTATCAGTAAAATTGTTAACATGTTCTTGTACATCTGATATTTTGTTTTATGTATTCTGTGTGTAGTTAAAAAATATATTTCTAGGTGGCCCAGTTGAAGTAAGCAAAAAGAAAGACAGCTGTGGTAACAAACAAGAACCTCTGCCAAAGAATAATATAGACTTCATAGACATTTCATGCTCTCAGGACATAGTTTCTGAACTGCTTGGTGCAGAAGCAATGTCTATAACAGGTGTGTGCTAAATGTGAATTGTAGTATTTAGTTTATGAAGTGGTGACATTTGAATTGTACCCTTCACATAACAAAGTTACAGTAGTTTTCACCTTGCAAATTGCAACATTCAGATAATGAAAAAAAGAAGTTTTAAATGACATTTTTGCATATGTGTAAAATCATGTAGAAGTACTACCTACCATGAGCTACTTTTTTTTCTTTTAGATACATTTTAAATTCATTAGTGAAAAAGTAGAATTATAGGGGAAAGGTGCATAATAGCAGAGGTGCCTACCATTACGGATTTTACGTAATTATTACGGTTTCGGCTGCCTGATTGCAGAATTACGGACAGGTTGGAAGAATTACGGATTTCAGTGTATTTCGTAAAAGTTCTGAATTTTGTGTCCTTTTTTGTTAAAATCACGGTTTAAACTGCGATCGCATTTTGCGAATACATTTACCGTTCTTTTTGCACAAATGCGAAAGCGTTTAATTGATGTTGTTTCTAAGTAAGCACCATTGAAATTCAGATGTTGGATACATTGGTAAAGCCAATATCGGACAGATATCGGGTGAAGAACGGCAAGGTGATATTGCGTAATATGTCGGAAAAGCCGTTATCGGCGCAATGATGTCCGCATACCTGCCAAGCATTCCGGATTTCCCGGAATGATTTTTGGGGTGGTTTTATGGTCGGAAGATAGTTTCTTCCGGATTTTCACCAAAACGGCTCATGAATTTTTTCATTGATGGAAATCGATATCGTTGTTGTAAACTCGTGCGTTTGTTTATTTTTATGATCTCATAGCGATTGAACCTTATGTTATCTCATGTTTCTAGCAGTGAGCGATATTTATATATAGATCCCACCCCACCAATCCTTCCAAACTCCCTCTCTCTCAGTGTTGGAATAGCTGCGCTAATTGTGCTGAAGCTAGACATTTTTTTAATTCTGCGCCGTGCGGAGTTCCCCAAAATGCGTAATTATGCGTCTCGTACGCATCAAAAAGTGTTTGCGTATCGAAATTTTACTAACGCCTAAAAATACGCATCGGGAAACGTGCAGAATACACATCAGCGAATAAAAATATGCATTGAAGAATTTTACCAACGTGTAAAAATACGCATCAGGACGGTATTTTGTGTTTCAAAAACGGAAGTAAATGAAATAAAGATTTTTTTTCCGTAATCGATTTTTTCAGAATACACATCAGCGAATGAAAATATGCATCGAAGAATTTTACCAACATTTAAAAATATGCATCGGGACGGTATTTTTGTGTTTCAAAAACGGAAGTAAATGAAATAAAGATTTTTTCCGTAATCGTAATTTCGTTTTCCCACGATGTTGCCTTTGTCCAGTATTGTTGTTATACACAGTGTGGCAAAGAATTTTTAAGACTGGGTCTGTAAAATGAAATAGAAACAAGAAATTATAATTTGTTTTGGTTTGTTATTCAAAGTAAGTCCCTCCGGCTTCAATACAGTTGTTACAGTGATTTAATAATGATTCGAATGCTTGTTCCAGTTCACTTTGCGGAATTGCTTCCAAAGGACGCGTCGAAGCTGTTTGTATGGTCGAAATATCATCAAAATAACACCCTTTTAACGTCATTTTAAGTTTTGGGAATAAAGAAAAGTCTCAGGGTGCTAAATCAGGCGAATGCGGTGGATGATTCAACACACAGACGTTATTTTTTGCCAAAAATCTACAAACAAGAAGTGAGGTGTGACTGGGTGCATTATTGTGCAACAAACACCAACTGTTTTCATTCCGATATTCTGGACGAATGCGACAAATTCTGCCCATCAAACAACTCAAAACATTTATATAAAACTCACCAGTAATTGTTTGTCCACTTGGAACAAATTCTTTGTGGATAATAACCCTTACTATCGAAGAATGTAATGAGCATTGTTTTGATTTTCGATGGAACTTTTCTTGTTTTTTGGCTTGTGGTGAGTTTTTTTACTTCCATTCCGCACTTTGTCGCTTTGTTTTAGGATCATATTGAAAACATCATGTTTCATCACCTGTAACAATCGATTTTAAGAAGTTTGGATCATTTTCAGCGGCTGAAATGATGTGTCTGCAATGTGCACTTCTCCTTGATTTTTGTCCATTGGTTAACGTGTGTGGAGCAAATTCAGCACAGACTTTTGTTTTGCCCAAATCTTCATACAGGATGGTTCGAATCGTTTCTTTGTTGATGTTTAAAGACTCCTCCATCATTCTTAGTGACGCACATCGATTGTTTGCAATGAAATCACGCACTTTTTCAATAATCTCAGGTGTCCTAGATGAGCTTGGTCTTCCGGTATGCTTATCTTCTAGCGTATCTCATCCGTCCAAAAACGTTTGTGCCACAGGAAAACATTTGATCTACTTAAACAAAACTCACCGTAAACTTGTTTCATCATTTGGTACGTTTCCGAGGCACTTTTACCAAGTTTTGCGTTAATTTTAATAACAGCTCTTTGTTCAATCTTAATAATTCAACATGAAAAAAAATTTACTTCTCTAATGAACGGCCGTTTGGTTTCAGTTACTTTAATAACTGCGCAGTACTTTTGGCAGAAAGCAAGCAGATGGTCACGGTTTATAACGCATTCGCGATAACACTGGTGGCGCCACCGTAGGCTGAAATCTAGCGCCAGTCTTAAAAATTATTTGACACACTGTGTACATCACTTTATTCTAAAAATATTTGTATTTCTGTGTGAAAGTGGAGGGAAAATTTCCCAAAACGGAAATTTGACGGTGCAAGAATTCCCCTGTAATCTTCAGGCATGAGCGTGCAACGGCTTCGAGGAATTCTCCTTTTCCATCATAATTTGAGTTATCCTCGAGATTGATGCATAACTGAACAGAAATTTTGGAGCAATTAGTAGTTGGGGAGAATGTTTTTTGCTGGAAACTTGAAAACAGAAATTTTGTCTTTCAAAACTTTAGAAAAAGGAAGTTAGACGCAGGACGCAGTGAAGATTTCTCCCGTAATCGTAATTTTATTTTTCACGCAATGTTTCCTCTGCCTAGTATTGTTGTTAGATGTCATTTTATTTCATAAATATTTGTATTTCAACTTGTAAATGGAGGAATAATGTCCGAAAATGAAAATCGGACTTAGAAAAGTTTTCTCCTGTAAATGTATTTTTTTTTCCCAACGATGTTCTGAACATATATCCTGTATTCTAAAACATCTCCCCCCCCCAAAGGTTTGCATTTCAGCTTGATAAAGATAGGATGGGGGTGTCTGAAAATGAAAGTGATGAAGCTGAAAATTTGTGTTCAAAAGTATTCATATTCTCAAAGTTACACTATTCGTCTTTTATCTAAAACAGTGCTGTCATGCATTCATGATGAATAAAATTGTTGCCGCCCCAGTGGCGCATGCGATGGCCTCTGATCATTCATCCGAACGGGGGTCCGGGTTTGAATCCCGGTGAGACATGGATGTTGTGTTTGTCTTATGGCACGGGCTCTCTCCCTTCCCTGGAACCAGTGACCCTAAATTAGGGACGAGCAACTGCTTATCGCCCATTGAGTTGCTCAAGGTGGTCGTTAAACCTCCAATGAAAAAAATAAAAAAATAAAATTGTCATCCAAAGGCATAAAAAAAAAAAAAAAAAAAAAAAGGTCATTGTCTTGTCATTGCGTACATGAAATCAAGTTATTTCTAAAAATGAACTCCATCTCTATGAGTGACTGATACAGAAAAATAATTGAAAACAAGTATCATCAAACATACTGCTAGCACATCCCATACATAACCACTCTCTCCTAAAAATAGATAATTGTGAATTAACAGTTCTGGTACTGTTGCAAATCTTCTTAATTTTAGGGAAAATCTTCTTGATTTTATGGTAAATCTTGATTTTTGCAAGCAATCTTTTTGATTTAGGAAAATTTTGGTTGGCAGGTATGTGTCCGATATTGACCAATATTCAGCCATCATAACCAATATCGGCTCGATATCTAGCCGATATTCATTCCCACTTGGGTTATTAAAAAATATTAACCATTAAAATAGAAAGGTCATGTTATAAGGTATTTGATTTTATGAGGTTGTTACACATTTCACACGTTAATTTCTCATGAAATACCCTTCCCACACGTAAACGATGAGGCTTCGTATGGTGATTACTGATAGGCACGGCAGAAGGTTGGCACCTCTGTGACATGAGGTAAGTACAATATTGATAATTTCATTTCATAATTTATTGTCAGGATAGTGTAAACATAAAGTATAAGGTTATTACACATTTCATGCATTAATTTTTCATGAAATAAGCTTTCCGTGTGTTAACAATGTGGCTTCGTATGGTGATTTCCAATAGGCACCTCATACAAGTATTACAGGTTACACAGTAGTACTATAATATTGTCCTTAACTTTGAAAAAAAATGGCATGTTACATTACTGGAACATTACTGAAAAATACCCTATTGATTACTGATAGGTTCTGCTAGAGGTTGGCACCTCTGTTATAGTAAAATAAAAGAAATTACTGAAACATTATAAATTCAGTGAATTGTAAATGGGCTTAAAGCTTATTAATCAAGATGATTAAAATTAAGAAAATATGTGAAATAAAAATTGTTTGAACATTGTTAATATGCACAGTCAATAGTAAGAAATCATTTTAATTGAGTTTATAACCCATGGAAACTGGACTATGAAACTAAATTAAATAATCCAAAGCAGCTGTAGAAGTTATACATGCTGGTGAGTTTGTTCTTTAAAAGTGACATTACTGGGTATGAACAGGTAGGCCTGAGGCAAACCATAATTAGTAATGCAGACTAATTAGAGTAGATCTGAAGTACTTCTATAATGAAAGAAAAATTAATAGCACATGTTGAACTGATTCAAGTTTCATGTCAACTGGGAGATGACAGTAATCTAAATGGATGTTAGGTTTTGTGGTAGCAAGCTACCAAGGAGAAAACATGTGGAACAAAAATTGGTTGATCAAGGGAAAAAAATGTAAGAAGTAAAAAATCTTGCAATATATCAGAAGAGATGGAAAGGTTTATAGCAAACTAACACTAATTTTTAATTTTAATAATTTTTTAATTTGTGCTTTTTTGTCACTTTATTCTGAACAACAACTGGATTTGCAAATCTGAAAAAGATGGTGATGAATGAGACACATGGAAATAAGAACAGATAAAAACATCTGTGGAAACCAAACATTTGAAGGAGCATGTTTTAAAATTATAGGAAAGTCTACCACCAATGCTGTTGAGGCTTTTAACAAAGTAATTGATTAATGAAAAAACCATTAGAAAGAACCACTCACTCACCATAAAGATCATGGTAACCTCCAATGACAACACACTTCCAACACGTCATTCATTAAAACTCGAGGATCCACCACTGATATACTGCAGATATGTTGATGACATTTTTCTGTTATCCAGGCTAAAAAATGATGGCTAGTATGGATGTGAGAGCTCTTTTTCCTAGCACACCAGTACCTCAGGCAATAGAAATAATTATTGAAAAATTATATGTGCTACAGACAATGAATGCAATACAAATAGAGGAGTTAAGAGAAATTTTATTGTACCTATATGAAAATAACATTTTTAAGTTTAACAACAAGATGTACAAACAAAATCATGGTGGACCTATGGGGTCACCACTGTCAACTTTATTTGCTGAAATTATAATGAGTGACATTGAGTAAAAAATAATAAGTAAACTCGAGGATCCACCACTGATATACTGCAGATATGTTGATGACATTTTTCTGTTATCCAGGCTAAAAAATGATGGCTAGTATGGATGTGAGAGCTCTTTTTCCTAGCACACCAGTACCTCAGGCAATAGAAATAATTATTGAAAAATTATATGTGCTACAGACAATGAATGCAATACAAATAGAGGAGTTAAGAGAAATTTTATTGTACATATATGAAAATAACATTTTTAAGTTTAACAACAAGATGTACAAACAAAATCAGGGTGGACCTATGGGGTCACCACTGTCAACTTTATTTGCTGAAATTATAATGAGTGACATTGAGGAAAAAATAATAAGTAAACTCGAGGATCCACCACTGATATACTGCAGATATGTTGATGACATTTTTCTGTTATCCAGGCTAAAAAATGATGAACTTGAGGACTTGACAAAAAAGTATAGTGAAATTTATCCATCTATTGAACTGACAGTATAACAAGAACATGACAATACTTTGGCATTTTTGGACGTTTTGATTGTTAAAACAGAGGAGAATATACAATTCAGAGTGCATAGAAAATCTTCATATATCCCAGTACTTATACCATTTCAGTCATCACATCCATTAACACATAAAAGAAATAGTGTTAAAACACTAATTAAAAGAATTCAACACATTCATCAATTGTACAGTATAGAAAGGAAGAAATTGAATATATTGAAAAAATTGCATATGATTTTGGATACCCTAAACAGGTATTAAAAAATGGATTTATGAAGTAACTCAAGGTTACAATAAGGTCAAGACAGATAGAAAACTTGTAAAATATGTAGGAGCAATACCATATATAGAAAATGTTTCAGCAGAAATTAATAAAGTTTGTGGCAAGTATGGCATACAGGTAGGAAATCAGGTACTTACTGTAAAAAATTTAGTGATTAAAAATGAAAAAATTAGCCAATTAGATAGAGCAGGAATTTATGAAATCCCAATAAACCAGCAACCACCTGTGTCATATATAGGCAGCACCAAGAATAAATTAAAGTATAGATTGAACCAGCATATTAATAATTGGAATAAAAAGAGGCTAAGACAGCATTGACCCAATACTGTATGGAAAATCAAAAATGTCCAAGGTTTGAAGATATTAAAATTATTAAGAGGTGTAAAAACGAAAAGCAGTTAAGAATTGCAGAATCAGTGTTAATTGAAAAAAACAGATCAAGATTATGCAACATTAATGAGCCAAGTAACCTAAACGAACAATGGAAAGCCCTAATAAAAATTGAACAGCAGCGTAAAAAGAAAGAGGGAAAATAAGCAGCAGGGACAATAGATGGCGCCAGAGACACAACGATTCAGAGATAGCGACTGGAGCCCAGGCCTCGATGGCTCTGCTCACTTGAGCTGTGGTGGGCGGGTGAGACACACCTGCCTCCTGAAGATGACAGGGGCCTGTCGAAAGTAATGAATGACGTGTTGGAAGTGTGTTGTCATTGGAGGTTACCATGATCTTTATGGTGAGTGAGTGGTTCTTTCTAATGGTTTTTTCATTTATGAATTGCACGTAAACTATGCGCACTTTGCAAGAGGTTAATACCTTAAAAGTGCAAATATAATAAAGTAATTGATGTTTTCAAAGAAGGGGGGGGGGCACACACATTGTACAAAAATGATATTAAAATTGAAAAAAATGCAACCAAACTAGAAATTATTATCAGGTCACAGACCAAATAGATAGATTGAGAACAAGGTGGATTGAAGGTATGGAATGTGCTATTATTGATCAAGGAAGCAATGTGGCATTGGTAATATGTCTTTCAGTGTGTGGAAAGAATTGTTCTTTGTGAAATAGAATCATTATTTTAAGTGATGTTTTCCAAAAACAAGCCTAAAAACCATAATGGTGTGCAAATGTGAGATGATAATTGATGATCAATAAGCAACATTGTCATTACCAATTTTGCATGCTTGTATACCAGTACATTGTTCACTCATATTTTTGCCTCAGATCACTTTAAAAAACTGTATGTATTAATTCTTGTTTATAATAAAATCTTCTTTTCTTCCTTCCTGTCAGAATTTTATTTTTCTTCATTAATAATGCCTCTATTATACCTTTACAACTGAACAGTAGAAATAATATTTGGGAATGCTGTAAGTAGTAAGTCACAGTAATAGCTGGTCATGCCTGGTGTGTATTTTAGGCACTCTGACCATTTTCGCACTTGCATTATGTTAGCAGCTGCCAGAGAAACCTATAGTCTTACTGTGCTGAAATCATGGAATATGCTTATGATTGTAGGTTTTGTGTCACACAGCTCAATGGAGGTTGATATGGTGGTTCTGTTTAATCAGCCCATCACTCTGCCACTTGTTACTCTCTGTCACTGCTATTGTAGATTAGCTGCTTCCATTTTTGTCTTGATCTCTCTGTTTTGCTGCTCTTCAAGTTTCATACCAACATCTCGTGCTGCTAAAGTTGATGGTCCCACTTGTAAACATTTAACATCTGATAATTGCAAGTGAAATGAATCTCTTCAGTGACAAGAAATTCAGCTGGTAGTGTGTCATATTTGCTTTGCTGATTGCAGTACAACATACTTGCCATAAAGAGACAATAATTCTTCATTCAAGATTGCATGCAGCCACCATGTCCTCATTTTGAAAAAAATAATTGATAACATTAGTTTCACATCAACCTTCACAATAATGTTTATAGGTTATTTTTGAAATGAAAATATTTGTATTTGAGAAATGCTTAATCGAAAACTTTAAATAAATTCTGGTATCAGCTTAATATTTTAATTTTTAACTCTTTCATTATCTGTAATGAAGTAACAATCTTTTGAAACAACATAATTTTAAAAGTAGTTTGTTCAGTTTAACCTTGAATCACACCTCACATGAAAATTTAATATGAAAAAGCTCATTAACTCAAACCACTCAAGCTTGAAAAGGAAACTGGCTTATAATCTCAAGGTTATGTAAAATTGGTCAAGCACTGGCAATTCTGAATAAAGCATTGGGTTTGTCATTGTGGTGTGCATGTGCTTCTTTCCTTTGTTTTACTCTCACTGTAGATATCCCAGTGTTATTGAAAACCAAGATTGCTGTCAGTGAAATGATTTTTTTTTTTTTTTTCATTTTTTGTGTGTCTGAAGTTGTATGGTATTGATATAACTTTCATGTCATTGGCTTCAAAGTCACTGCTCTGGGAAGGTTTATATTGCTGAGAGTATTAAAGTGATTCTTACCTGTGTATTTACAAAAAGTGCTAAAGTTGGATATGAAGTGCCTTTTTAGTAATGTTTTTATTTTTTTGCTCTGCAGTATCACTAGTGAGGTGTCCAGAATCCTCTGGTAATGTCCATTCAAGATTTCACTGAAATTTTATTCTTGCACCATAAATGGTGAAAAAAAGCAAGTATTTAGGTGTCACTTTCTATGTTGATTTCTGCTGTCTTTACATGATTTTATTCAAATAACAAATTCAAAATAACACATTTGCCTGTTTAAATGATTTATTTTGATGAAAGTAATTACTAATTCATACAGTAAACATTAGAACTTTCAGGCCCACAATGGACCCATCTTCAGATGTTATTAGGAGAATGGAACTGAGTATGATTTGAATACAATAATGATATGTGATATTTCTTGATATTGTCACATGCTCGTGATGGACATCATATCTCGTGAATGATTTGATAACATCGATAAATATATTACATGCATACATGAGATTCTTCCGCGAATTCGCGGAATTCCGCTTTTTTCGGCATCATTTTGGTCATCCTCGAGGTCATTGCAAAAATGAAGAGAAAATTTTCAGAATTTTTTAGGGGGGGGGGGGGTGTTGTTCTATAGAAAAATCCTTGAAAAAGCGGAATTCCGCGATTCCGCTTTTTTGTGGTGTAAAAGAACTAAGCGCTTTCTAGCTGAGAGCGTTGTTTTTGGAGCAGGCGCTGGGGGCAAGAAGAAATGTTGGAGGGTGGAGTCAGGAGCTCAATTCGTTTACTGCTGTCAACAATGGATGGGGTCAGTCACTTGAGCATCGCAGCGCGAAGGGTGGAAGCTCCGCCTACTTCGTGCTTTAGGGAAACTGCCGCAGCCCACGAGCCATTCCGTGTCTTGCGGGAAATCGCCACTCTGCATTCTATCTGTGACGTCATCGCCAGGAACTCTCTCTCTTGTAATTTGCGATGTATCCGAATGCGTTCCCACTTTTCTGAGATCGTTAGAGAATCGAAGTTCTCGTGAAATCTCTTTCTACAAAGGACGCACATAAATTACGGAATCTCCGTGTAATTGCCAAAAATTATGGAATCTCCGTAATTATTACGGATTTCCCCGGGATTACGGATGACTAACAAAAAATTATGGATATTCAGATTTTCGCTGTTATTAAGAAAGTTTTAATGGTTTTGTAAATAATCGATGAAAAGCCTCTGAATAAAGTTCGTAACACAGCCCTTAGTATCCTTTTTTTTTTTTTTTTCTTCTGAGGTGGCGGAATTTGTTTTGCTTGTTCGAAAGTGTAAAAAAAAAAAAAAAAAAGCACGGCACTAGGATTGCATAAATCCGGCTTGCTTCTTTCGGCATGGCCCGCTATTACGTGCTTCTTTCGCTGTGGCCCGAGATTACGTCGGCCTGAAGCATCTGAATAAAGTTCGTGACGCAGCTTTCTTTTCTTAAATTCTCTTCCCCCCCCATCCCGAAGAGAAGGAATTTATTTTGCTTGTTTGAAAGCCAAGTGGAAAGGAAGCACGGCGCTGCGCCGGGATTACGTATAGGCATGGCGTGCTTCTTTTGCCCTGATCCGGAATTACGTTGGCTCGGACGTGCTTCTTTCGCTGTGGCCCGGACTTGCGTCAGCCCGATGCCTCTGAAACAAGTTCGTGACGCACCTCTTTGTTTTCTTTTTTTCTAATGAGGAGGAATGTGTTTTGCTTGCTTGAAAACTTAGTGGAAAGAAAGCACGGCGCCCGGCCAGTATTACGTCGGCCTGAAGCTTCTAAACAAAGTTCGTGACACAGCTTTCCGTTGTTGTTTTTTTCTTTCTGAGGAGGAGAAATTGTTTTGCTTGTTTGAAAGCTAAGTGGAAAGGAAGCATGGCGCCACGCCGGAATTACGTAGGCCTGGCGTGCTTCTTTTGCCGTGATCCGGAATTACGTTGGCTCGGACGTGCTTCTTTCGCTGTGGCCCGGAATTGCGCCGGCCCGATGCCTCTGAACCAAGTTCGTGACGCACCTCTGTGTTTTTTGTTTTTTTTTTTTCTGAGGAGGAGGAATGTGTTTTGCTTGTTTGAAAACTTAGTGAAAAGAAAGCACGGCGCCCGGCTAGGATAACGTTGGCCCGTAGCCTCTGAACAAAGTTCGTGACGCAACCCTGTTTCTCTCCTTTCTTTCGTTTTTTCCTAAGGAAAAATGTGTTTTGCATGTATGAAACCTAAGTGGGAAAAAAAGCACGGCTTCGGGCCAGTATTACGTCGGCCCGAACCCTCTAAACAAAGTTCGTGGCGCAGCTTTCCGTTTTTTTTTTCTTTCTTTCTGAGGAGGAATTTGTTTTGCTTGTTTGAAAGCTAAATGGAAAGAATGTGTCATGAGTGGCCCAAAAACATGGTTAAAAACAAGAATTCGGCAGAGAAAATCTCCCCACTTGCTTGACATTGATGGAGATTCATGTCACCATATTCACAATGCAAGTAAAAAATTTTGCAAGCCATTTTAAGCTTACATTGAGAAATACTTTATTGACTTCTTCAATTACTTTAAATGGTCGGCAGATCAACATGAAGCCCTTGCTGAAATTTGTGAAATTATAGGGCTAAAATTCACTGAAATTAAGAACATGGTGCAATGCAGGTGGTTGTCATTCTATCATGTGGCATTAAACAATTTACATATCCATGATGCCCTTTTGCTGCTGTATTATGGATTTGTGCAGCCTAATGAAAGACCAATATACATGGATGTGATAAATAAAATATGTAAAGATTAGAAAGAAAAAGTTAAAATTCCAGGAGCTTTGGAAGAAATTACGGGAAAAAAATCTAACAGAAGATGGAAGAAAATGGAAATCTAGAATTGTTGCAAAATTATTTGAAAGCTCAAAAAAAAAAAAAAAAAAAAAAACCTTGCTTATATTAAATTTTTATGTTGCAGCTCTACCTCTTTTGAAAAAATATGTATGCTTATTTCAAACAAAGGAGCCATTAATTCATAAAGTTTTTGATGAGCAGAAGCAACTATTCTTGGATTTCTTAGCTTGTTTCTTAAAACAAGAGATACTGAAAGGCAAACCTATGAAATATTTGATAAGGCAAACCTGTGAAAGATTCTTGGATCAGGAACATTATTTTGAAAAGCGAATCAAATGACATTGTGGGGAATTTTTTGTAAGCCAGGCTGCTGAAGCTTATATTCAGCATGCAAAATACATGCCAAAGACACTACCATTATGTAGTGATCTTTTAATGTACATATCATTGATCCTTCTACAAGGGGACATAATCTAACTTTAAAAAGACTGAAAAACTTCCACAGTTTCTTTGAAATATATTGAATTCAGAGGAAATGGAAAGCTATGCTCTAGAAATTCACCAGTATCAGTTTGAATCACGACTTCCATCTCCTGACTTTGTAAAAATTGATGCGTGGTGGGCAAAGGTGTTTGACCTCTACAAGTACACTATGTTATCTAAAGTAGTAAAAGCCTTTATATCATGCTTCCATGGTCCACAGGTTGAAAGTTCTTTCAGCATGATGGCTGAAACCATAGATATAAAATCAGGAAGAATGAACATTGAAACCTATTCAGCTATACAAACTGTGTAGTATAAACTTAAAGCACAGGGTAAGTCTGCAGTTAATTTCTTCAGTAAAGAAATTTTTTTCCAAGAAGCAGTTGATGCCAACCTCTGCCAAAATCATAGGACATCAGAAACAAGTTATACCAAAGAAATAGAGAGGAAAAGAAAATGAATTATCAGCAAAAAGAAAAAGTTAGCAATGGATGCTGTTCAGCTGCAGTCAACGTAAAATAAATATGGCCGTGCAGCTTGCTGAGAAGAAAGCCAGGCTTGCTCAGAAGAGGAAATTCGAATTGTTGTGCAAGCAAGTACAACAAAAAAGGGGCAAAATATCTTTGAAGCAATCTGTTTAAAAACCATAACTTCTAGTCATGTTTTTTTTTTAATTTGTACATATTCAAATACATATTCCAATTATCATTTAGTAAGAATCTGTGAATTTAACTTATTTCCACACACATTTCATTTTTGAAAAATTTGGTACATTAGAGTGCTACTAAGCCAACAAGACTGACTTATCTCTTGTACTCTGATGTTTGACCAAAACTAATCTGTGGATATGCTTCTAATTGCTAGACTAAATGCACAAACTTTCCTAGACAAATACTTTTCACCCCAGGATTTAGCTAGTAAAGATTTACATGTATGTTTTAAATCTGATTTTTAAAAATATCTCATTTTATTTTGTTCTTGATTCCCTACTTTTCTATTGTGAATATAATAATGTGCTTCACTTTAATATTTACTTACATAATTTACAGAAAATAATTCCATATGGCTTGTGCAATCTTAAATATTGTATATGCTGTATTTGAATTTGCTCACACCGCGCGTTCGCGTGTCCCAATTTTCCACCCAGTTAAAAAGTTCAGCTTTTTTTGTCATCGGCCGGTCTCATGTATGTACATGTCAAGCAATGTATTAAAACATTATAAATGTGACAAGGAGTATCATCATTGCAACATACTTCAACATACTTTATTCACAAATTTGGTGAAGTATGTTGCAATGATGATACTCCTTGTCACATCCTTTACCTTGGAAAATGATGCTTAATGAGTTTTAACATATAGAGACTTACACCAATTATTTTCCTTCATTTATAATTTTTTAATACATTGCTTACCATGTAATATGTTTATCGATGTTATCAAATCATTCACAAGATATGATGTCCATCACGAGCATCTGACAATATCAAGAAATATCACATATCATTATTGTATTCAAATCATACTCAGTTCCATTCTCCTAATAACATCTGAAGATGGGTGCATTGCGGGCCCGAAAGTTCTAATGTTTACTGTATGAATTAATAATTACCTTCATCAAAATAAATCATTTAAACAGGCAAATGTGTTATTTTGAATCTGTTATTTGAATAATATTGTGTAAAGATAGCGGAAATCAACATAGGAAGTCGACGTAAAACACAGCAGAACATTTAATTAGTTTAGATGTCACTTTTGACATATGCTGCCATTTTAACTTTGTGCTCTTGTTGACCTTACATTTATGTACATTTTGGTTGTTTCTAGTTATGCTTTCCATGGTGAATGTTACATCTGAATGCCCACAAGTTTTTCCTCTTTTTGGGCTATGACTGTTAGTCAGTTAAGTCCTGCTGGATGATATAAATATAGGAACTATGCAACAAAAAAGGCAGACTGTTTAGGCTCCTTGCTCACGTCGGTTTTTATGATGGCTACGAATGTGATCTACTATATGCCATTATGACTTCGGTTGTAGTGTGTTATTGTATGCTGTTATTTCATTGATAGTAGAGCTGTTAAACTGTTGCCTTGCTAAATGAAATAAATGCATTACTACAAAGCTTTTGTTGCAAGTGCAGTTATTTTATGTTTTTAATTTCAGCATTATGCAATTACTTAAAATTTTAATTTTGCTAAGTTTGTATGCTATAAGTAAAATAATTTTGTGTTTGTTTGTTTGGTTGATGGCGTTTGTTTCTCATCCTGTTCCTTTGAATTGACAAAAATTAAAATTTTGCATTTCCATAAAATGTGAGTTTGTTCTGCTAATGGCCATGTTTTATAATGTGTAGATATCTCAAAATTCATCTATCTAAAAATTTCAGACTCAGATGCTGAGAAAAATACTCCCATGCAGTTGAATAGTCATGCAGAAGAGAGGTTTCAGGAAGAGAAACAAATGAAGGAAGTTGATGATGAAGAAATCATTTTGAGATGCAGAAATAAGAAGAAATCCTTGAAAGTAATCAGTGATGATGAAGAAGGTATTCCACTAGATAATTTTGTTTAATCTTTTGAAATTATTTTATATGTTTCATTTCACATTCAGTCATTGTCTTATATCGATGATTAGAATTCTCTTATATTGGTGTTTTAGGTTTATATACATTCCAGTTTTGTTGAAAAAAAAAGTCATTGCTCTTTCCATGCTTTTTTTTAATTAACATGCTGCAACTGAATTTTTTTATCCGGACACCACTAAGATCCTACCCCAGATCTTTCAATAACTAGCAAAGTAAGTTCACCTTATGCTACGGTGGCCAACAATCCATGGCACAAAAACACCGTGAAGTCAGATGCTGACAGATAAACACACATAGCTCTGTGGATTGTTGGCCACTGTAGCATAAGGTGAATACACTCGGCTAGTTATCAGGAGATCTGGGGTATGATCTTAGCTGTGTCCGGATAACAATTTTTTGGTTGCTGTGTATTAATTAAAGAAAACATGGAAAGAGCAATGACTTTGTCTATTCACATTGTCTCCACATATTTGGAAGATTTTCACCAGTTTTGCTGATCATTAAGCTTTCATCATTTTTTCTTTCCCCCTTCCCAGTATCTCTTAAAAAGATTGGATTTAGATACTGGGGTTTTGGATTTCTATGTATTGATTGTAGGTCTCTCCACAAACTGAAACCTAGCCAAGGCCCTGAGAATCACAGAGGTATCAGCACAGAGTGTGGGATGTTCCTAGTACTATCATGTTCTATAGCTGAGATGATTAAATTTTCTCTAGGCCCAGAGACTCCAAGTGTTTCTTCAAGCTATTGGATGGTTCTTGAAAGGCCCCTATTGCTGTTGCCATGATGGTAACCTTTACCCAGGGACATCCTGGCCCAGTCACAATTCTTTATACTGTGGGATCTTTTCATGTTCTTTCTTTTTGATACTATTGTTGCTTGTAATTGCAATGCTAATGAGCCACACTTGTTAACTTTCAACTATATTATATCTGGTGTAGGAGTTGTTTGTATGCTGGAGAAAAAATGTGCTCTTTATGGGGGTATGACAAGACACATTCTGATTGTGTGAGGAATGAAGATGTGTTGCAGTTGTGTAATGTGAAGCAAAATGATGTTAGGAAGGTGGAGACTAATATGCTTCAATGGTTTGGCCATGTTGAAAGAATGAGTGATGAGATGCTTACTAAGAAAATCTTTTTAGCCCAAGTAGCAGGAAGGAAAGGCAGAGGCTGGCCAAAGAAGTCATGGGAGGATCAGATTCAGGAGTGTCTGTATGAGAAAAAGATTATGAGTATGAAGTATAGAAGATCTTGTGTATGGCGTGTGATGGATGTCAGTGAAGCCCGAATTGTATGTCAAGATCACTGTAAATGGATAAGTTTGATACCGCAACAGTACATAAAAATTATCTGGTAGTTTGTATTTATTTGTGGAGCTAACCTCTGAATTTCAGAGAACAGCTTAGTGATATGTATGTATGTATGTATGTAATATGTTCAAGATGTTTATCAATTTGCTGCCTAAACTCCCATAGGATCTTTGATTCAATATTTTAAAGAATTTTCTGTGCTTTATGATCCAGGAATAGGAATTCTGCACTAATTTCACTAATTTTCACCAAAACTGCTACTGCCTTTGTCATGGGACTTTGTGGTAGAAGATTCTTCCCTGTGCAGACGTGCAACTCTCCGGATTTAGGCAGGACACTCTGGATTTTCAGCCATTCCTCCTGCCCTCCAGATAAATGTCAAATTCTCCCAATTTTCGCCGATAATTAGCTGTCACGATGGTCGAAATTCCATCAACCACTGCCTTGGATCGACGCAGAAGAAAAAGATTTCGAACCGCTTGTGAAATATTTTTCTTTCTGCGTCGATGCAAGACAGCATTTACAGTCATCAGTATCGTACTTTTCCTCTCCTCATATCTGCAAAAAGAAAGCCGCCCCCGGTGGAGCAGTGGTCTATTTTATGTTGGTTACAAAAACACTTGCGCGCCAGCTGTGACCTACCTATCGATTCACGTCTCCCCGCTCTTAGCTGCGAGCTCTGTTTATGTTTTCTTCATAGTTTTGCTTTACTGTGGAGATTTTTATTTCTTGTTTTGCACCATGTTTGTCTCATTTTCCTTCTTCATCGCATTTCGTAGAAGATTAATGTGCTCCTTTGTTCATCTCTAATTACGAATCTGTTATTGTCAGCTTTGTTTTATTTTCTATTGTTGCATTTTGTGTACACTTAGTTTGTGAATTTTTTTTTTTTCTCATTCCTTTCGCTTACTTTTTGCGGGAGATTTTTCCTTTTGTATTGTGCCACTTTCTCGGTTTTTAATGTTTTATTTTATGTCATATCTTTGGCAATTTCTTTCTTCTTTACATATTAGCTGTTATTGTCTTTTACTGCATAATAAAGTTGTGAAACTAAGCGCCGGCTTTTGACAGATTGTTCGAATTGCAGTGGGGCATGGTTGCTGCATACTTGCTAACTTTTTCAGATTATCGGTAAAATGTATGGATTTCTGCTTAATTTTACTGATTTATGGATAGAAGTATTTTTTTATGGATTTTTTAATATTTCGATTGCTCGATCGAAATATAGGAGCACCGTGTTACATGATGATGTCATCTTTGACTCGCCGGCTTCATGCGGAGCCATCGAATATAACGATGACTCAGCTTCGTCACTTTCGTTTGGGGGGGGGGGGGGTCCGAAAACGAAAGTGAAGAGGCTGAAAAAATTGTAAAAATTGATGCATGGTGTTCAAAAGTATTTATATTTTCAAAGTTACACTGTTCATCTTTTGTCTAAAATAGTGAAAGCTGTCATGCATTCATGATGGATAAAATTGTCATCCAAGGGCATTAAAAAAAGACGATGATAAAGAAATGGGAAGGGAAACAAAGATATCAGCAAATGAAAATTTTAGTTTAGTATTGAAACACCACAGGTTTGCAGGGATCGCATTCCTCCTAAAATTCCTAATATTTTGTGACCTTCCTTAAATTCCTAAAATTATACCTAAAATTTGCTATTCATCCTAAAATTTTCGTAAGCTTATTTATTAAAAACACAACCGTTATTAACGCCAATAAATTTACCATTACGCAGGGTGCGCATGCGTGCTTGAAAACCTGGAAAGTCCTGGAAAATCATGATTACGTTTTCAAGGCCTGGAATATTCTGGAAAAACGGTGTTTTTTTAATGCCGTCTTGAAAAGCCTTGAAATTTGAAATTAGTGCTTAAAAAATGCCCTTTTAGGAAATCGTGTTACTGTTACCCCTTCATTTTTTAAAGTTCCTTTTCTCTGTTCTCAAAGAAACCACCGGCAGCGGTTTCCGATGTACACCAAATCCTAATTTGGCTGGGGGAAAAAAAGAAAAAAAGGCACTACTTCCAGTGCAATAAAATTGGATGATTACTAGTAGGTCGAAGGGGAGCTTGATGTCCGTCGGACAATTGAGAACAGAAGGGGAAAGAAGAGGCATTTAGCATTTGCAGGGGGTCGCGTATGTACCAAGTCAGCTGGCATCCACCAGTGAGGAGTATGCCTGAACAACACATTCATCTTCTTCTTGTTTATGTGCATGCCACCCTCCCTCCCCTCAAGAGACACTACTTATGATAAAAAATAAGAAAACTATCTTTGCGAATTTTTGACGAAAGTGGCTGAAATTTTTACATTCACTGTAATTGGATTACAGAAGCTCACTTCCAAAATTCCAGTTGAATCGGTTTAAAACTTTAAAAGTTAGCATTGGTAATTTTTATTATGGACAAGTATGTGTGCCTCTTTGGACAGAGTGAGCCTCCAGCAGAAAGGGTGTTACCGTAGCAACGGTTGATTGACAGCTGGGAGCGCTGATCTGAAGCCCTTGGTTGGGAAGAAAGCAAACACCTGTTTATCACTTCCACAGCACAAAAGGACTAGGAGAATATTTTCAGAAATCCATTTTTCTGAATTTTGAAAATAACACAGTAAAATTTTTACAGTAGTTAAGATACATCACAATAAAGTTCTAGTGCAAATTTCGCCAAATTCCGTTAGGAACTTTAGCAGATGCAAAAAAAAAAAAAAAAAAAAAAAAAAAAAACGTTGCATAATCGGATTGAAAAAAAGAAACAGTAATTATAAATTACGGGAAAAGCAAGTGAATTATTTTTTTTAGATGCCATGGTTTATTTAAACAGAGTGATCCTTAAATTTTTTTTCTGTGATGATATGGACTCTATTTGAATTACAAACACGTTTTTATTCAGACGTCTGAGTTACTGTTTTAATAAAAAAATCATCTATAATTAAAAAGTTTTCAATGGATTTAAGCAATATTCAGCAGATAAACAAACGTATTTTAGTAAATTGCAACATCACGACGTAAATTTGGTAATTTAATTTTGTCGAAAATTGGGGAGCATTTTTTTTTTTACAGTTTCTATTATAGTTAAAGTGAAGGAGGAAGGGGGCAACTTGACAGTTCAGTGAGCTGCAGGTGGTGATTTATGGCGATGTGCCAAATGAAAAGAAGCCATTCCATCAGGTAATTCCAAAGGTTGTGTTGTGTGGACGCGTCCTCCTGCTGTTTGATCTTAATTGGAATGTTTTTGTGCATGGGGGGGGGGGGTTCGAGAGAAATATCCGTTTCAGCTTTACAGCTTTCACGGCTCTTTTTTTTTTTTTCTTGGTAATAAATAAAAATCATAGTTGCTGCATTCACCATTGATCCATGTGTGCATTTCTTGAATATAAACAGCAGACAATCAGAAACATAGTGTTGGGCGGGTCTTGATCTTCATTTTGCATATGCTGAATTCAGTTCTGTGGGAATAAGGAATGACTTATACTGTGAATATATACAAAACTACATATTTTTGAGCTGAAAAAATAGGTCTACTTGTACACAGTAGCTAAAGTGTGAACTCAGATGAAGACAATCAGACATACGGACGTCTGATTCCATAAAAAAAAAATCATCATAGTTTTTTTATTTACACTACAGGTAAAAAAGCAAAAACATGTTTTTAAACGTTATAAAGGAAAACGGATTTTTGAAACGCATGACTTGATGATCTTAATTTCTGAAAGTTTCTTTTTTCCGCATCCTTTTTTTCAATTACAATACACTGTAACAGGATACTGTGTGTTATATCACTTAGAGATATGGCAGACTTTCGGTTGCTGATATCCGCGATCGTAAGCGGTAGTTGCATTGCGATTGTTGATGATGACAAGATAAATACTGGAGTGATGTAAAATGTTGCATAAATTAAAAAAATAAAAAATAAAGCCCTCCCCCACCCCGAACTTTTATGCGGTCATCATAGCTGATCAACCATTTCATTCCATGAACATCAGCACATTTCAATCATTTGAACATTGGGGGTATCTGAAGGAATTCAGCCGTGCTTAAGCGCCTAGCGCAACGAAAACATGCTAATTTTGGACAGTTCTATTCCCTTCCCCTCTACCATCCCTAATAATTGAGAGTGCATACATTGAGAGTGTTTCAAATATTCTATTTATGAGCTAGTTTTCGCGCTGTTTGTTATGCTTTTATTTTCGAAGAAAGAGAGGGAAAATAAGGAAAAGCAGCTAGAGAAAAAAAGAAAAGCTGAGTTTGATGACAAAATAAAAGAAAATGATGCAGAAATAAATAGGCTTAAAAAAGATAAAGAAGCCTCCCTAGCAGTAATTCAAGAGGGAACAGAAAGAATGAGAAAAGCTGTAGAAAAACAAAATACTGTTGAAATAGCAGTTGCCTCTAACTTGATCATACAAGGTTCAGCTGAAATAAAGAAAACTGAAAGTAAATTAGTTGTGGTGGAAGCAGAAAAAGATAGGCTAATCAGGAAAAGGTTAAAATAATAATATGAAAAAAGTAATTCAGTGAACAATTGTACATAGTTCTTGGTTTTCAATTACCTTTTTAGGATATTATAGTTTAATGTGAAACCTGAAAACTTTACTGTGAAAATCGTGAATTGCTTCTGGTTCAACAACATATTAATGTTCAAAGTGAAACTTGAATGTGGTAAATATACTTGAATATGATAATAACACGTGAAAAGATAAGAACTGAACATTAGAAGTAAATCATACTTAAACTTTAGACATTAGACGTTATGCAAAAAATTTGGGTGTGAACTTCGACCATATATACTAATGGACTGCGCATTGGCAATAGCTGCATCAAAGCCGCCATGGCTCAAACATTGGGCACGTCATCATCAGACTCCAAATTTCGTGTACAAATGCTGTTATGATTACTAATTTACGCTGCAGAACTTCAGTGTTTTCGGTGTATTATGTGAATGCACCTCATATATAATGAAAACTCTTCAGGTAAGTTTACTTATGAGCTATATACATGCATGATCGTGTTGTTTACATTTTGTGATTTATAATGTGATGAACATTTGCGAAGAATTTGGAACATGCATTCCATTTTTTTTTTCTTAAGTTACTATATTTTTATATCAATAGCTGCAAGTTTCTGGTTAAGTAATTGAACTTTATTGACTTAGGTATTTAATTCGTTTCTTACCCATGAAAAATCGTAGAACTTTCTTTACTATATCGGTCAGAGCAACCATAAGCACAGCAGGTGTAACCCATCTTTTTGACTGTTGTCATGTGATTTTATGTTGGAGCCAGAAATTTTGATGTCATGCGCAGTCTATCAGTATATATGGTTGAAGGGTGTGAAGCAAACTCTTTACAATGTATACAAAGTTGTTTTACTAGATGTATACAAATATACATCTAGTTTTTATTGAAATACACTCCTAAAATTTTCCTAAAATTTTTCTAAAAATTCCTAAAATTCTTACCTAAAATTTTCCAGAAGTATGCTATGATCCCTGGGTTTGCAAGGCTAACATTGTACAAAATTAAGATTTTATTTTATGGTTTTTTAAATTATTATTTCAAACACAGATAATACTAGTTTAGTTATTGTGGCATATGCAGAGGTTTTTACTGCATATTTATTAATATAATTATGTTTTGTTTTGTGGTAAATGGCATTCACACAAAAGTTTTACTGATGCACATTTTCCAAAGTTGGCAAGTATGATGATGTATTTGTCTTACGGCACTGGCTCTCTCGCTTCCCTGGACCAGTGGCCCTAAATTAGGGATGGGCAACTGCTCATAGCCCACTGAGGTGCTCGTTAAACCTCCAACCAAGAAGAAAGCTTGACACTTCCACATTTGTTTTGACAGATACCTCTCTCTCTCTCTCTCTCTCTCTATTCCAACACTGGAAAAACTGCTGACAGTTAAGTCCAAAATGAAAGAAAAAATGCTTTGAACAAAACTTTTGTAGATCTTTGTTGAAGAGAGCTAAATTGGCTACTGTACATTCACTAAATAAGGATAAAGATTAATTATGATTAAATAATGTATCAAAAATTAGGTACATATCTTGTAATAATTATTAATGCTATTAATTGTATCTGGTTGACAACTATTTTCACTATGCTTTTTATTTTGCGTATACAGGCTGCATTTAGAATAACTTTTTAAACATTAAAAATGCTATGTACCAATAATACTACTTCTGGAAAATTGCTCCTGCATCTGAAAAATGTCAATAAAAAATAGTGCCCATGTGATTTTATGAGCTGTAAAAAATCTCCTGATGTTTAGATTTTGAAGGTTGGCACGTCTGCCTGTGTGCGCTGCTTCATGCTGAATCAGCCCATTTTGGTGGGAGCAAAAGTAGGGTGGGAACAGAGATACTAACTAGCCTTTCTTCTTTTTCTCTTTTTTAGCACGTCTTTTGTAAAAAAAGATCGTGCTTCTGTTATTGGTTTGTCCGTCCATCCGTCAGTCCGTCTGTACCCACGATATCTCAGCAACTATTAGTCCGATTTGAAAAATTCTTTTTGCATTGGGAAGCTTGAAATATGCAAATGATGATCCTTTATTTCGTTTTTTTTACGATGTACAATTTTGCCGGTAGAGGGCGTAAATGCAGATGATGTCGAATTCAAAAATACGTTTTATTCCACATATTTGCTTCAAAACATCCGATTGAAAAAAAATTTATATCTTTCGATTTGATCTATGTCGAAGAGTATTTTAGATGTAGTTACTTTTTCAAATTACGTGTAGATTTTCCACTAGGGGGCGTAAAAGTAAATTACATTTTCCCTGATAACTCTTCTTCTAAATCTCCGATTTAAAAATTTTTTTCTTCAGCGGATACATCTCCTAATGGAAAATCTTTTGCATATAATTTCAAATTTTTGGTAAAGAATACTTTGGCCACCAGGGGGCGTAGGTGTTAATTTTTGCTTCTGACGTATTTGCCATAAAATCGTAGCTTCTAAAATATCGATTAAAAAATGATTTCATGGACTGATGCCACTCACATCAATAAACCTTTTCGGAATATTTTCTTCTTAAAATATTCCACAGTTTCTCCGCCAGGGGGCGTAGATGTACATCTTATTTTCATCAATATCTCTACTTCTAGGAGTCCGATTTGAAAAATTCCTTCTTTGTTGGATAGTGTTTTCCGTGTGACATGTTTTTCATATAATTTAAAAATTTTCAAGTAATTCATAGACTTTCTGCTAGGAGGCGTAGCTGTAAATTGTGTTTCCCCCTATATCTCTGCTTCTAAATCTCCGATTTGAAAAATTCTTTCTGCACCGGATACAGCTTCTGATGGGAAATCGTTTGCACATAATTTCTAATTTTTGTAAAAAAATAGTTTGGCCACCAGGGGGCGTAAATCTTAATTTCCGCTTCTGTTGTATTTGCAGCAAAATATGAGCTTCTGAATTCTCGATTGAAAAAAACGTCATTTGTTGACCGATACTTCTTATGTCGACAAACCTTTTAGGAAAATATTCTTCTTGAAAAAATGCATGGTTTCTGCGCCAGGGGGCGTAGATGTATATCTTATTTTTGTCAATATCTCTACTTCTAAGAGTACGACTTGAAAAATTCCTTCTTTGTTGGATAGTATTTCCGATGGAAAATGTTTTTCCTATAAATTCAAAATTTTCAAGTAAATCATAGACTTTCCGCTAGGGGGCACAAAGGTAAATTGCGTTTTCTGCGTTTTTTCTGCTCCTAAAGATCTGATTTGAAAAATTCTTCCTGTATCGCATACAAGACCTGATGGAAAATATGTTTCATGTAATTTCTGTTTAGTTAAGAATGGTTTAGCCACCAGGGGTCATAAGTGTTAATTTCTGCTTCTGAAGTATTTGTTGCAAAATCTGGGCTCCTAAAAACTTGACTAATTTTTTTCTTCGACCAATACTGCTTATATGGATAGACCTTTTGAGAATACTTTCTTTCTAAAATAATGCATGGTTTTCCCGCCAGGGGAGGTAAAGTCACATCTTATTTTTGTCGATATCTCTGTTTCTAAGAGTTCGTAAGCTCACGATTCCGTTTACAGCAATATCTGAGGGATTAAAAACCCGATTGAAAAATCTTCTTTCTTTCGTCAGATCTATTGTTTTCCATCCCAGTTCCATTGACTTTGAATAGCTTTGATAAATTTAATTTGCGTCAGAATGGATTCAAAAGACGTGCTTATTACACCCAAAAATTCGGTGTCAACTTTCTTGTTTCCTTTTTTTTTCTTCACTGGTGTTCAGGAAAGTAAGATCACTCTGCTATTTGGATAATGATAAGTGATTCTAATTGACCTATGGCAGGATAACTAGCATTTACAAAAATCGGGAAAAGAGAGGGAATTTTGTTTATCAGAAAAAAATTGGAGAAAAATCAGGGAAACTCGCAAGATGTCTATTTGCCGCCCCAAAATGTTTGGAATTTAGAGAAATGTCAGTTCTAGTGGTAATGAAAACATTCTTTATCTTTTTGCAGTTTGAATTTTTCTGATCAAGTTCCTTTTTTTTTACTTGGTGATCGTAATCCTCATTTTTAATTGTTTTATGATAAAGTTTTTTTTTTTTTTTTCAAGTTATGGTGCAAAAAAAGTGACTTTGTATTTTTTAAGAATTTTTCGTAATGTAATCCACGTTTTCCTATTATTTACATTGTCATCTTCAAAACAGATTAATGGAGCACATTTTTTTTATCTCCTCTCCTTTGTTTTTAAGCAAAATTAAATTTCAAATTTGGTGTTCAATGTGTTTACAATGGAATTAGTGCCATTTTCATGACCCATAAAATTATTTTCACAGTAGAGTGAGCAGTGGCATTACAGATTTTTGAAATTCATTTCACTTAAAAGTGCATGTTTTTCTATTCCTTAGTCACCTCTTGCTATATCAAGGAAAAGAGCATTTTGAGATTTGCTGAAAGAAATTAAAGTTCAGAAACACTACTGTCTACTTATTGTGTAGAAAAAATGCCTTTATGTGTCATAACAGATAACAATGGCTCTTTCAGTTCCAAGTTTGAACTTTAATTTTTGTTTAAAAAGAAGAAAAATGTTTGCTCTTTTTATTTCTTGATATTGCAAGAAGTAACTATGAAGTGAGAAAATATTCATTTTGATCAAAATTAAATTTTAGAACACTATATTGTTGCTCCTCACAATGCTGTGAAAACAACTGTACTGATCACGTAAATGTCACCATTTCTATTATAGCATGGGCAAACTGAGTAATGATTTTCAATGAAGATATTTTCTTTAAAAAAAAAGTGCTTGTTCTGGTGATTGATATAGTAAGAGGATAAGAAACTGTATCATTTATTTTAAAATGTGGTCATTTTGCACTATTGTACATTTATTATTCATTCAATACCTTCCACAAAAGTGTCCTATTCACTCGGTCGTAAGCTTTCTTTAAATCTATGAAGGCAGTAAAAGCTTTCTTCCCAACAGCCAGATACTTTTCAATCATTGTGCGTAATGCAAAAATCTGGTTAGTGCAGCCTTTACCAGGCATAAAACCACTCTGAACATCCCACACTTTCAATGATGTAAGACCCCGTACTTTTTCAATAACAACCTTACCAAACACTTTCCCTGGCACACTCAGCAGGCTAATACCACAATAGTTCTTGCATTCAGTCTGATCACTTTTTCCCTTATACAAGGGAACAATAATAGCATCCTTCCAATCCCGAGGGACCATTCCTAACTCCCAGCACAACTGGCAAATTTCAGTTAACCAGTCGATTATAGAGTCACCACCATACTTCAACATCTCTGCAGTTATGCCATCAACTCCCGGAGCCTTACCATTCTGAAGAGATTTTTGGGCTTTACACACTTCTTCTCTTGAGATCCCTCCTGTGCTTTCATCCCTCATTGTGACATCATCTGCATCTGTCTCAGAATCATCTTTGCTTTCCTGATCTAATAACTCACAAAAGTATTCACCCCATCTGTCACTTAACTCATTGGGCTCCCATATCATTTCCCCAATCTCATTCTTCACACAACTTGCAACTTTGTTTCCCCTATTTTTCCTGAGTTCATGTACTTCCAGAAGGACTTTCTATCTTTCCAAAAAGCCAGTTCATGCCTTTCCACTTTCTCCTTCCTATCTTTTGCCTTACTGTGGCGAACCAGCTTAGCAGCTTCACGATTCTTACAGCGATATTCATCCACAGAGACTCTTATCTTGCAACATCCCCAAATAGGCTTCCTTCTTTTTCTTTACTGCCTCATCAATCTCACTATTCCACCAAGAATCACCTTTATTGTTACCCACTATTGTGGTGCCACAGACCTCTTTAGCGGCAGTGACAACACAGTTCTTAAAACATTCCCACTTCTTTTCTACATCCCTCTCACCAGACTTCAGATCCTTCAGTCATTCTCTGAGTAAGTCAGACTACCGCTGATGATCTTCAAGGAGCCTATCAACCTTTATTCTTTCTATCCTGGGTCTCTTCCTATTCCTTTTCCTCCAACCAACATTAAGTTTCACTCGTGACACTACCAAGTAATGATCAGGGCCAACATCACACGGGTGTCAACAACTAAGTGTTTCAAACACTGATCGTAGACAACAAAATCTATCACACTCTTATGACCAAGAGTACGATTTTCCCAAGTATATGTGTGGATATACTTGTGGTTGAAAAATGTATTAGATACACACAAACCATTCTCAATGCAGAGTTCAATTAATCTTTCACCATTATCATTCACACAAGGATCATTAAACTTACCCAGAACATTGTCAGAAATTGCATTCTGCACACCTACTCTAGCATTGAAATCCCCTGCTATTATAACTTTTTCTTTAGCACCAAACTGGCTCAAAACAGCTTTTAGCTCATTCCAGAAATCTTCTTTCTTATCAGAAGGTTCCGAGTCACAAGGAGCATACACTACAACAATTACAATTCTCTGAAGTTTCACTTTCAAATGAATCCAGAGAATTCTCTCACTTATGCAACTATAGCGAATCAAGTTGTTCATCTTTTCACTTAAAATCACACCTACACCCGCCTGTCCTCTCATATTATCCAATACTCCAGACCACACACTCACCGTGCCATTCACTTCTTCTACAATTTCCTTCTTTTTGGTTTCACTTACACACAGCACATCCAGTCTATACTTATTCATCTCCTCAATCACCTCACTCATCTTGCCATTTATACCTCTAGTATTCCATACACCAATCTTACATTCACTCAGCCGAAATGTCTTTCTCATACGCCGTTTAGAAAGTCCAGGTCGATTCCGTGGTGGACCGTCCTTCTCAAGTGTGGTAGGTCCACCATATCCCACACTTGAGTCATTCTTAATATTTCTTTTTGTCTTTTTAATCAGGTAAGTACATCAGTGTGAGGGATTAGCCCACAGCTGAGGGTTCCAGTTGGTCATTCAACCTAAGGATTCTGGAACAAAACCCAGTGAGTTGGGGTCTTTTTGCCAATGTCACACAGAACTAGCTTGCACCTCTCCAAGATTCACAGAGGCCTAGTTGCTGTTGTGTGTGCCACTGTTACCACGGAGCGCCCCGAGGAGGCAAACCCATCGCTCACTACTACCACCCTGGGTAGCTACTTAATAGTGTAAAATCCATATATGCTGGTAGTAGAGCTTGTGTACGAGTGAATGGTGTTTTATCAAAATGGTTTTCCATTGGTGCAGGAGTTAGACAAGGTTGTGTAATGTCACCATGGCTGTTTAATATATTTATGGATGCATGCATGCGTGATGCCAAAATAGATAACAGTGGTTTACGTCTTGGTGATATCTGTGTGTGCAGATTGCTGTATGTTGATGACACTGTCCTGTTGGCAGAGAGCAAAAGTGAGTTGCAGAGTATCTTGACTCGGATGCACAAAGTTTGCATGAAATTCAAACTGAGTATAAATAAGGGAAAAAGCAAAGTTATGGTGTTTGAGAGAGAGGAACTGGTAGCACTGAATGTAATGTAAGTATAAATGGCACTGTGATTGACCAGGTGAGTGAGTTTGTGTATTTAGGAAGCATGTTTGACAGAGAAAACAAGTTGGATGGTGAAATCAGTAGGCGAGTGAATTCTTCTTTGAAAGTCATAGCTGCTCTGGGAGGTTTTCACAGAAATGATGGGTTCTGTAGAGAGTCCTGCATGGCTGTGTATGAAACTGTAATTGTTCCTACTCTGATGTATGGCAGTGAAACCTGGGTACTGCAGAAGAAACATAGGAGTCGTTTGTTTGTGCGCTGGAGAAATGCGTTACTTACGTGGGGTTTGTGGCAAAACATGATCAGATTGTGTGAGGAATGAAGATGTATTGCAGTTGTGTGATGTGAAGCAAAATGTTGTTAGCAAGGTGGAGACCAATATGCTTCGGTGGTTTGGCCGTGTTGAAAGAATGAGTGATGAAATGTTTACTAAGAAAATATTTTCAGCCCAAGTGGCAGGAAGGAAAAGCAGAGGAAGGCCAAGGAAGACATGGGTGGATCAGATTCAGGAGTGTCTGCATGAGAAAAGGATTATGAGTACGAAGTATAAAAGATCTTGTGTACGGCGTGTAATGGATATCAGTGAAGCACGAGTTGTATGTCAAGATCGCTGTAAATGGCGAAGTTTGATACGACAACAATAAGTAAAAATATCTGGAAGTTTGTATTTCTTTTTGGAGCTAACCTCTGAATCTCAGAGAACAGCTTAGTGATATGTATGTATGTATGTATGTATGTATGTATGTATGTATGTATGTATGTATGTATGTATGTATGTATGTATGTATGTATGTATGTATGTATGTATGTATGTATGTATGTATGTATGTATGTATGTATGTATGTATGTATGTATGTATGTATGTATGTATGTATTTTTAAATAATCTTCATAATAAATGTACATTTATTAGAAAATTTATTAAAAAATATGCCAGTCATTTTGCCCTATTGTAATTTTTTATCATAATATTCCTCATTCCTCCCCCTTTTAATTCAGGCATTCCCCAAACCACTTAACCCATTTATTCGTTCTTATGATATACTCTTCCATAGACTACAAAGCTTATCTGCCTCTCATCCTCCACTCAGCTTAGGTGGTAGTGACAAGCCCACCTTTCCTCCTGTTCTCCTACCTTTGTAATATTAACATGGCTCTACAACTTATTGCACATTCTACCACCCCCCTCCCCTACACAAACATTTTCCCTACCGGCAGAGAAATAACCATGAACACAGCTGCTCACTGGTAATTGTTTTTCCTCGTCTGTGCAATGCCAATAAAAATGTTCATTGTCCTGACACATATTCAAGAAAAGCAAAGATGAGTCCAACTTCATGAACAATGGAATCTACAAAAGGAAAGAGTGTCTCTAAAGCGATTCTGAAAAAAAAAAAAAGAAAAAGGCGCACGTAGCTACACCATGATGGGATGAAATTGAACTTGTTTGCTCTCGCCAAAAACATGAACTTATTAACAGAAGCTGTAGTTATTGAACATACTAAAAATAAGAGCTATTGTAGTAATTCCCCTTATAGATCTACCATCATCAAAGAAACATCTTAAACTAGAAAAAGATCTACAGATCTATTACAAATACACTACTACATATCACAGTGATGGAAAGTTTGTGCCGAACTGCTACAAATTATGAAAAAATTTAATATTTGTGCCCAACTGCACCAAAACGGCAATTCACAGCAAAAATTGCCAAGCACATAGAATGTTTTCATGGCAAAAAATGGCGTTTTAAACGGGTGAATCGAATGACGCTTTTTTAAGGTCTACGCATAATTTGGTTAAACGTATAACAACGCTTAATCAACACATACCGCCAATCCTAACATTTCAGAATGCTTTTCACCTATCTTCTAATTCGTTGTTTTTTCAGCAGTGACAAATTTGTTTCGCGATGTAGGTGGAGCTTATGCAAGAGGAGTTTTGTTGTAATCACGTGGTATGTAGGAGAAACGATGCTGTATGTTATGAAATCCTGATGAAGATTGTTTGAAGATGGTTTGGTGGTCTTTTGGAGTGTTGTGCAATTGAGGTTGTTTATATGTTGTTCCTTGCTCTTTGGGATGGCGAGGTTATTTCATTACGGGCAAGGTGCTCTATTATTTAAACACAGCATAAGGTCAGTCGTTAGCTATTTCGTTGATGCGGAGGACGACTGAAATTGGTTCGCCTGTCGCAGGATACGATGGTTCTGTTTCTAAAGGATTCATACATATTCAGAGATGTCACCTTTTACGGATTTTCTGTAGCTTGTATTGATTTTCATTCCATCTTACGATTTTGCGGAAGCGACCCAAAAAACTACGGAAAAGCCCACGCATGATCTGTGCATGATAAGTTCTATTTTTTACCGTCTTTTGGTAAAAAAATGCACTTTACTGATAGTCCCTGTACGCCTTTGATGTTCTGACTTCCTGCACCAACGGAGATGGAGTTTTGTCACGTGATTCCCCGTACAGCCACTTGAGAGTGATGTGCACAAAAGCTGAGAGAGAGCTCAGCTCAGCGCCTTTTGTGAACTCTTTACATTGATTACGTTTGGCTTTGTGCTTGTGAAAATTTCTGTGCAAATGTTTTAATCCTTTCCACTCAACTGTCTGGTGACACCCGACATTATGAAATCGCCAAATAGCTTGCGTGGCATGTGTTACCCGCCATGGCGATGACGCCCCTATAGCATGCACAAAGGGGCTCGCAAGACTTTCTTTTTCACCGAACTGAGAAAAAGAAACGTTGTCGGGTGTCACCCGCCATGACGATGACGCCTCTAGAGCTCACATGTCGGCACTCACGAGGAATTTCTTTTCGCCGAATAGCTCGCGTTTTGGTGTCATCTGCCACGTCTATGACTCCTCTATAGCTCGTATGTTGGGGCTTGTGAGACATTTCTTTTTCACCGAATATCTCGGGTGTCACCCTCCATGCCGATGACGCCTCTCATAGCTTGCATGTCGATGCTTGCAGGACATTTTTTTTCGCCGAATATTGCACGTGTTGGGTTTCACCCGCCACGCCGATGATGCCTCTATTGGTCGGATGTTAGGGCTGGCGAGCCAAAGCTGACATTTCACTGATAAGTTGTGGCTACAATAGCAAAAAAAAAAAAAAAAGGAGTGCTGGTTGAGTATGGGTAAAAAGTTATTCAAGTGCAAAGGGTTAATTTAGATTAAAACAAAATGAAATGTAGCAGTGAAACAGCTATGACAACTAAAAGAACAAACTCAGATAAAACTTATTGTCAAGTGTATTGCGATATATATAGTGTAAAGAATGGCCTTTTAATGAAGCATCTAAAGTTTTGCCGAATCACGTTTTGTAATCCATGTATGTGGCTGTGATTTTAGCCTAGTGCATGGCGGTCGCAATGATTGTAGGTGTCATGTGGAGAGCAAAAAGCACAAAGATCATGTCGAGACTAAATGGAGATGTGCGTAAAATTAACGTAACAAAAAAACTTCTGACAGCTTATAAAGAATCCTGGAAAAAATATCAAGAGCAGATTAGTGCTGGAAAAATTCAACAAAATAAGTGAAAAAGAGAAGAAGAAATTGATTGATTTGAAATGGGAAGAAGCTGAACTTTTGCAGCAGTTGGATTCCTCTCATAAAATGCTAAACAATGCTGAGATGTAGATTGAATGTGGCATAAAAAAAAAGACACGAGTGCAATAGAAAGTGGATCATCATCAACCATTATCAATCCACTGCTGGACGAAGGTCTCTCCAAGCCTCTTCCACAATGGTCTATCTTGTGCCAGTCTCCTCCATGTTACTCCTGCATACTTTCGAATTTCATCTACCCATCTCCCATGTGGTCTTCTTCTGGGTCTTTTCCTGTCTTTTGGAATCCAATCTAAAATTTCGACTGTCCATCAATGGCCTGTTCTTCTGGCAGTACCTCCAGCCCATTGCCATTTCAGGGATTTAAATCTGATCATGATGTCTTCCACTGTTGTCATTTTCCTGATCCACGAGTTCCTCTTCTTATCTCTCATGGTTACACCAAGCATGCACATCTCCGTGCTGCTTTGAGTTGTCTGCAGCCTTTGTATGTCTTTTTTAGTTAAGGTCCACGTCTCTGCACCATACGTAAGCACTGGAAGGATGCATTGATCAAACATTTTTCTTTTAAGACATAATGGCATATTGCTCTTGAAAATTATGCTGTTTCTTCCAAAAGCTCTCCAGGCAAGTTTTGTACGCCGATTAATTTCTTCATCAATGTGACCCTCACTTGATATCTGCTGTCCAAGATAAACGTATGCATCTTGTTATCTCCAGCTTTTCTCCATCAATCGATAAATCTTCATTTCTTGTGACAGCATTGTACATCACTTTTGTCTTCTGAAAGTTCATTTTTAATCCCACTTCTTTACTCTTGTCAGCAAGTTCCTGGATGGGTTATTAATTGACTCTTGCAATTCATGTAATCTTCAAATAAGACACACTTGCAAAACATTAAATGTGGTGAACAGAAAAATCATGGATTATTTTGTATTGCACTATGAGCTAGGAACTCTTAGTGCTGCATATGACATCATTCTAAACAGTACAGGGTTAGACCAGAGGGATGAGTTTGTGCATTTAAGAAACATGTTTGACAGAGAAAACAGATTAGATAGTGAATTCAGCTTTTAAAGTCAAAGCTGCTTTAGGATGGTTTTACAGGACTCATGGGTTCTCAAAAAGTTCCTAAATGGCTGTGTGTGAAAGAGTAATCACTCCTATTCTGATGTACAGCAGTGAAATCTGGGTGCTGCAGAAGAAACACAGGAGTCATTTGTGTACTGGAGAAATGCATTACTTGCTGGAGAGTTGGGGCAAAACGAATTCTGCTCATGTGAGGAAAAAAGATGTGTTGCAGATATGTAATGTGAAGCAAAATATTATTCAATAGGGCAGAGACAAATGCACTATATTGACAAAAGTCACAGGACACCTGGAAAAGAAACACAACATATGTAGCATTTATTGACATACATTAGTACGGTGTTGGTCCATCTTTGGCCTACACGTGTCTTCACAAGCTCCGTGTTTGAGTGCTTCACGTACATGTTTTGTGTGTCCCATCATTGTTCTTGTGTGTGCCGAAGTTAAAGGTCTGTGCTTTCGTTTAAGATATTTCATTAGTGGGTGAGTGCTTATTTTGTTTCATTATCAATGTTTTAATTTCCACACCGAGCTGGTCGTTTTTCTTCGTTAACCCTTGCCATTGATTATGGCATCTGCCGATGAGGGCGCTGTTCCCGCCTGCATCACTGCAGCTCCTCGCATCGCCTCCTCAAAGTCAGTCGCAGCTGACAAATCATCTTCACTTGCTAGTGGAGAGCCTCTTAATTTTCCTCCTGTCATTTGCATGTCTTCTCCTACTCAGGTCTCCGACTCTGCCATTGAGAACGTGGATATGATGTCCCTGGCCTCTGCTGATAATGATGAATTCATGGATGTCTCTGATGGTGTCGCTAATCTGTCCTCTACAGTTTCTACTGTCTCTGCTTCCAATACATTGTCTCATGCTACGTCAATGCCTTCCAGAGGAGGCGCTTCTGCACACACATATTCTGCGGCTGCCTCTGGTATTCCACTTGCTTCCTCCTCGTCTCGGGTGCCCCCTATGGATTCTTACGTTACTCTCAACGGTGACACCATCTTATTAGACATTCTAGAGAACTCTCCTGCTGGTCAACATCTTCATTTGACCCTCTAGTTGGGGGTTTGTTTTGATGCGCTGCCCAACACTCCTTTGAAGCAGTACAGCTCCGCTCTCAAGAAGATGCTTCCTTCTAGTGCCATCACCCACCTCACCCGAAAGCCACGAACTGTAATTGTTCATCTTTCGAATAAAGAATATGCCGAGCTTGTCTTGTCTCGGGGCCTATCAATTGTCGATCGTCACCTCTTAGCCGAATCCATCGCCCAGCATCCTGTTCTGATCTCTCTACATCCGGTACTTCCGGAGATTTCTGATGATATGCTGTGTGCTACACTTAGTCAATGCGGCAGAGTAGTTGGCCCAGTAAAGACTCTCTCCTCTTCCCCCTCTGAGCCCGATGATAAATGTATCTGTGGCTTCCGTAGAACTGCTCGCATCATCTTCCCATTGAAAGGGCATCTCATAAAGTTTCCACGGTTCCTCGGTGTTCGTTGCGGTAATGAGTGCCGCCGGATTGAGCTCCTTACCTCTGCTCATTGCTCACGCTGCAAGGCTTGCAGCCATCAGCAGGCTCATTGCCCCCATGCAGAGCCACTGACTCCTGCAGCTCCAAGGCAGCATTTTACCTCTTCCTTCGTTTCTGCTGCCATGCCTCCTCCTGCGTCTGCACCTTATGGATCCAGTTCTGTGGAAAATCTGATTAAAGCCTTCAATCAACATGCGTCTTCCGATGTTGCTTTCTCCACTCTGTCAGATTTTCCTCTGATTGACTCCTCCTTGCCTTCCCGTGTTCTCTCTCCATCAAAGGACATCACGGCTGATCTTCAAGCTTCATTCACCGTTGGCACTTTTGCTTCCGGCGATGAGGTGAACCTTTCCTCTGATTCCACATCTGGTGTGTCATCGATTCATGTCAAACGTCACTCTACTACCAGTACCGAGGCCCGGAGGAAAAAGAAGAAGTCACCTTCTCCGACTGGCCCTCCACATTGTTCCACCCAGCAGGCTCCAAGTCACCCCTGTCATGTTCTAGCTCTTCCTCTTCAAAGTCCAAGGGTCCTCTCCCGACGTTTGAAGATTTCTCGACTGCTTACCAATGCCTCTCTTCCTTCAGAATCTGTCTCCTTTGAAGATCTTTACAAGTTTCTCACTCATAAAACAAATCGGGAGGCTTCTCTCATCTTTTGACAGCAGTTTCAAGCAGTTCTTCCCGAGGTCTTTGACCAAGCAACCTCCATCCTCAAATTCCTCTGGCATAATGCCAAGCAACCCGACTACGTCTTGTGATGTCGTGGTATCATCAATCGCCTCGACACATTCCAGAAAGCTGCTATACTTCCCTTCATCCGACGTCGGACTTACCCATTCAAGGTCGCCACTCTGAATTGTAGGGGTTTGCTAACCCCTCGCTAACGCGCTTGTTCTGGAAGATCTCTCACCTCTTGTGGCCAACTTACTCCTTCTGCAAGAGACAAACTGCCACTCCTCGACACTTTTTCATAGATGGTGCACTTGGGACTTCACCTTTCACCATGCTTTCCATTACTCTGTGCACGGTGGTACAGCAGGAGTATCAGTCTGCCATCTCTGCATGCCGTGAAAGCTCCTTCTGTGCTACGTGGTCGCCAGTGACCCCGTGGTTTGCTGTAACACCTCATGGTGAGTTAAGACTCTGCATTAACTTTTTGCTGTTCTTTCGCACTGCGGTGCCCTGCCTGTGATCATTTTGATCTTCCTCAAGCATTTGCTCTGTTTGCATCATGTTGTAAATTTGTCATTACTCATTCAATGTACATAACATCGCTTTTATCAGTTTGTATCATTCCTGTTCTTTTTGGGTTTTTTTGTTGGAGATGATTCCATGTTGCTCGTCTCCTCTGTTTTGCTACATTAAAGCGATTCTGAAACCACCTTTGGCCTTAATGCATGCACTGACCCTTTTGAGATATGCTTTCGACAAGGTTTTGGAACACGGTGAAAGGTATGCGCTTCCATTCAGTACATAATGCTACCGCTAACTGTTGCTTAGTAGTAGGCCTTGGTTCCAAACATCTTATGCAGTGCTCTAATTCATCCCATGGTGCTTCATGGGATTGAGATCAGGGCTCTGTGCTGACCAGTCCACAGTCCTTGCTTTATGTCTCGGTGCATTATGCTGCTGGTACCAACAAGGATTGGTTCCATAGCACTGCCACAGAGTTGGTAAGGCATAATTGTCCAGAATATCGAGGTAGACGTGCTGGTTAACAGGTTTGTCCATGATAACCAATGGGCCGGGACCTTAACACAAAAAACACCCCCACACAAGTACAATGCCAGCTCCAAACTTGACCGTAGGAACAGTACACTGTGGCAAATAGCATTCTCCCAGATGCCATCATGCCCACACATGGCCATCAAACTGATGGATCATGTATCTGGATTCATCAGTCCACAGGACCCGTTTCCATTGATCTACGGTCCATGATAAATTTTCTTTACACTATGCTAAACGACGAGTTGCATTCCGAGTGGAGATAAAAGGCTTATGAGCAGCTGCAAGATCATGGTAACCCATGGAATGAAGTTCTCTGTGAATGGTACATGTGCATACCGAGGTTCCAGCATTTTTACTCACCTGTACACTGTGGTCTTGTGCAGTACTCCTTCGATTAGCTATAACGACTCGCCTGAGGCTTTGACGTCCTCTGTCACTGATTTTCTTTGGTCTGCCGGTACATTTTGCTGCTTCAGGCACGCCATGTGTCTTCCACTTACTCAGTACATCCAAAACAGTTGACTTGGGTATGTTTAAATGCTTCTCGGTTTCTCTTGTGGACAACCCACTAATGTAACACCCAACAATCTTTCCTTTCTAAAAGTCAGTTCTCTACTGCCACAACATTTTCACTCAACCTGACAGTCGATATGATCGCAACCAGCTGCAGGCTTGTTTTTATACCGTTTGCAGCTGTACTGCACATCTTAACAATGCAGAGAATCCATTCATTTGCTTTTGAAGGGGTGTCTGGTGACCTTTGTCTATATAGTGTATATTCAGGTGATTCGACCACTTTGGAAGCATGAGGGAGGAGATGCTAACTAGGAGATGTTATTCAGCCCAAATAGCTGCAAAGAATGGTAAAGGAAGGCCTAGGAAATTGTGGGAGGACCAGAATCAAGGGAGAACAGATGAAAAAAAATCATCTGTTCTCCCGTGATTCTGGTCCTCCCACAGAGAACGTGTGTCATACAAGACCTTCTGTATTTTTGGAAAAAATAGACAAGGTCTTGCATGGCACATGTGATGGATGTCAGTGAAACTTGAGTTGAATGCCAAGTTCTTCATAAGTGGATACACTTGATACATCAGCAATAAAATCCAGCACCAGAAGTAACTTTGAATTGGTACATGATCTTGCTTTGAGGAGAAAACCTCTGAAATTCAGAGAACAGTTTAGTAATATGTATTATGTTTGGCATTTTTTGAAAAGTGTCACTTTTTTTTTAAATCCATATCAGCAGTTGCTCTGGCTTTTTTAAAGTTTTTGCCAAATTCATTTTTTTTTTTTTTGCCAAAGTGTTATAACAGTACAAAAAGGTAATCACTAATCACCAATATTTTCAGCAAAACTTGTTCCCCAACAACACCAAAACATTTTTTTCTTAAATTGTAAGGGAAAAAATAAATAAATAAAAATAATGTAATTGGCAGTGCGACCCCTGCATATGATAGGCCTATGTGCTGCTCTATGTCTTTTGATGCATATTTGCTGTTTTGGTTATGTGCACATTTTTAATAAGATTTCTGTTTAAAATAGATTGATTTTTTTACAATAACTTCATGTATTTAAATGTTAGAAATTCAGATTTGACTGGTGCAATATTTGTTATTTCTCTCTTCAGCTTATGTTGTATTGCTAGCATGGATTTTTTCTTAGATGCAGAAATACCAGAACCCACAGAGAAGACGATTGTCCCTGAAACACAGTTCCTTGATTCACTTCCTGTTTCTTCACCAGAAGTAATATATTTTTCACTACTTGCTCAGTCAGATAGTTATGTATGAAGTATGTTCTTTTTCCACTTTTCAGATTTTATTTTGAACATGATTCACGCCAAGAACATGATTCACGCCAAATAATCAAGAAGCATTCTTGTATTTCGAATTCTACAGGTCTGGGAAATCTGCAGATTCTCATCTTTTTAAAGCAATTATGGAAAAGTTGTAATTTTTTTTTCTCACTTTGTCACTGGAAAAAAATCATTGCCTTCATTAGCCATGATAATCTCACAGTTCCAATGGATAATCTCACAGTTCCAATGATAATTTCCAGTTCCACAGGCAAATTTTGAGGCAGTGAATCAACAAACCATTCCCAAACAATTTCATTTATGTGCTCATTGCCAGTCCTATACACTTTTCTTTTACTTAAACCGCTGCTATTAAATGATGCTTCCACTGTTTCTTCTTTCATTTTTATTATCACATAAAACCATGTTTCTCCAAGTTTGAACTTCATGCTTTGTTTCAAGCTGAAATGGTCCTTTTCTTTCACCTCAAGGATTTTAACTTTAGTGTCTAAATCTGGTGCATGTCTTTTTGCGTAGTGCTATTGTAAAAAAAAAAAAAAAAAAACTATGGAATCTGTATACTGCTTACTACAATTTTTCCATGCTAATCAGCGATACAGTAAAAGACTAACATTAACCAAGTACACACAGTAAACTTTTCTACTGAGAAATAAGGAATCACTTTAATGATTAGCAAATGACATTTCTCACCATTCCTTGGGAACTGAATCTACCTTGCAGCTGTTTTCCCAAATCATATATGACCAGCAAATGCTTGATGAGTCCCCCATACAAAACCAGCCAATTGGAAAGCTCCTCACTAGTGCTTACTTCATGGGTAAGAGAAAGGAAGACAGAGTAGAGGAGAGAGAGAGTCGCACATGCCATATTAAACAGGTTCTGCATTATAGAGAGGGGTGTAACATGTAACATTGATCAAGTGAATGAGTTTATATATTTAGGAAGCATGTTTGATAGAGAGAACAAATTGGATGGTGAAATATGTAGGTGATTGAATTCTTCATTGAAAGTCATAGCTGTTTTGGGAATTTTTCACAGGAATGATGGGTTCTCAAAAGAGTCGCATGGCTGTGTATGAAAGTGTAATTGTTCCTACTCTACTGTATGGCAGTGAAACATGGGTATACTACAGAAGAAACATAGAAGTTGTTTGTGTGCTGGAGAAATGCGTTAATTACGGGGGTGGGAGGTGGTGGAAAGACACATTCTGATCATGTGAGGAATGAAAATGTATTGCAGTTGTGTAATGTGAAGCAAAATGTTGTTAGCAATGTGGAAACTAATATGCTTTGGTGGTTTGGCCATGTGAAAAGTTTTAGTGATGAGATGCTTACTAAGAAATTTTTTTAGCCCAAGTGGCAGGAAGGAAAGGCAGAGGAAGGCCAAGGAAGTCATGGGAGAATCCGATTCAGGAGTGTCTGCATGAGAAAAAGATTATGAGGGTGAAATATAGAAGGTCTTGTGTACGTCATGTGATGGATGTCAGTGAAGTCCGAGTTGTTTTAGTCGAGAGTGTTGTAAATGGAGATGTTTGATACGGCAACAATAAGTAAATAATCAATTAAAAATTTATCTGGTAGTTTGTATTTCTTTGTGGAGCTAACCTCTGAATCTCACAGAATAGCATTGCGCTATGTATGTGATATGTGTAACATGGGATTTTTCTAACATTTTTCCGGGAACAGAAGTATTTTCCATTATGAGTAGGTTTCTGTTAACCCAAGGTTCTTATAATCAGGTTTTACTGTAATATATTTCAGTGAAAACTGAGACATCGTTCAAGTAAAACAAAGTCTATATGTTGTGAATCTAAAGATTATTGGATTCTCTAGTTCAGCTATATGTCTTTTTTGCACTATTTTCATGTGTCTGCTTAGTTTGCTCTGTTCATATTACTGATTTTCTTTTGTTAGGGTAGGAAATGCTGAACTGATGAGAAGTGAGAAAATTTCACCCAATCTTCAGTGGCAGATAATATATTGTGTTCAGTTTGCTCTCTCTCTCTCTCTCTCTTACTCACACACACACACAACCATACGTCTTACCTTGCTTTAAGTTGTCCATGCTTCCACATGCTTTAATTTGCTGAGCTTGTAGAGCTAGGGACATCATATTGCCTTGTCGGAAATGTGATTTATGAGAAATGAAATCATTTAAATTCACTCTTAAGATATCTCTTGAGTGAAATGAAAATTGGTTTAATAGTAAATCTGTTGTGATTTGGTCATTAGTGTTTTCATTGTTATTTCTCTTACATTTTCCTGAAACATTCATCCTTGTTTCTACATTTCTTGCAACTGCTTTAAGATCATGTATTTTTTTTATACTGTCAGTGTTCAGTTGTGCTGCATATGAGATGTCAGTATACCAGGGTGAATAAAAAATTCTGCCCGTTTGCAGCTAAAAAGTTTGTTACAAGAAAGCCATACTTGGTTGGCTCATTCTGCAAAGTGCAGACCATTGTTTTCTATAGTTCTTTACCAAATGCCAACATTCCACCAGAGCCGTATTCCCACAGCAGCACTATTCAGCAGGTTTCGAGGACAGCAACTCTCTGATGCCAGATTCCATATCCACCACTGAAGTGACATGCTATCCTTGTAGGAAGCGGATCAGGGAGCAAAACAGGTAGTAGTTGGATGAGGCAAGGTTTGGTCTGTATGGAGAATGAGGTAGGATCTTTATCCTTCCAATTCCTGTAGTTTTCAGCAGACCACTTTGGATGTGTGACTTGGGACATTATCCACTTGTAGCAAAGCTCGCTTCTTGTTGATGAGCTCTGGGTAGCATAGGTGCAGAGCAACATGGACCTCCTGCAGTTGTTCAGCCTAGAAGTTCCTGTCCACAGCCTGACCATCTGACACAAGTTACTAGTGCACAGGAACCTCACGATTCCACCAATTCACAGTATGACTTTCCTCTTGAACCACTCTCTTTGACCATTAGCTGTGCTTATTGGCATGGCCTCAGCCTCTGGTTCGCAGTGGTAGGATAACAGGAATATCCACTACAAATTTTATTCCTGCATATTTTTGAGTTTTATGATTTTTTGTATTCTATAATTTGCTTCAATAATTGAACTGAAGCCAAAATAGAAAAATAAATTTTTCGCAAAATCAGTATAGTATAATGTATATGAAAGTTTTGTAGAAATTAAACGTGATTACATTTTCAGTGACAGTTTTGGTATTTCAGTATTTATCTGTGATTCTAATTTTCTGATTAGCTGCTGCAGATATCATATTCAACATCCTGCATTCTGTATTAAGTTTGCTCAAGCATATAGAGAGTTGTTTGTTTTAGGTTACAGATTGAACAGACCTATGGTTTCACTATATCTTAGGTAGGATCGTTTAAGTTGTATGTCCTGGAGAAAATCCGAGAGTCCTGGAAATGTTCTGGAAAGGTCCTGGAATTCTGTGATTGAAAAAGTGTATAAACCATATGTGTCTTACTGTATAGTTCTTTACTAGCTAAATATGCTACTTTGTTTTGTGCTTTAGTTGCTGCTTTTACATCATGCTTTATTAAATGTTTATTAATTTTGTTACTTAATTTTCCATGCAACATTTTGTTGTTTAACACCAAATAAGGATTTAGTGACTGAAAATTGGTATCATTTCAATTTTCATAAGTAACAGAAAGGTAGCTTAACGTTCAAATAAACTTTTGCAACTGTTTTGTTTCAAATTCATATTTGTAAAAAAAAAAACATACATTGTGTGTATTCATGTGAGTTTATATAATTCACACACATATTATATTTATATTATATTATCCATTTGCAATCCACTGCTGCATAAAGGCCTCCCCAAGTTTTCCACAACTCTGTGGCTTGAACAATTATGTTCTTTGTCATTCTATCATGATTTTGAATTTACCCACCCATGTCCCTCATGGTCTTCTTCTGGGTCTTTTTCCTGTTCCTTGGTATTCAATCTAGTATTTCAGTTGCCTAATGGTGATTAGTTCTTCTAGCAGTATGTCCAGTGCATTGTCACTTGATGGTCTTTACTTTGATCATGATGGCATCAAATTGATGAACCCTGAATATAATATGTTTATTCCCTACATACCTGTGGTCTACTGCGCTTATCGTGAGGGGGGGGATGGAATAAATTTAGAAGCAAAAACAGAGCTCCTTGATGGGAAATGAAAGTTGCAGAAGTGTATGGTTTTCTTTTAAGAGAGGAAGTTATATTAAGCTGCCCAAACATATTTACATACTTTTTTTTTTTTTTTGCTAGCATTACTACTGTGTTAGTGGGCGGTCGTAGTGAGCGATGGGTTTGCCTCCTCAGGGCGTTCCGTGGTAACAATGGCACACACAACAGCAACTAGGGCCTCTGTGAATCTTGAAGAGGTGCAAGCTAGTTCTGTGTGATATTGGCAAAAAGACCCCAACTCACTGGGTTTTGTTCCAGAATCCTTAGGTTGAATGACCAACTGGAACCCTCAGCTGTGGGCTAATCCCCCACACTGATGTACTTACTTGATTAAAAAGACAAAAATAAATATTAAGAATGACTCAAGTGTGGGATATGGTGGACCTACCACACTTGAGAAGGACGGTCCACCACGGAATCGACCTGGACTTTCTAAACGGCGTATGAGAAAGACATTTCGGCTGAGTGAATGTAAGATTGGTGTATGGAATACTAGAGGTATAAATGGCAAGATGAGTGAAGTGATTGAGGAGATGAATAAGTACAGACTGGATGTGATGTGTGTAAGTGAAACCAAAAAGAAGGAAATTGGGGTAGAAGAAGTGAATGGCACAGTGAGTGTGTGTTCTGGAGTATTGGATAATATGAGAGGACAGGCTGGTGTAGGTGTGATTTTAAGTGAAAAGATGAAGAACAACTTGATTCACTATAGTTGTGTAAGTGAGAGAATTCTCTGGATTCGTTTGAAAGTGAAACTTCAGAGAATTGTAATTGTTGTAGTGTATGCTCCTTGTGACTCGGAACCTTCTGATAAGAAGGAAGATTTCTGGAATGAGCTAAAAGCTGTTTTGAGCCAGTTTGGTGCTAAAGAAAAAGTTATAATAGCAGGGGATTTCAATGCTAGAGTAGGTGTGCAGAATGCAATTTCTGACAATGTTCTGGGTAAGTTTAATGATCCTTGTGTGAATGATAATGGTGAAAGATTAATTGAACTCTGCATTGAGAATGGTTTGTGTGTATCTAATACATTTTTCAACCAGAAGTATATCCACACATATACTTGGAAAAATCGTACTCTCGGTCAAAAGAGTGTGATAGATTTTGTTGTCTACGATCAGTGTTTGAAACACTTAGTTGTTGACACCCGTGTTATGAGAGGTGCGGATGTTGGTTCTGATCATTACTTGGTAGTGTCACGAGTGAAACTTAATGTTGGTTGGAGGAAAAGGAATAGGAAGAGACCCAGGATAGAAAGAATAAAGGTTGATAGGCTCCTTGAAGATCATCAGCGGTATTCTGACTTACTCAGAGAACGACTGAAGGATCTGAAGTCTGGTGAGAGGGATGTAGAAAAGAAGTGGGAATGTTTTAAGAACTGTGTTGTCACTGCTGCTAAAGAGGTCTGTGGCACCACAATAGTGGGTAACAATAGAGGTGATGCTTGGTGGAATAGTGAGATTGAAGAGGCAGTAAAGAGAAAGAAGGAAGCCTATTTGGGGATGCTGCAAGGTAGAGTCTCTGTGGATGAATATCGCTGTAAGAAGCGTGAAGCTGCTAAGCTGGTTCGCCACAGTAAGGCAAAAGATAGGAAGGAGAAAGTGGAAAGGCATGAACTGGCTTTTTGGAAAGATAGGAAGTCCTTCTGGAAGTACATGAGACTCAGGAAAAATAGGGGAAACAAAGTTGAAAGTTGTGTGAAGAATGAGATTGGGGAAATGATATGGGAGCCCAATGAGTTAAGTGACAGATGGGGTAAATACTTTTGTGAGTTATTAGATCAGGAAAGCAAAGATGATTCTGAGACAGATGCAGATGATGTCACAATGAGGGATGAAAGCACAGGAGGGATCTCAAGAGAAGAAGTGTGTAAAGCCCAAAAATCTCTTCAGAATGGTAAGGCTCTGGGAGTTGATGGCATAACTGCAGAGATGTTGAAATATGGTGGTGCCTCTATAATTGACTGGTTAACTGAAATTTGCCAGTTGTGCTGGGAGTTAGGAATGGTCCCTCGGGATTGGAAGGATGCTATCATTGTTCCCTTGTATAAGGGAAAAGGTGATCAGACTGAATGCAAGAACTATCGTGGTATTAGCCTACTGAGTGTGCCAGGGAAAAGTGTTTGGTAAGGTTGTTATTGAAAAAGTATGGGGTCTTACATCATTGAAAGTGTGGGATGTTCAGAGTGGTTTTATTCCTGGTAAAGGCTGCACTAACTAGATTTTTGCATTACGCACGATGATTGAAAAGTATCTGGCTGTTGGGAAGAAAGTTTTTACTGCCTTCATAGATTTAGAGAAAGCTTACGACCGAGTGAATAGGACACTTTTGTGGAAGGTATTGAATGAATATGGTGTTACTGGTAATCTACTTAAGAGTGTAAAAGCCATGTATGCTGGCAGTAGAGCTTGTGTACGAGTGAATGGTGTTTTATCAAAATGGTTTCCCATTGGTGCAGGAGTTAGACAAGGTTGTGTAATGTCACCATGGCTGTTTGATATATTTATGGACGCATGCATGCGTGATGCCAAAATAGATAATAGTGGTTTATGTCTTGGTGATATCCGTGTGTGCAGATTGCTGTATGCTGATGACACTGTCCTGTTGGCAGAGAGCAAAAGCGAGTTGCAGAGTATGTTGACTCGGATGCACGAAGTTTGCATGAAATTCAAACTGAGTATAAATAAGGGAAAACCCAAAGTTATATTGTTGGAGAGAGGAACGGGTAGCACTGAATGTAATGTAAGTATAAATGGCACTGTGATTGACCAGGTGAGTGAGTTTGTGTATTTAGGAAGCATGTTTGACAGAGAGAACAAGTTGGATGGTGAAATCAGTAGGCGAGTGAATTCTTCTTTGAAAGTCATAGCTGCTCTGGGAGGTTTTCACAGGAATGATGGATTCTCTAGAGAGTCCCGATTGCTGTATGCTGATGACACTGTCCTGTTGGCAGAGAGCAAAAGTGAGTTGCAGAGTATGTTGACTCGGATGCACGAAGTTTGCATGAAATTCAAACTGAGTATAAATAAGGGAAAAACCAAAGTTATGGTGTTTGAGAGAGGAATGGGTAGCACTGAATGTAATGTAAGTATAAATGGCACTGTGATTGACCAGGTGAGTGAGTTTGTGTATTTAGGAAGCATGTTCGACAGAGAGAACAAGTTGGATGGTGAAATCAGTAGGCGAGTGAATTCTTCTTTGAAAGTCATAGCTGCTCTGGGAGGTTTTCACAGGAATGATGGATTCTCTAGAGAGTTCCACATGGCTGTGTATGAAACTGTAATTGTTCCTACTCTGATGTATGGCAGTGAAACCTGGGTACTGCAGAAGAAACATTGGAGTCGTTTGTGTGCTGGTGAAATGCGTTACTTACAGGGGGTTTGTGGCAAGACACGACCTGATTGTGTGAGGAATGAAGATGTGTTGCAGTTGTGTGATGTGGAGCAAAATGTTGTTAGCAAGATGGAGACCAATATGCTTCGGTGGTTTGGCCATGTTGAAAGAATGAGTGATGAAATGCTTACTAAGAAAATCTTTTCAGCCCAAGTGGCAGGAAGGAAAGGCAGAGGAAGGCCAAGGAAGACAAGGGTGGATCAGATTCAGGAGTGTCTGCATGAGAAAAAGATTACGAGTATGAAGTATAAAAGATCTTGTGTACGGCGTGTAATGGATATTAGTGAAGCACGAGTTGTATGTCAAGATCGCTGTAAATGGAGAAGTTTGATACGACAACAATAAGTAAAAATATCTGGAAGTATGTATTTCTTTTTGGAGCTAACCTCTGAATCTCAGAGAACAGCTTAGTGATATGTATGTATGTATGTACTACTGTGTTACACCTATGCAGCAAATCATGCAAACTCGGCTCCCTAGATGACAAAAAAAGGGGGAGATGTCCAGCAATGGCAGAACCTGAAATGAGACAAAAGAAAAACGTAGTAAAGAACTACACAGGTACCTTTTTTTTTTTTGTGTGACATCAATTTGGCTTACAGTATCACAATTTTTGGCACTTCTAATTTTTGACCCTGGAAAAACATGGATGTACAAAATTGAGATGAGCAAAACTTGTATGAAATCATACACGCGATTCTTCTGCAAATTTGTGGAATTCTGCGTTTTTCATTTATAATTTGGGTCATGTTTGAGATCAATGCTAAACTAAAGATAATTTCTTTTTTGGGATTTGTGTGTGTGTGTGTGTGTGTGTGTGTGTGTGTGTGTGTGTGTGTGTGTGTGTGTGTGTGTGTTTGTGTGTGTAAGGGGGGGGCATCGTTTTTCATCTGGGGACAATATTACGTCTTTCAGAACTTTGAAAAACTGAAGTTAAATGATTTTTCCCATTATCGTAATTTTTTCTTGCATTGTATCTTCTGCCCAGTGTTGTGAAATGTCATTTTGTTCCATAAATATTCACATTTTTGCTTGTAAAGGAGAAAAAGGAATCTGAAAATGAAAGGAGCCAAGATTTCTCCCATGATTGTAACAATTTTTCCATGATGTTTGTACCGTTCTGTGTTGTTAATTGTTATCCCTCCTCCCCCATAAATGTTTGCATTCAAGCTTGATCAGGGAGGGGAAATTTTCCAAAAATGGAAGTGATGTATTTGTGAAAATTTGTAAGAATTGATGCATGGAGTTTAATACCACTTATCTAAAATTGTGAATGTTTGATAGCATTTGCGGTCCTCAGAATGAAAGTTTTTTCAGCATGATGGATAAAATTATTGTCATCTGAGGGGAAAAAGAAAACAATAACGAAATAGGAAGGGAAAGATAACAGCAGAAAGTAAAATTAAACAATAGATGCCGTGTAGCTGCAGAATCAACAGAAAACAAATATGGCTGTGGAACTTGCTGAGAATAAGCAAGGCTTGCTTGCAAGAGGAAATTTGAGCTGATGTTCTGCAAGTACAACAACAAAACAAGAAAAAACTGTTTGAAGTAATGTGTTTTAAAACCATTCTATTTTGCTTTGAATTCAGTAATTTTATACTGCAAACGCAATGATATGCTCCAGTTTAATATTTTCATAAATAAACTACAGTGAACAATTCCATCTTGCTTGTGCTGCTTTTTATTCTGTTATTCACACTTTCTTGCTGATTGTTCTAATTTTTCATCCATTTCTAAGAGCTCACTTTTTTTTTTTTTTTTTTGTTGTTCGTCAATCTCATTAATGATGAAATTTAAACTGAGTATAAATATAAGGAGAACCAAAGTTATGATTTTTGGGTGACAAACTGTTAGGATTGCATGCAAGACATACATGATATTCTTCCGCGGATTCACGGAATTCCGCTTTTTTTGTCATCATTTGGGTTATTTTTTGAGATTGATGCAAAACTGACGAGAAATCTTGGTGGATTAGTTCGGGGGTGGGGGGTGGGGGTGGTAATTTGTTTTTCAAAACTTTCGAAAACGGAAGTTAAACTGTGTGAAATTTCCCCCGTAAGCGTGAATTCTTTTTCTCGTGATGTTTCTTCTGCACAGTATTATTGTTAAATATAATTTTATTCCATGAATATTTGCATTTCAGCTTGAAAATGGAAGAAAAATTCCGAAAACGGAAGTTGGCACGAAAATTTTCCTGTGATCTTCAAGCATGAGATTCTTTAGTGGATTCGAAGAATTCCGTCATTTCCATCGTCATTTCGATGGTTCTCGAGATCGATGCAGAACTGAACAGAAATTTGGGAGGGATTGGTGGTGGGGTAGTTTTCCGTCATTGGGCGGAATTCCGACTTTCAAAACTTCCGGGAACAGAAGTTAGACGGAGTGAAGGTTTCTCCTGTAATCTTAATCCTTTTTTCTTGCCATATTTCTTCTACCCAGTAGTGTTGTTAAATATAATTTTATTACATAAATATTTGTTTTGCAGCTTCAAAATGGAGGAAAACTTTACTAAAATGGAAGTCGGACAGAGCGTAGATTTCGCTGGTCGTCGTAATTTTTCTCCACGATGTTACATTTATCCTATGTTGCTGTTAAATGTAATATATATATATATATTGAATACAGTGATGTGCTCCAGCTTAATATTTACATAACAAATTTCAGTGAACAATTTTGTCTTGCTCACGCCGCATTATATTCATGCTGTTTCGCAGCAAATTCTTATTTTTCACCCGTGCGGTTAAAAAGTTCAGCTTTTTTTTTCCTTCGTCAGTCTCATGTACAGCAAGATTAGTCTGAGCAGCACAGAGATAGACTATACTCTGAGTCAAGCTAAGGGTGTACCACTATGAAGGGCACAAAAAAACTACCTCTGCTACGAAAAATAGTCCCTAGCGTTTAGAGCGAAAAGCAGTAGAATTATTGCTTAGAATAATTTTTGTTTGCTTCAACAGCTTACCAGACAAAATTGCTATCTTAAAAAAAATTGCAGAAGTAAGACTGCCTTTAGAAATAAATTTGTTGTGAAAAGTTGCTGAATGAAGAGCTTCTCACTTTTGGCTATTTCTGCGCACTTGGGATACAACTTGGACAGAGGGGAGGGGTGGAAGACCTCTTCCAACATTAACAACACAGAGACAATAAATTGACAATCAGGGAAACTCGAAGGGTGCGTTACTTAAACAGGCAGTAAGGGAAGCAGTTTTACCTCCACCAGACCCCCACTCACAATCCCCGCTGCTTGTGAGATGTATGGATGGGCAGGGGGCCCAGAAAGGAAAGAGTAGAAGAGCACATTAACGCGGATGGATATTGTTCTTGAGTTCCACGACGAGTTGTGAAAAGGCTCTCCCGCCTTTACCAATAGTTCACTTTTAAGGTGAATTGAAGTATAGGTGAATAAATTTGTGTGTTTAGGAAGCATGTTTGACAGAGAATACGAATTTGATGTTAAAATTAATAGGCAAATGAATTCATCTTTGAATGAAAGTCATAGCTGCTTTATGAGGATTTCACAGGAGTGTTGGGTTCTCAAAAAGTCCCGGCAGTGAAACATACTAAAAAAAAAAAAAGAAAAAAAATGCAGTAGAATATTTTTAATAGAGCTTTGAAAAAAGCTTCCTACTGAGAAGTCCTTCACCATAAAGATGATTTAGTTATACCAGAAACCTGGAAACTAACTATTCTGAAGACCAGTCGACAATGAAGAAGAAAGCTAAATTGTCACAAGGCCACACATTAGAAGGCCACACAAATGCGTCCTCATACACAAAATCCACAAGACAACTGAGTTGATCATGATATCAACTCTTTTCATTTTATATGTGTGTGTGTGTGTGTGTGTGTGTGTGTGTGTGTGTGTGTGTGTGTACAAGGGCATTTCAAAAAATTTGCACACTGTGGATTATCTCTTAAAAAACAAATTTATTTCATAACATACTTTTACAGGCCTTCAAAATAATCGCCATGTTTCTTTGCAACAGTGGCCGAACGTTTGGGCAAGTCTAGTATTCCAGTCAGGACACCTCTACTGTTGAGGTGTCAGATACTTAGGTCACCACATTAGAAACATCCTTAATCATACTGAGTCATTTCTCACGGAGTGGCTTTTCAGTTTTTCCAACAAGCCATAGTCTGGTGAGCTCATGTCAGGACTGTATGGCGCATGGAGAGGCAATTCTCATCCATACTTTTCCAGAATGTCTTTTACTGTACGGGCAACATGCGACCTCGCGTTGTCGTACAAAATGATGACACCAGCTTCAAACATGTCTGGCCTTCTTTGGCGAATCTTTGGGTGCAAACATTTAGCTGAAACCTTCTGCAGTATTCCGCTGTCATTTGGGCACTTTGTTGCTATCACTCCAACCTTATCATAGGCCATAATCATCATCAGCTTAACCGTCGATTGTTGGTGGCAGAATTTTTCTGGTGAAGTGATTCTGGATATTTCCACTGAACGGACAGAGATTTCTGTTCTGGTTCAAAATCTCGTATCCAGGTTTCGTCTATAGCAACAATTCTGTCCAAAAACTGCTCGCTTTCTGTCTCGTACTGCTGAAGCAATTCTTTTGTGATTGCTTTGCAAACTGCTTGCTGCTCTTCACTCAAATTATGTGGAACTCATTTGAAAGCCACTTTTCTCTTCTGTAATTTTTCAGTTAGGATTCTGAAAACCAAAGTGGTAGACATGTTTGCTTCATACGCAATTTCTTCACACATTTTTCGTCGATCTTCTTCCAAAATGCTGTCGCACATCTAATGGCTGGCCACTTCTTGGGTCGTCTTTGATGCTTTCCCGAACTTGGTGGAAATGAGAATTCCACCATGACACTGTACTATGATCCACTACACTAACCCCTAAAACTTCACCCAAGGCTTCACCCAAATTTCGGTATGGGATTTTCCTCGCAAAGTTTAAATTTTAATGTAGGATTGCTGGTCACTACGCGTGATCTGACTTGACTCACTTTCGATCTTCATTTCTAGGCAACATTTTTTGGAACAGGAACAAATTAGCCAACAAACGTAGACACAACTTTACATACTGAAGTCTGACTCACAACTGGAGCAGTGATTGGAGTGATTGCATCATCCTATGGGCAGCGCCTGCACAGTGTGCAAAACTTTTGAAATGACCTACGTATATAGGTGACACACCATATCTCCCAAGCTCTTCAATGTTGCATTGCAGAATGTATTTCAATCATTGAACTAGGAAGACAAGGAGACAAAACATATGGGCTGGACATATGCTAGAAAGATTGACCATCATTAGACAGCTGAAATACTCAACTGGATACCAAGGGAAAGACCCGGAAAAAGGCCATGTGAGAGATGCATGGATAAAATTTTGAAGCATGTAGGAATGACATGGAGAACTGCTCAAAAAGAGTTGTGGAAGAGACTTGAGAAGACATTCATCTAGCAGTGGATTAAGAATGGTTGATGATATTTTCTGCATATTTGTTATCTGTCTTTACAGTGTATATGCTACTTACAGTTTTGTTTTTCCAATCTTTCTCAGCTGAAATCAGAAGGAGAACTGCAGTTTGCATTGACCTCTGTGAAAGAAAGGCATTATAACGTTATGTCGAAAATCTGCAACTTCATAGAAAAAGAAGTGGATATTTTAGGAAAATATAAAATTCTGAACTCTCTGTGTAAAGCAAGGTAGGGTAAAATAATAATGATTTCCTTTAAATTTCTACCTCAGTTTTGTGAGTTTAGATGGCATTCTTATCAGAATTAAAATATTGAATTCTTTCACACTGTATGTAAAAAACTGAAGTTTTGTGAATAAGATCTATGGTAGTGTGGATACTTTACTAATCATTTAAGCATTCTGTGTTTCTATTTCACTATCTAAAATCACCCTGATTTGGCATGAAAGCTCCCCTCCCCCCCCACACACAGAGTACAATTGAAGGGAATGTCAAAATTGATTGTAGTGTCATTGCCAAAATAATGCTGCATAACGCATCTGTAGGAAATAGGCTTGTACGCAAGAAGTGGAAGTAGTAATAGCAAAATTGATTCATTTTGGTAGTTAAACTTAAGATAATGAACTCAGTGTGAACTAATTATTCATTTTTGGCATTCCACTTATTTTTTAAGATTCTTTGCAGCCATTTGATGTATTTGCTATTCTTCAATTGTAGTTTCTTTAGCTTTTTATTTTTATTTTCATTTTTAAAATAAAGGGCTTAAAGAAAAGTAAAATACATTTTGCATGGTACATATCATGTACGAGGTAGGATCCAAACGTTCGAGGGCTTGGCATATAGTTCCTTGCCTTCAATACTTTAAAACACCGATGCACAACCACCTTCAAAATAATCCCCTTGGGCAACAGTGCACTTTTGCCAGCACTCATAAAGCTTCTGGAAGCATTGCTGAAAGCAATGTTTTGCAACCCCTCGTAATGCCTCCTGTGTTGCTGTTTTTACCTCATTTGTTGACACGAAATGACATTCCTGCAGATTTTGTTTCATCAGTGGGAAGAGGTAAAAATCCCAGGGTGCTAAGTCGGACGAATAGGCGGGATGTGGAAGCATATTAGTACGATTTATAGTGAGAAACTCTGTGACCAGTAGGGACCGAAGTGCAGGTGCGTTGTCATGGAGAAGGTGCCATTGTCCACTTCGCCATATCTCCGGTCGTTTACGACGTATTAAATTCCGTAAGCGACGTAAATTGTCCAGATAACATTCCTTGTTAACTGTTGTGCCTTCAGGAATAAATTTGGAATGGACAATGTCGTGAAAAATAAAAAAACACCTCCAGCATGACTTTCCCTGTGCTGAGATCCTGTCTGAATTGCTTTGATCACGGCGAAGACAGTGATTTTCATGTCAAAGAAGCATGCTTTGGCTGAATATCAAGAAAGCAGCACCACGTTTCATTACCTGTGATGGTGTTATCCAAAAATGTAGGATCTCTATTGGCTTTGTCGATTATTTCACCTGATATCTGCATCCGTTGCTCTTCAAAAACCATGTTTCTCACAGCGCGGAAGACAGACGACTAACCACAGCAGCAAACGTCTGTGCGCACATTCAATCACTTTCCATGGGCCAAACCATTCTGACTACGGAGGGGAGGGATGGCGGGACGTATTTAAGACGCCGCAACTTTAACTACATGCTTGTGTTGTCCCCGAACTTTTGGATCCTACTCCGTATAAATATAAAAACTATCCAGAAAAGTTATTTTTACATTTGCATGACTTGAGTCTGGCTTCAGCTGTTACATTTCTGCATTTATAAAACAGTGGAAAGTGCACTACTGCATTTTTGAATGCAGTAACAGAGGTGCCCAAATAATATGAATTTTCTATTTTTATGCCTGGAGTGGCTGTTTTTTTGTTGTTGTTTTTTGCATACATATTATGTAAAAAAAAAAAAAGCATAAGAAAGAAATAAAAAAAAAGGAAAAAAAAATAAAAAGAGAAGAACATTATGTTAAATGTTAGAGTTGAATCAAATATATACATTTCTGTTTTTGTTGGCATGCTTCTGTACTATTGGATAATGTATCCTATTTGTATGTTTTATATTATGTACCACAAGATGCAAACTGCAATAAAAATTCAAGCCACACTGACATTTTATAGTTCATTCAGTGTGTGTAAGAGAAACAGTTGCAAATACAGATTTTAACTACTTATTGGTTTTATTTTTTCCAAACTGATAGTATGCATGCTCATGCAGACACTGCCTGAGAAGTACAAATAAATAAATAAATAAATAAATAAATAAATAAATAAATAAATAAATAAATGAACAATAAATCAAAAATATTATTTGAGCAAGGAAACATTTCATGTGTAATTAGCAGCAGATTTCACACTAAATTCACCAAAGTTTTTGCCTACCTCTCAATTTTTCAGGAAGTTTCTTTTTTTGTTCTACCTCTCAATTTGCTCAGAAAGTCTCTTATTTCCTGTATAGGCATAGTGTCTCTCCAGCTGGTTTCTTACTCTATAATAATATTTGGTTCATAAAATATAACCAAATCAATTATGTGGCTAAATATGACTGAGCAATAGGTCAACTATTGTTTGTACTACTATTTCACATGTAATTCTGTGTTTTGCAAGTTGCGTGTGCTGTGCATATCAAAAATATATGTAACATTCATTTATGAAACCTGTTGCACACACACAACTTACAAAACGCAGAATAATGTGTGAAACAGTAGTATAAATAATAGTTGACCTATTGTTCAATCATGGTTTCTTACTAAAAAAGTGTAAATTTTGTGCGACATTCAGCTTTGCTAAACTTGCTTTATTCTCCCTTGCAGAGTTTTCGAGACTTCATTAATTGCAACTTTTAAATATTGAAATATTGCGTTTCTTCAATTATCTGTTTCCTGAACTGCTATTTTAGAATTTATCCTTATATTCTAATCTTTTCACAAAACATACTCAAGTGACTGGTTATACTACAAGACATAAATCTTATTAGATCAACACTAAGTTATTAGTATATCAAACATGACCCAATAACTTTTTACTGTGACTGAAATTGCCTTCTTTCAACCTGTGTAGACATTCTTGTCATACCCCAGAGCCAATCAATCTGAAGCAGTTCACCAATGCTTCAACCACACAAAGTCAGTTGGTTCTTCCACATGATTAGGGATTGGCAAAGGTCTGTAAAAATCAGAATTTTTCAACCCATCCTCTAATGCGGTTAGGCAGACAACAAACACATGTGCTCAACAACATTGTACTAGTGCTCCAAAACATTTTTCCTGTCCCACATGAAGCCAGCAAGCCACTATCCTTGTTTTGTGGCTGTATAAGAAGAGCATGGTGCAATAAATAAAATTGTATGCATACTGCTCAAAAAAGTTATGTTACCTTGATGGTATCTGATACAAAGAGTAATGCAGTTCATAATTGCATTTATCATTGTGTGTGCCATCTACCTGGTCTTGTCTTCAACCATTTATTAATAGCTAAACTAGGACGTAATTTTGACAGTTGTTGTCTATTTACATGGGTTTACATAACATCATCAAATGCTTGTTGTTGAATCAGGGCTGTTTGTGTTCCGGGTCTAACCCGGATTTCCGGGTTTGGGCAATCTTTCATGCCCGGAATTCCGGATGTTTAGCTTTAAAGACATTTTTAAGACTGTTAAATTTTGAGTTCTAATAAGCGACAAAGCAAACAAAAAAAGAAATAAATTAAAACGATTCATGGCAAAAGTATTTACTAAAAAAAAATTGCTTTTCACCAATGAATTAATGTGATAATAATATTGTCTTCCTCGCCGATGCAGCTGACTCAAGCTTGACACACGAAGCCGGCAGTTCATGCTGTGGTTGTCCATTGTTCTGCGGGAAGGGCATGCGCGCAAATTCTCAGTCATTTCGTCGGCGCTTCTGCTCCTCGATGCAAAAAAACAGGTTTTCACTTTGATGAGTGATGTGGGATTGGAACTTGGAGATGGCGGGGGAGGGAGCGCGAGTTAAAGCAAATAAAGTACGTCACTCACATGTCTGCACCTACACGCGGGAGCAGCCTGCCTCATTGTATTAGTAAGTCAGTGACGGAGAGGAGGTGTCTTTGTTTCCCTGATGAAACGTTTGTGATTTTTTGTGTAGGCAAAAGTGATGGGGGTTTTTTTTGTGTGTGTGTGTGATGTATGAATGTTTTTAGGAATTTGAAAGTTTACACAGTTTAAGTTAAGTTCGTCATCAACGATGAAATTTTAAACCAAAACTGACTATCTCAAGACATTAGAGGCTTCAGTCAAAAATAAATTCCGGTGTGATTGGCTAGAAAAAAAAGACACCCAAAAGGAGAAAGATAAGATATGGTGTTGGAAAATTGATACAGCTGGGTCATGTTTCTGCATATATAAATGGAGTATGTGCCACAGTTCTGCCTCCAAAACCTGTTGAAGCAATTATAACGGCTACTTGTAATAGTAAAGGTTCTTCTCCTCTTCAGTACACAAACAAGACACTGCAAATGAAGGATGTTGGAAACGTAAGCGTCAGCCTGATAGCGTCTCCGCTAAAAAACAAATGAAGATTGCACACGTTTTTAAGAAATAGTGTTATTTTATTAGTAAATATAACTTTAGATTAACACCACACCAGACTGATGGTTTGTTTTATTAATAAATTGTGGAACTTAGATCAACATTCAATTTGCTAAATATACTGTTATTTTATTAGTAAATAGAACTTTAGGTCAATACCACCTGACTGAAACTTAATGACTAAAATTTCTGTTAAAAAGAGATCAATATCCTATGAAAAAGAGGAGTTGCCCTTCTAGTAACATAAAAACTTGACTGCAGATTTCCTTTTATTTATTTGCCAAATGGGTAATTTTACAATTGGAAAGAAAGGCAAAACTTTTTAAAAGGTATGTTATGTGTGTAATTGGTTTATTTTATACAAATGCAAATTTTTTATTAATGTTCTTAGTGTGGTATATGTTAAAGACAATATCATGTAGTTGTCGAAATCAAAGTTACTTAAATTTCACTGAAAGAATTTATTTTTTTAGCAACAAATTAATACTGAAAGCTCAACCCCAAAATAATTTACTGTTGTGAGCAAAAGGTATAGGTAGGTAGTAAGTAATTCCCAAAGTGAAACCATTTTATCTTTCAAAGTATCGGTAACAGCTTTGCTGATAAGTATAATAATTAGAGGTACTAGTAGTAACGGAAATACTTTTGTTGTGCGGGGGTGGGGTGGGGGTGGGGGTGTTACCCTCACATGTTAATTTATGTCTCGAGTTTATGCATTGGCACTGTTGGGAGAAGCCGATGATTTCAGGGTTTCGTGCCTTGCCTTGCAAATACCTCTGTTGAATGCATGATCTTAAAATGCTTTTTTGCAAGTTCATAGTGGAAAAATCTTTCTAAAACTGCAGTACTAGATGATAAAGTCACCATAAGTTTGATTAGTATAAGGGTATTTTCATGGTTGGCTAACGGAATGTTTTTTACAATTTTTGAAGTTGTGAATCCCTTATACTAATTAAACTTATGGTGAAGTTGTGTTGGTGTATCTAATGTCTCCATTTACAATGATCTCAGCACACCGCTCGAGCTTCATTAACATCCATCACATGCCGCACACAAGACCTTTTGTACTTCATACTCATAATATTTTTCTCAAGTGTGCATTCCTAAATCTGGTCCTTCCATGATTTCCTTGGCCTTCCTCTACCTTTCTTTCCTGCCACTTGGGCTGAAAAAATTTCTTAGCCAGCACCTCATCACTCATTCTTTCGACATGGCCAAGACACCTAAGAATATTAGTTTCCACCTTACTAACAACATTTTGCCTTACAATTACGCATCTGCAACACATCTTAATTCCTCACATGATCAGAGCGTGTCTTACCACAAATGCCCTGTAAGTAACGCATCTCCGCAGCAGATAAACGACTCCTATGTCTTTTCTGCCGTACCCAGGTTTCACTGCTGTACATCAGAGTAGGAACAATTACACTTTCATACACAGCAATCCAGGACTTCCAAGTTCAACATTGTTGCGTCGAAGTTACTCAAAAGAGACGACAGAGCTCTGTGTTGGCTTGCAACCCATCTAATGTTTTATAATCACCAAGAAAATGACTGTTCATCTTGCTAGCAACTTCTTCCAGCTTTCTTTGTCTTTTTTAAAAGATGTGATAGAAACTTTAAGGTTTAAATCCTAGTTGTAAATGCATTTATGGCACCTCTATTCATAGTGATTGTGGAATAACTTTTTTACGGGTCTTATAAAGGTTATTTTTCATGAAAGTTGGTTGTCAAATTTTCGAACTAAAGCCTAGTTCGTCATCAGGACTATGTCACTGGAGTAGTTGCTGCCACTCAATTTGAAGAGTCCATCCACAATTATCGTTAATTGTGTTACTTCTTCTTCTTGCTATTTCGATCCCTTCTTCTAGTTTCCTCTTTACTAAGTTTGACTGGTGGGCGATTATTTTCACTGAGTCCCAATTTATGGAGTGTCCACTTGCTTGTATATGTCTGTCTAGCCCTGTTTTGTTCCCAATGTTCCTAATAGCTGCTTGGTGTTCTTTCATTCGGACCTTAATACTTCTCCCTGTTTCTCCAATATAGCTGAGTCCGCAGTTACAGTCGATGCAGTAAATTACTCCTTCCTGCAATTGGATGTCCAATTCTTTCTGCTTTAAAGCTGGCAGGAACTTCTTTATTTTGTTATTAAGATCTGGAGCTAGCCCGATATTGTATTTTGCTCCGATCCTTTTCAGTTTCTCGAAAAGTCCCTTGCGCGATTCGTAATAAATTCAAAACTATTGAGCAATGCGAACGAATAGAAGCTCGTATTTGGACCTCTTCATTAGGTGAAATTCCGGAAGCAGAAAAGAAAAATATTGATAATTGGTTAGCTAAAGCAGTGAGAGATAAAAACAAAAAGTTTATGGAAAAATTGAAGATTAAAGAGAATAAGTGGTTAAGTCCAAAGTTAATGTCTACAGCACCTGGCCCACAGTTAATACCATCCCCCACTAACAAACATTTCATAGATCTGACGGAAGAAGGAGGAAATGAAAACCTGATTAATCTCCTCAATAAGGGATATAATTACAACCTTTCCTCCGCAACACTTGATAAAAAACGTATGCTGATTGATTTAGAAAGCATCTGTAGTAAGGTAGAAAGAGAAGATGAAAATACAGCAGTTACTTTAAGGAAAGAATTCTCAGACTGCGTCTCAAAATGTGTAAAAAAGCCAGTAAAAGTTTATTACAATTTTAATAGAAATGCCATTGCTGACCTTAAAAAATTCAAAGCCAATGATAAAGTTGTAGCACTAAGAGCAGATAAGAGCAACGTTTTGGTATTGGTAGAAAAAGAGAAGTATTACAATAAAATGGAAGCTGAATTGAGCAAGCCTTATTATGAAGAACTGAATGGTAACCCTATAGATCCAACTGTCAAAAATCTTAAGAAATTAATCAGCTCTTTAAGAAATAAAAAACAGCTTAATGAGCTCTTCAAAAACTTCTCCAAAATCCAGTCAAAAATTCCACAGATCTATGGTACGATAAAAGTTCACAAAAAAGGCCATCCAGTAAGACCTATAATAGACACTAGAAATTTGCCACTCTCCAACATTAATTATTATTTACTTGGTCACCTCAGAGATATTTTCCCTTCTCCTCCCTACCTACTAAAAAATTCCATGCAGCTAAAAGGAAAACTGGACAACTTGCCAGAATTAATTCATCCAGTAATGGCAAGCCTGGATATAGTCTCTATGTATACCAACATTAACCTGGACCTCCTACTGGAATTCATTGCAGATGACCTTGCGGAAAAAATAGTATTCCATAATCACAATAGAGAAATACTACTTGGCATATATGAACTGCTCCTATTTTCCTTCAAGAATAATTTCTTCCAGTTTGGAAAGAAATATTACAGGCAAACTTCAGGACTTGCAATGGGTTCTCCACTAGCACCTCTGCTAGCAAATTAATATATAAGTAAACTAGAGGCAAAAATCCTTATACAACCCTCCTTGTTTGCTCTCTATGTAAGATACATGGATGATGTCCTTATTATAGTAGATACTGTGGACCAATCTCTACCCTCTCAGATTCTGGCAGAATTTAACTTACTAGAGAATACCTTGCAGTACACCCTAGAACAGGAAAAAGACCATAGCATCAATTACCTAGATTTAACCTTGACCTCAAGAGAGGGAAAATATTTGCTCAGCTTTTTAGAAAACCCACCAACACAGGGAAGATGTTAGACTTCTGCTCATTCCACCCTGATTATATTAAATCGAATACGGCGAGACAATTTTTGGAAAAAATTGAAGTCCTGGTCTCTTCAGCTACTCAAAAAGATCTTCACAAAGAAGAATTAAGTGAAATATTGGCAGAAAACAATTACCCCTCCCCATATGTTGAGAAAATATTTAAACAAGTGCCAAAAAAGAAGCAGGAAAAAGCCAACTTCAAATTCACCAGCAAAATTACGTACCACAAGGGACTTTTCGAGAAACTGAAAAGGATCGGAGCAAAATACAATATCAGGCTAGCTCCAGATCTTAATAACAAAATAAAGAAGTTCCTGCCAGCTTTAAAGCAGAAAGAATTGGACATCCAATTGCAGGAAGGAGTAATTTACTGCATCGACTGTAACTGCGGACTCAGCTATATTGGAGAAACAGGGAGAAGTATTAAGGTCCGAATGAAAGAACACCAAGCAGCTATTAGGAACATTGGGAACAAAACAGGGCTAGACAGACATATACAAGCAAGTGGACACTCCATAAATTGGGACTCAGTGAAAATAATCGCCCACCAGTCAAACTTAGTAAAGAGGAAACTAGAAGAAGGGATCGAAATAGCAAGAAGAAGAAGTACCACAATTAACGATAATTGTGGATGGACTCTTCCAATTGAGTGGCAGCAACTACTCCAGTGACATAGTCCTGATGACGAACTAGGCTTTAGTTCGAAAATTTGACAACCAACTTTCATGAAAAATAACCTCTATAAGACCCGTAAAAAAGTTATTTAAGGTTTATTCAAATAGTTGCCTATAAGATTGTTTTTTTTTGTTTTTTTTTGTCTAATATGGCTAGCACATAATGTTAATTTCTTTTTGTGTCTAGTATGGTTAATACAGTGCATAAAAATAAGATGGGGATATTTTTATTTCATAATAGCTTGCACACCATTATGTATTCCCGTATTTCTTACTGCCACATCTGAATTCAAACTTACTAATTTTTGAGCCAATAGATCTTTCTTGAATCTTACTCAGACCCTCCAAATTGTTTTTATGAATGCCATCACTGTTGCCATTTTTTAACGCAATTAGGTGTGCTAATTTTTTTGTTGGTGAACTGCTATTAACATATCTCACATGGACAGCTTATTGCTCACAAGAAATTTGGTAACTTGAGCCATTTGCAATGATACACAGAAATTGTGTCACTTTATTTCTTCACCAACACTTCTGCATAATACTGTAGCTATAGATGTAACAAAATCTTTGCATGCTTCACGATTTAGGTGACTGTCACCTAGGGTGAGGCCATTCTTTATCTTAAGAGTACACGAGTCTTTAAATGTAGTAAAAGCTTTGTTTTAAGTTACAAGGAAATATGCTGTGTTAAAGAAAGAGTTTAACAAGTTTATTAAAGCTTTCCTTGATCATATTTCTTATGGCAACTGCCAGGAGTGTGCTTTTCGGATTTGCTTCAGCAAATTTAACTTCCTGACTTCTCAAGTGACATTTACTTTGATTATGCATTTGAAGGGTTTCCTTATGTAAACCTTGAGCTGAGCATCCTGCTCCCTTGAATAATGGGCTGTTTTTTGCTTGCAATATTTGGAAATTATCTGCACCAAATGCAGCATATTTTCTGTTCATTTAATTCTTCCCAAAGAAATTTCTTTCCCCAAGATTTTTGATGGTTCTTTTTGTCATACATATAATTGGGAAACAAATCTCCCTGAAGAAATAATTCTTCACAAATACATGTAATTGTTGGCACCAATTGTGCCATATTTTCACTGTTTCCATGTAGCAACTCCTTCAGAAAACTTGAAAGTTACATTGCCCTGGAGCTGGAATTGAACTCTGATCTCCCAATTTTTGTTCGAGCATGCTATCTATCCATTACACCACCCAAGACAGGTTCAAAGCAACTGGAGCTAAGCAGATGTAGCTTAGAAATCTAAGAACCGTTCAGATTTTGCGCTAGTTGAAGCTATCCTGTGCTTCCTTATAGCATCACCATGACCTTTTTTACGTCCAAGGTCGGATGTAGATCGCAAGTTCCAGTGCTTCAGAGAACATCATACATGTTATTGGGAAATGAATCGCCCTGAAGAAATAGTTCTTCACAAATACATGGAAGTCAATACAAACGTAATTGTTGGCACAAATGTGCTGTATTTTTATTTTCTTGGTTCTGTTTGTGTTTTTTATAGTTCCATTTGCATTTTTACTTGTACATATTATGGTACATTTTGTTATTAGGAACAGGCTTACTGGCTACAGCATCAGACTCCAATGTAAAGGGTTTCATGCTTTTTGGGTCATCATTTTTCTTTTCTTTTGATCCTGTTTCCACCAATAATAATAATAAAAAAAAATACAACACACATCCTGCTGAGATATCTTTATAATCAATTGGAAACATAGAAAATAAAATGAGCAAAACGAAATTGGGATAACTTGTCCTGGATGATGTCTTTGTAACAAGAATTGAAACTCAAAGTAACAGAGCTCATTCTTATTTTTGATCCCTAGTAATTTCACTTCTTGAAAACTTGTTTTATTTTAACTCCTGAGAAACAGGCAGGAAGTTGAGTGCCCATAGTACATCAGTGTTCTATGTTTGACCTGCTTCAAAACTCTCCTCCACCACTTCCTCTTCTGGAGCAAGAGAAAATCAATGCCATAGGGCACAGGTGTTGTTTCTTTGATCTCCTGATTTCTCCCTTATTATATTTTGTCACCTCCAAATGGCAACAAACCCTACCCACATGCCAACCCTGTTCTGCATTCTTTGTTTTGTGAATGCTTATCTCTTGTATGACTTGAAGTGGCATCTCCTGCCTGTTCAGACTTTGATCTCTTTGGAAAAAGTGCACTGTGTATGTGTAGGAGAAAGTTGTATATTCAGCACTGCCATTCATAAACATCATCTGCTGCTTAGCTTTCTGTTGTAACAAGGAAATGGCCTTACAGAGATTACTTTTCTTCACTGAGCAAAATTTGCTTTACATATTAGTATTATGTATGTACTTCTGGGAGAAAATTGTAGCAAATGTTCCAAAATTTTTTCTGTATGTATGTAATGTATGTATGTATGTATGTATGTCCAAATGTATGTATGTATGTATGTATGTATGTACTGTATGTATGTATGTATGTATGTATGTATGTATGTATGTATGTATGTATGTATGTATGTATGTATGTATGTATGTATGTATGTATGTATGTATGTATGTATGTATGTATGCTTAGTGATATGTATGTATGTATGTATGTATGTATGTATGTATGTATGTATGTATGTACTCTTGAGTGATATTTTTTTTAATGTCCGTGCGGGTGCTAACTTTTGAAAGCAATCCATCCTCATCATGTTGAAACCCTGCACAGCTGAGCAAATGGTTGATTTTTGCACCTCTGGGTTGGCATTCCTACAGCCTGAGCCGACCATTGTCCATTGTTTATAAATGAGATATGTTTCAGCTCTCTTTGCCCAAGTATGACCTTTGCACCAGCATTTTTCAATTAAAAAAGAAGACAAAATCACTAATGTTTCTTTTTTCAACTAATGGTAATGATCATGGTAGAAGAGCTTGAAGAACTGATTTCATAGAAAAGCTTGTTAGAAGAAATTTCTTAAAAATAAATATTTTTGAATTATATTTTTTCATCAACATTCTATATATAGAGAGAATGTTGATGAAACATCAGACAGATTGTAAAAACAAAGGCAGAACACAGAAACATGCCCCCCACACACATCCCCCCACACATCCCCCCACACACATGCCCCCCCCTCACACACCAGCAAAAAATTATTTGGTAATGTCAGTACTTTTCATTTTCTTTTCTTTGTGTGTGTGTGAGAGAGAGCGAGTATTCAACAGTATGGTTTACTAGCAACTTCTCTGATAATAACTCATCTAGTGTGAAATGGTGGGGAAGTTTTTTATTTCAACCTTTCTTGCTAGCAAGGAAATAGTATTATCCCTATATAAGAGTTGTTCAAATGAATTTTGGCCTTATATAAGGGATATTCATTGTTTCAGTGTTGGTCTATCAGGCTTCACCGCAGGGTGATGCAGTTCAAGTACAAAGGATAAGGTTACCAATTAAAAAAAAACAAAAACGAACATGGACTTGCCTATTCTAACGGAGACACAGACTTTCTTTGGTGGCAGTGATGCAGTGTGCTTCCACAGCATAATTATGTGTTTCATCATTGGCTTAATAGTGATACCAAGTTTCACTGATGGCAATAATTCACAGCTGAAACTCATTTTGCACTTCCCGGTTGCATGTAAGGTGTTCCAGCATGAAACTCATATGCTCTGCCTTACATTCTGCTGATAGGTCTTTTCAGAATCCATTACACATTGTATTCTAGCAGCATGCCATAACAGAAAAAAAAAAAAAAAACTATACAAAAAATTATATTTGATTAAAAACCATTAATTTTGACTTGTCCTCATTTGTGAAACATTTTAAAACTAGTTAGCATGGATGTAAAAGTTTCATAAAGCGTTACATATTTTAAAAAAGGGATATGTGTATATTATGTGTTGAAAGTGTGACTTTTCAGTATATTTAGAATGAAAACACATGTTTCTTCAAAAAATATTCTGATGTTCATTGTACTTTACCAACAGGGCCAACATTTTAAAGAAAATGGATGAGGCAGAGAAAGCCATTCAGAACAGGACAAACTGGAAGACTTTATCATCATCCCCTTCACTGAAGTTGTCACCTACTTCTGGGAACAGAACTTCATTTGGGAAAAATAAAATAGCAGAAAATAAGCTGGAAAGATCTCCACAACTTCCATCTGTTAAGAAATTATCACCTATCCCATTGTTTAATTCATCTCAAATCCCAAAACCAGCTATGTTAAATAGTGCCACAAACAGTCCATCATTTTCCGTTGCTAAATCAGATTTGTCCCCAAAGGCATGTTCTTCAGGATTTTCCTATAAAATAAATTGTAGCTCAGACTGTAATAACAATCGAAACAGTTTTCGTGAACAACGATCCGGTACTAACATGTCCGAAAAAAGCCAGCTCATTGAAACTGCTGACCTCATCCATGAAGATATCAGCTTTTGTGATGATGTGTTTGATATATCAGACCAAGATGATGATAATAGAGGTAAGATAGCAAATATACACCAGATATTTTACACATGTGCTTATTTTATATTCATGTACATGCTTTTGCTCTGAAATTTATGTCAAAATATGGCATTCAACGTTCATTTTATTACAGATTATTTGTGTTTAACAAAAATGCTGTGTGTTTGTTTTTCAAGATATGGTAGTTATTGGATAAATAATTGCATGATTTTCTTTATTTGCTAATTTTGCAGCTTCTGTTGCAAAATGAAAATCTCAATGTATATATTGTTTTTTTTAATGTTTTAAATCTTCACTAATATGAAATTTCCAATTAAAATAAATATGTTAGAGTAAAAAATGACTGTAGCAAAAGTGTTTACTATTTTCATAGCAATTCATGAAAGGAGAATAGGAGATGCTGAAATGAAACAGGTTATTTTGAGCTGTGATGGTGATCAAAAATGAGACTGAGAAATGAGGCTGGATGATGAGGCAGCTGAAAGTGAAAAGGGGGCTGAATGTAATCGGAAATGGTACTTAGGAATGAGGATGGATGATGAGGTACCTGTGAAAGATGACAGACCAGCAAAAAAGGTCTTCATGTATGAACCCGGTGGATCTAGGCCCAGAGGATGACTAAGCAGAAGATGGCTTAATGATGTGGAGGATGATTTAAAGAAAATGAGAATAAAGAACTGGAGGAACAAGGCACAAAATCGTGAAAAATGGAGGGCTATCCTGAGACAGGTTCAGGTCCTAGATGGACTGTAATGCCAAGGAATAATAGTAGTAGTAGTAGTAGATGAGGTAGCTGAAAGTGACAAAATGGGCTGAGGGTGGTCAGAAGTGGGACTGAGGAAAGAGGCTGGATGATGATGCAGCTGAAAGTGAAAAAGATGTCTGAGAGTGATCAGAAATGGGACTGAGGAATGAGGCTGGATGATGAGGCAGCTAAAAGGGAAGGGGGGGGGCTGAGGGTGATTGTCGGAAATGGGATTGAGGAATGAATGAAGCTGGATGAAGAGGCAGCTGAAAGTGAAAAAGGGGACTGATGGTGTACTAGTGACAGGTGGAGAGCTCAGTTTTGTGTTTGTGAGACACAAACTTAGGAAATGGTGAATAGGAAGAAAAATAGAAGTCAGAGAGTTTTCATCTCTTCATTTTAATACTGTTTCCAATGAATGTTCCAAAGTTTTTAAACAAGTTCTTGACTATAGGATCGTGACTCATAATGATGCATTGTAGCAGTAAACTCATGCTGTTTGGAAACTGAGAATGATCAGAAGATTTTTAGTTCTTTCAGATGATTCGTCACCAATTTCTGGTGCATTTAAAAGTACACCTTAAGTGTTCCTTGATCTTATTCATCCCACTTCTAACAAATTTTTCACATGAGTATCATGATCACTGAAATTATTGTGATCCTCTGATTCAAAGCAACAATAATCATGGCCATTACTATTACAGAACTTTTTTCAATCACTTGGCAGTCTTATGGCTGTAATATCTTTACAAGATCATAATGAATTTAATGTTGCTGCTAAGTAATATTCTGTGCACCTGCAGTGGCCCATTTTTCATCAAGTGTGTTAAGCCACCACCATAACCTACTCCTTGAATTTTGCTTTATGCACCCCCTTTAACACCACAAAAACACCCTGATACATATTGTGAATAACAAGAGTGATGCAAAGAGAAAGAAACAGAAACCAGGTTTTGCCGTCCCTGCTGTAGAATTTATTGCTTGATGGATGGATGTCACATGAATGTTGATGCCTTGACATTCTTTGGCAGTGCATTCTGGAGGAGGTCTGAGGAGAAATTAGGAGAAAAACTTTGATTTAAGCCTACAAATTCTGGGTACAGTATTGCCAGAATGCAAATCTATGTTGGGATTGGAACTCATTCATCATCCCTTGTTTAAAAAAAAAAAAAAAAAAAAATGCATATATCATTATTTTGTTTGTCTGTCCATTTGACTGTAAATTCTACTAATGGAATCATGGCTCTTTGTAGACATTCATATTTGTAGGATTTGGACTGATGTTTTGTAGTAGGATTTATATCAGAAAGTTAAATAAGATAGGGTGTGGGGTGGGGAGTGTACCCAATATTTTCCATATATTTTTTCTATTTGTCACTCCATCTGTCTGTGGACACAGTACCTGCTTTTAGAAGTCAGATTAAAATATTATATTTTGATCAGATTAAGATTTGTATGAACAAATTTCCATGTATTTTCTTACCTTTTTTGTGTAAACAACGTTCTGATTGGGTGGTGTATGCATGTAGGTCTGTGTGTCATAAAGCTGTATTTTTGCTTCACCAGCTACTGAAAATGTTCCAAGTCTTGAAGGCAGTTTTTTTTTTGTAAGAAGTTGGAACTATTTGCTACACTGTGTATCAGAAGTGATTAAAAAAGGAATAGGTATTTCTTTATGAACTGCATATTAAATGTTGTAGGGTTCCTTAAGAGTTACATGTTTGTACCACACATTTTTCATTCATTAAAAGTTTTTTCAGTATCTTACATAGTTATACTGTTTATCTTAACTAAGTTAGAAAAAAATGCAATTCATGAGGCAACCTTATGGGTTGTCTTATGTTATAAACGTGCTTTTGATTAAAATATACATAATATCTAAGGTATTTTACCTGATATTTCAAAGTATTTCGCATGTTGTTTGCTCTGAGAGGCACGTGCTCTTGGCCCGAGAGGTCCCTTATGTTACGGACATTTGGTTAGTTATGAAACATTTTTCTTCTTTTTTGTTCCAGTTTTTTATATGTTGATGTAATCTTTTTATTAATCTACTTTTTGTGCTGCCATTGTATGAAATGTGATCTTCAGAACTCTGTAAAACAATAGGAATTTCATATACGCCTGCTGATTGTAGTATATTATTGTTACTTGTTTTCTTTATAATAAATCTGAACACCCCAAAACTCATAAAGTAAATGCTGTTAGGAATTGGGTAAAAAGAGCCTTCACACATTCCTCAAATAGAGAATACAGAGAAGAAGAAATCCAATGGATTATTAACACAACAAAACAATTTGGATATGACACAAAAACTGTTAAAAAGATGATTTTTGAATACAAGAAGAAATTAAAAGAATCTAAAAAAAAAAAATCCCAGAAAAGAAATACAAATTTTCAGGTTCTTTCCCTTTTATTAGAGGACTAAGTGGGAAATTTTTAAGATTAATGAAGAAACACAACATTATTTTTGGACATTCAGTTCAGAATATTGGTGACTTAATTATAAAGAAAAAAGTAACAATAATATACTACAATCAGCAAGCGTATATGAAATTTCTATTGTTTCACAGAGTTTTGAAGACCACATTTCATACATTGGCAGCACAAAAAATAGATTAATAAAAAGATTACATCAACATATAAAAAACTGGAACAAAAAAGAAGAAAAAACTGCACTTATTCAACACTGTGTTAAACATAAACAATACCCTGATTTTGAAAATATTCAATCACTAACCACCCACACAAACGAAAAAGAATTAAGGATTTCTGAAAGTGTTATAATTGAACAAAAAAAAGATAAAATATGCAACTTACAAGACCCCTCCACACTAGACACAGCCTGAAAATCACTTATAAAAAAAGAAAAAATTCACAAAAAAAGACAAAAAAAAAAAGAAGAACATTACAAAAAATCACACCAAAAAAAAAAAAAATATATATATATATGCCTGTTTCTACGAACAAATGATAATAGCCCAAAAATATCTACACAAAAGAATTATACTTACGACTGATACCTACCAACTCATCCAATAGATGGCGACACATTAGAAACAAATCACCTAACACATACAGACACATAATAGAATTATACTTACGACTGATACCTACCAACTCATCCAATAGATGGCGACACATTGGAAACAAATCACCTAACACATACAGGCAGCGAACCTTTCCATCGATTCCCGACATGCAACTCCAAAAACTACACACACGCGAGGAACCCTTGTGTAGAAGTAGTGGCCAGGTGATGATGGCTATGCACCGCTGAAAGCGCTCGCCGTAACATTGAACCCCCTTGTGAGACGTCTACTGACCCGATGAGTATAACTTTTTCTACTAAAATCTTTTAATTAATAGTAAATTTTAAACGTTTGATTGTGTGAATGAATGAATGTGGAACTAATAATATATAACCCAACTGCTTTATTTCTGCAAAAAAAAATTTTCATAACTAGCCAAATGTCCGTAACATAAGGGATCTCTCGGGCCATGAGCATGTGCCTCATAGAGCAAACAACGTGCGAAATACTTTGAAATATCAGGTAAAATACCTTAGATATTATGTACATCTTAACTAAGTTTGTTATTTTTCCATTGATAGTTAGTTGTTTTTCACATTGTCACTATAGAATTTATTTTTTCTAGTTTATGTGTTCTTAAACATTGATGCCTTGAATAAGCTGCTTCTATCTACTTCAGAGTTTTATGATAATTAGTTCAAAAGTGATAAAAAACAAACAGAGCAAAAGTAGACAAGTGAGTGTCTTACTCAGGTTTTTGGTACAAGATGCTAGAATCCTAACCATTCTGTCATCATTTCATAGTGTCTTTTTATGATTGAGTATACAGGATGTGAAATGTTCTTGTCTAACATACCATTTTTTATAGCTTCTTCTAAAAATACCAATGTTAAAGTGGTAAGTTACTGCCATTGTAGGCTTCCTAAGAAAAATGCTGTTAAGCTGAAGATGAAGTAAGTTGGGTAAATTTCGCAAGTTTTTCAGGGCACCCATATATGCAGCATCTCTTCTTCCTTTCTAGGTTGCAGGATGTGAAAAATATGCAAAAGTCATCAGTGAACATTGTATATATTTTTTAAAGTTACTCTGTTCATCCTCATTTTTTTATCATTATATTATGTAATATGCACATCCTAAAAACCTCTACATGTTTTTACATATATACATATCACTAAACTTTTCCCTGGGATTCAGAGTTTAGCTTCTCAAAGAAAGATGATCTGCCAAATCAAAGTTACTCATGATGTTAGATTTTACTTACTGTTGATGTATCAGACATTTCCATTGACAGTTTTTTTGGCACATAGCTTGAGTTTCACTAATATTCATAATGTGCCTTAAACAAGATCTTTGTACCTGGTACTCATTATCTTTTTCTCTTGGTGGCATTGCTGAATCTTGTCCTCCTGTGATATCCTCAGTCTTCCTCTACCTTGCTGTCCTGCCACTTGAGCAGAACAAGTTTTTTTTTTTTTTGTTAGCACCTCCTTACTCATTCTTTCAACATAGCCAAACCACCTCAGAATGTTTGTTGCCACCATACTAATAACATTTTGCTTCACATTACAAATCCTTACATGATCATACATACATACATACATACATACATACATACATACATACATACATACATACATACATACATACATACATATCACTAAGCTGTTCTCTGAGATTCAGAGGTTAGCTCCACAAAGAAATGCAAACTACCAGATAAATTTTTAACTAATTATTTACTTACTGTTGCCATATCAAACTTCTCCATTTACAGCAATGTTTACACACAACTCGGCCTTCACTGACATCCATCACACGACATACACAAGACCTTCTATACTTAATACTCATAATCTTTTTCTCTTGCAGACACTTCTGAATCTGATCCTCCCATGACTTCCTTGGCCTTCTTCTGCCGTTCTTTCCTGCCACTTGGGCTAAAAAATTTTTTCTTCGTAAGCATCTCATCACTCATTCCTTCAACATAGCCAAACTACTGAAGCATATGTCTCCACCTTGCTAACAACATTTTACTTCACATTACACAACTGCAAAACATCTTCATTCCTCACACAATTAGAACGTGTCTTGCCACAAAGTAACGCATTTAGTAACGCATTTCTCCAGCACACAAACGACTCCTATGTTTCTTCTGTAGTACCCAGATTTCACTGCCATACATCAGAGTAGGAACAATTACACTTTCATACACAGCCCTGCAGGATTCTCTTGAGAACCCATCACTCCTGTGAAAACCCTCCAAAGCAGCTGTGACTTTCAATGAAGAATACACTTGCCTACTAATTTTACCATCCAATTTGTTCTCTCTGTCAAACATGCTTCCTAAATACACAAACTCATTCACCTGGTCAATCACTGTGCCATTTAGACTTACATTACATTCAATACTAACAATACCTTGCTCAAAAACCATAACTTTGGTTTTTCCCGTATTCATACTCACTTTGAATTTCATGCAAACTACATACTCTGCAACTCACTTTTGCTCTCTGCCAACAGGACTGTGCCATCAGCATACAGCAATCTGCACACACTAATATTACCAAGACATAAACCAGTATTGTCCATCTTGGCATCATGCATGGACGCATCCATAAATATATTAAACAGCCATGGTGACATTCCACAACCTTGTCTGACTCCTGCATCAACAGAAAACCATTTTGATAAAACACCATTCACTCATACACAAGCTCTACTGCCAGCATAAGTTGCTTTTACACTATTAAGTAGATTCCCAATAACACCATATTTATTCAATACCTTCCACAAAAGTGTCTTATTTACTTGGTCATAAACTTTCTCTAAAACTATAAAGGCAGCAAAAACATAATTAATTTTATTGCAAACCCTACATATTAATGCCTCTCTCCAGAACACAAACAACTCCTCTTTTCTTCAGCAGTACCCAGGATTCATTACCATATATCAGAATAGGAACACTTACAGTTCCACAGCCATTTGGGACTGTTTTGACAACCCACACATCCTATGAAACCCTCTTAAAGCAGTTGTGACTTTCAGAGCTCAATTAATTCGCCGGATTACACATTTATTTAATCACTTATTAAGCTTTCTTTTTTAGTTGTCTAGATGATGCAGAGTGAGTCAAGAAAATTTTGTTTTATGCAATTGAAAAGTATAAATTTGGTGATTAAATAAATTTGTATCTGAGTTGTTAAGGTGTATGCATTGCAGAACACGGTGAACAGAAAATTAGAACAAATAGAATAATGTTAAAATATATATGGGCAGTGAACTACATAAATCAAATGTTATTTTAATAATGCGTTAAGTAGCATATTATTTAATGCATTATGCATACCATAGTAAAAACAGCTTTTCTTTCAGACACTTGAACTGATACATGTAAATTGTGGTAGTGAAGAAAAACTTAACTTCAGTAACAGTAGATTTTTTTTTCTACTGTCTAGTTTATGTTATTAAAGCATCCACTGCTGTGGTTGTTTGTGAAATTGTTTTATTTTAGCATGTAAGATCTGTAGATAATACTAGATTTTAATTTTTTTCCCTTTATCTCAGATCTTACTAAAGCAGTAGTTCACATCTTTAGCCTTAGCAACATACTATCATCATCATTGTCAACCATTATCAATCCACTGCTGGACGAAGGTCTCCCCAAGTTTCCTCCACAACGGTCTGTCTTGTGCCAGTCTCCTCCATGTCACTCCCGCATACTTTCGAATTTCATCCACCCATCTTCCATGTGGTCTTCTTCTGGGTCTTTTCCTGTCCCTTGGAATCCAATCTAAAATTTCGGCTGTCCATCGATGGTCTGTTCTTCTGGCAGTATGTCCAGCCCATTGCCATTTCAGGGATTTAACTCTGATCATGATGTCTTCCACTCTTGTCATTTTTCGGATCCACGTATTCCTCTTCTTATATCTCCTGGTTACACCAAGCATGCACCTCTCCATGCTGCTTTGAGTTGTCTGCAGCCTTTGTATGTCTCTTTTAGCTAAGGTCCACGTCTCTGCACCATATGTAAGCACTGGAAGGATGCATTGATCAAACACTTTTCTTTTAAGACATAATGGCATATTGCTCTTGAAAATTATGCTGTTTCTTCCAAAAGCTCTCCAGGCAAGTTTTGTACGCCGATTAATTTCTTCACCAATGTGACCCTCACTTGATATCTGCTGTCCAAGATAAACGTACGTGTCTGTTATCTCCAGCTTTTCTCCATCAATCGATAAATCTTCATTTCTTGTAAAAGCATTGAACATCACTTTTGTCTTCTGAAAGTTCATTTTTAATCCCACTTCTTTACTCTTGTCAGCAAGTTCCTGCATCATACTCTGTAGCTCTGATGGGGTAGTTGCAAAAATGACTATGTCATCAGCAAAACGAAGGTGGGTTAGATAATCTCCATTAATCTTTATGCCTTTGTTTTCCCAGTTCAGTGATTGAAAGACATTTTCCAATGTGGCATTAAAGAGCTTCGGAGATATGGTGTCACCTTGTCTCACTCCTTTTCCAATTTTTATGTGTGTTGTATTTTCAAATAGCAGAATCTTTGCACTTGCATTTTCATAGATGTTATTAATAATATTAATGTATGCATCTTCAATACCGCAGGATTTCAGAGCCATTGCAACTGCTGATGGTTTCACCGAATCAAAGGCTTTTTCATAATCGATAAAAGCCATGCACAATGGAAGTTCATATTCCCTCGCTCTTTCAATTAGTTCTCTCAGTATGTGGATATGATCTATTGTGCTGTAGCCACTCCTGAATCCAGCTTGTTCTCTCGGTTGAGCCATGTCCAGTGTTACCTTCAAGCGGTGTGAAAGAACTTTAGTGAAGATTTTATAAACCACTGATAGGAGGCTGATAGGTCTGTAGTTCCTGAGATCCTCAATGTCACCTTTTTTATGTAGCAAGATCATTGTAGCGTTGTTCCAATCCTCAGGAATGTTCCCTTCATTAAGGCATCGAGTGAGAATTTGGGCGAGTACTGTTTCGATTTCTCCACTTGCTTCTTGTATGATGTCTACAGTAATTCCATCTTCTCCTGGAGCTTTTCCCCGCTTCATGTTCTTGATTGCATGTGCAACTTCTGCTGGAAGGACTGGAAGAACTCTGGTACCTTTCATGATGCCTGGAGTACATGTATCATCCCTTTCATATAATTTGGAGTAGAAATCTTTCACTCTTGTCAAAATTTCGCCTCTATTTCTTGTTACAGAACCATCTTCTTTTCTCAGTGCCATAATCTGTTTTTTTCCCTTACTGAGATGTTCCCTTTGCTATCTTTAGGCTTTGGTTGTTTTCAATTGCTTTCCTTACTAGTTCACAGTTGAATTTCCTTACGTCTTCAGTGATACTTTTTCGTACTGTCTTGCATAGCTCTATATATTCCACTTTGGAAGTTACATCTTCTTTAGTTGTCCTCATCTCTCTTCTTTTTTGCATCAACATTTTGGTTTTTCCTGATAATTTGTTCACATGCAATTTGTTCTTAGACCCAGCTAATTTTGTTGCTGTTTCCATAAGAGCTTTGGTTACTTTTCTGTTAACTTCAGAAATATCCACTTCTTCTGATGTTAGGCCTTCTAAAGCAGGGAATCTGTTCTTCAGTTCCAATTTGAAGGTATTATGGTGTTTTTTAAGGTTGGTTATGTCAATACATTTTGTTTGTCTTATGAGCTTGCTACGTTCGAGTTTAGTGTTGAGGTGCATCTTACATCTCACCAATCTATGGTCACTGCCTGTGTTGAACTTGTTTAGCGCACACACACACACACACACACACACACACACACACACATATATATATATATATATATATATATTTATTTATTTATTTGTTTATTATAGAGGCTGCAGACAACTGAAAAAAGCATAGAAAGATGCATACATGGTGTAACTAAATTTTAATAAAATCCTAAGCATAATTATCATTTTTTAAATAATGGTACCAACTACTCATATGTTTATTTTTTATAATTTATTTCATGTAATTAACCCCTTTTTCTGCACCTAGGCATTGTACAGCGGGCGGTCGTAGTGAGCGATGGGTTTGCCTCCTCGGAGCGCTCCGTGGTAACAATGGCACACACAACAGCAACTAGGGCCTCTGTGAATTTTGGAGAGGTGCAAGCTAGTTCTGTGTGATATTGGCAAAAAGACCTCAACTCACTGGGTTTTGTTCCAGAATCCTTAGGTTGAATGACCAACTGGAACCCTCAGCTGTGGGCTAATCCTCCACACTGATGTACTTACCTGATTAAAAAGACAAAAAGAAATATTAAGAATGACTCAAGTGTGGGATATGGTGGACCTACCACTCTTGAGAAGGATGGTCCACCACGGAATCGACCTGGACTTTCTAAACGGCATATGAGAAACAGATCTCGGTTGAGTGAATGTAAGATTGGTGTATGGAATACTAGAGGTATAAATGGCAAGATGAGTGAGGTGATTGAGGAGATGAATAAGTATAGACTGGATGTGCTGTGTGTAAGTGAAACCAAAAAGAAGGAAATTGGGGTAAAAGAAATGAATGACACGGTGAGTGTGTGGTCTGGAGTATTGGATAATATGAAAGGACAGGCTGGTGTAGGTGTGATTTTAAGTGAAAAGATGAAGAACAACTTGATTCACTATAGTTGCGTAAGTGAGAGAATTCTCTGGATTCATTTGAAAGTGAAACTTCAGAGAATTGTAATTGTTGTAGTGTATGCTCCTTGTGACTCAGCACCTTCTGATAAGAAGGAAGATTTCTGGAATGAGCTAAAAGCTGTTTTGAGCCAGTTTGGTGCTAAAGAAAAAGTTATAATAGCAGGGGATTTCAATGCTAGAGTAGGTGTGCAGAATGCAATTTCTGACAATGTTCTGGGTAAGTTTAATGATCCTTGTGTGAATGATAATGGTGAAAGATTAATTGAACTCTGCATTGAGAATGGTTTGTGTGTATCTAATACATTTTTCAACCACAAGTATATCCACCCATATACTTGGGAAAATCGTACTCTTGGTCAAAAGAGTGTGATAGATTTTGTTGTCTACATTCAGCGTTTGAAACACTTAGTTGTTGACACCCGTGTGATGAGAGGTGCGGATGTTGGTTCTGATCATTACTTGGTAGTGTCAGGAGTGAAACTTAATGTTGGTTGGAGGAAAAGGAATAGGAAGAGACCCAGGATAGAAAGAATAAAGGGTGATAGGCTCCTTGAAGATCATCAGCGGTATTCTGACTTACTCAGAGAACGACTGAAGGATCTGAAGTCTGGTGAGAGGGATGTAGAAAAGAAGTGGGAATGTTTTAAGAACTGTGTTGTCACTGCTGCTAAAGAGGTCTGTGGCACCACAATAGTGGGTAACAATAGAGGTGATGCTTGGTGGAATAGTGAGATTGAAGAGGCAGTAAAGAAAAACAAGGAAGCCTATTTGGGGATGTTGCAAGGTAGAGTCTCTGTGGATGAATATCGCTGTAAGAAGCGTGAAGCTGCTAAGCTGGTTCACCACAGTAAGGCAAAAGATAGGAAGGAGAAAGTGGAAAAGCATGAACTGGCTTTTGGAACGATAGGAAGTCCTTCTGGAAGTACATGAGACTCAGGAAAAATAGGGGAAACAAAGTTGTAAGTTGTGTGAAGAATGAGATTGGGGAAATGATATGGGAGCCCAATGAGTTAAGTGACAGATGGGGTGAATACTTCTGTGAGTTGTTAGATCAGGAAAGCAAAGACGATTCTGAGACAGATGCAGATGATGTCACAATGAGGGATGAAAGCACAGGAGGGATCTCAAGAGAAGAAGTGTGTAAAGCTCTAAAATCTCTTCAGAATGGTAAGGCTCCGGGAGTTGATGGCATAACTGCAGAGATGTTGAAATGTGGTGGTGACTCTATAATTGACTGGTTAACTGAAATTTGCCAGTTGTGTTGGGAGTTAGGAATTGTCACCTCAGGATTGGAAGGATGCTATCATTGTTCCCCTGTATAAGGGAAAAGGTGATCAGAATGAATGCAAGAACTATCGTGGTATTAGCCTACTGAGTCAGAGTGTGCCAGGGAAAGTGTTTGGTAAGGTTGTCATTGAAAAAGTACGGGGTCTTACATCATTGAAAGTGTGGGATGTTCAGGGTGGTTTTATGCCTGGTAAAGGCTGCACTAACTAGATTTTTGCATTATGCACGATGATTGAAAAGTATCTGGCTGTTGGGAAGAAAGTTTTTACTGCCTTCATAGATTTAGAGAAAGCTTATGACCGAGTGAATAGGACACTTTTGTGGAAGGTATTGAATGAATATGGTGTTACTGGGAATCTACTTAATAGTGTAAAAGCCATGTATGCTGGTAGTAGAGCTCGTGTACGAGTGAATGGTGTTTTGTCAAAATGGTTTTCCATTGGTGAAGGAGTTAGACAAGGTTGTGTAATGTCACCATGGCTGTTTAATAGATTTATGGATGCATGCATGCGTGATGCCTAAATAGATAATAGTGGTTTATGTCTTGGTGATATCCGTGTGTGCAGATTGCTGTATGCTGATGACACTGTCCTGTTGGCAGAGAGCAAAAGTGAGTTGCAGAGTATGTTGACTCGGATGCACGAAGTTTGCATGAAATTCAAACTGAGTATAAATAAGGGAAAAACCAAAGTTATGGTGTTTGAGAGAGGAACGGGTAGCACTGAATGTAATGTAAGTATAAATGGCACTGCGATTGACCAGGTGAGTGAGTGTGTATTTAGGAAGCATGTTTGACAGAGAGAACAAGTTGGATGGTGAAATCAGTAGGCGAGTGAATTCTTCTTTGAAAGTCATAGCTGCTCTGGGAGGTTTTCACAGAAATGATGGGTTCTGTAGAGAGTCCCGCATGGCTGTGTATGAAACTGTAATTGTTCCTACTCTGATGTATAGCAGTGAAACCTGGATACTGCAGAAGAAATATAGGAGTCGTTTGTGTGCTGGAGAAATGCGTTACTTACGTGGGGTTTGTGGCAAGACACGATATGATTGTGTGAGAAATGAGGATGTATTGCAGTTGTGTGATGTGAAGCAAAATGTTGTTCGCAAGGTGGAGGCTAATATGCTTTGGTGGTTTGGCCATGTTGAAAGAATGAGTGATGAAATGCTTACTAAGAAAATCTTTTCAGCCCAAGTGGCAAAAAGGAAAAGCAGAGGAAGGCCAAGGAAGACATGGGTGGATCAGATTCAGGAGTGTCTGCATGAGAAATAGATTATGAGTATGAAGTATAAAAGATCTTGTGTACGGCGTGTAATGGATATCAGTGAAGCACAAGTTGTATGTCAAGATCGCTGTAAATGGAGAAGTTTGATACGACAACAATAAGTAAAAATATCTGGAAGTTTGTATTTTTTTTTTGGAGCTAACCTCTGAATCTCAGAAAACAGCTTAGTGATATGTGATGTGTGTGTGTAGGCATTGTACAAGACTAGTCTTCCTCTTTACTAATTAAGTAGTACTGGCATTAAATTTATTGGATGTTATGCTAAATGAAATAGATTCACTCAAATCAGTTTTTGTGACTGAGTCATTACACAAGTTCAGTAAGAAAAGATACTTGAAATATTACCTATATATCATTTTTTCACACTTTTACAACAAATATCCCCCCCCTTAAAAAAATAGATGGGTTTAATTTACATAGAATCTTTTGATAAGCTGATAAAGATATGGATTAGATGTGTGATAAAGTTACATTCTAATCTTCATTTACATCTAATCAGTGCCTTTCTTAGTTTTGTATATATGCAAAATGTAACTTCACAAACTGTTCTACATCTGTTGTGGTATCATGAACACTATGTTATCAAAAGTATTTAGACACCAATATGTTTTGGGACAAATGGCTTTATTGCAATTTATCATTAGTTGGTCCACCTTTTGCTTGTATGATAGTGGCAACATGTCTAGGCATACTATCAACCGATTTCCAGTAGCTCTTGACAGGAATGGCTTGCCATTCGTCCTGCAAAGCTGCTGCCAGAGTAGAGAGTGAAGACGGTTGTTGTGCTTGATTTCATATCAGTCACCCCAGATCATCCCAGAGGTGTTCTGTGGGATTAAGATCATGACTCTGTAAGGCCAGTCTAACAATTCCATCTTATTTTCAAGAAACTATTCCTGCACATGCTTTGCAGTGTGGCAGGGAGATCGATCGTGTTAGAAGAGACAGTGGTCATTTCCATATAATATTGGTAGGGCAGAATTATCCAGAACATGAAGGTACACTTCAGAGTTCATGGTTTGTGGTATAATAACCAATGGACTGAGTCCCATCCACGAAGAACAACTCCATGCCATGATGGAGTCTTCTCTGAATGTAACAGTTGGAAGAACACAGTACAACAAAAATTGTTTGCTAGGCTGTTGCCAAATCCAAACATGCCCATCAGATTGGAAGAGTGAAAGCGTGACTCCTTACTCCAAAGAACAGCTTTCCAGTCGCCCACAGTCTAGGAACAATGGGAGACACACCTCTCCAAACGGTGCTTCACATTCACAGTAGTGATGTGTAGATTGTCTGCCACTGCTCTACCATAATAATCCACACTGTGAAACCCTCTGCAGATAATTATGGTACTAATTGAACCATTAGAAGCATTTTCTACTTCAGCAGTGATGAAAACGGCAGAGGAAGAACAGGATTTTTTAACATGTCTTGTCCATGGCTCTTTTGTCATGTTCCGTCAGTTTGTGCAGCCTTCCTGAACGTTTTTCTGGTGTAGTGCGCACAGTCCTGCTTTCATCTCTTCATGACATCATTTACAGTCAGTTTTGGTATGTTTAGTTTAGCTGCAATGCACCATATGGAAATGTTACTCAAATGACGTCTTATGACTAGCCCATGCTAGAACTCAGAAAGTTCATTCCACGTGGCATACCTGCTTCAAAGTTACTGATAACATGACAGAGCATCTCAGCTTTATATACATATCTCCCCACTCACAGCACACCTTCCTGCACAACCGTTCTTTGCAATTATACAAATATTTTGTTGTGTTTGAATACTTTTGATTATATAGTATGTAACACAGCTTAATAAAATATGCATAAAGTTCTGAATGGAAGATGTGCCACATAATGGTAGAATTACAACAAGAGGATATTCTTATGATGTGAAAGGTTTATGCAATTGGTAAGCAAAAGGCCCTATTTTTCATTGGCTGTAAATGAATAAGAGTTTATCATTTTTAGATTGGGTGCAATTTTAATGTTGTTTTTGTATAACATGATTCAGTACTTTTGAAACGGAACTCCTAAGAACTTCTCTTTAAAAACCACTTGTGTTATGGTTTATTCAGAATTTGCTGTGATATTGAAATCTGGAAAAATGTTCATCATTCCCTGGCAGAGGGATCATTAGTGAGAAAAAAAACCAAAAACAAATAAAAGAACAAGTTATTAATTTTGTAAACCATCCAATCAATTCAACACAATTAAATGATGCTTCAAAAGCTGATGGTTTGCTTTTTGCATTTGTATCTGTAGCACACCACTGTTATCAGTTACATCATTCCTTCTCTCTTAGCTGAATCCTCTCGTGAAAAGGGAAAGAACTCCAGGAGAAGATGAAATTACCGTGGACATTATACAAGAAGCAAGCGGAGAAACAGAAACTACACTCGCAGTTTTCATTAGAGGTCTCAATGAAGGAAAGATTTCTGAGGATTGGAACAATGCTACAGTGATCCTGCTATATGAAAAAGGTGACATTGGGTATCTCAGGAACTACAGGCCCTTCATTCAGCCTCCTTTCAGTGGTTTATAAAACCTTCACTAAAGTTCTTTCACATCGCTTGGAGATAACATTGGACATGGCTCAACCGAGAAAACAAGCTGGATTCAGGAGTGGCTACAGCACCATAGATCATATTCATGTACTGAGAGAACTAATTGAGCCGCCCCGGTGGCGCAGTGGTCTAAGCGATGGCCTCTGATCATTCGTCCGAACGGGGTCCGGGTTCGAATCTCGGTGAGGCATGAAGGTTGTGTTTGTCTTACGGCACTGGCTCTCTCCCTTCCCTGGAACCAGTGACCCTAAATTAGGGACGGGCGACTGCTTATAGCCCATTGAGTTGCTCACGGTGGTCGTTAAAACTCCAAAAAAAAAAAAAAAAAAGAACTAATTGAAAGAACGAGGAAATGTGAACTCCCATTAAGCATGGCTTTTATTGATTATGAAAAGGCCTTTGATTCTGTGAAATCATCAGCAGTTACAGTGGCTTTGAAATCCTGCAGTATTAAAGATGCATACATCAGCATTATTAATAACATTTATGAAAATGCAAGTGCAAAGGTTCGGCTATTTGAGGATATAGCACCAATAAAAATTAGAAAGGGAGTGGGACAAGGGGACACCATATCTCCCAAACTCTGGAAAATGATAGGGAAAACAAACTCTGGGAAAACAATTCGATAAAGATTAATGGAGATGATTTAACTCACCTTCGTTTTGCTGATGATGTAATCATTTCTGCAACTACCCCTTTAGAGCGGCACAGTATGATCCACGAACTTGCTGGCAAGAGTAAAGAAGTGGGATTAAAAATGAATGTTCAGAAGACAAAACTGATGTACAGTGCTTTTTCGAAAACTGAAGATTTTGCGATTGATGGAGAAAAGCTGGAGGTAACTGATACCTACATTTACCTTGGACAATTCATATCAAGCAAGTGTCATATTGATGAGGAAATTAATTGGCTTATAAATCTTGGGTGGAGATCTTTTGGAAGAAACAGTACAATTTTTAAGAGTGTTATGTCTTAAGAGAAAAGTGTTTGATCAGTGCATCCTTCCAGTTCTTACATATGGAGCAGAGACAGTCATGGAATGGACCTACCAAAATTTTAGACTGGGTTTCATGGGACAGAAAAAGACCCAGAAGAAGATCACATGGGAGATGGATGAAATTCGAAAGCATGCCGGGGTAACATGGAGGAGACAGGTTCAAGACAGACAGTTGTGGAAGAAACTTGGGGAGACCTTCATCCAGCAGTGGATTAATAATGGTTGACAATGATGATGTACACTGAAGAGCAATTGAATTAGAGATACCTGTCTAGTAACGTGTAGCACCACCTTTTGCCCTGATGACGGCGGCGATTCGTCTCGGCATGGACTCGACAAGACACCGGAAGTGTTGGGAAGCCATACGGATCCACGACCCCTGAACAACCTCCCACAGTTCACGAAGATTTGATGGTGGGGGGGTCAGAGCCTTGAACATCTCTCTTGGTGGCATCCCAGATGTGCTTGATGGGATTGAGGTCAGGTGATCTAGGTGGCCAAGGAAGCGAGGTCACGTTGGTGGAGTGTTCATCCAACCATTCAGATACGATTCGGTAGTGATGGCATGGTTCATTGTCTTGTTGCAGGATGAGGTCCCCAGTGGGATGTTGAAGACGCACAAATGGAAGCAAATGGTCATCCAGGATATCCCGGTAACGTTGATCTGTGAGGGACGATGTCACATGTACCAGGGGTCCCATTTCAGTCCACGTAAATAGTCCCCAGACGAGAATGCCACCCCCACCAGCTTGAAGAGTGCCCTGCTGGCAAGAAGGATTCATCGCTTCATGTGGTTTGCGCCATACTCGTATCCTGCCATCCGCATGTACCAACATGAATCTCAACTCATCTGTCCAGGCAACATTTTCCCACATGTCTAGGGTACAGTGCCGATGTTCCCACGCCTATGCTAATCTTTGCATCCTGTGATGTGCGGTCAGCAGCAGTATCCTTGTGGAACGATGGCTTCGGTACCCCATAGCGAGGAGATGGTTCTGGATGGTGTGGCTGCTTACACGTTTTTTGTGCACCAGCGTTAAATTGCCGAGTGATTTCTTGCACTATAGCCCGTCTATCCGCTGTTATAATGCGAGCTAGCTGACGATGACCCCGCTCATCTACACACTGTTGTCCATGGCAGTTGGCCCTTGCAGGGATGGTTTTACTGGATTCGATGTACTCATAGTGCACCCGTGACACAGTGGATCGTGAAAATCTCAGTGCCTGCACGACTTCTGAGATGGAGTGACCCATTCGTTTGTCCTCGACAATTTGCCCACGATCAAATGCGCTTAGATCCTTCGTCTTACCCATACTGCGTTCGACTCTTACTGATTCCCGTCGCATCACTCCTTATATTGTCGGATCGCTGCATACGTCGTGTCGTTTCTGTTTACAGGGCCGCCCACAGTGCCACATTTGCATAACACCAGCTGTCTCTAATACAATTGCTCTTCAGTGTGTATATATATATATATATATATTAAAAAAATGCAAAACTCAAAGAACAAAATTTTGAAAAAACGAAAACAAAAAAAATTTCTGAGAACAAGGAGAATAACAACCACCAATCCCCAACCATCCGAAGCAGTCAAGCTCCTAACAATAGAAATCAAACAAATGGAAAAATGCAGAGAAGCAGATCAATGACTGATTCTCCGATGGCTTCGTCAAGGGCAAGCATAAAGAAAATCACTCATTTATCTACTGAGACCAATGAATTGTGGGTTTCTGCCAATTTATTTTGCTATAAGGACAGATTAAATTTAAGGTTAAACTTGTCATATTAAAAAGGGATTTTTAAAACCCATCCAGCAAACTAAATAATTTAACATTGCCTGACCACACAATAACCAAGATAAGCACAACTTAAAACAAAATGGAAGGGAACCGAGTATCCCAAATTATAGCAAACCCAGGGAAAATTAGACTTAATTCCTAAAAAAAAATTATAAAAATAAAAGCAAGAAAAAATAGTAATACTTAAATATCAAAGGTTTGGGAAGAATGCTGCTAATTAGGTTATGTAATACTTTTTGAACTCTTGGGAGCATAGAAACATATTCCCTACTCTCAGGAAGGGCATTGTAGTATTTAGGTTTGCTCTGAAAAGTCGTAGTGGCTTTTTCAGAACATTAAGTCTGGTGTTTGAGGTTTCCTCTGAGAAACTTCACTGTTTTCCATCCCAGGGAGGTTCTAAAGTTGGCCGCTAGATGGCGCTGCGATGGACCTGCCTCTGCAGTTAGTTTTGCCTCCCCAGAAGTAAGAGCAGCATGCTCTTCCCAGGACTGGTAAGTCTTTTTTCTGTTTTCTGTTTGTTTCTTTTTTTAATTTTAATGAGTTGTTTTACACTCTTTGAAAGTAGGTTGTTCGTTTTGGCCGCGTTTAAAGTTTTTCGGCGGAACTTTGGTCAGCATTTTGTGTCCCTTTGTTGTTTTAACATAGGCTTGTTTCAAGTTCATTTTTCGTAGGCTTTGAGCCTTCCCTGTGGGCCTAATGAATAGAGCAATATTTTGTAAATAATTTAATTTGTACCAGCAAAGCACAGCATCACATGTAATTTCATTTTTTATTTGATATGTAGGTTGTTTTAACTTTTTTAGGTATGGAATGAATTTTCGTTTATTATAGATGTGCACTAAAACTTAACTATCTATTAAATGATTTCATGTGTGTCTAGGGCATATAATTTGCTTCTCTGTGACTTACAGCCTAGCACTTTGGTTTTAAACTTTACCTTTTTTTAAATAATTTGCTGTGGATATTGAGCATTTATCATGCTTTTCTGAGACATGCAACTCGGTTATTTGGGTTCACTCTCGGATATTGCATCTGTACTTTGTTCCTTGTGCACCTTTTTCTAATATTTTTCTTAAAGCTGTTGTTTTAAATTTCCCTTTTTCAAAATTGTAAAGTTTCTCTTCTTCTTGTTTAAATTTATTTTTCTGCTTTGCTTTTTCTGTGAGAGGATAAAAGCTATCAATTTTACTGTGGCGAGATTAAAGTTCTCCTTTCTGAACTTTTTTTGGTTAGGATTTTCACACTATTTTAAGTCTAATTTTCCCTGGGTTTGCTATAATTTGGGATACTCGGTTCCCTTCCATTTCATTTTAAGTTGTGCTTATCTTGGTTGTTGTGCGGTCGGGCAATGTTCTTTAGTTTGCTGGGTTGATTTTAAAAATCCCTTTTTAATATGACAAGTTTAACCTTAAATTTAATCTGTCCTTATAGCAAACTAAATTGGCAGAAACCCACAATTCACTAGTCTCAGTAGATAAATGAGTGATTTTCTTTATGCTTTCCCTTGACGAAGCCATCGGAGAATCAGTCATTGATCTGCTTCCTGCGTTCTTCCGTTTGTTTGATTTCTATTGTTAGGAGCTTGACTGCTTCGGATGGTTGGGGATTGGTGGTTGTTATTCTGCTCGTTTTCGAAATTTTTGTTTGTTTTCGTTTTTTCAAAATTTTGCTCCTTGATTTTTGCATTTTTTTAATATTATGGTTTGATCTTTCTCTCTCTCTATATATATACACGAGGATTGTACCGAAAGTAATGCAAAAGTGGACATAATTTTTTTATTAACTGTCAGGGGTCGTTCAAATTGTGCATGTTGGTAGAGTAACTCTTCCTCTATAGTAACCGTTCTTCTTCTTTGCAGGTAAATAATGGATTCCAAGCAGAAGCAACATGCTGTCACTGAGTTCTTGACAAAGGAAGGGTGCAGACTGTCTGACATCCACAGAATGCTACAGAATGTTTATGGAGATGACACCATTGACAAGAGCAATGTGCACAGATGGATGAAGTTTAAAGACGGGGAAACCAGCATGGAAGACAAACCACACAGTGGAAGAACATCATCTCTGACTACTGACACGAATTGTCCGCAAGTGGAGGAATTGATTCGCGCAAAGAAACAAGTCACAATCTGTGAGCTTGTTGCACAACTGGACTGTGGTCACAATTCCATACAGAAGATGATGAAAGATTTAGGGTATCGGAAAGTGGGTACCTGGCAGTTGACACCCGATTTGAAGGAGAGAAGCATATGAAGCCAATGAAGACACGTTTTTTTTTCGATCTGGTTACAAGATGAAACGTGGGTGTATCTTTACGATCCAGAAACAAAGAATCAATCCATGGAATGACGTCACACCTCTTCACCAAGGCCTAAGAAGTTCAAGAGCCGGCGATCAGCACAGAAAGTCATGGCGACTGTTTCTTGGGATGACAGGAATGTCATTCTTCCTGGTTTTCTGGAACGTGACTGTACCGTGACCAGTGAGCGGTACATTGAGACACTCAAAAAGCTTAGAGAAGCCATAAGGAGGAAGACATTGAACAAGAATCTGAAAAAGATCCACATTCACCATGACAATGCGAGACCCACATGTTTGGCAACAAATCAAGCGATCAGTAAATTAGGCTGGTCGGGGATCTCCCATCCACCATACAACCCAGATCTGATGCCCCCTGTCTTCCACCTATTTCATTTGATGATGCAGATGAAGTGATAGTGGCTGTAAAAAAGTGGGTACAACAGTCTACACCTGAATTTTTTCAAAGAGCATTTGAGAGTTGGGTTCAATGATGGCGCAAATGCATCACTTGTGATGAGACTATGTTGAGTAGTACCTTTGTATAGAGAAAGAGTTACTCTACCAACATGTTTAATTTGAATGACCTGTGTCAGTTAATAAAAAAGTTATATCCACTTTTGTATTACTTTCGGTACAACCCTTGTATATATACTGTATATATAATGGTAGAATTATAACAAGAGAATATTCACATGATGTACTGGTGATTCTCACCAGTACTTTCCTTATTGACTCAGTAAAGATGGTTGTTAGGTTATAAATTTTGGTTTGAGATTTTGATAAACAGTAACATCAGTTTATGTTAACAGTTTGAATTACCACATTTTTCATGTTTTATGAATTTCATATTTCAGATTATGAAAATAGTTTAGACAGTTCTGAAGCTGGAAAAAACAATATCCATAAAGAAAATCCTAATATGCCTTATAAACAACAGATGAATGAGAAAGGCAAGTAGTAGCTCTTGAAATTTTTCATTTAATGTTATTTCATGTTAAATAATGATTTCACATGAATGCATTTTGGGATACTTAATGGTCTCTTATTTTACATATTTATGCATGACCTTAGGGCGGGGAGGGAAGATACTACATTTCATATTATTAAGAGAAAATGGTTTTAAATTCATATACAATAAAGCAAAAAAAATCTATAAAGAATTTTTAAACTATGTTTTTAATTCATTTGCCAAAATTGATTCTTCAATGGTTTTAAAGTAGTTTCATTTGACATCTCAGTTAGTTTTTGTGGAATCTCAGAAGAAAAAAGTGAACTTATATTTTTATTAGTTAGTGCTCTATTTTTTCTTGCTTACTTGCATTAAGAGTTAATAATCTGAATCTGTGAAAGTCATCTATATTTATGTACTTTCGTGTATTTTTGTGCTGTTTTGAGGAAAATGTGTTTGATCCAATGAAAAAATGTTTGTTGAACTCATCTCAAATGTTGTATGTTTAAAATATTCAGTTACTAAAAATGAAGTATAAAAAAGAAAACGAAAAAATACAACCAGAAAGATCATGAGTTAATGTCATCCCTACAGTCAGTGAAACATGATGGGCATCATGACCGAAGTTCACATGAGTACAAAAAATGCTTTAAAATACTTCCTTTCACAGCAAATTATCCAGTTTTCGAACAAACAAAAAAGAACTACCAGAAATTATATTAATCTCTATGTCCAAGGCAACTTTAAATTATATTTTGAAAATATGGAATACCTAATTATCACAAATATGGAAGAGAAATTCGTTTAGCAGAAATCGTGCTCACATTGAAAATAATTCTGTGTATATCTGAAATCTTAACACAGCCTTTGAATTGCTATATTAATGGAAATTGTCAATAAAAACAAGGGAAATGAGAATGAGGGTGTCACCTTCTAGAAGATACAGTATAATGACAGCAGTCAGTAGATGGTGCTTATCAATTATTAAAATACAAAGAAATAGAGCAAGGAGCTAATTATCAATTACAATAGGAAGGAATAGATTAATTAACCAGTCAGGTGAAAGCATATGGAGCAACAAGTAATGAGCTAAGTGAAACTGTAAAAAAAAAAAAAAAAACCCAACAACTCAACATTACCTTTCACATGCCAACAGAATATTCATCTTCTGAGAATGGGACTCCATGGGGGAGTCTCAAATTTTTTTTATTACAATATATACTAGTGTGTTCAAAAAGTTCTGGAACTTTTTGAATATTTGGCAAATGTCCGTGAATTATGTCATTCCCTGCTGAGCAAGCGAAGAGCATCATGTGACCAACCAGCCAGAACCAGTTTGATCCAGATCCAACATGTACAGCGTATGTGTGTAGTTCATGATTACAGGCATTCGAGGCTCTCCGTCACGAGGGCAACAATGTCAAATTTTGAACAGCGTTCAAATGTAAAAATTTCTGTTCTGCTCGTAAAATCTTTCGCTGAGACTTTTCAAATGATTAAGTCAGCGTATGGTGAGAGTGCAATGAGTCAAACTAGAGTTTATGAGTGGCATCGACAATTCGAAAACGGGAGACAGAGTATCGAGGATGATGAGAGGTCAGGACGACCTTCAACATCCACAACGGATGAACAAATTGCCATTGTCAAAGAAATTGTGAAAAATGACCATCGAAAAACTGTTGCATCGATTGCAGAAGTTGCCGGCATCTCAGTTGGAAGTTGCCATGACATTTTAACAGAGAAACTGGGCATGCATCACGTGTGCCAAGAAATTGTTCTCAAAAACCTGATACAAGAAAAAATGGATGAGCGCATACAAGTTTTCGGTGATAACATCGATGCAGTGGATTCAGATCCCGATCTCTTGAATCGATTGATCACTGGCGATAAGACTTGGTGCTTTCTGTACAACCCCCAATCTAACCGACAGTCAAAAGCATGGAAATCACTGTCGTCACCACGACCAAAAAAGTTCAAGGCTGACCGCTCCAAAGGAAAGGTCTTGTTAACAATTTTCTTTGATTGCAAGGGGGTCGTATACAAGGAATTCCTTCAACATGGTCGTACAGTCACTAAAGAAGAGTGTGTCAACGTCCTGAAACGTCTCCAAGAATCAGTGAGACGCAAGCGACCCGATCTTTGGAAGACCAACTCGTGGGTACTCCGTCATGATAATGCGCTGGCTCACAGATCCCTCCTGGTGTTCGATTACCTGTCCAAACATCAGATTCCCATTCTTCCACAACAAGCTTATTCCCCTGATCTCACCCCCGTGTGACTTTTTCCTTTTTCCCCGGATGAAGAATTTGCTTAAGGGGCGATGCTTCTCAAATTTCGAAGAAGTGCAACAAGCTGCGACAAAGGCACTGGACAATGTGGTAAAAGAAGGCTTGCAATCTGCATTTAAATTTTTGTATGAGCGCTAGCAAAAATGCATAGTTGCACAGGGTAACAACTTCGAAGGAAACACAGCATAGCCGCCCCGGTGGCGCAGTGGTCTAAGGCGTTGCCCTCTGATCATTCGTCCGTAAGGGGTCCGGGTTCGAATCCCGGTCAGGCATGGATGTTGTGTTTGTCTTACAGCACTGGCTCTCTCCCTTCCCTGGAACCAGTGACCCTAAATTAGGGACGGGCGACTGCTTATGGCCCATTGAGTTGCTCATGGTGGTTGTTAAACCTCCAATAAAAAAAAAAAAAAAAAGAAAGAAACAGCATAAACAGGTATTATCTGTACTCATTCTTTTTTAATATAAAAAGTTCCAGAACTTTTTGAACATACTGGTATATTAGGGTGTCTACTGGTCATGAAAGTCATGAAAAAGTCATGAAATTGAGCAGGTGGTCATGAAGGAATGAAAAAGTAATGAAATTGAGTGGATGGTCACGAATTTTTATTTTTTTATTTTTGTATCAGCACCTGAATGAAGACAAGTTTGCACACCTATAAGAAAATGCGAACCGGCACCCTTATAAATCGCTGTGTAGTCGATGCCCCATGACATATATATATAAAAAACATGTTTTCATCAAAAGCTGATGTTGTGAAGAGGGAATATTTATGATTTCGTGAATCTTCTAAAAAACAACTGAAACAGTTCAATCCTAAGGAGGACAAACTTGATCACTTCCTGATGAATGCGAACCATGACTTTATCAAGTTCTTACAGAAGCTGCTATGCATGTTTCATGGCAATGCTGCAGTTCAAAGAGGCTTTTCTTTAACAAAGAACTTTTAATTGAAAACTTAGAAGAAGATGCAATTGTTGCAGAAAGAAGTGTTTACAGTGCAATACAATTGTTAGGTGGTTTAGCTAATAGTGAGAAAGAACTGAATGTGGGCATCACAAAATCAATGATATCAGATGTCAAAAATGCTTCATCAAAAAGAGTAGAAGCCTTAAAGAAGAAGAAATCTGACCAAGATGAAGGGGCTAATCGTAATAGACAAGCAGTCCAAGAACTAAAATAACTTGAAGATAAGAAAAGAAAGCATATAGAAAAGGCAAAAGAAGCTGATGTTCTAGACTCTGAGATAACAAGTTTAGCTAAGATACTTAAACACTGAGTCTTCCACTGTGAAATTTCAGTCTCTATAAATTTTGTACATTCATAGTTTTTATATTACCTTAATAAAAACTTATAAGTTTTTACAGCATTATCATGTTAAAAGAATTTGTGTATTAATAGATGTAATGATAAATATTTCTGAAAATAGCCATACCCCATCCTAGAGGAGAGTTGAATGTTTTTATTTCTTTAAACACATAGAATTGAATTACATTCAGCTGTCATCTCAACTGGCTTTTGGGTAAGGGTTCATTAAAATGTCCCCCCACCCCCGTGTGTTGCCATTTTAGCAGCAATATTATAGACACACATCAGTTTTGCCTAAACTATTGTCACATGGAATTAATTTCAGTGTTTGTAAAAATAAAAAATAACCTGGGGTCTCAAGCCAAGGGTACTAGATTATGAGTCTAGAATGGTTGTCATTGTGCCACGCATTGTCGAGAAGTCATGAATTTAATTGAAGATGTAATGAAAAGTCATGAATTTGGTTCATTGGAAATCAGTAGACACCCTGTATATGAATAATGTACTTTCATGTGAGTGCTAAAGTGTATGGAGTTAAAAATGCATCAATAACACTTATTACCAAGTTTTCAAGCCTGCCTGGATTTCAAAAGGAATGCTACCTCAGTATGCCACCTCAGTGGCCAGAGGGGCTCTGGTTTCTGGTTAGTCATCCAAGCTGGGCTTGGGTTCAAGTCCTGGATGAGGCATGGGTGGCTGATTATAACCCTAAGAATTGCTCATGATGGTCGCTTCTTAGTTACTAAAATAAAGTATAATATCCCCCTTCTCTTCCCCCAAAATCAGAAAGAATAACAAACATCCTCAGTGCAGTGAAGAAGAAAAAAAAAAAAAAGAGATGGGGCACTGAGGATATATACGTAAATGAAGTTTCATTTGATAACTTCTAATTTCATATGTTTTAATGGCATTTTATTAAATAGCAAGTGTTCTTAATTTAAAACATTTTAGTTTTAATGTAACTTTAGATTTTTAGATTTCATTCATGTTTTGAATGTAGCATATTTCAAATTTTTGTGCGAGCTTGATATTTGTTTTAAAGGTAATTTTGCATATTTATCTTAGTTTACTTGACTAAGTCACTGCATGGTCTTAAAACAAGCTTGCAAATCTGAATTTTAATTATTCAAATAGGTATCTTAATTTTCAGACTGAAAGCTATAGCTCTTATTACATGAGAAGTTAAAAAACATTCTACAGTAACTTTTACACAACTTTTTTCCTGTGTTGTGATGAAAATATGCTTGTTTTAATGGCACATAAAATTTCACTGTTAAAATTCTCACCTAAATATCTTAGTTTCATAATATTTTTCTCTGGAAAATGAGCATCAGCAACCTTCACTTTCATTTTGATAAAGTTTTCATGATACAAAGGATGTGATAATCCAGTGAATACTGCATGGAAAGTTACTGATGAAGGTCATGTGAGATCTGTCAGTCAGTTTGAATGAAATGGGCATAAATGTTTTAATTACCTTCATTTTCTCATTTTTGTACTATTTTTTTTTTTTTTTTTTTACGTTTCATATCTGTGCAATAGACCAAGCCTACGAAATTTTTTCTTTGCATTTCCTATGCTTCCTGATGGAATTTTTGCCACTAAGTTTGGGAAGCATATGAAACCTCTGTTAGGGTTGAGAAGAAGCGATTAACCAGAATTTCGTGATGATCAAAGATTGTTTTGAATTCTGAATTTTAGTTTAGTAAATCTATAATCAAAAGTAACTTAAGACATGAATAAGAAACAGGCTGCTATGATAGAGATTCAAACATAATTTTGTGATATAAACTGTAACATGTAAATTCACATTCAATGAATTGTAATATTTTGACAGTGTGGCATAAGATTTATATATGTTAAATATTCCTTACTGCTGTTATTGAAAAGCAGCTGAGAAAAAGAAAAAAGAAAATCAACAAAAAATGGCATTCAGTGCTTTTTCAATGGATAGTTAAAAAAAACTGCTAATAACAGAATGTTTGATACCCAAGTACATGAAAATAAAATACAGTGAGTAGTACCCCTTATTAGCATAAGGAATTAAAATTTTCTGCCAAGCTTTCATGCATCAACAGATGGCTTTTTCAAGCCTCACAGCAGACTACAAACTGAATATGAAAATGTAAAACATGAAATATGTGTACGACTTGACTAAACATATGTTTGAAGTCACAAGGTGTACTGGTTGGGGACATGGTATTTTAGAGAAAGAAAACTTTATTAAGACATGAGTCCAAACTTTTGACAACTTTAGTGTAACACTGTTGTTGCACACATAACAGCTAGTGGTGAACTCCAAGGTTCCTCAGATGGCAGCTGATTTTGGGTTGGAGTAGACAACTAATTTTTTAATACAGTGCACAGGGGCAGTGGACTTGAATTTCACTCCTCTGGAGAGGGCTGTGGACTTTCTACCTCCCTTAGAGTATCTTTTGTGTTCACCGATTCTGGTCCTGAAAGCACATTTAGTCATTCTGGTGTAATAATATCTTTGAGTACCATCAGGGTATAATAGCAGTATGGCATAAACACCATCCTCATTGGTGTTCAGAAGTCTGTCAGAGCATCTTGTAAGCATGCTGTCTAAAGATCTACTAGGAGACCTTATGCTGACACCATAGCCCTTCTTTCTTAGGGTATCTTGAGGATGTAGGGAAAACCTGAGATATAGGGTATTGATCCCAGGTACTGAGTGTGGATGTGGAGGGAAATATCAAAAATAATTATAATTAGCAAATTACTCTCAACTTCAATGTGTAGTTGTGTATTCTAAATGTGTTACTGCAGTCTTGGGCTAACATGGCCATTTTGTCAGAAGTTAATCAAACAGATGAACATACATGCATGTGATATTGGCATTATAACTTATTTTTTAAGTTTTTCACAGTAGAATGCAAAAGAGATACTAAACAATACAGTCTCTTCTTTTCTCTTTATTCTTACACTGGGTGACATCCGTTTCATTAGTTAGGAGTAGCATCAAAATTGTTGCTTTCTTTGTAAATGAAGTAGAAGTTCACTTCTGAGAAAGCAATGAAATCTTCATTAGTCAAACATCTAATGTGGTTTTTTTCTTGTAGAAAATATTTTAATTAAAAACGCAAATTTTTAGAGAAAACTTTTTCTTCAGGCAGTAATTTGTTGTCACTCTTTCTCCGTCACTATCGCGGTTACGATTGTTTTTCACCAAATCTTGCCAGATGTTAGGCAGGGACCAACCTCTGCAGTCATTGATGATGAAATTCCGATTTTTCTCAATTTCTATTCCTTTTAATTTTCTTTTTTGAAAGTTGCTTTCGAAGGAGAAGAGTTTTCTTCAAAAATTCGCATTTTTAATTAAAACTGCCTGAAGAAGGAAAAGAGTTTTTGCCGAAAATTTGAGTTTTTAATTAAAATACTTCGTAGAAGAAAAAACACATGTTAGATGTTTGATTGAGTGCTTAATTTAAGAAACTATGAAGCCAGTTTTCGACATGAGCTTTATACAAACAATCTTTATTAATTCCAATTTCTGCTGTAGATACAGATGTATGTTTCATGCTTTGAAAACCATTTCTGGCAACAGAGGAGGAAAATTTTAGCACATGAAATCTAGAATCATTGTGTCATTCTCAGTGTGCTGAGGGCAGGTGTTTAGCTTGGAAGTCTTGGTAATACTTTTCATTTTTGTAGTGTACATAATAAAAAAAGTTGTAGTTCAGATTCAACTTTTCTCACATTTCTAGTTATTGTAGATACATGCATAAAGTTTCACTTCATTTTGGTGTCTAGTTCTCATGTTGAAACTGTTGAACTAGATATATTAGAAATAGTTTTTATAAGCAATAAATTGTGAATTATCATTTTTATTGATCAAGATTAGTTATAAGCTATTAGAAGGGTGATAGTTGTACCAGAAACATAATTTCATGTTCTATTTTTTTCAGGATTTCTAACCCAAGTATTATGTACTGTAATGAAATGAAAATTTTTATATTTGATGTTGCTTGTGTACAACAAAATGACAAAATTTTGTTTCCATTTAACCTTCTTAATAGCCTCCTTGCTTGGTTCTGTATTATGTAATTTCACTCCAGTGTAATAATGTTTACTAAATAAACTGTTAGCCGGCTTAAATTTTTCACTTGTATGTAAAATTTTTGTAATTCTTATAATTTAATGTCATTTTTTTTGTCAGTTATTGCAGGAAAATTTTTTGGTAACCATGCTGATGCTGGAGCTTCCCCTGAGTTTAAAGGAATATCTTTTCCACATTCTCAGAGAATGTTAGAAACTTTCAGAAATGTCTTTGGGCTGAAAAACTTTCGCCACAATCAGTTGGAAGCTATAAATGCTGCACTATTGAATGAAGATTGCTTTGTTCTCATGCCAACAGGTAAACTGTTTTTTTTTTTTTTTGTTTTTTTTTCATGATTGTGCCGGTGGATGAAATGCATTTTCTTATATATTTCACAATTTTTCATATTGAGTGCATTTAAACTAATTTGATTTCCATGTGATTTCTTTCATAATCCTGTAATATGCTAGAAATCTGGGTTTTCACAGCATATTCAGCTGTGTGCTCATCAACTAGCCCATTAATACAGAGGGTGTTCAGATCAGATCATATGTAGAGGATTTTAGAAAGGGAGTGTCTGACCCCAGGTCTTGAACAACCCTTAGAAATAGGAAGCTAGGAGATTTGGGCTAAAGTGCCCAATGAAAAAGTCACACGGAAGTGAGGTTGAATGAAGGAGAAAGACGCCCTTGTTTATTACTGGGGGGGGGGGCAGTACCCGGAGCTTGACAGCTTAACATGCTCATCCGACTCACGGCGGATATCTGCCTGGGATCGAACCAGAGGTCTTCTCCATGGCAGTCATGAACGCTGACCACTAGGCCACCCGTGTCCCCCAGAGGGTGTTCAGAAAGTAATGCCCTCATATTTATATATAAACTCAGTGGCAAGGTATCAAATTGAAATAAAACAAGAACAAAGCTCAGAGTTTCTACTTTAATTCACATATTTTTCCACTAGTCCCCCTCACACCTGATACAGATACACTAATGTTTAACAAGTTTTTTAAACCCATCTTTGTAAAAATCTTCAGGTTGTTCTGTGAACCATTTGCTCATAGTAGCTTGAACATCTTTGTCACAGGTGAACTGAATTCCTTTCAGATGGGTCTCGAGAGCAAAAAACACGTAAGTAGGAGGATGAAGAACTGCAAACCTGATTCTCTGTATGGTCTCTGAAGTGAAAGCACTGACGTGGGCTTTGGCAATGTCGTGTTGCAAAATCTTTGGCTTTTTTTCTCTTGCATGTGGTTTATTCTTTGCTTTAACTTTTTTAATGTATGCATGTAGCTCTTAGAATTGATAGTCATACCTTTGACCTTGTACTGCTGATGAATAATGCTTCTGTAGTCCCAGAACACAGGGAACATTCACTTAGCAGCAGAAATTTGAGTTTTGAGTATTTTTGCTTGAGAAAAAGATGAGTGTTAGTATTCTAGTAATTGATTTTTCATTTTTGGGTCATAATGGTGAACCCAACTCTCATCACTAGTCACAATGCTTTGTAGATCACTTCCATATTTTTCATAGCGAAAAAACAATTTTTGGCATGTTTCAAGTCTTGATTTCTTCATTTCAGTCCTTAGGTGATGCAGTACCCAACAAACACACAATTTGTTGTATCCTAAAACATCAACAGCGTCATTGACATCCACTACCTAAGCTAATGTTCAGCTTACCTGCTATGGTTCTCCGAGCTGTTCTTCAATTCACTCATTGACTCTGTACCTGTTCAAATCACAAGTTGTGTTTATGGACCTTCCACTCTGGAGCTGATCCTTTATGACCAATATTCTTCCTCTCTCCTTTGATTTTTTTTTACTAAACTATGAACAGTGCTTATGTCCAAAGTTCCAGAACCATAAACTGCCACTAATATAGCATAAATTTCTTTGGGAGGTACATTTTCATGATTTAAAAATTCTATAACTCGTCCTTGTTTGACACAGTTGAAAAAGAATTATCCATTTTAAACACAATTAAATATGAACAAATGGATGTACCAAGCTCTATTATGCAGTAAAATGAAGCTAATGTCACAAAGAATCGTTTGTCGTCTGACTGGTTGCTAAGCAATTATTAGTCATATGCAACTCAAGACATTTGTGCGGAGACATTACCTATTGAACATGCCTCATATCACTTGTGATCTATAGAAAAGATCCCATCAGAAGTGAAGGCATTATAAAGAAAATTTTGCAAATGAATTAAACTGTCTCCCTAATATTTTGGACTGCCTAGTGGAATTTCTCATAACTTGATAATGTAAGTTCATTTGTTTAAAATCATTATTTTGTACTAAAAATTGTTTAAAACTGTGCAGAATTATCATGCTACCAAATTTTTGTTCTGTCTACATGCAATTTCTCACAATGTGATAATTTAGTTTGATCAAAAACATTTCTTTTTACTAAAATTTGTTTAAATTCTTTCATTTTTTGCAAAAAATTGTTTAAATTATTTCCTTTTTATGTTAATTGGCAAATTAGTAGAGATACCTATGCATATTTCATATTATAAATGCAATGTTGTTTTGATGGGAGGATATTGTGATGTGGGCTATTTTGTGTATTGGCTGTGATGTTGGGGCTGTTTTGTCTGGTCATCCTGCAAATCAACTTATCCTGCAGTGTACAGCTCATCTCAAATGAGAGATAAACAATTTTACGTGCTAATAAAACATCGATTGTAGCATACACTTTTACACAGAGAATTGCAGGCTTAGGTGAAGGCATGTGCTCCTCGAAAGGCATCCCTTGCCTATGCTTACATACAACCTTTCTTCTTCTCAGCTGCTCCAAACTCTTCAGGAATGGAGTTAAAGGAGAAAAAAATACAACATAACCTCACCAAAAATGTGTACCTTTTTCCAGTGCTTAAAAAATAAAAAAAAAAAAAAAAAAAGAGCAAAACGCAGGAGGTTGAGAGTATGTCACATGGTCTCTTCCCCAAGTAACATAAACATGCTCATACTTCCAAACTTGCATTATTTTTTGCACCTGTGCAAAATATAAGCATCTTGCTTTAATTGTTCTTCTGATCACAAAGAAACACAATTTTTCAAACAGAAATTGATAAACATTTGCAACAGTATTACTTATTGCACATACAGGTAAAAGAGAGTATGACAGATTTTAGTTATTCAAGTGTGATTATTGGTGACACAGGAGAGATAGATAAGTTCTTAGACAATGTAGTCAGCAATGCCAGTAAAATATCTTACAGCTGTGCAAAACATTGTTCACTAAGTATTTGGTTGAGAAATTAAACACACTACATACAATGCAGTTTTTAGAACTTTTCTAATTTTTTTATATCAGTTGGGTAAAAAAAGCTGTTAAGAGGTCAAAAAATTATGATATGAGAAACTGATGAATATCAAGTGAAAATGGGATGATTCATTGTCAGTCAGAACAAAATTAATGTTGTAAATATTTGAACTGAGAAGGGTACTTCTTTTGGTGAAAGAAAAAGTTAATGAGAGCATACTGAAATTGTTGTATCACATGGCAATAGTTATGCAGTTGCAAAATTATTGTTTTGAGCTAATGTGTGCATTTGAAATGTGCAATTTATGCTGATGCATTTGTATTACTTGGATTGTTCAGAATTTTCAGAATCAGGAGAGCAAAAAGATGAGAAAATTAGGTGTTTAGTTTACATGCAGAAAAATTCTTACCTGTAAACCTGTAATCATCCCCCCCTATAGTGTATTCAGAGTAGTGTGGCTTTATTAATTATTTTTAAGAGGTTTTGTCTGTAGAATATTTATAAGTTTTAGTTATGATCGGGCTGATGTTAAGGTTCTATTTTATGGTCTTTATCAAGTATTTAGAGATTAATACAATCTATGGTGAATATTTAGTAAGCCGCCCCGGTGGCGCAGTGGTCTAAGGCGCTGGCCTCTGATCATTCGTCCATAAGGGGTCTGGGTTTGAATCCCGGTCAGGCATGGATGTTGTGTTTGTCTTACGGCACTGGCTCTCTCCCTTCCCTGGAACCAGTGACCCTAAATTAGGGACGGGCGACTACTTATAGCCCATTGAGTTGCTCACGGTGGTCGTTAAACCTACAATAAAAATATATATATATATATATATATATTAAAGAAAAGAGTACTAAAAGAAGAGAAATTTTTGCTGGAGTAAGGATGAGTTAATTAAATTAATAGTTCTCACACACAATGCACCCACAAAAAGAAAAACTGATGAATAAAATTCCTTACCAAAACTAACATTGACCCATTTAAACTCACAAGCATACTTATGCACATGTGCACATACAGGGTTTATTAAAATGCTGACTGTAATTGGAGTACATGATGGGTTCTCAAGAGAGTCCCACATGGCTGTGTATGAAAGTGTAATTGTTCCTACTCTGATGTATGGCAGTGAAACCTGGGTACTACAGAAGAAACATAGGAGTCATTTGTGTGCTGGAGAAATACGTTACTGGCAAGACACGTTCTGATTGTGTGAGGAATGAAGATGTGTTGCAGTTGTGTGATGTGAAGCAAAATGTTGTTAGCAAGGTGGAGACTAATATGCTTCTGTGGTTTGGGCATGTTGAAAGAATGAGTGATAAGATGCTTACTAAGAAAAAAATTTTAAGCTCAAGTGGCAGGAAGGAAAGGCAGAGGAAGGCCAAAGAAGTCATAGGATGATCAGATTCAGGAGTGTCTGCTTGAGGAAAAGATTATGAGTATGAAGTATAGAAGGTCTTGTGTATGGCGTGTGATAGATGTAAGTGAAGCCTGAGCTGTGTGTCAAGGTCACTCTAAATGGAGAAGTTTGATATGGCGACAGTAAATGAAAATTATCTGGTAGTTTGTATTTCGTTGTGGAGCTAACCTCTGAATCTCAGAGAACAGCTTAGTGATATGTATGTATGTAATGGAGTACATGCAAATCACAGGAATGACATCACCCATAATGTGAGTGGTGCAGTATGGGGTGCAGTATGATGTCTGCAATCATGTAGCAATACCACAGTCATGAGTGAAACAGCTGTTGTGGAGTAATTGCCAACAATGTCAGATATACAGTGTGTCCAAATGACCTTTTTTTAAAGGACTGTTCATTTAAAACTGTGACTACTGATAAAGTCCTTTATTTGTCCTTTATTTTCAGTACTGTCCTTTATTTTAAGTGAGTTGAGAACATCAACTCTCTACAAAAATATTAAGGGTAAGTAACAAAAATGCATTTTATTTTAAATTAAACTAATTCATTTTGTCTTGATATTTTTTGTTTGTAAGGGCAATGATGAACTATAATACTGAGCCCTTATTTCTTAACATTGCTACTACTTTTATTATTTTGTTTTAATGAAGTTCTGAAGTATTAAAGTAGCATATGACTCTGGATATCTCTGTGGTGATGCTTCCTTTCTTATATGAGCCTTTGGTTTACCACATTAATTATTATTTCTTTAATTGAGTTTGTTTTGTAGCTTTTTTAATGATGAAATGAAGACTAATTTTTATCTTTACTCCACAGATTTCTAGTTCAACATGTCTAAATGACAGTGACACTATCAAAGTGATTGGTCCTCTCCTTGTCAAAAAGACAATAATGATGAAATTGGCAAATGGTGCAGACCAGGAAAGAAGAAAGCTTCATGTATGTGGTGCTCAAAAGAATTTTTAGTGTCTACAATGGGTGTTCAAGCAGTTTTACAACATTCAAGAAGTGAAAATCACAAGAAAAATAGAGAAGCTGTAACAAAGTCAAAGGACTTGACAAAAAGTTTCAAAAGTCAAACAATAATTAGTAATCAGGCTACTACTGCTGAAGTTTTGTGGGCCTCTGCACTTGTTGAACACAATATTCCATTCAGGTTTTGTGATCATTCAACACAGTTGTTTCAGAGAATGTTTCCTGACTCTAAAATTGCTGAATCATTTTCAATGCACCGAACAAAGATGTCTTACCTAGTTAGATATGGTTTGGGTCAAACATATGAAACCATTTTAAAGGAAAGTTTGAAAGGGAAATATGTGTCAATTGGACTAGATGAAAGCAATGACAGTGGTGTGCATAATAAAAAAGAACTTTAAATAAGCGTACACTATTTTGATGGTGTGCAACAGTGAATTGTAATAGATTTTCTTGAAAGGGTATATTTGCCAGAAGCTAAAGCACTTCCCACGAAAGAAAAATTGATTTCTGTTTTACAAATGTTTGGCATCAATATATCTAAGGTAATATAATATGCATTATGACTGATAGTCCACAAGTTATGGTAGGCTGTAAAAAAGGCATGCTAACTCTTTTAAAGCAAGAAAATCCCCACTTGCTTGATGTAGGTCGATGTTCATTACATCATGCAATGAATGCTGTAAAAAAGGCCGTAAAAGAATTCAATTCTTCACTTTCTGAATTTGTAGTGGATCTATTCTACTATTTCCATGGCAATAGTGTAAGATCAGCTGATTATGGCAAGAGTCAGGAACATGTAGGTGCTCCAAAACATGTATTTATGAGACCTGTTGAAGATAGATTTTTAACTTTTGGACCAGTATTTGATCGTTTATTGGAGCAAAAAGATGCCTTAATTCACTTCTTCTTATCCTTTGTACCTGCACATCGTTCCAAAAAACTGAAAACCAGTGAAAAGTTGCACAGAATAATTTCTGCATTGAAACAAGGTGACATTTTCATCCACTATCAGTTTATGCATGGTGTGTTTAGCATTGTGAATATATTTCAGTTATTTTTTCAGAAAGAAGAACCTCTGATTCATCTTTTTTATTATGAAATGACTTCATTAGTAAAGATGGTAATGAAAAGAGCTATGGTAGATGAAGTTGTTGATAACACTCCAGGCCATAAACTTGCAGATTTAGATGTCAGTCAACATTCGAAACCTTTGGAAAATATGGCTATTGGTGTTTTGACAAAGAGTGCAATGAAGTCTCTAACAGAGACAAAAAAAAAAAAAAAAAATGCTACTTTTACAGTGGAAAAAATCCTACAATGTGTTAATTAAAAAGTTGCTGCACTATCTTCCATTGCAGAACAAAATATTAAGAGACTTGCGTGTACTGCAGCCAGACCAAAAGAACAGCCCAAAAAGTGTTGCTTCACTTATGAACATTACTAAAAGCCTTCCTAATGTTGTTCCAAACCTAAAGCTAGATGAATTGTCCACGGAATGGGATCTGTGCAAGCTGTAGAATGTTGACCATAAATCATGGTAACAGTGATGTGGAGCGAAGTTTTTCAGTTGACAGAGACATTTTGACTTGTAAAAGAACTCAACTACATGATGAAACTGTGACTTCTTTGAAAAGAGTTCAGTCTCATATGAAGAGGACAAAAACTGTATGTAATGAAATCCAAGTTACGCCACCTCTTAAAAGAGCTTGTGTGGATGCTCACAAAATGTTTGCTGAACATCTAGCTGAAGAGAAACGTATGTGATTGGAAGAAGAACAGAAGAAACAGGCCACGGAAGATCAAGAGGCAGCTCTCCACAAACAAGTTGAGGAATTAAGAAAGAAGGAAGAAAAACTTTAAATAAAAGAGCGAGAAAAGAAAGTGGATGAGAAGAGACTTAAAGCAAATCATCAAAGACAAATTGTCAAAGATTTAATGGCCAAAGTACAAAAATCACTGAATGAGGCTGACAATGTGGAAAAAGAAGCTGAAAAGGAGATGACGAAAATACAGAAAGATAAAGTCAAGATTAAACAAAGTGTTTTATCCTCTTTTGTTTTTGTTCAGGAAAAACATTAAAGGTGGGGTGGGGTGGGGTGGGGTTTTTTTTGTTGTTTTTTTTTCAGAAAAAGGCATGAAGGAGAATAAGGAAAGATTACATAGTTTTGTTTTGTGTGTTTGAAATATAGCAGTTACTTTCAGTTTTTGTGAAGTTATGACATTTAAAAGGTATTTGTGTAACATTTTCCAATTTTAACCCACTAAGCACTTGCACATTATATTGTTTACTTTTTTTCATACTGGTATGTGATGTTGTACTTATTTTTATTTGGGGAAAAAAGGTTGTGCATTAGAAACTTTAAGTTGCTGGAACTTTTTTTATAAAATGTATTCAATTTATATGTATTTCGTATACCGGTACCTATGTCAATGTATATTATTTTATGTACAATCAATTATAAGTGTAGAAAATAATTTTTTTTAAATGTGAAAATTGAATTATAACTGTGGGAGGAACGGGGAATGGCTATAAGGGGTGAAGAGGAGGCCATTTTGAAAAATAAAAATTCTTTCTTTTTTTAACATGTTTAAAACAGATTTCAGCTGAAAACAGGAACCTTTAATTCAGAAACAAAAGTTCCAAATCTGGGGGTAGGGGGGCACCGGTACTTTTCAGATGTCCTTTGTTTTTTACATTTGCTGCTGGACAGTCTGGATATATATGAGTGACCTCAAAAATGATATGATCATTGGTATGCTGGTTGCAGGAGCTTCAATAACTACAATGGCAGAAATAGTATTTGTACCAGAAGGAACTGTTTTGAAGATATGACTGCACTTGTGTCCAAATGAAGTTAAGCGTAATCAATATACCTGTGAATATTTCAATAACCAATCATCGGAAAGGAATGAAACTGGGTGTGCTTGTGTGATAACATATTGCAAGGGCAACACTAGACAAAACAAGTTATGAAACAAAGTTTATTGCATTACTTATGCAAATTTACAAAAATCAGCAACACAGTGATTTTTGTGCTGAGTACATAAAATTGAGAAAAGGCTGGTGCACCATGATTAATAAGGGATGCTGTGACTTCTTGCAGCTCCCAGTGCATCCCATTCTTTCTTGATCAGATTCATATCTGAAGACCTTGCTGGCCACTCCATGTTCTAAATATCTTTACTTTGAGGAAAGACATCCACCAGCTGAGCTCTGTGGATGGGTGCATTATCATCCATAAATACCATCTCTGGACCCAGGGCACCTCTGAAAAATCTTACATGAAGTTCCACTTGTCTCTGTACCTCAGAGCATTAACAGTACATGTGTCAAAGATGTAGACCTCTGTGTGCACATTCAACATGATGCCTGCCCATGCCATGATTCTACTGCCACCAAATTGACTCCTTTCCCTGATATTATTGGGATTGTAACGCGTTCCCTGTTCTCTCTAGAGAGTGGTTCGATGAGAATCTGTCTGTAATCTGAATATGGACTCGTCAGTGAAGAGCACATTGCTCCACTGATTCAGTGTCCAGTTTTGATGTTCCTGACTCCAGTTTAAACAGGCCCTCCTGTTTCCAGTTTCGATGTTCCTGACTCCAGTTTAAACAGGCCCTCCTGTTTGCACGGGTAAGTGGGACACAAACTACTGGACGTTTGGCATAGAGACCAGTTGCCCTGAGCCTCCTGTAAACAGTTTGTCTTGAAACTCTTGGTCCTGAGGCGGCCACAAGCTCTGCAGAGAGTTGCCTGGAAGACATCATCCTATGATGTCATGCAGTTAATGCAAGATACCAGGCCTGCTGAGGGGTTGTGACTCTTGGACACCTTGTACTGGTTGGCATAACCTCTTCTGTGTCTTGGAACCTTCTCCAAAGCTTGGAGATGACACTTTGCAGCACATTCAGTGCTCTGGCGACCACAGTCTGTGACTTTCCTTATTCGAGCCTTCCGATAATTCTACCCTGCAAAAAATGGTCAACCTGGCATCTTTGTTTCATATTACATTCCGGATCACCAATGACATCAACTCGTCTCATGGGTATTGCAAGAAAATGGAATAAGAAACTCAGGGTGCGGTAAGCTGCTTTTATAAAGTGCGAGATATTTGTATATCGAATGTCAGTGGACATTATTTGACCATGTGCTGCTATTGATTTAGGTGTGTGACTAATCTACATACCAATGTTTGCTGTTCTATCGGATTTAACCTTTTACTTTGTATATTTTACCAATTATGCTCAACTTTTGGACACCAGTGTACCTGTCAGAAAGGATGTTGCGTTACCTCCAAACGTACAAATAGTGGATACCCTATGAACATGTCAGGCGAATATTGGCACAGATTGTACAATGGAAACACAAGACTACAGCGCCGCAAATAGCAGCAGAGTTGAACACCAGCCGAAATGATCTTGTTTCTGTCATAACAGTTCATCGGGAACTCCATCATGCCAGTATTTATGGTCATGTTGCAATCCACAAACTTCTGATTATCAACATCAATATAACAAAATGTGTAACGTGGTGCAAAGCACATAAAAACTGGGATTCTAAATACTGGCAAAATGTCATCTGGTCTGGTGAATCAAGCTCCACATTGTTTTCCATCACTGGTAAAGTGTACATCTGGCATGCTTCAGAAGCTTACCACCCTGATTGTTTGGTTCCAACTGTGTAGCATAGAGGTGGATCCCTGATGCTGTGGTGTGTCATATCATAAATTTCCATAGGGGCATTGCTTATTCTGCAGGGTTGTGTGACATCTGCAAAGTACAAATCCATTCTTTGCACCCAACTTTCCAGACATCGTTCCCCAATGACTGTCCCTGGTTTTAAGAAGATAAATGCACTTGTTCATTGTGCTAAACATGTCAAGTTGTGATTTACAGAGCATGAGAATCAGGTATACAGCAGCTACTTTGGCCACCTCAATCTCCAGATCTGAGTATTTATTGAACATTTGTGATCTGGAGAGAAAAATCAGATCACACTTTCTACCTCCAACATCGCTGGCACAGTTGGGACATATTGTAGAGAAATAATGGTCCCAAATTCCACTATCTTATGTGTATGACTTGTATCAGTCTATTCCAAGTCAAGTTGCTTCTGTACTGAAAGCCCAATGTGGGCTTTACAGCTCATTAATGAAAAGTTTCTCCAGAAGCAGAGTTTTCATTATTTCGACAAACTCCTGTAATTTGAAAGAGTGAGTCAGTTAATTGTCTTGAAGTGTTTCGTAACACAACTGAGCAGTCATCCTGACGGTTATATTTTCATATCAATAGAAACTAAGTTTGAGTATAAATTTAGTTATTCTTATGGGAAAAGTATTGACACCCCCCCCTCTCTCTCTCTCTCACACACACTCTCTCTTTGGATTTTTGAGTACATAATTACTTCATGCATCTAATTTACATGAAGTGTTATTAAATGTTACTTCTGGGTGATTTCTTAAACTATGTTCACAGGGAGTTTTAGAATCTTGTATTTTGATGATTACTTCATGCATTTTTAATGAAGTTCTTATTATATTAAATACAAACATGTTAGATCAGTATAAGGTTTACAGGGTTATTTTCTTGTTTGTCATTGTAGGAGGTGGTAAAAGCCTTTGTTATCAGCTCCCAGCACTTTTGAGCCCTGGGGTTACCTTAGTTGTATCTCCTCTGCGCTCCTTGATTATGGATCAGATTCAGAAGCTGTGGTCACTTGATGTAAGTGAAGTCTACATAAGATAACTCGGTCTTTAATCATTCAAAAGTGGAGTTGTCATACTGTTTTTTCTGCTATGATTTCAAAAATTAATGGTGTGATTATGTAGTATGAGTATTTCAGGTGTGTACATCAGTTGAGTGTGAAAATAAACAAAAAATTCTTTCCTGCTTTGCTGGATTATACCTGTTAAGAAACTTGTAAAAGTTACACAGTTTATTTACTAGTTCCTAATTCAGTTGTTCAATGAAATTGACATTTGTCTTTTTCTCTCACTCATGCTTTATTTTTTACTCTCATGATTACCGATTCACTGTCGAAGATGAATGTATTATGAGAAGTAAATATATTTGACATCTCTTTTATATTTCAAGCTCTGACAGTGAACGAAAATGTCCTGAAACTTCAGGTGAACTGATGAAAAGTACTAAGTTGACAAGGATTCTATTTTATGACATTTTTGATAAATTCTGTAGAAGAAATATTCTTCTCATAATATGTGGAAGTATGTCAGAATTATTAACACAACAATCAGACATCTCTGAATTGCCTGTATTTTACTGTTGATCACTTGACATCAGTCACATCAGAAAACTTGAGAATTACATTGCCCTGGAGTGGAAATTGAACCTGCATCTCCCGATTTCTGTTCGAGTAATGGATAGTGTGTTTGAACAGAAAGCAGGAACATGCTTGAACAGAATTCGTTCATGTAATGGATAGCATGCTTTAACAGAAATTGGGAGATGTGGGTTTGATTCCCACTCCAGGGTGATCTAATTTTCAAATTTTCTGATGTGACTGATGTTACATGATAAACAGTAAATACAACCAATTCAGAAATGTCTGATTGCTGTGTTAATAGTTCTGATATTTTTTCAAGAATGTAAAAATGCTAGTGGATTGGTATATATCAGGTTGGCCAAAAGTCTTGCCCAATTTTTAAAAAAAATCATTACAAAATAACTACAGTACTTACAGGCATAAAATTCATTGTGTTTGAAAGGTAAACATCAAAATTTTTTTACTAATACAAATTAATGCATTTCTATATGTGCCCCCCTCCTTAGTTGCATGGAGGATGTCCAACCTATACTAAATTTTTTGCCATGGCTGTTGAAATAAATCTACATCAAACAGCAGTAATGGCTTCACAGTGGATTTCTTTAGGACCTTTAAATTACTCACATTTGTTCTGCATATTCATTGTCTTTGACAAATTCCCATGCAAAAAAAAAAAAAATTCCAATAAGATTATATCAGCTGAATGGGCTGACTGTGGAATTGGACCATCTCAACCAATCTAGCATCCTGGGAACACAGTATCCAAGTAGCCATGAATACTTGTTACCCAGTGGGGAGGAGCTCCATTTTGCTGAATGATGACATCTGGCTGAAGGTCTGCTACTTGTGGCACAGCAAAATTTTGCAGCATATCTAAGTAGACTGTTGTTGGTTGATAGATTTTTCCACAAAGAAAAAGAAGATTAATAATGCAATTGTGCATAAGCCCATGTTCAGTGGTGGACTGGTGATCCATAAACGGCCCTGGAAGCTACTTTGTGTGGCCCACGTTTGGAACAAATTATCGAGGTATCCCATCCTTAAAAAAACCTATGTTAGCAATTAGCATCAACTTTTGCTATTTAAACATCTTTTCAACACAAATCTACGAATCATTGCAGTTTTTTGTATTGAGGCAATTATTAGCATTTTATCCATTTTCATGGACTTAGAAGATCCTTAGTAAAATTGATGTAAGAACAAAATGACTTCTGTTGCTCTTAGCAACAGACCAGGTATGTTCTCTGCGAGACACTGTTGAAGTCTTTATTTCATTCTTATGAATTTTATTGTGATAACTAAATTCAGAATTTGTAATCACGTTTAGTGAGAACCGAAATCCAAATGTGCTAAAAATCCTTTTGGAAAAACTGAAAATGTCCAGAATAGCAAGAATTTGAGTGCAGATTTATAAAGGGAGAGAAACTGAAGAATGTGAAAATTAATTTTTATGAAATTATTTTCAGACTGCGAAAAGTATTTTTATTCTAACTGAAACAGACTTTCCAAAACTGCAGTTTAAGAATTTGTATAATCATAAAGGCCAAAAAATAGTAAATCAGATGCAGATCTCTTCAAAAAAAAAAAAAAAAGAAAAGGGGGGGAGCCTATAGCAGCAGCCCAAAAATTATACCATAGGTCAACCTCAATGCATTAACGTACACAGTGAATTTTGAGTTTTTATCTCAGACTACTCATAGCATATCTCAAAGATTGTATTAATTATTTAATTGCAGATGCAATTGGTAAAAGCTGTCTGAGGTAGAGGATGTCAGCCCAAAGGGACGGGGTTTAAATTTTGCAACAAAAAAAGGGAAAGGGGTGTATCAAAAACAGTATTTTGCCCAATGGAACATATGCTAGGCATATAATTTTGTTTTGTTTTACTTTTTTTCTTTCTGAAGAGGTCAAAGTAGCAATCAAACTTTGCTGTTTTAGTATAATTTGATTTTCTTCTACAAGAATATTGAAGTAAAAGAATATGTATATATTTTTTTCTTGAGTAAACATAAAGTCTATCGGCCCAGAATATGGCTACCCACCGGGAATTCTCCCAATATCCTGGCGGCCCAGTCTGCACCTACCCATGTTTAGCATTAATGACCATCACAAATACAAGTTTGCTAGACGTGGGTTTTTCAAACCTCACATGTACACATTATGTCTATTCACTGCTCGTGATACATGAAATGTCAACTCATCACTAAAGCACATGTGCAAGGAAGTGTTTGCCATTATCTTGGCTGCATTAATTTACAGGCAGATTCGAATCAGCAAGGTTTATCATTCTCAAATGTTGAACAATCTGGTCTTTATATGCCTTTGTATGACTGGGCTGCAGGGACTTGTTTCACAGTCCCGGCGGCCCAGTCTGCGCCTGGTTCGCTGGGACTGTGGTTATGTGCATACAAAGACCAGATACTGAACAATGGGATTGCATAAAAATGCAATCCCATTGTTCAGCAGCTTGTTGGGTTTACTTCCAATTGTTCAGCAGCTTGTTGGGTTTACTTCCAATTGTTCAGCAGCTTGTTGGGGTTACTTTCAATTGTTCAGCAGCTTGTTGGGTTTACTTCCTTGGGTTCCTGGAAAATGCTGTCCTTACTTGTTTCACATGGTCTTTCAGAACACTGGGATGTCCACTTCTTGGCTTGTCCAGCACACTTTCAGTTTTTAGAAATTTAACTTTCTGGTTCTTAATTCTTTTAGCATCAGAACAATTCCTGCCAAAAAGGTGTAGGAAAATGTTTCTGCACTTAAATTACTGATTTTGTTTTTAAAAAAAAGCATGCCACACAAATTGCTTTTTTTGCACTGTTGCCATTGTAGCTATGAACAGGAAGAACAACTAGCACCATCTACATGCAATGATAGGCAACAAAACTTCAAATGTTTACTTTTCAAATGCTGCAAATCTTATTTCTGCGAGTGGTACAGTTATTTTTTATTAATTTTTGCACAACTTTTGGACTACCCTGAACTTACTCTTGTGAAGTGAGTTGAGGATTTTATTTATCTATTTGCATATCTTACCAGAATTTTTGTTGTTCCCTAGCTTCTTGAGATTTACTGGTCTGCTAAACTTAAGGATATTAATATATTAAAAAAAAATTGAAAATGTGTGCATCTCTGATAAATGATTACAATTGTATTTTGTCGGTGTTTCTGCAACTTTGTCTTTTTTGCCTTTGTGAATATCATTATAAGTTGCAAGGAGTGTTCAGTAAATGTGAAGCTTAATGTACCTGTGTCTTATATTTTGAAAATATAGACTAGTGCTATTTTCTTCTGATGTAGTCCCCACTAATTTCAGTGCACTTTTCTCATCCTTGTTGTGCATACTTTAGTTCTTTGTAATGAAAGACTTTTTATCAAGTCCTGCAAACAGTACCCCTGTGGCTTCATTGACCTCTTTACTTGCTCTGAAATGTGTTCCATGATGGTTTCGTCGATGATGAAAATGAAGAAGATTTCTACAGAATGGCATAGAATGGTGCAAAATTTCGATAGACTCTAGTCATATGAACCAATATTGGCTTAAACAGTTCCTTCTTTCACTAAAAATTAAATTGCTGCCCAGAGATCTTTATTTAAGCTTTTCTTGCCACTACTGCCTGATGTAATAAATCATTGAATTCCAGTACCTAATAATCAATAGCTGCATTGCCACTTCTATGCTGTCAAAGAATGATGCAATATGTACATCTATTGCCAATATTGATGCATTATTACATCGTGTATGGCCTTGGAACTTATTCAGTGCTCTTCTGGATTTATTTATAGAAAAGTGCAGGGAATTAACAGTGGAATTTAGGTGCAATAATGGCAGTAAAAGATGCATTTACAGATGAAGTAACATTTACTTAACTGTGCCAATTGTTTAGGAAGGTCTATTTACCTACTGCCTGTTTGTCCACCTAATGTATATGCTTTACAAATGTTCAGATTACTAGCCCTTTTATGTCTTATACCTAGATTTTAAATTTGTTGTTGGTTGCAGGACTCTAAATGGAAAGTTAGGCTAATCAAACATTTTTAACTGTCAATCTGAAAAACAAAATTCTTGAAGGGTGGAATCATGGAAGATTTTTTTTCTGCATTCTGCGAAAAAAAAATCTAACTTTGTAGAATTTTTTAATGTGTACAATGCAGACTTATGTTTGCCATCCAGTGGTCTAAGAACTGGTTTCTTACTGCTAGCTTCATAATGATGTTTTATTATAGTATTAGCTCTCTCTCTCTCTCTCTCTCTCTCTCTCTCTCTCTCTCTCCAAGACGATATACTTGGTCATATTGATGCTAGAAAGTAATATTGATGTAATAATTGCATTCTAGCAAGTTTACATCTCCTAATCAGGCTGGTACTAGCCAGTTATGAAGTTGTTTTCCTCAGTTGCTTAGTTTCATATGATTTGCTACCTTGTGTTATGTGCCTCCAGATAGCACCCATTTAATTTATAACATTTTCAATGTGTGCTTATCATTTTACTATTAATACAGCTTTCAATGCAACTACCCTTTAAGTAAAACGGTTAACTGCAAACTAATCTAGTAAACATTTTAAAGATGGCTTTCAATGCTAAATAGTTTTATTGCTATGTAGTTGTAACATTCTGCTTGATGCTCCAAGTGTTTTATAATCTCTTTGAAAACGATGTTTCGGATATTTGTGTATTTTTATAAATCACACTTTTTGTTGTTGCCATTTCCATCACACTGTTTATAATTTATTCTTGTTAGCATGTTGTGCTACTGTCATTTTTGTTTTGATTGGCATGGATGGCTCAAATCGAAGAAAATTTCCACTCACTTTAAACACACATGATCACCATTTGATTGACTGTTAGAACAGGATGTGATGCTTTCACTCAATCCAGAAAAAAAGGCAATTCTCATTTTGGAGTGTTCTCTGTGCTGCATTGTTAAAATATTGAGAGCAGAATATGTTGGACACCAGTGAGTCATATGCATGTACATGTTTTCTCTTTATATACACGTGCTCATAGTCTGTCTCAAAATATGTAAGACTTTATGCTTGTATTTTCTTGTACAATAAATTAGTTCTGTAGACAAACCAAAAACATCAATCAGCAGGTAAAAGAAGTAAAGTAATGAGGTGACTTTGTTAATTTTAAACTTGCAGTGGTGCTTCATTCTAAAGTAATTATTAGCTGTGGGATGAAGGGGGAGGGTATTGAAGGGCAGTTTCATGTCTCTGAAGTGAAAATGTGACAACAGAGAAACTGCAGAGAAGATTTAAGGACTTCAAATTTGACCAGAAAAGTATGTACGGCCCTGAAGAAAGAAACACATTTTGAAGAGGAAAACAAAGTTACTCAATTCATCAGGGTGAAATGTGAAGAATGTATGCCTATAACATGAGAAATTCTTGGGGTATAAGCATTACTTCTTGGCTCAGTGTTCCAATACTTTCAAAGTAAGCATCGGATAATGAGTGCAAATGACAAGATGCTGGGGCTTGTATTAAAAAGGATAGTCCTGGCTCATTGGTTGCCCCCAAATTTATGAGAAATAGATGAACTTCTGGCATTTGGGGGGGGGGGGGGGGGGGTTAAGAAACATTATTTTCTTCTTTGTCAAGTAGCAATTTGACTATTGATTATAGTTACTGTAGATGAAACCCTTGCCTTATTTTTGAGATTACAGCTAATGTGGTATTCAGTGATGATCATTCAAAAATATATTATTTTAGTCAATTGGCAATCAGAAGTTAAGAATAAGAGCATTTCTTTTAAACAACACAAATAATCTCTTTGTGTTGTCAAAGAGATTATTTTCAGGTGTCAAGTGAGCAGATTGATGAGAAGTGAACTCACACTTGATTAGTATTTCTGTATTTTATTGAGGAGGATCATGCTGGTGTTGGATGACCAGAAATGGGAAGAATACAGTTAAGGAACCTTAAAGCGATATCTTCAGCATCCTAGAGTACAGCATCTCGACTTTTGGTCATACATGTTGCATATAAGCTTTTTAAAGATCAGATATTAAAAGAGATACACCGAATGGTCCCTATCTGAAAATTATCTTGTAACCATTTTTGAATAGGGTAAATAAAAGAGAATTTGAGCAAGTCATTGTTGTATTAATTCTGCTTAGGAAGACATTTCTAAAGAAAGCATTATCAAGAAATATAAATTTTCAGCTTCTTTTCCTTTTATTAGAAGAATAAGTGGGAATTTTTTAAGATTAATGAAGAAACAACATTATTTTTGGTCATTCTGTTCAAAATATTGGTGATTTGGTTATAAGAAAAAATCCAATAGAAATATTCTACAATCAGCATGGGGGCCAGGCCACATCTCTTACATAGGTAGTACAAAAAATAGATTAATAAAAAGATTACATCAACATATAAAAAACTGAAATAAAAAAGAAGAAAAAACTGCACTTATTCAATACTGTATTAGTCATAAACAATATCCTGATTTTGAAAATATTAAAATGTTAACTACTCACACAAATGAAAAAGAGTTGAGAATTTCAGAAAGTGTTATAATTGAACAAAAAAAAAAGGATAAAATATGAAAATATGTAATTTACAGGACCTTACTACTCTTGATACAGCTTGGAAGTCATTTATAAAAAGTGAAAAAAATACATAGAAAAAAAAATAGTATTATAAAAATCACACCATTTAATAAGAAGTTAATAATATTTCAATGTTTCTACATTAACAGAAAAAGATTTATACTTACGATAGATACTTACCAACTCATTCAATAGATGGCGGCACTTCAGGAGATTCACCTGACACGTGGTGAAAGCTTGCACCTCTACCTTCGTTTCCCGGTATGCAACTTCTGCATGCTACACACGCACGAGGAATCCTCGTGCAATTTGTTGCTGGCCTCATGGTACAGTCCATGGGACTGTGAAAGCGCTCGCCATGAAAATGCCGACAAAGTATTTTATGAGTGAGCCGTGTCACCCGACCTGATGAGTGTTAGCCGTTTTTAATTAGATATATTTTATTTAATGGATAGTTTTAGATGTATGAGTGTTTTAATGAGTGAGTGTTTGATTGTAAATTAATATTTTAACTAAAATGTTTTATTTGTAAATATTTTTTTTAACTAACTAAGACTTATTTCATAATTTAGGCTTCTCTCGGGGTGGGAGCACGCGTCTCACTGAGCGTGTAACATGCAATATACGTTTCTGTATTAGGTACGCAATACCTTTGATATTTTATTTGTTCAATTTGAAGCACATTTTAGTTTACAATGAAATTGTCCCTAGTGATATGTCTCATGATATGTATATTTTTTAAACTTATGAGAGGATGAAAATCAGATATAACAAAATTTATCAATGTCTTCGACTGAAAATTTTTTTTTGTATTTCTCGTAATTTTTTCTAGAATTTCTGCAAGTTTTAACTGAAAAATTACCAACCCTTAAAATCATCCATGTTTAGGCTATTAGGACAGCGATGAATACCTTTGCATTACTGTACCTCACCCTCACCTTTCTTTGTGTTCCAAACAAAGTCCATGTGAGGCAGGTGCAACACCCAATTCTTGGAAGAACAGGACACACAATAAGCATATCTTGGAGAACAGGAATGTGTTCTCATTGCTAATTGGGCAGGGCGGTCGGTGTTGAAATGACCTTGGCCGTAGCGGAGGAACAATTTTCCCTGACGCAAAGGTTTATCTCATAACACACCAAGCAGAGGAGAGAGAAAACCTGTTTGGGAAGAGGAGAGAAAGAACCTGATTGGACAGAGAACATTCCCTGTGGGGAATTGATAGAAGGACAATCAGTTTACACCCGGACACTGTGAATGAAGGTTTGATCTAACTCTCTTCAGTCTTATACGTATTGGTGAAAATTTATTGTGTCAAAAATTCATCCACATGGTGAACTGTAAACCTAAAGCATTCTGCATTGAAGATAAAGTGAACATTATTAGAAAAATATAGAATGGACGTAGCCAAGCCGATATCTGTCGAGAATGCAATTTATCCAAATATACAGTTGGTACCCTGTGGAAAAGTCGAGACTTGATAATTTCTGCTCATGAGAAAAATTTCGATGCGAGGAAAAAGTTGAGAAAGGCCAAGTATAAGGATGTTGAAGAAGCATTGCTGAAATGGTTCACCATTCAAAGAAGCCGCAATCTGCCAGTATCTGGGCAAATGCGTCAGACAAAGGTCGATGAATTTGCCAAACAATTTGGAGAGACTGCCTTTTTGTGCTCAAATGGCTGGTTGGACAGGTTTAAGAAGCAGAACAACATTTCTTCAGGAAAAATTGTTGGAGAATCGGGGAAGTATTTCAACATCTGATGTCAAGATGTGGAAAAAACCCCATTTGGGATGATGTCTCTCATCAATACAATAAAAAAGACATTTTCAACGCTGATGTAGCTGGGCTGTTTTACAAGATGACACCAAACCAGATGTTAAAATTTAAAGGCGAAAAGTGCACTGGAGAAAAATTGTCCCAATTGCGAATCACAGTTCTTGTGTGTGGCAACATGAACAGAACGGAATGCTGTAGGCTTCTGGTGATTGGAAATTCTCAAGAGCCAAGATGCTTAAAAATGTGAGGTCTTCCTCTTTTCTATAAAGCCAACCGTAAGGCATGGATGATGCCGGAACTGTTTGAAGAAGAGCTACGAAAGTGGGATGAAGAACTTTCAGCTAAAAAGTGAAAGATTCTACTCTTGATAGACTACTGTACTGCACACATGTTCTGTCGAGAATTTTCAGTCTCAGAGAACCTGATCAATTCTCTGAGATTTGAAAAAAAGAAAAAAAAAGAATGAAAATTCTCTCCATAACACGCGTGAAAATTTCTGGCTGAGGGGGCGGGAGAGTGATAGAGTATGGCCGGCTCTGTTGTTCTTTCGTGCTCTCTGATCAGGTAAGCAAAATTTCAGAAAAAAAAAAATGGGAGTAATAAGAAATAAGCGGTTTTGGAATATATTTAACATTTTTTCTCTCGGAAGATAGAAAAAGGCGAGCAAAAGTCACCATCCCTTTCTTTTCAGAAACCAAATTAGTATTCTTTTATTTTTATCACGGAGCAAGACAAATTATTCTCGTAAAGTGAACAAAAAGAAAATCTTGCGTTTGCTTCTTAGTTTGCCATTTTTTTTTCTTTGAGCATTTCTGTGAAGACATAGAAAGGTGCCCAAAAAGTTGCTTGCTGGGAGTGGGGAGGGGCTATTTTTAGAATAAGGTCACCTGGACATGCAGAGGGTGACGCTTTCACTGACCAGAGGTCAAGGGTCACCCCTGGCTGACGTGGGAGAGCAGAAATCCGTTGGAACCTGAGGAATGTCAACGGTTTTGGCGCGAAGCGGTAGCCAATCGCTGGCTGAGTTGCTATCGAAAGTTTTGAGCCAATGAAAAAAAGGCTTGGGGTCAGCTGCTTCAAGTACCCAGCTTCTTTGGAGAAAACGCTCTCTTCTTTTGCTGGCCTGCAGTGAAAGTGGAAGGTCGAGTTTTCTCCTCGCCTTTTTTGGCGGGGAGGGGACCATCTGAAAGAAATGCACTTGGGTTTGTTGGCCTTGTGTGCAAGAAAAAATTTGCTGTCTTGTTTTTGCTGCCAGTCATGATGTGAGGACCGGAAATTCAAACTTTTTCACTGCCACTTTCATCATTTAAAGTCAGATGACTCCTAGGCCTCATTGGATAATGTTGAAAAAGAAGAAAAAAAAAGAACATACTAGCAAGGGAGCGCCATATACAGCTGCTAAACTTACTCCCTCTATTGATGTCCTAGAAAAAGGAGCCTTACCATCTACACATACAAGGGACTCAAGCAAGTTCCTCCAGGCACTGGGGATTCCGGCAAAGCCCTGGCTATTATGGACAGTTTTGTGAACGACATCTTTGATTTGAGCGTTTAGCTGCTGAATCGTCGCACCTGGCCCAGTGAGAGGTGCCTCGGCAAAAAGAAAAAAATGGCACCACTCCCGGTTGTTACCAGTCAAATTGAAACTTTCGACTTTGCTGGGCGCCATGTGTTTTGTGCGGGTGAGGACTCTCATCAGCCAGTAAATGTTGAAACTCAAAGGAAAAAATGTTTTTCAATAATAAAAAAAAAAAGAAAAAGAAGAAGGATAAAAGGAGCCACAGCCAAGTTGACACCAGGTAATTTTCTACTTTAAATATTTTATGTTAAGACAGGTCGATAGGTGCTCATGCTTGGAGCTGAGCTTAAGAAAAATTTCCTGTCTCATATTGAGGCTGTGTTGTCAGTTGATAAAAATCATGGTTGTAGTCAGTATAAGATAATAAGTTAGGCATAGCAAGAGTTGTAGTCCAGCATTGGACATAAATGGGTTTTACTGTAGTTTGCTAGAGGTTAAATTTGGAGGTCTTGAAGAGATGTAAATATTAATTTTGGCGGTGTTGTCATCAGGTCCTGTATTTCATGCTTAAGTAGAGAAACTTCCTGTCATTTTTTATTTTATATACGTAAAGGGGAAAATAATTGAAAATGTAATTCTGCAGGTGTTAATGCAGTGTTATATGTGTTATAAGCTATTTTGAAGAACAACCTCTCAAACCAGTAATTTTTTTTATTAAGGAAATTTAACTTTCTTTGTGTGTGGTAGCAGTTAATATTATAAAATAGCATTTGTATTTATAAACATACAGGGCCATGTAGTTAAAATTTTGTCTTAGAGGCAGGTTATGGTGATTTTTGAGTTTGGCAAACAATGGTTGAAAAATTATAACACTTTGTAGTAATCGTGGCTAGAGACCATATCAGCAAGTGGATTTGAGAATTTGATTTGCATAAGGGGGAGGATATCAAAGAGGGTATGCAAGCAGACTAGGGTTGTCTGAGAGTGAGGCCTGTTCATTACTGGTGTACAGGGAGATTTTCTTTGCAAAATGATAAGTGTCCTGGAAATAGTCAGATGTGATTTAGTGAGTTTCTGGGAGATATTGTGTTGTTCCTGGGAAAAAGGTGATTTAATGGTTTTTCTGGGATATGGTGATATAATGTGGTTCCTGGGAAAAAGAGTGATTTGAGGATTTTTCTGGGAAAGGATGATATCACGTGGTTCCTGGGAAAAATGTGATTTATTGAATTTTTCTGATATGTGAGTTTTCAGACAGTGTTTCTCTGGGAGCTTTGTGCTGGAGTGAGAATATTTTTGGGGCAAGAGAGCTCTTGCAGGAGGTTTATTCCTTATGTGGACATACTTCGGGTACTGAAAGGGTGCTTATGAGGATAAATTGGGGGATTCGTCTTCGGCCCTGAGTAAAACCGTCGGCCAGTAAAAAGCAGCTCCTGTCAAGTTGCGTTCGAGTGTTGTCCCAAATACAGTGAGCAAGGAAAGAAATTACAGGGTAATGTGTCTCACATATTGACTTCTCATTTCGTTGCATAGGCTTGATTAGCTTCACGACCCAATCTCACCTGTAGCCTGATGGATATTTTCTTCAGGGTGAAATTCGTATTTTCGAAGAAAAGTAAGGCTGATAACTGAGATGTTTTGCCTAACCGGGAACTTAGTGGATTACTACATGGGTTGTTAAAATTTGGTAAGAGCCTACATGGTGCAATTTTGAAATTTTAGATTAATTTGTTTAAAAATTGCCGGTCAGAATTAGTTGGGTAATTTTAAATTGTTATGAACAGTAGGAGTGCAGATAAGTATGAATTGAAGTCCAGGAGTGTTGGGGAACTAGTGTTTGCCTTTTTATTTGCATTATAAAGTATTATGTATTCAGAGCAAGCTTGTGTTAGGAAGGATAATTGAATTTCTTGATGACGGTTGAATTTTGATTCTTTTGTCAGTGTTGCAAGTTAGTGATAACTTTTGAGTTAATAGAGTAAGATATTAAGTGCAGTATGTTCGGTATGGTGTCAATAAGGTATTTAGTATCAGTCAATGCTAGTGTTCAATGCTATGAGATTTTAAAGCAAATTTTCCTGTTAGTGTAGGAGTGTTTATTGGTGTGAATTTTGGTTATTTACAAATTTTTGCTCAGTTATTGTAATTTTAAAATTAATGTCAGATGTGGAAACTGGTTTGAGAGGGTTGTTCGTAAGTTTAAATGAAATTGGGGGGGGGGGGGGTATTCATTAAGCTGTAAATTCATAACCGAGAGAGAGAAAGAAATAACATTTTAATTATCAGAACCAATCCACAATGTTAAATCCTACTGTGTCATCAGTCAAGTGTTTGTGTTTCTCAAAGCAATATTTTTTCTTTGTAAATGATGTGAAATTGAGCTACCCGAAAGGGACGAGCTAAATTTTTTTTAATAGCTAAAAGATCAATACAATGTTGTACCAGTTTAAATTGAATTGAGTGAGATTTTCTGCTTAATGTGAAAGTTTAAAATTGAAGGTAAAGAATTGTTATTCGCTAGCAGACATATTTGTTTTTCCTTTTCTGAATTAGAAGTACATTATTTGTGGGTCATTTTGATTTTAAATGAAATAAGGCCCAAGCTCCAATGTTAACCATTTTTTAGAGGGTGTAAAGCCCTGTTTATGTTTTTGAGCAACAGATGCTGGATTTTCTTGTTCTGTTTGATGGTTAAGTTTTACAAATAAATCCAGGCCAAGTATCCTTTCAAAAACCCAAACCTTGTGCAGTGAAGAATTAGTTGACTCAGTTGAATTTCATCTCAGGGTCACATGCTCATCCAACTTAGCTTGCCTAAGGTAGGAGACGTCTCTAGAGTTTTGCGGTTATTTAATGAATGCATTTTGTCCTAACCACTAAAATTGATCATCACTGCCTCCAAAAGTTATTACACGTGTACATTGTATACCATCAATTTTTTAGTGTTCACAAATTTGGTACACATGTAAACAATAATTACTTATTTTACACTTGCAAGTGTCTCAACTCATCATCGAAAATTCAAACAGCGTAAACCTTCAATAATAACTTTTGGAATTTTCAGACCTCTGAGGTGCATTTTATTTATATTTTCATTTATCATGGCCTTAAATAAATTGAATTTACTTTTGTTTCGAAATGCATCCACCCATCTCCCAAATTTTAATTTTCACCAAAACTTAATATTTACCTTAATATTGATATTTGCATATATCTAACTATTAATTACCCTCGTGGCAAAACCTAGTCACAACACACAGATGTTGAAAACTTACAATGGATTAAGATCGTTTTCCTGTCCCCAAATGCAACTTCTACCCTGCAGCCTATGGACCAAGGAGTGATCAGGAGCTGTTTTGGCCTCCCCACTATTGCGGAGGCCAAAGCAGCGATGTGTGTCATTAATAAGTTTTTGTCCACACAAACTATTGAACCGGCAGTGATGGAGTCGTTTCAATTTTTGGACAAAAATATGGATAAAAGTTTTCTGCAATCTGTATCATGCTAGCAGAAGATTACAGATTATTTTTTGTTCTCAGATGTTAAGTAAAAATTCAAGGTAAATTCACCAATATTTTTCATTATTCATTTTTAGTCAATTTATATTTTTTATGCATAAAATGATCATTCATAACTATAACTGTGTATTTTAGAGGGAGATATGTATTTCGAGGGAAGGGTCTGAACCATGACGTTTATGCTAAGTATGTAATTTATCGTGTATGTACTGTATTATCATATGGTGAAACTGAAAAAGAATGAAAAAACATTTAATAACTGAACATAATAATCAGTGTAATTAACCTGTAATATGATTTTTTTCAAATTAGAATTATTGTCATTAACGCCTCTTGGTAGGTGTGACAACGCTAATCAGTTTTTTACGATTTTTTGTGAGATCATTCATTTTTCTTATGAGATCAGATATAGCAAACCAAAAATTCGGTCCCTTGAAGTTTGTTATAGCAGGGTTTTGACTGTATTATTAATATGCATATGTTGCAGGTCAGAGTGTCAGAGGGTTTTTGTTTCACCTATCAATCTCCTCTTGTAAAGAGGGGTGTTCCCTTAATTAAAGTCAACTTTAAATTTGATACCCGAAAATGTTGATCTTGTGACACTGTTTGTCTCATGATGAACTCATGCTTTGGAAACATAACAAACAACTTAGATGACTATATAGTTCACTATTTCTGAATGGATTGTACAATATAAACAATGCAGGAATTTGTATGGTTTTGGCAATGTATCTGTGTTTCCAAATACTCACTAAATACATTTAATGAGGTATTCATTCTTTTCACATATTCAACCAATTTATCATACTTATGTAACAAGTAACATTTGATAAAAATTGTTTTTAATGCAAAAATAACAAACACATGTTTCAGTGTGGATCTGTTTGTGAACACGAACGCATGTGTATGAAAGAAATAAGTATGTTAATAACAGGTGTGTTATCTGATTTTGTATTCCTGGAGAGTTTTTAAAATTCATATTTATTTTTTTCAGATTCCAGCCAACAGCTTATCTGGAGATGTTAATGCATCTGCTGCTTCTACTATATACAGACAATTAGCTTCTAGGGAGCCGGGCATCAAACTTCTGTATGTAACTCCAGAAAAAGTGAGGCATTTTTCAATTTTTTCTTTCACTGTTTTGCAGATGCAAAAACAGTAAAAAAACGAAATAAACACTTTAGGTATGTAATATTTAAACTAAAGTATGTGGGCTAAGTATGTATACTCACCATCCCGCTTGGCCAGCGTGGTGAATTATGGCCAAACGCCACCAAAATGACTCCACAACTTTAAGTCTTGGCCCTCAGTCTCCGGCAGCTGGAATGTGCCTGGCCAAGGCAGCGGCCAGTGCAACATGAAGGCAGAGGGAGCTAAAAATCACTGGAGGACCGGACTAGGCTGCTATTTGATGCTGACCTTGGCTACTTACAATGGACGCTCCCTATCTTCTGATTCAAGACTTCCTGAATTGGAAGAGGAACTACAAAGGATCAAGTGAGACATCGTCGAGCTTAGTGAGGTAAGGAGAAAAGGAGAAGATCTCATTGAACTGAAAAGTGGACATCTCTTCTACTATCATGGGACAGATACTGGCAGAACTAGTGGTGTTGGATTTATAATAAACAAGAAACTGAAGGATGAAGTTGTAGAAGTTGAAAATTCCTCTGAAAGAGCAGCACGACTCATTATCCAACACTCGAGAAGATACCAGGCCCAGATTATTCAAGCTTGTGCACCCACCACAAGTCACCCTGAAGAAGAAATTGAAGAATTTTACAAGGAAATTCGGAATCTAAATAATAAAGGTAAGCATCACTTGAAGATAATTATGGGAGATTTCAATGCAAAAATAGGGCAACGACAACAGAATGAAACTTCAGTAGGTAAATTCGGTCACGGCAACAGAAACCAGCATGGAAATACTCTCGTAGAGTTTGCAGAGGCAGAAGGGTTTTTCATCATGAACTCCTTTTTTAAGAAAAAGCTGCAAAGGAAATGGACATGGAGGCATCCCAATGGATGGACAAGTGAAATTGATTTTATTATGTGTAACAAGAAATTTGTCATGGAAAACTGCAGTGTGCTGAACAAGTTCAACACAGGTAGTGACCATAGAATGGTAAGATGTAAGATGCACCTCAATGCTAAACTCGAGCGTGGCAAGCTCATAAAACAAACAAAGTGTATTGATGTGACCAACCTTAGAAAGCATCATAATACCTTCAAATTGGAACTGAGGAACAGATTCTCTACTCTAGAAGGTCTAACATCAGAAGAAGTGGACATCTCTGAAGTTAACAGAAAAGTAACCGAAGCTCTTATGGAAACAGCAACAAAATTAGCTGGGTCTAAGAACAAGTTGCATGTGAACAAATTATCAGGAAAAACCAAAATGTTGATGCAAAAAAGAAGAGAGATGAGGACAACTAAAGATGTGACTTCCAAAGTGGAATATATAGAGCTATGCAAGACAGTACATAAAAGTATCACTGAAGATGTAAGGAAATTCAACTGTGAACTAATAAGGAAAGCAATTGAAAACAACCAAAGCCTAAAGATAGCAAAGAGACATCTCTGTAAGGGAAGAAAACAGATTATGGCACTGAGAAAAGAAGATGGTTCTGTAACAATAAATAGAGGCAAAATTTTGACAAGAGTGAAAGATTTCTACTCCAAATTATATGAAAGGGATGATACATGTACTCCAGACGTCATGAAAGGTACCAGTACCAGAGTTCTTCCAGTCCTCCCAGCAGAAGTTGCACATGCAATCAAGAACATGAAGTGGGTAAAAGCTCCAGAAGAAGATGGAATTACTGTAGACATCATACAAGAAGCAAGTGGAGAAATTGAAACAGTACTTGCCCAAATTTTCACTCGATGCCTTAACGAAGGGAAGATTCCTGAGGATTGGAACAATACTACAATGATCCTGCTTTATAAAAAAGGTGACTGAGGATCTCAGGAACTACAGACCTATCAACCTCCTATCAGTGGTTTATAAAAATCTTCACTAAAGTTCTTTCGCACCGCTTGAAGATAACACTGGACATGGCTCAACCGAGAGAACAAGTTGGATTCAGGAGTGGCTACAGCACTGTAGATCATATCCACGTACTGAGAGAACTAATTGAACGAGCGTGGGAATATGAACTTCCATTGTGCATGGCTTTTATCGATTATGAAAAAGCCTTTGATTCAGTGAAACCATCAGCAGTTACAATGGCTTTGAAATCCTGCGGTGTTCAAGATACATACATTAATATTATTAATAACATCTATGAAAATGCAAGTGCAAAGATTTGTCTGTTTGAGATTACAGCACACATAAAAATTGGAAATGGGAGTGAGACAAGGTGACACCATATCTCCCAAGCTCTTTAATGCCACATTGAAAAATATCTTTCAGTCACTGAACTGGGAAAACAAAGGGAGAAAGTTTAATGGAGAGTATCTAACTCACCTTCGTTTTGCTGATGACGTAGTCATTTTTGCAGCTACTCCATCAGAGCTGCAACTACTCTATCAACTACTCCATCAGAGCATGATCCAGGAACTTGCTGGCAAGAGTAAAGAAGTGGGGTTAAAAATGAACTTTCAGAAGACAAAAGTGATGTACAATGCTTTTACAAGAAATGAAGATTTATCGATTGAAGGAGAAAAGCTGGAGATAACAGATGCATACGTTTATCTTGGACAGCAGATATCAAGTGAAGGTCACATTGATGAAGAAATTAATCAGCGTATAAAACTTGCTTGGAGAGCTTTTGGAGGAAACAGCATAATTTTCAAGAGCAATATGCCATTATGTCTTAAAAGAAAAGTGTTTGATCAATGCATCCTCCCAGTGCTTACGTATGGTGCAGAGACATGGACCTTAACTAAAAGAAACATACAATGGCTGCAGACAACTCAAAGCAGCATGGAGAGATGCATGCTTGTTGTAACAAGGAGAGATAAAAAGAGGAACTCGTGGATCAGAAAAATGACAAGAGTGGAAGACATCATGATCAGAGTAAAATCCCTGAAATGGCAATGGGCTGGACATACTGCGAGAAGGACAGACCATCGATAGACAGTCGAAATTTTAGATTGGGTTCCAAGGGACAGGAAAAGACCCAGAAAAAGACCACATGGAAGATGGGTTGATGAAATTCGAATGTATGCGGGAGTAACATGGAGGAGACTGGCACGAGACAGACCGTTGTGGAAGAGGCTTGGAGAGACCTTCGTCCAGCAGTGGAGTGATAATGGTTGACAATGATGGTGATGATGATGTGAGCTTTCGAATTATATCTCGTCTTTTTTTAACCAAAGTTTGTCAAGGAAACATTTAGGTCATTGCCAGATCTATTTTGCTGTATTCTGTCAGATTGTTGTCAGAATCATCTTTTTTTTTTTTTTTTTTTTTTCAGATCACTGGAATGATTTCAGTTGAGTCAGAATTGCAATTCCTGAGGGAAAAAATAAGTTTCTAGATTTTCACAGTAATGAAGTGTTCAATGATTTGAGAATTCAGCAGTTCAATTTGTCTTTCCATTGGTATTCAGCTGAAATATTTTCCAGAGCTAGAGAAGTCAATGCAGTGTTAGTTTCCAATTTTTACATCATTTTTGGTGTTCAATCCGTCTAGTGTGAATGCTTCTTTACGTGCTTCCAAAGTCGGAAGTCTGTTCGTAAGAAATTTTTATTGTTATAGAGCAGACTCCTGGGAAATCTGAGTGTTCTCCATTTTATCTCTGTCATTAAGTTGCAGCTTCAGAGTAGAAGGGTTAGGGTTGATTGCAAAATGGTAACTGAAATTTTTGAAGATTTTCCTTAACTTTAGAATAACTTTGTGTGAAAAGGGATGGAGGCTGCAAGAGAATTGCAGATTGTATTTGTTTGATTGGAGACCTTTTATATTTGCTTTATGTTCATACTGCTTGAAAAGGCTTTTTATATTTCATTTAGGAAAAGCATGAGAAATGGCAATAAATATAAGATTTTTCAATATTCTTTATTCAGGGAAATTTCGTTTTTGCAGATAATGATAATGTGGCTGTATGTATGAAGGATTTTATTGCAAAGTATTTGTAATTTTGAAAGTTGCAAACTGATAAAAGATGATATTGGTAGCAATGGGTGGATTGTGAAAAACTAACCGAAATGGAAAAATCTGCATTTCTTTGAAGGGAAGCATCCACGAAATTAATGCTGCTGTTTTCTTCCATGTTTATTGCAAATTTGATTATGGGATACTTTTTAGTTATTGAATTTGTCAAAGTTATTAACAAGTCTTAACCTCACATACTTTAATTTGAATTTTACATAACTTAAGCATGAATTGTTTTTTACTGTTTTATTCCTAAATGATAAGTGTCTCTGCCTATTTCTTTCTTAGTATTTTTAGACTTCTTTAAAATTGAACCACTGCACTTGTGCATAGTAGGTCTATGTGTGTTGACATGCATTTTGTATCTGTACACGTTAACACACACCTTATTTATTTTATTTTATTTTTCTTCCTTCTGGCTGTCTTAGTCTTACAGTGCATCACAATTTATATAAGGAGTTAGAATTTTGTAATTATGTCTTTATGATAAAATGAGACCTACACTTCATGGTTTAATAAGTAGTCAGAGAAATAAGGCACAATGACTAAGCAGTCAAACAAAACAAAGAAAGTATGGAAATGGCTCTCTTTGTTGGGTTGATGTACACACAAAAGAAACACTATGCTATTTTATAATACCTTCAGATCGGGTAACTGATCTAGTGAGAGCAAACTATTCGTATGCATTTTTTACAGTACTCATGATGATTCATTGAGCAATTACACTGTCCCTCTATGCCACTGGATACACCCCATTGTCCACTGAAGTGGTTGTAAAATGATGGCATGTGATTTTCAGAAACCAGCTCTTGGGTTGATTGGCAGATGGTAGGGAAATGTGTAATTTTATGTTTAAATTTTGTTACATTTACCTTTCAGTGAAATCTCGTGTGGAAATAGTCAGCTTCATAACTCATGACAGAGAGCAATATTTGCTTTGTCTCATCACTTGACTGGGGCGACTGGGGTAATGACCCCAATCACCATAATCAAAGTGATTAGTGACACCACCTTACTCAGAGAATCTGAGTGAGATTAGGTGCTCAGAGAAGGTAGTGTTGCAGTCTTATCAGAGGATATGTATCTGATCTTAGTTTTTGTTCATTCTGTTATCTGGAAATCAGTTGCCATACATTGGAAGTGGGCTACTTTTGCTAACATTACATGCTAATGAGAGCTGTTATATTACATAACAAAAAATGCAACTGGCTTAAAGTTGAAAATAACATCTTTGGGCATGAACTCCTGGATAAACTATTCACTTTGAGTGGTTTTCTGAGAGGTATTTTTCTGACATTGCCTTTAGGTATATCACAATTTTGCAGAAATACAAATTATTTTAAGTGAGTACAAACATCTTTGATTATACGTTCATGCAAAGTTCCTTGACATTGACTTTACTTACTGTGTTTCATTGAATGTAATGTAAATATTGTTAAAAAATGTGTTTAGAATAGAACAATTACACAATATTCACATTACATTCAGTGAAGCTCAGTAAGCAAAAACCGATGATTACTATGTCCAAAAATTGGGCTTTATTTATTTTCATGTATTTTAAGTGCTGTAAAAATGCAAGCTAATGTACACCTAATGTGATCCTGGAGAAAGACTTTAATCGTATTAAATTAGAAATAAAAAACAAAAACATACTGCACTAAATTTTTTGTTGTACTTTTATTCAGAAAATAAATCTATTAGTTTTGTCCACTTTTTATATTCGAGCATAAGGTTTTCTACCTCTTGAATTCTACTAAGCAAACTTTGTCCACTACCATCAATAGCAGAACAATACTGGCACAACATCAAGTTCTTGTTGGTCACATGGTGAGCTGCTCAATGTCCCAGAGAAAGCATTTTTAAAGACAGAATCCTCCCCCACTTGTAGCCTTAGGGTTCTTTCTGGCCATGAGTAGGAATAACTTCACTTCCACCATTTTAATTGGAAGTTCTCTGTTTTAAATAATTTGTTCATGACCTTGAATGAACTCCTGCAGCATGGGTTTTGAAAAGTTGGGTGGTCTGCTACAGTTGAAGACCTGATTTTGTCAATGTTTAGCAGCATAGAGGGCATCAAATCTTCAATATATATTAGGTGTGCAACTTAATTCTTGGCCCCTAACCGCGAGCGATCATAGAACGTCAGCAAATGCAAATAGCTCTGTGCGATAATGGCTGATTGCAGCGCCATCCAACAGCTTTCCTGGCAACCGTAACCGCTCACAGCTGGTAGTGACAGAAGGGACAAAAGTTGACAGTGAAGGAAATGTCATTCAAGAAGCAACATTTGAGGCACTGCCTCCTGTTCGCGTTTCAGCTGAAAAAAGGTGCCGCAGCATTCAACAAATGATCTGTGCTGCTTTGGGTGAGGCTGTTGTGTCCTACAGTACATGTAAGAAGTGGTTCCAGCGGTTTAAGCAGGGAAATTTTGATCTCCGTGATGCAGAATGTCCGGTACCGCCATAGAAAGTTGACGATGAGGAACTGGAACAACTGTTGGACGTGGATCCCTGTCGCACACAATCAGAGCTCGCCTAGGAACTCGGAGTAACACGGCAAGCCATTGCAAAGCGCCTGCACAAGCTTGGACGGATTCAAAAGGAGGGCCATTGGGTTCACCACCAACTCACAGCTGCAAACAAGTCTAGGGGCAATGATGTTGCTGTGCCCCTGCTCTCCAGATTCAAGAAGAAGGATTTCCTCCACAAGATTTTGACCTGTGATGAGAAGTGGATCCTCTACGATAATCCTAAGCAGTGCAAATCGTGGGTTTATCCAGGTCAGCCTACCACCAGTACCGCCAAACGGAATATCCATGCCAGGAAGTTGTTGCTGTGCAAATGGTGGGATCAGCGCGGTATCGTACACTATGAGTTGCTCAAACCTGGTGAAACCGTCAGTGCTGAGCGTTATTGTCAGCAACTCATTCGTGTGAGTGATGCAATGGAGGCGAAAAGGCCATACACCATCAAGGGCAGAAGGTCGATCTTGTTGCTTCAGGGTAACGGGCGTCCTCACTCCGCGAAAACGACTTTAAACATGATCACTGACCTGGGATGAGAGATTTTGTCCCGCCCGGCAGACTTGGCCCCATCGGATTATCACCTCTTTCGCTCCCTGCAACATCACCTGAGTGATACGCACTTCACTTCTGTCGAGGAGGTCCACACAAGTATTGATAACTTTATCAACTCGAAACAGCCCTCTTTTTTTCCGCAGTGGCATTTGGCAGCTCCCTGACCGATGGCTCAAATGTATCCAACATGACGGGGATTATTTTCCTGATTCAGTACGTATTCAATTTGCTATAATTTGCTGTCAGCATGTCGTACCTGTGGCCGAGAATTAAGTTGCACACCTAATACATAGTGACTGCTATATATATATTTTTTTTATATGACATTCCCCTTCCTTTATTTTTGAATATAATTCTCACCATAACTTTCTGAAATTTGATAAAGTGAATAATTTGTTATATTCATGTTCAGTATAAATGGATTTGACTGTATTCTTTTATTACTAAATGTAATTCTAGGTATGTTTTGTAAGGCATCTGTATGAACCTTTGACATGAAAAGAGGGGCTTTGGGTAAGCAACAAATGTTGCAGCAAGTTAGTGTTGGGTGTATAGAAATGAGTCAAAATGGAGTGGAATTTGGGGCTGTGGTTGTGGCAACAGTGACATGTGTTGTCTTCCTAGAGTCACAGTATCCTGCCTCTTAGAGAAAACACTAGACATGCTGGTGGATGTGGGGAGGTAAAAAAACTGATAAGATGCAAATTCCTTTTTAAAATTTCATTTATGAAAATGAAACTTAAAAAAAAGAAATGTATAATGAAGAGAGACTAAGAACTGTAGCCTATAATAATGTCTAATCAGAAAAGGACCACCAGCCACTGAAAATTAGATTTCTTATTTAACTGAATGTTAGTATTTTTTTTTTTTTTTTTACTGCATGTTTGGTTCCACTTTGGTTATCTTGAGAAAATCTAATTTCAAAATGCACAGCAATGCACTCAGTTTGTTATTCATTTCTTATTAGTGGTGGTTTTTATTTTAATAATTTTTAAGAAAAAAGTAGATTGGACATAGATAGATATTTATGATGATTAATGAAGATTTTTCCTATGCAGAGCATATTAAACATTCTCAAATCTTGGTGGCCAACAATTCACGGCCAGTATGGCGTGGATTGTTGGCCACCATGGCGTAAGGCTAATGCGCTCAGCTAGTTATCGAGAGATCTGGGTTTCGGATCCCCAGCAGTGACTGAATAACAATTTTTCGATTGCTATGTGTTGCTAAAACTTGGAAAGAGCTATGTCTTTGTTTATTCACCAAAGCCACGTATTTGGAGGATTTTCACTTTGGATCTCGCCCTTTGGATTTAACTGCTGTAATTAATATATAGCCAGTGCCGTTAATGCCCACCAGATGGAGACATCTCAGTAGCTGAGCCCATCTTACGGATTTATGATGTCAGAAGCTGACAGAAAATCGCACGTAGCACTGTGGATTGTTGGCCACCGTGGTGTAAGGCTAACGCGCTTGGCTAGATATCGAGAGATCTGGGATTCAGATCCCCAGTGGTGACCGAATAACAATTTTTCGGTTGCTATGTTTTGCTAAAACATGGAAAGAGTTGTCTTTGTTTATGAATTGATATTTTAACTCACTTAATAAAGCTTTTTGTAGTTTTACATTCATATCAGTTTTTGTTTTTTTGTTTTTTTTTAACTATGAAAGCTGTAAGCTTCTCAGTATTCTATTTCTTATGGAGGATGAATCTCATGGCTAATTTAGTTTTAAGGTAGTTAAAGGCAGAATGTTTTCTTTGATAGAATCTGTAGTGCTTCAATGTAACACAGAAAGGGGAATGAATGTAAATGTTCATTTGAGATTCGCCACGATCGTTTTGATTCTCTGACTGTTTCTTGCAGATTAGTTCAAGCAATAAATTGATGTCAATTTTGGAGAGCTTGTTCAAGAGGAAAATGTTGTCCACGTTTGTGATTGATGAAGCCCATTGTGTCAGCCAGGTTTGTTGAATCTTTAAATAAAACATTTTGGAGTGAAGTATGTCTTTTTATTTTAGGGTATTTTCTATTTTTACTTCTGCTCCCAAAAGTATAATTATTGAGGCAGTACTGTAATTTGTAAAAAAAAAAAAAAAGTTTAATCATGGATGTGCATTGCAGAGTTATTAATTTTCAACCAATGATTCAAATGGCAGCATTAGAGGACATACACATACTTCTGGTTTTAGGTAAATGTGCATTTGTGTGCTCCTTTGTTTGTTATATATATACTGTATATATATATATATATATAAGCATACTGGCCAACTTTTACGGATTTCTGCTTAATTTTACTGATTTACGGATAGAGGATTTTTTAATATTTTGATTGCTCTATCAAAATATTTCAATTCCCTGCAACCATCCACTTAGATTTTCTACCGGACCTTACAAGCACTGTGTGAAGTGATGATGTCATCTTTGACTCGCCGGCTTCGTAATGTTGTTCGGTAGCTCTCTCTCCACGGGAGTGCTCAAGTGGCGTGCTGAGTCCAGAGTTCGCTGCAATACATAATTATGCATCTAGTAAGCATCAAAATTTTACCAACGCGTAAATATGAATTGGGAATTTTTCTCGATGCGTAAAAGCATACGTTGGGAATTTTTCTCGATGCGTAAAAGCATACGTTGGGAATTTTTCTCAACGTGTAAAACTATGCATCAAAAAATTTTACCAATTTGTAAAAATATGCGTCTTGATGGTATTTTGTCTTTCAGAAATGGAAGTAAATGAAATAAAGATTTTTTCCGTAATCGTAATTTCTTTTTCCTGTGATGTTGCCTCTGTCCAGTATTGTTGTTATATATCATTTTATTCCATAAATATTTGTATTTCAGTTTGAAAATGGAGGAAAAAATTTCGAAAACGGAAATTTAACGGGGAAAAACTTTTGCTGTAATTTCTCCTTGTCCGTCATAATTTGGGTTATCCTTGAGATCGATGCGTAACTGAACAGAAATTTTGGGGCAATTAGTAGTGGTGGAGGATGTTTTCCACCTGAAGCTTTCTAAGCTTTTGAAACGGAAGTTTCGTCTTTCAAAACTTTGGAAAACGGAAGTTAGATGCAGTGAAGATTTCTGCCGTAATCATAATTTTATTTTTTTATTTTTCACGTGATGTATCCTCTGCCTAGTATTGTTGTTAAATATAATTTTATTTCATAAATATTTGTATTTCAACTTGAAAATGGAGGGAAAATGTCCGAAAACGGAAATCGGACGTAGCAAAGATTTCCCCTGTAACTGTAATTCCCCCCCCCCTTGATAAAGGGGGGGGGGGTCTGAAAACTAAAGTGTCGAAGCTGAAAAATTTGTAAAAATTGATGCATGGTGTTCAAAAGTATTTATATTTTCAAAGTTACACTATTCATATTTTATCTAAAATAGTGAAAGCTATCATGCATTCATGATGGATAAAATTGTCATCCAAGAGCATTAAAAAAAATGACAATAAAGAAATGGGAAGGGAAACAAAGACGTCAGCAAAATGAAAATTTAAGCACTGGATGCTGTGCAGCTGCAGAAAAACAAATGTGGCTGTGAAACTTGCTGAGAAGTTCATTAGATATTTTTAGATGCCTATAAGAATGTCAAAAGTGCAATGTTTTTACTTCTTTAACACATTGCTATTCCATGTGGTCATTACAAAAACATGATACATTTAATGTTATTGTTTTAAAATATGAATATATTTATTTCTAAAACAAGAAACAAAATGGATCCAAATTCTAAATACATTAAGCAGTAGTGAAATATTTTTTATATGAAAAAATTTGGATTGATTTTTTCATAATTGCCTAGCATTTTTGTATTTTATTTCATCTGTTAATTTTTCTAAAATACTCCTGACTTTTGAAAATTACTCTGTAAAATTTTTCAAAGGAGTAAAAATACTCCTTTATTTATTTATTTATTTTTTATTAAGCTCTGGTGGTCTGCGATGAGCGATGATGACTGTCACATTTCGTATTTCCACGGCCCGACTTGATCGAACGGCCGTGGTATTTCAGTCCCTGTAGACGCTAGTTCATTGTAGCAGTTGATTGGTCTCCTCTTGGGAGGGAAATCACAGCCAATGAAAGAGAAGGATAAAATCTGCATGCACGGTGTTGAGCAATGTTGTTGTAGCAGTAAAATAATACTTTCTTATGTGTGTTGTTTTTAGTGTGTGGTGTTGTTTCTTAGTTGTAGAGTTGAATTACTGAGAGGAGCGAGTTGTTAGTTTAGCTTTTATGCAAATCTATAAAGATGAGTACTAAGATTATACCATCTCAAAGTTATTTTCAAACTTTTAAGGAAGCATACACCGCAAAGTTCCAATGTATCAGGAAATCTAATAAAGGTGTAAAATTTGCATTTTGCGACATTTGCCAAAACAATTTTAACATTGCCCACGGAGGCAGAAACGATATTTTTCGTCATGTAAATGGTCCCAAACACAGGTAATGTGAAGTGTACTGATAGTAACTCCAAACTGACTACGTTTTTTAAAACATCGGATAATAGTTAAGGAAATGTAACACGTGCCGAATTGTTGTTTACGTCTTTTTTTATAGAACACAACATGCCATTCAGTGTTGCCAGCCATGCTGGTCCACTTTTTTGGCAGATGTTTCCAAAAGATGAAACTGCCAAACATTATGGCTGTATGAAGACCAAAATGATGGCGATTGTCCACGAATTGGCTTTAGATCGAACTTCCGCTGTTGTGAAACTTTTACAAGAAGGGCCATTTTCTGCAGCATGTGATGGAAGTCATGAAAGTGATTACAATGTTAAATAATCCTGATATACAAGATGAAGATTAGAAGGTATGTAACATACAATCTTAATGAAGATGTTGTGCATATACAATACATTAAAGAACTTACACCGTCTTTGCACGATATGTTTAATTAAACATATCGTGCAAAGACGGTGTAAGTTCTTTAATGTATTGTAACATACAGTTTTGAATGCAATGTGTTGGTATTCTTAAAGTGAATATTTCCTTTTTACGGGAAATGTGTAGTTTGGTATGGAAACACCACAGGTTTGCGAGGCTAACATTGAACAAAATTAAGATTTTACTTTATGATTTTTTAAATTATTATTTTAAACACAGATAATACTAGTTTAGTTATTGTGGCATATGCGGGGATTTTTACTGCATATTTATTAATATAATTGTGTTTTGTTTCGTGGTAAATGGCATTCACACAAGTTTTGCTGATGTACATTTTCCAAAGTTGGCAAGTATGTATAAGGTAAATCAAAGTAGTCTCATAAATTTACAAACCAACTTTTGAAATTCCATAGCGCCAGAAGCTATGTATAAGAAAAATAAAAAACAAACTTGTTAACCAAAGCAAGTCAATGTAAACAGAGCAAAACCTGATTTGGAAAACCCCAAGCCAGAGACCGCAGTCCCAGGAGAAGAAGGAAGGATTATAAAAATATGGCAGCTGTTATGCATGGCGTCTTCAGGGGCTAGGCATGGATATCACCTCTTATACTTCTATATAGACCAAAAAGTGTGGGTTTCTGAGTCATCCAGTTTGCAAGAAAATAATAACTAGGCACAAAAAATGCAAAAACCCTCCCAATTATGAACTCACCCTCCCACTGCAAGCAGCTGATCTTGATGCAGAGTGGAATTTTTTGGTGACATCAGATGGAAAAGGGCCATGTGACGAAATAGGAGGGACAGTCAAACGGCTAGTGTCCAAGGTAAGCCTGCAAAGAGTAGCAGAGAATCACATCTTGACACCTCATGAGATGCTTACTTTTTCTGCAGAAAACATAAAGGGTATTTGTCTTCATGTATGTTAGTGAAAGTGACGTTGCGTCAAACGCCAAACTTCTGGAAGAGAGGTTTGTTAATGCTGGGATGATACCTAACACAAGATAGAAGCATCGATTTGCACCTGTAGACTGCAACTGGATAAAGTGCTTTATCATGTTAGCTTCAGAGGACTTTGAGGAACTGAATATCACCAAACTTTCAACAGATCTTTCTCTTGAGCTTAAAGAAAGGGATTACATTGCATGCATTTACGATTCCTGTTGATGGCTGGCACAAGTGATTGAGGTCCAGCAGTCAGAGAAGAAATGCAAAGTCCACTTCTTCTATCCAGTAGTACCATCGACATCATTTGAAAAGTCTAAAAAAGACACTGTTTGGATGCCACATGAAAATGTTTTGCATGTTCTTATTCTTGCTGAGTTGTCAACTGCCACTGGAAGAACGTGGAACATTGAACCAGGGCTGAGCAGTGAACTTAATGAACTGTTACATCACAAGATCAAGAAATCAATCTCAAGAAAGTAAAAAAAAAAAAAAAAAAAAAACTCTAAGAGATTATCATTTTGGTGAAAAGAAAAGCACCTTGAAAACTACCAACCAGATGTGTCACTTTCAAGTGGGCCCTTATTCATAAATATAAAATTTGTGTAAATTAGTTTTTGAAATTTAAGTCTAGGTTAATTATTTTTTTCATTAATTGCAAGTTATGTAAGTAATCATCTAGTTTTTGTTTCTTATTAAATCTTTTCTTGTAATTGTAATGCTAATGTAATTGAAACCTTCAACATTTAACATTCCCCTCCTCCTCTTAAACTCATACACTAGTCTTTACTTTTGCGCTATATTTCCTCCAGTATATATTTTTCTTACATTACTCTTTATTTACATATTTTTCTTCATTTTCTATCTTTCAATTAGATATTGAAAGATAGTTAATATTGTCCTTCAAAACAAATGGAAAAACATAGATTTTTTCACAACTTTAATCTCAAATATTTTTGTTATTAGGCAAAACAAAGGGATAAAGTTTTGGTATAATGTTGTTACCAAATAGAAGTTTCTGTGGTATTAAATTCAGATTTTTACTGTGTACCCCACTGGAGATGTACTTACTGAAAAAACTACAAATTTCAAAATTTCCCATTTTCATCAGCAAAAGAATCTTGGAAGGGCTCAAAACACTCCAGTTTTTACCATCTAGGTACAATCTACTGTTACCATGGTTCTTGCACAATAAAATTGGTTTGAGTGTTTTGTACCCTTCCTGGTGAATATTTGACTTGGAAATTGAAAAAATGCAAATTTCAATAGGCAACTTTGACCACCAATAAAATTTCCAAAACACCTTAGATAATAAAAAAGAGTAAATCAAAATAATCAGCACTTTATTCTGAATAATATGCTTTTGATTTTTTGAAGTAGCTAAATTAGGGGAAAAAAGTTATAGCATTTTGCATAAATACTTGCAACTCCAAATATGGAGATGTTCCAAACGCCATCTAGGGATCTCCCCACCAAACGGTCAGGAATTTTTTTTTTGTTTAATTGGTCTTGAACTCTCTAAAGATGTATAAACAACTGTGCAAAAAATAAAAAAAATAAAAAATGGTGCAGCAACCACCCCTTGTTGGAATGGCATGGAATGACCCTTCTGTTACGCATGCTCAAATTGGTATGGTACACAGCAGTCAGAGGGTGTAATATATTGTATATGAATTGCAAAAATGAAAATATAAGAAGATACACAAGAAAGTTTAACATATCAGGTAAGGTTTGTTAAACCTTACCTGATATGTTAAACCTTCTATAGTGCAATTCCTGCTATTAAATCCAGTGGAACATGCACTGTGGTAAAACTAGTGATGCCAATGAAGTCAATGGAAATTGAAGATCAAACAATGAATGAAAACAGCATGGGAAACTAAAGTTAGATGGTCAAAATGCTGATAAAATTTGGGAAACCAAACTACGAATATTAAAAGTGATAAAAAAACCACGAATAGTCAAAGTTGTTTCTAGCGATTTTTGTATTATTTTTGCCTTTGTAATAATTATATAAAGTGACTACGCATTCTGATTGTATTGACACTAATGTACATAATTTTGGAAAATTATCAGAGGAAAACATACATATGTATCCCTAAGCTGTTCTCTGAGATTCAGAGGTTAACTCCGCAAAAAAATACAACTATCAGATAAATTTTTAACTAATTATTTACTTACTGTATCAAACTTCTCCATTTACACAGCGATCTTGGCACACAAATCGGGCTTCACTGACATCCGTCACACGGCGCACACAGGACCTTCTATAATTTGTACTCATAATCTCTTTCTCATGCATACACTCTTGAATCTGATCCTCCCATGACTTCCTTGGCCTTCCTCTGCCTTTCCCTCCTGCCACTTGGATTAAAAAAAATTTCTTAGTAAGCATCTCATCCCTCATTCTTTCAACATGGCCAAACCACCTACAAATATTAGTCTCCACCTTGCTAACAACATTTTGCTTCACATTACATAACTCCAACACATCTTCATTCCTCACACAATCAGAACGTGACTTGCCAACCCCATCCTGTAAGTAATGCATTTCTCCAGAGCACAAATGACTCCTATGTTTCTTATGTAGTTCCTAGGTTTCACTGCCATACATCGGAGTAGGAACAATTGCACTTTCATACACAGCCATGCAGGATTCTCTTGAGAACCCATCATTCCTGTGAAAACCTCCCAAAGCAGCTATGACTTTCAATGTAGAATTCAGTTGCCTACTAATTTCACCATCCAATTTGTTCTTTCTATCAAACATACTTCTTAAATACACAAACTTATTCACCTAGTCAATCACTGTGCCATTTAGACTTATATTACATTCAGTGCTAACAGTTCCTTGCTCAAAACCATAACTTTGGTTTTTACCTTATTTATATTCAGTTTGAATTTCATGCAAACTTCGTAATCCAGGACAACATACTCTGCAACTCAGTTTTGCTCTCTGCCAACAGGACTGTGTCATCAGCATACAGTAATCTGCACACATGGACATTACCAAGCCATAAGCCAGTAATGTTCATCTTGGCATCACACATGCATGCACCCATAAATACATTAAACAGCCATGGTGGCATTACACAACCATGTCTAACTCCTGCACCAATAGAAAACCATTTTGATAAGACACCATTCACTCATATACAAGCTCTACTGCCAGCATACATGTCATAGGAGAAGTGAAGTCAAAATTACAGCAGACATTTTCTTGTTTAGACAAATGAAACATAATTCGTGGTTTTCATGAATGCAAAATAAATGGAGCAGAATCCATATAATTTAAAATCATTTAGGAAAGGAATTTCCAGAATAAAAAAACGATACTCTTTCAGTTCAGTGAAAAAGCATTTAAAAGCAAAGCAAAGTCCGGGAAATATTTCAATTTCACTTATTTGATTTTGATTTTTGAGCAAAAGCAATATAATAAGAACAAGCCTATGGATTTTTCTGGCTGTTAAAATTATTTTTGATATCAGTTTTGTGATTTCTCATTCCATTTTTACATTTTGGCTGTATCATCAATGTAAGTGATGTCTACAACTGCACCAAACTGTGTTTTAATCAAGCAAACTACTGAAACTGTTAATTCTTTGAAGAAGTTATGTGCTGCATTGCATGAAAGTTATTTCTGATATTTATGGAAATATGAAGCATGTGCTTCACTTTGATAAATATGTGTATCATATTTATGATTTTCGTTTTATTTCATGAATTTTGATTTAATTTTTATGCTATTGAAGAGGCTGTTTTCTTATTTTAGATGTTAATGTGAATCAGGCACTGTTTTTAAACTTATGTAAATACAGTAAAACCTGTATAGTTGGCCACCTTTGTAAGTTGGCCACCTGCCTAAGTTGACCACTTTTTCAAGGAACGGCAAATATCCTATGTAGTAACACAGAGCAAAACCTCTGTAACTTGGCCACCTGTCTAACTTGGAAGTTGGCCACCCAAATATCTTAAATTTCAAATTTGTCTGTACTAAAACTGCACCCTAAAACCTCTCTAATTTGGCCACCTGCTAGAATTTTTTTTGTTTTTTGTTGAGTAGCAACAGAATGTGTGAAAGGATTAGTGTAATCAGCAACATCTGGCCAACCCCTTAGGGCACAGTAGGAGATTACCAGACAGGTGTGTTTGTGTAGCCATTAATCTCCCTTAAGCAGTTGTCAGGAACATTGAAACCCCATTCATGGATCATTTTCCTTATCAGTGTCTTTCTTTGCAGTAAATAGGTGTGTGTGTGTGTGTGTGTGTGTGTGTGTGTGTGTGTGCGTGTGTGTTTGTTTAAAACAGTGAGGGTTGAGATTTTCTTAAGAGGGGTGCATACAAATTTCCATCAGAGCTTAGTAGTGGGTGGGTTGTTCTCAAGGTTAATAGACAGTAAGGTTTGCTCATCCTGCCTCCTCGCAGCGGAAGTGCCGGTCCCTTACGTAGTGACGTCAGTGTACCACACGACGCAGCCAGCAGGACGGATAGACTGTTAATACAATTGAAGCACTCGCGGGAGAAATGTCAACAACTTTTTACTCAAATACGCTCTGAATCTGAAAGCTTGCAACCAAGATGTAATGCAAAAGCACATCTGTAATATAATCAGGAAAAATGGACATCCATGTGAATATTTTATTTAGAGTAAACCGAGAATGTGAAGAAACTTATTATGCATTTCTTTCATTTTTTTTTTCAAATCTGTTTAATCTAAATATCTAAATAGGATATTGACATGACACTAAGGAAAAGTGCAGGGACAGTGATTATACCTTCTAATTTATTTATATGCAACTGTAATACTGACATGCTCCGAAAGCAACTGTACAGCATAACGTACAATCTGCCTATTTGCTCCTTTAACACGTATGTGTGTTTCACTCATATTATACGCTATTTTTAATTCCTTACTGTCCTTCTCTAATAGCTTTTCAAATAGGGAGCAATTTATCACTATATTTCTTATTTTTATGCCACTGTCCAAAATATGGTTTCGCAATAACTTTACCATATGCGGAATGTCAGCAAATACATTTATATGTCTGTTTTTGTCGAAAGGATTTTCAAAGAACGAACTCTCAGGTGATATAGCCAATTCTTTCCATAATTTCTGGTTTAAAGCTCCCAGATCTGAAGTAAGAGCAAATACAGGAAACATGATATTTTCTACGGCACAAATTACTTTCATTAATATTTCTCTGAGACTGGAACCACTAACGTCAAAATCGTAAAATACTGGTTGTTTCCAGGGATTAACAAGTCCTCTTGCCATGAATACCAGTACGTACCTACACGGTCCTATAACTTCATCTGTTTCAATATTATAGCACATTTTGCTGGAAACTTTCATTTCATCTATAGAAATTACACATGTTCTTTCGGCTTCAGTTATTTGCATTCCTTGGCTCTGCATCAGTTTTAAAGTTGTGGCTTGAATTCCAGGTGAACATTTAATTGTAGCTACCCATCGGCGCAACGTTGACAAAGCAGGAAGCGGAATATTAACTTTATTTCTCAAGTAGTGATATGCTCTCCTGGAAACAGTTCTTAATGTTATTGCAGCTGCAATATCAGTAGAATTCCAAACAATCCGTTTTTGGCCTAACAAACCCTTATCTGTCCTGGAGTAAACACTGTAGAAAGCAAATTTTTTATGCACATTTCTCTGTCTTTTTTCTCATCTTTCCGTAACCTTCGCAATTCTAATAATTCTTTCTGCATTTGATTCTGTTTTACTTTGAGGACTTTTACACGTAAAGTTAGACTATGGTTTGAAGAGCTCAAATATAATATTTGTTTTTTTCAGCTTTTCATTTTCCTTCATCAAAATATAATTTTCCTTCAATAGAATTTCATTTTCTGTTTTCAGGTCTTTCATACATTCAATTTCAGTATTTTCATCATTGGCACTCCACATGTCTTCCAAAATTTCCTCTGCATTATCAGAAGTTATCAAATCACCAACAAGATCAGTTCGTTTCCTATTCTCCTGTCTGTTCTTTCTCTCTGAATTAGAATTTACATTGAAGTTTCCCGGGTGGTTTAAACTTGGTACAGCTGTGTCCTTTAGCATTTTGCAGATAGGCAAACCTAGAAGTTCATTCCTTAAATCGCGTTCGTAGTCTTCCTCAGGAAAATGTTCCGAACAAATAGCTGAATTCATTTCGTTGAAACTGTCAGCTCGTTTGCATCTCAATTTCCATGTTTTACGCAAAACTTCATTTTTCGGAAACCTATGGTAATGAATGCCATTCCTTCTGGTTTTCGAATAGTAATTTTGACACGTTGCTATTGCGCACGAACCAGGCATGTTCAGTGTTTAACGTATAACCAAGCAAAATAAAATTTGTTTGCTACAAATACCTAGCTTCAAATGAGTCAATGTAGCTTTCAGACCCTGAACCAGAAAAACGGGAGCAAGCAGCTTTAGGCGGATGGGGTGTGGAGATCTCCGGGACTGTGACGTCACGAAGGCGACCCCTGAGACAGTGCTCAGCGGAAGTGTCGGATAAGCATAACCTTGGAGTCTACTAACCTTGGGTTGTTCTATAAAGGCTTGCCTTTGTGAAGGTGGTGTGTTTCTAAAGTCTGGGGAATTTTCTAGAATAAGTTAGGTGTTGGGCTCTCTCTTTTACTCCAGGAAACAGGCCATGTTGTTCTTAGTTTATACTCTTAGTTCAATTATTTGATGGCTCCCAAAAGAAAATTAGTGGGATTGTCTATTGACAAAAAGAAAGAAGTTTTGGATTTGATAGCAAGTGGCAGCAGTCAGAGAAAATTAGCTGACCAATTTGGTGTAGCTAAAAGTACAATAGGAAACATTGCAAAAAGTAAGGACTCAATAGTTAAATCTTGGTTAAAAAATTGTAGTAAGGAGCAACAAAGAAAACTGCGTAAGACTGAAAATGAAGAAATAAATGTGGCAACGTTGGAATTTTTAAAAAGATGTCAAGCATTCACATTATCATCAATTTCTTCTTCATCCTGTAGCTCTAGAATAAGATTTTTAATGTTTGATAGAACATCAGAAAAAATATCCTCTTCTGTGTCTGTCACATCTTCGTGCACTATGATATTGCAATCTATTTTCTTTTCTTTCGAACAACATTACGTTATTGCTCAAACATTACTGTTATACACGTTGTAAGTGATGATGTTATTTGGTACTGGATGCTTTCATATAATTATTGTATAATAGAATAATATAGTACAATTATCTAAGTAATTAACTCATGATAATGTTTTAGGTTGTCAGTTTTATTCGTGCTCTTGGTTTAAGCTTTCAGATTTTTTTTTTTTTTTATATATATATATATCCAACTACCTGATTTATCCGATCCGGTGCGTAAACTGTATCCTTTGTTGATTTAGACAAGCTACGTTCAGAAATTATTGATTTAGCACTCACTTCTATTTGATCCACAGTTCAAGAATTTCGTTGAACGTTCATGTCGAAACATTCTATTATAATTCATTTTATTTTTATTTTTAATAAAGTCTGATTGTCCTTGTCATTCGATCCGGCGTTTAAACGTCATTCCTTGATGACTCCGATGTTCCACATTCTGACTTATCCGATCCTGTGCGTAAACGGCTTCCTTTATTGATTTAGACAAGCAACGTTCAGAAATTATTGATTTATCATTTACTTTTTTATCCAAAGTTCAAATATTTCGTTGAACGTTCATGTCGAAATTTTGGTTTCTTCTGTTATAATTATTTTTCTTCTTATCTTTAATAAAGTCCGATTGTCCTTGTCATTCGATCCGGCACTTAAACGTCTCTCCTTGATGACTCCGATGTTCTATATACTGCAAATGTTTTACCAAAATCGATGATTAGCATTTATAAAGGGGAGTCCACTTCGCCAAATCATGTAATTGCAATTTGAAGCTAAGGGATCGTAACAGTCCCATTAAAGTATTAAAAATACATGTAGTTGAAAAAAGCACATTTTTTATATCCAGCATCCGTACATTACCAGACTAGTTTCAACAGCTTATTTCCGCTGTCATCTTCAGTGGTCGTATATGCCGACTTTGCGGCCTGTTGTACTACTTGCAATGTCGGTTATTTTCACGAATTCCTCTTAAAATGTTTTTGTTGGCACACGTTGACATATATGACCACTGAAGATGACAGCGGAAATAAGCTGTTGAAACTAGTCTGGCAACATGTGTATGCTGGATATAAAAAATGTGCTTTTTTCAACTATTTTTAATACTTTAATGGGACTGTTATGATCCCTTAGCTTCAAATTGCAATTACATGATTTGGCGAAGTGGACTCCCCTTTATAAATGCTAATCATCGATTTTGGTAAAACATTTGCAGTATATGGAACATCGGAGTCATCAAGGAAAGACGTTTAAGCGCCAGATCGAATGACAAGGGCAATCGGACTTTATTAAAGATAAGAAGAAAAAGAATTATAACAGAAGAAACCAAAAGTTTCGACATGAACGTTCAACGAAATATTTGAACTTTGGATAAAAAATTAAATGATAAATCAATAATTTCCGAACGTTGCTTGTCTAAATCAATAAAGGAAGCCGTTTACGCACAGGATCGGATAAGTCAGAATATGGAACATCGGAGTCATCAAGGAATGACGTTTAAACGCCGGATCAAATGACAAGGACAATCAGACTTTATTAAAAATAAAAATAAAATGAATTATAATAGAATGTTTCGACATGAACGTTCAACAAAATTCTTGAACTGTGCATCAAATAGAAGTGAATGATAAATCAATAATTTCTGAACGTAGCTTGTCTAAATCAGCAAAGGATACAGTTTATGCACCGGATCGGATAAGTCAGGCAATTGGTTATATATATATGAAAAAAAAAAAAAAAAAAAAAAAATCTGAAAACATAAACCAAAAGCACGAATAAAAATGACAACCTAAAACAATTATCATGAGTTAATTACTTAGATAATTGTACTATATTATTCTATTATACAATAATTATATGAAAGCATCCAGTACCAAATAACATCATCACTTACAACGTGTATAACAGTAATGTTTGAGCAATAACATAATGTTGTTCGAAAGAAAAGAAAATTCAATATCACATAATAAATATGGTTAAAGATATTACGGCAACCATTACATGATTGATTGCAATCTATTGCTGGGAACTTGTCTTCACTTAGCAGGTCGTCTTAAACGTCTTGAGGTAATGTTCCTAGTAGGTTGTTGGTGTTAGTGTCAACTTCAGTTTCATCATTCGTCTCTGCGTTTTGCGGAAATCCAGCTTTCTGAAAACATTTAACTATTGTCAAAATCTGTAAATTTTGCTAAGAAGCATGCACCCAACAAAAACAATCAAAAACAGTGACTGCTTTCGAAAATTCTGTCACATCTTTCCAAGTGTCAAGTTTATTCACCAAACATGTCAGCATCATTTTTCAATACTGCTTCTTTACAGCACAAATAATCCTGTGGTCAACAGGTTGAATGAGAGATGTTAAGTTAGGGGGCAGAAATTTGCATTCAACATTGCTCATGGGAATCATACATTTGTGGCTTGTGCATTGTCAATTAGGAGTAAAAATTTTCTGTTTCGACTTTTCATTTCAGAGTTTACAGATTTTAACCATTCCTCAAAAATGGCTGCTGTCATCCAGGCTTTTTTGTTATGACACCAAGTTATTGGCAGGTGTTCTGCTTTTACGCCATTTTTCTTAAATGCATGAGGATTTGCTGCATTGCCGATTACGAGAGGTTTCAATTTTTCTCCAGTAGCACTGCAACAAAATAACACTGTCACCCTCTCCTTTGCCAATTTGCCCCCTGAACATTTTTCATTTTTTTGTACAAGAGATTTTGTTAGTAATTGCCAATAAAAAGTCCAGTTTCATCTGCATTGAACTGATTTTTCGTAGGATAATCTTTCAAAACTTCTTTTAATTTTATTTTCCAATCTTCTACTGCCGTTATATCTGCAGAAGCTGATTTACCACAAAGGATACGGAACCTGATGTTTCTTTCTGTAAATGCATGCTATCCATTGCTGGCATGAAAATCAGCAATTTTAAGTTCTTCTGCAATTTCTTTTGCTTTAGCCTGTGACATGGGGCCTGAAATTGGTATGTTTACTGCTCGACATCTTTTTAAAAATTCCAACTTTGCCTCATTTATTTCTTCATTTTCAGTCTTACACAGTTTTCTTCGTCGCTCATTACTACGATTTTTTAACCAAGATTTAACTATTGAGTCCTTACTTTTTGCAATGTTTCCTATTGTACTTTTAGCTACACCAAATTGGTCAGCTAATTTTCTCTGACTGCTGCCACTTGCCATCAAATCCAAAACTTCTTCCTTTTTGTCAATAGACAATTCCACTAATTTTCTTTTGGGAGCCATCAAATAATTGAACTAAGAGCATAAACTAAGAACAACTTGGCCTGTTTCCTGGAGTAAATGAGAGAGCCAACACCTAACTTATTCTAGAAAATTCCCCAGACTTTAGAAACACACCACCTTCACAAAGGCAAGCCTTTATAGAACAACCCACCCACTACTCAGGGCTTCACAGAGGAAGGGCTAGTCCGTTCCTTTGAGAGACTGAATGCCGACCCGTGTCTGGAAGGGAGGATGGAAAATGGGTAGGTCACTTGTTTCTACGTCATCGCGCTGGCCTGCTCTCCGAGTTCGTTTGTCAACCTGCCTACAGGATCCAATTTTCCTCTGTTATTGGTTTTGTACTCCCACGTCTTTTCTTGGTTTATAGTATTTGTTACACGTTGTGTTTTATTTAAGTTGTACACTGAATGATGATTTTTATTTCCGTTTTTTAACGAAAAAGTTAATACGATTGAATACCAAGCAGAAACTCCTAAGAGCCTGGGTGTTTATTTAACATCTGAACTGCTGGAAAATGCTTTCAGAAATGAAGAAGTAGAGGATCTGGTGACAATGACTTCGACCGAAAACAGCTGTGAGGATATGAACTTTGAATTTTTTGAAGACGCATCTCCAATTGCTTGGGAGATTGACTTGAACGAGCAGTCAAGAGAACTCTCGATTTCTGAGCAGGAAGCCATGGCCTACATAGCATATCGCGTTCGCGATAAAGATCCTTCTTTAGGAACTATTTCTAAAAACTGCCCCGATACTAATTCTGTTCAAGATAATTGGGTAAAACTAATATCTGTTGGCGGTTTGACAGTACCATCATGTTCTTGAAATAATACTGTGAAACAGTTTGAACAGATTTTCTGCGCAGTTCATGGCAGGACATTTAGAAAAGAAAAAGGTGTTATTCGGGAACTCATAAATGAGCTAGAAAAACGTTTCCCATCTGTCAACAAAGATTCTATTCGTCTATTTTGCAGAATTCGAACATTTATTCGAATTCGTTTTCTGAACAGAAATTCACTATTAGTGCCGCACAGGAAAGCTCTGCAGAAAATGAAAAAATTGATTGACTCAAACGCAGTGAAAAAAACGTGATTTTTTTTTCCCCTGTTTGTGCAATGAAGAAAAAAGTTTCACATTTGGTGCAATGAAGAAAAGTTTCCAGTTCGTGCAATAAGGAACATATCTTCACTTCATGAAGTAAATTTTGTTCACCCCTTTTTAAACGCAGTGAACTTCAGAAATCATGATGGATATAAAATGTAAATAAATAATTTTGATTTTATACATTAACAGAGTGTTTGAACTACTTTTGCAGAGTTTGAAGAACTCAGTAGCTTTCCGTGTCTTACAGGTTTTAAACAACTTGAGAGAAAAAAGTTTTTAAACCACTAATTCTAGGGAATTACTAAAAAAAAAAAAAAAAAGAAGGACAGATACGCTGAGTTTTCGACATCAGAAAAATAGGGTTAGTATATTAAGCAAAATACTTTTTAAAGAAAACGCATGCATGACAGAAATTGTTCATTTAAAATTATCGCATTTATACTATTACATCAATGTTTTCCGATTTTAAGACTCAAAATCTTTAACTTTTATTTCCGAAAAAGGCAGAGTCTAATATTTTAGTGAGCATTGCAATAGATGACACATTTTATTCTGTTAAATACGGTAATAACATTAACTGAAGGTGCCTTTCCTATGGTGGTCCGTTAGAGCACAGCTCCTCGGAGCCAGCGCAGCTACGTCATCAACTTCGCCTGCGTGTTTCAGGGGGTGGAGAGCTAAGGACCAGCCCTTATCTCCCAAGCCCTGCCCACTACTAAGCTCTGATGGAAATTTGTATGCACCCCTCTTAAGAAAATCTCAACCCTCACTGTTTTAAACACACACACACACACACACACACACACGCCTATTTACTGCAAAGAAAGACACTGATAAGGAAAATGATCCATGAATGGGGTCTCAATGTTCCTGACAACTGCTTAAGGGAGATTAATGGCTACACAAACACAACTGTCTGGTAATCTCCTACTGTGCCCTAAGGGGTTGGCCAGATGTTGCTGATTACACTAATCCTTTCACACATTCTGTTGCAACTCAAAAAAAAAAAAAAAAAAAAATTCAAGCAGGTGGCCAACTTACAAAGGTGGCCAACTTTACAGGTTTTGCTATTTAAAACAACATCAGTCAAATATATTAATTCTCTGCTTACTCCTTTCACAAAGGAGTAGTAAATGTATTCATTTGTAAACTGGTTAATCAAATGAATTTGTAGTTTAAAATGTGATCAATCAAGCTGCTTTCTTTATGTATGGCTTTCTGCTAAGAGATGATCTAAAATTTAAGATTCAGGATTTTCTTCCAGAGATTTCCTACTCTGTCAAAGTTAATTTAGTGTGCATTTAAGGTAATATCTATGAAATAATATAAAATTAAGGTAGAAGTTTAAAACTTCCTACATATTTAGAACTTGACAATAAAGAATAGAAATCCATTGAGTTTGTATGCAATAATTTGAATTCACTTACTTTAAAATAAATTCAAAGCAGGCTTTTTACCAGCAATTTGCTAATGGATTGTGTTTTAGACTGTTGATTGTGTTTAAAACATATGTTGTAAGAAAAAGGAAGTTCTAAAATAAGGGGAGAAAAACAAGTTAACTGGTCAGTTTAAATCAGTAGTTTTTAAATAACTTTTATCTGGAATAGTCAACATAATTCAAACATTTAGAGCTTAAATAAACTAGATTTGTATTCTTCTTACAAGCAAGAAGAATACAAATCTGGTTTTACTTTTATTTAAAAAAACAGTTTAATTTTAAATATGATTGATAAAGCAACTTTCATGTGTAATGTTCTTGAACAAGACGAGGTGTAACTTAAAGAAAAAAAAAATCTAGTTGAGAGAAAAACTGAACACACTTCCACACGAAGCATAGTTGTTAGAGAAATTAGAAAGATAAGTTTTATGTATGGGAATATTTAGGCATTTTTCAATGGAAGATATCTTTTTTTAAATTGTGAAAGACTTTGAGGAAAATATCTTTGAAATCTAATAAGAAGTTTATCTTTCTAAATAATTTCTCAGAAACATTTGTTATTGTGAAGGTAATTTTCCTGGTGAATTATTGTTTATTATAAATCAATTAGTAAGTTAAATGTATTGTTTTCTAAAAACTCATTTATGTGGTAACATTTGGAAAGCATGAATTTTCATTTTAGTGGGGCCATGATTTCCGTCCAGATTACAAAAAACTGCGAATACTAAGAGAGAATTTTCCAGGTGTCTCTATGATAGCTTTGACAGCCACAGCAACCCCAAGAGTTCGTTTGGACATTTTACGTCAACTTAATATGCCATCCCCTAAGTGGTATGTCTCTTATGCTTTTCTTTTATCATTAATATTCTTGAAAATGGTTCTATAGCATGTTATAATTTTTTGTTTTGGGTGCCTTCAATAGACTAAAAACAATGTGAATTCAGAAGACACCATTTTAAGTAGGTAAATAACATCCATCTTTACTGTTAACTTCTAAATAAGCAGCATCGTAAAATGTAGCACAGTTTGGTGAAAATGCTGTGACATACTGTATGTGAAAATGACTGAGGCTCAGACAAGGAACTTTTTCCATCTTTGCAGTGCTGAAGAGATGTTACTTACAGAAAGGTTGTGGTAAGGCATGCTCTGATCATGTGAGAAATGAAGATGTGTTGCAGATTTGCGATGTGAAGTAAAATATTGTTAGTAAAGTGGAGACAAATATTCTAAGATGGTTTGCCCATGTTAAAAGAATGAGTGATGAGATGCTAACTAAGAGAATTTATGAAGCCAAACTGGCAGGGGAAAAAAAGATAGGTAAAGGAAGGCCAAAGAAATCACGAGAAGACCAGGTTCAAGAATGCCTACAGAAAAAAAAAGGTAATGAGTATGAAGTACAAAAGCAGGGGTCGCGCTGGCTCTTTTAAAGTTTTCGCCAATTTTTCACCAAATTCAATTTCTTAGTGTTGTAACAGTACAAAAAGGTAATCGTCAAAGCTCTTTTTCCATTGCCAAAACTATTTTTTTTTCACAGATTGCGAAGATGACGATCAGCAGTGCGACCCCTGCAAAAGGTATTATCTGAGATGTGTAATGGATGTCATTGAAGCTTTGAGTTGTGTGCTGAAATCACAGTAAATGGAGATACCTACATTAGAAAAAAAAGTTGTCCTTCAAAATTCTTTTCTGTGCTTTTTTAATTTGTAAAGATGTATATACACTGAAGAGCTAAAACATTATGGCCATCCCGGTGGTAGTGGTCTAAGCAATGCTTTCTGATCATTCATCTGAGATGTATCTGGGTTCAAATCCTAGTGACACATGGCTGTTGTGTTTGTCTTACAGCTCAGACTCTCCCTTGCCTGGAACCAGTGACCCTAAATTAGGGATGGGCGACAGCTTATAGCCCGCTGAGTTGCTCATGTTAGTTTTTAAACCCCAAACAAACAAAAAAAAACAAAAAAATAAAAGAAAAAAAAACATTATGATAGCACATCTTTTTGCAAATCAAAGCAACTGCAGGCAAATAATGGATGTGTGTAAGGTCATGAAACAGTGTAAATAACACCTGATACTGTGCTCTGTTAATCAGTGTTATTCTTGTTCTTCAGATAGGAAAGGCAGTGGACTTAAATGGGTTTGACAAAGGCTAAATTGTAATGGCCAGATGACTGGGTCAAAGCATTTCCAACACGGTAAGGCCTGTGGGGTACTGACAATCAGCCATAGTAGGTGTCTTCAAAAAGTGGTCTGAGGAAGGAAAAACCATGAACTGCTGTAAGATGTGGGCCAACCACGGCTCTTCGATGCTAGAGGTGAGCGAAGGCTATTTGTATGTTATGAGTTATCAGAAGGGATGCTGTTGTTCAACTCACCAATAACTTGAATGCTGGTGACAGGAGTAATGTGTCATGACGTACAGTACATCGAACTGTGCTGAAAATGGGACTGTGTAGTTGCGGGCCACTCCAAGAGCCCATGCTAACGTCATTTCACTGTTGAAAACATCTACAGTGGGCAAGCAAGCATCAAAACTGAACCTCGAGCAATGAAAGAAGGTTGTCTGATCCGACAAATATTGTTTCCTGTTGCACGTACGGACGGCCAGGTACATGTGCGTCGTTTATTTGGGAAAGTGTTTGAACCAAGATTCACCATGGGATGAAAACAAGCTGGTGGAGGAAGTGTAATGCTTTGGGCAGTGTTCTGCTGGAAAACCCTGGATCCAGTTATTCATGTGCAGGAAACTATGATGCCTACCACTTACCTAAACATCATTGCAGGCAAGGTACATCATTTCATGGCAGTGGTATTCCCCTGTAATGGTGCCTTCTTTCAGCATTACACTGCTCCATGCTACACTGCCTGGATTGTTTGAAAATGGTTTGTAGAACAGGAGGAAGACTTCCAGATATTGCCCAGCCTCCAAATTCCCCAGACATCAATCCAGTCGAACATCTGTGGTTTGTGTTGGAATAGCAAATCCGATCTGCTGTAGCTCAGCCATGTAACTTACAAGAGTTAAAGGATCTGCTGATAATGTGTTGGTACCATATACTACAAGGCACCTTTAGAAATCTTGTAGTGTTCATACTTCACCCGGTAAGAGCTATTTGGTGGCACGAGGAGGCCCAGCATCATATTAAACAGGCAGTGATAATGTTTTGGCTCTTTGATGTATGACAGCTATTTATGCAGCAAAAATGGTTAGATAAAGGTAATTCAAAACATACCTGTTGTTTTAACACAGCAGTTGGGAATCTGTTGGATATCATAAGGGGGAACTAAAGCGCGCGCGCGCACACACACACACACACGCACGCACACACACTGTGATATCAATTTCAGTGTCATCTCATGGGGTGCCTCCAGATGGATGTTGGTGGGGTTTTTCTTCCCTTGTCTTTCTTCTTGTGCTAAATGTCTGAAATCATGAGATACATAGGGTGCACACACATGCTTGAAAATAATGATTCCATTTTCAAGTCCTGGAAAAACTGTTTTTTTAAAGCTGTCTTGAAAAGCCTTGAAATTTGAAATTAGTGCTTAAAAAATGTCCTTTTAGGAAATCAGTGTTACCCCTTATTTATCATTTTTTTCCTTCATTTTCTCTCCTATGTTCTCAAAGAAACCACTGCCACAGTGTCGGACGGATGTGCCCCAAATTCTAATTTGGCTTTAAAAAAAAAACGCTATTTCCAGTGCCTCTTAGGAAGGGGAGCTTGAAGGTCAGAGAGCTGGTCATCTGGTCCTTGTTTATTTAAATGTTTTTGCGGGAAATTTGCTTCCACCCCTCCCAGGCTTTGTTTGTATCAAGAGACTCCCCTACTTATGATAAAAATTAAGAAAACTATCTTTGTGAATTCTTCACAAAACTGGCTGAAATTTTTACATTTACAATAATTGGATTACTGAAACTTAATCCCAAAATTTCAAGTGAATCGATTAAAAACTTAAAAAGTTAGCATTGAAATTTTTTTATTGCGGACATGTATGCCTTTCTGCAGGGATCGCATTCCTCCTAAAATTCCTAAAATTCCTAATATTTTGTGACCCTCCTTAAATTCCTAAAATTAGACCTAAAATTTGCTATTCATCCTAAAATTTTCGTAAGCTTTATTTTTATTAAAAACACAACCGTTATTAACGCCAATAAATTTACCATTACGGTAAGGTAAAAAAGACCTGTTATTGTAGAAACACAGCCTATATGCTGTGCTGCTGAAGGAGGGGGAAAATGACGCCATCGAGATGCACTTGCTTCGGGGCGGGCGTTCCATTTTTTTGCCTTCGAACAGTTTTCGAGAGTAACAAGAGATCTAAGGGAAAAGGAGGGGTCATTTTCACCCCTGGTTTGCGCTTTGCAGACGAACTCCGTGGCACCCAGAAGATCGTACTTTATTTTTGTACATGCCTTGTGGAACCTCCTCTTTCTGCTGATGTTTTGTTATTGTAAACCGCAGGTGGGTGGAAGCAAAGAGGAAACATGTGGTCTCCTTCCGTAACCTCCGGTAATGACGATGGGATGGTAGCTGAGTATTATCTTGGCAGGCAGTAGAGCACGTGATCATTGACCTTCGATCATGCGCCGGCGACAGCGACCTTCGATGCGCAATATATCTCGGCTCCGACTCGCTTTGACTGAACTTGCGTGAGATGCGTATGATAGTTTCTGGTTTTACGTCTTTTATGGTGTTCTCTGTGCTGTGTGCAGGTTCAGTTCTCTAGTGGTGACCTGCTTTTTTTTTTTTTTTTTTTTCATATCTTTCTGACATCCTCACAGCCAAATTTCGGGAAGTTGTCTGGTTTTGCAATATTGGAACGTGTTTTTGTACTTCCCTTTCATTTTCTGGTTAGTAATACAAGTGTTTAAGATGCCTAAATCCAAAATCGAAATTTCAAGATGCGTGGCTCGCCAAAGAATTGGACGGAGTGAAGTTGAAAGAATGGTGTTCTGCAACTGAAACAATATTTTCTGCTAAGTGTATATTGTGTTCAGAAATTTTCAACATTTCTAATAGTGGCTTTTCACAAGTAAAAGCGCATCATAAAGGAAAAAACATTTGCAGAAATTTCAAAGTAAATTTCAAAAATAAGTCCATCCTGAAAGCCTTCGGAGGACGGGATCTTCAGCCCAAAACAAATATTAGTGAAGTACTGAGTCATGATTTACAGTTGGCTAAAGCCGAAGCATTATGGGCCATGAAAGTTGCTAAGGACAATATGTCTTTTGTTTCATGCACTGATACAGTTGAACTTTTCAAAGAAATGTTTCCTGATTCTGCTATTGCAGCCAAAATGCAACTTAAAGAAAAAAGTTGCTTATGTGATATCACATGGATTGTCAAAATATTTTGAAGAGGATTTGAAAAAGACATTGCATCTAGTAGCCCAGGAAAAGTTACTATAGCATTTGATGAAACTACAAATACACAAGTGAAACGGCAGTTGGATGTGTATCTCAGGTACTGGTCTTCAGAAATAAATTCAGTTTCTTGCCGATACCTAACAAGCGTTTTTCTGGGTCATGCAACAGCAGATATTTTGCTAAAAGAAATTCTTGATGTGTTATCATCCTTCAATATTTCGTTGAACAGAATTATTTGTGTATCCATGGACAGCCCAAATGTAAATAAGTACTTTTTACGCAAATTCAATGAAGTTGTAAAACAAGAAACAGGCCAGAAATCTTTGGAACTAGGTTTTTGCAACCTGCATGTTGTTAGTAATGCATTTAAACATTTTTTGACAAGCTTAAATATAGATTTTGACGAATTTGCTACTGATATGCATTACTTTTTAAAGAGTAGTGCTGCAAGACGAGAGGATTATAAATCTGTCGAGGATATAACATTGGTCACTGCCAAATTTCTTTGCGTCCATGTCAGCAACAGATGGTTAACCGTTGGTTCTGTAGCCCAGAGGCTCTTGGATCAATGGCTAAATATTACAGAATATTTTTTAAACTTCTTGCCATCTCAAAAAATATTTGAAAAACAACTGCGCAATTCGGCAAGGTATAAAAGAATTCACTGTTTCCTGAAAAATGAGCTTACTCCTTGCTATTTAGCATTAATTTCATTTTCACACCAAAATTTTGAAAAGTTTTCATTATGTTATCAGAGTGAAGAACCAAAAATACACCAGTTATATTCTGATTTAAATACTTTAATGAGGAATGTTATGGCTCAGTTTATCCAAGATGATGTTATAGCAGGGAAATTTGGAGAAGACCTAAAGAATGTAGATTTTAAAAACAAAAATTCATGGAAAAAACTAGGGGAGTTAGAAGTTGGTATGAAGACAAAAAATCTCCTCAGGAATGTTCAGGAGACCAGGCAGAAATTATTTCTCTTAGATGTAAGATCATCACTAATTGCAACCACAAAATATTTAAAGTCAAATTTGCCATTCTGCAATCAAAAGCTAAGAGACATAGAAGTTTTAAAGGTAAAAGAACCAAAGAAAGAGTCAACTCAACTTTCAGTCACTGAAGGACTTTCGGAAATAACCAGAATTTCAAGTGTTTTGCATCTTTCTGAGGAACAAATTGATAGAGTAAGAGAAGAGTGGAAACTTTTAAATTGCGATAAGCCAACTCTAGATGAACTAGTGAAATTTTCAGAGGAAGGGCATATTCCAGTGCGGATTGATCATTACTGGCGTAATATATTTAGTATTAAAGACTCTAGCGGAAAAGAAAAATACTCAAATCTTGCTAAACTCATAAAGTCAATTTTAGTTTTACCTCATGGTAATGCTGATGCAGAAAGGGATTTTCGGTTAGCACTGCTCTGTTAAGGAAGGACAAGGCTAACTTAAAAGACTCAACTATAACATCATTAAGAATAGTTAAAGGGGCCATTAAACACTATGGATGTGTAAGTAAAGTTCCCATAACAAGAAATTTGTTAAATAGTGTTTGTGATTCACATAAATTTTATAAAGAGTATGTTGATAAGCTGAAGGAAGAAGAATAAAAAAGGTAAAAGAAAGGAAGCAGAAAGAGAGGGAAAATAAGGAAAAGCAGCTAGAGAAAAAAGAAAAGCTGAGTTTGATGACAAAATAAAAGAAAATGATGCAGAAATAAATAGACTTAAAAACGATAAAGAAGCCTCCCTAGCAGTAATTCAAGAGGGAACAGAAAGAATGAGAAAAGCTGTAGAAAAACAAAATACTGTTGAAATAGCAGTTGCCTCTAACTTGATCATCCAAGGTTCAGCTGAAATAAAGAAAACTGAAAGTAAATTAGTTGTGGTGGAAGCAGAAAAGATAGACTAATCAGGAAAAGGTTAAAACAATAATATGAAAAAAGTAATTCAGTGAACAATTGTACATAGTTCTTGGTTTTCAATTACCTTTTTAGGATATTATAGTTTAATGTGAAACCTGAAAACTTTACTGTGAAAATCGTGAATTGCTTCTGGTTCAACAGCATATTAATGTTCAAAGTGAAACTTGAATGTGGTAAATATACTTGAATATGATAATAACACGTGAAAAGATAAGAACTGAACATTAGAAGTAAATCATACTTAAACTTTAGACATTAGACGTTATGCAAAAAATTTGGGTGTGAACTTCGACCATATATACTAATGGACTGCGCATTGGCAATAGCTGCATCAAAGCCGCCATGGCTCAAACATTGGGCACGTCATCATCAGACTCCAAATTTCGTGTACAAATGCTGTTATGATTACTAATTTACGCTGCAGAACTTCAGTGTTTTCGGTGTATTATGTGAATGCACCTCATATATAATGAAAACTCTTCAGGTAAGTTTACTTATGAGCTATATACATGCATGATCGTGTTGTTTACATTTTGTGATTTATAATGTGATGAACATTTGCGAAGAATTTGGAACATGCATTCCATTTTTTTTTACTTAAGTTACTATATTTTTATATCAATAGCTGCAAGTTTCTGGTTAAGTAATTGAACTTTATTGACTTAGGTATTTAATTCGTTTCTTACCCATGAAAAATCATAGAACTTTCTTTACTATATCGGTCAGAGCAACCATAAGCACAGCAGGAGTAACCCATCTTTTTGATTGTTGTCATGTGATTTTATGTTGGAGCCAGAAATTTTGATGTCATGTGCAGTCTATCAGTATATATGGTTGAAGGGTGTGAAGCAAACTCTTTACAATGTATACAAAGTTGTTTTACTAGATGTATACAAATATACATCTAGTTTTTATTGAAATACACTCCTAAAATTTTCCTAAAATTTTTCTAAAAATTCCTAAAATTCCTAAAATTCTAACCTAAAATTTTCCAGAAGTATGCTATGATCCCTGCTTTCTGCTTTGAGCAAACAGAGGGTGCAACAGGGTTTTGCCATAGCAACGGCTGATTGGCAGCCAATAGCGGCGATGAATGAACCTTGTTTAGGAAGAAAGCGAACCACCTGTCACTGATTCCATTCATTGCTTTTGGACTAGGTGAAAAATTTCAGAAATCCATTTTCCCGAATTTTGAAAATAACACTAAGATTTTTCCACAATAGTTAAGATACACCACAATAAAGTTCTAGTGTACATTTTGCCAAATTCCATTTGAAACTTTAGCAGATGCAAAAAAAAAAAAAAAATAAAAAAAAATTGGTTGCATAATCGGATTAAAAAAAGAAGAAACAGCAATTATAAATTACGGGAAAAGCAAGTGTATGATTTTTTTAGATGCCTGTGGTTTATTTAAACAGTGACCCTTAAGAATTTTGCTGTGATAATATGGAAACTATTTGAATTACAAACATACATTTTTATTCAGACATCTGAGTTAACTGTTTTAATTAAAAAAACATTTATGATTAAAAAAGTTTTCATTTTCATTGGATTTAGGCGAAATTCGGCAGATGAACGTATTTTAGTAAATTACAACATTATGACGTAAATCTGGTCATTTCGTCAAAAATTGGGGAGTATTATTTTTTTTTCATTTTCTCCTATAATTAGGGTGAAGGAAGAAAGCACAACTTGACACTTCGGCAAGCTGCAGGTGGTGATTTATGGCGATGTGATTATGATTGAAGTTGGCAAACTGGAAGTAGAGATTCCTTATGCTCATAATTTTTTTCATTCATGTAAAACACTTCAGAATGTCCCAATTTATACCAATATAAAACTGGAAATTTTTTATATTTACATACATGAGATTCTTCCGTGGATTCCACCTTTTTTGTCATCATCTGGATCATTTTCGCGATTGATGCAGAACTGAAGAGAAATGGGAGGGGGGGGGGGGTCGTTTTCCGTCTGGGGATGGCACTTCGTCTTTCAAAACTTTTGAAAACTGAAGTTAAACGGAGTGACTGTTTTTCTGTAATCGTTATTTCTTTTTTCTCATGATGTTGCCTGTGTGTCTAGTATTGTTAAATATCATTTTATTGCATAAATGTTCGTATTTCAGCATGAAGCTGTGGGCAACGATTTCTAAAAACGGAAAATGAGATGGCTAGACGATTTTCCTGTCTGTAGTCTTCAGGCATGAGATTCTTCCATGGATTCAAAAAATTCTGCCATTTCCGTTATCATTTTGGGCATTCTCGAGATCAATGCACAACTGAACACAAATTTTGGGGGTTATGGTGGGGGGAAGGAGGGATTCGTTTGAAGACGGGATTTCGTCTTTCGAAAACGAAAGTTAGATGCAGCGAAGATTTCTTCGCAAATTTTTTTTTTTTCTCGCAATGTTCCTTCTGCCGTGTATTTTTCTTAAATATCCTTTTATTCCACAAGTACTGCATTTCAACCTAAAAATGGAGGAAGAAGTTTCCAAAAACGGAAGTCGGTCGGAGCGAAGATTTTCCCCGAAATTGCATTTTTTTTCTTCCCGCGATGTTCTCACTATCCTGTGTTGTTGTTAAGTGTTACTTTCCCCAGAATTGTCTGCACCTAAGCTTGATAAGGGAGGGAAATTTTTCAAAAACGGAAGTGACGGAGTTTGAAAATTTGTCAGAATTGATGCATAGTGTTCAAAAGTATTCATATTCTGAAAGTCATGCCATTTATCTAAAGTAGCGAAAGCTTTGATATCATGTGTTCGTGGTCCTCAGGCTGAAAGTTCTTTCAGCATGATGGATAAATTATTGTCATCTGAGGGAATAAAAGGGGAGGAGGAAAGACAAGTGGTGAAGAAATAAGAAGGGAATGAATATCAACAGAAAGAAAAACTAAGTAAAGATTGCTATGCTGCTGAGTCAACAAAAGACAAATATGGCCATGGAACTTGCTGAGAAGAAAGCATCACAAATGAAAAATTGAGCTGATGTTCTAGCAAGTACAAAAAAAAAGAAAGAAAAGAAAGAAAAGAGAGAGAGAGAGAGAGAGAGAGAGAGAGAGAGAGAGAGAGAGAGAGAGAGAGAGAGAGAGAGAGAGGTTTGAAGTAGTGTCTTTTAAAATAACTTTATTTTGTTTTGAATTCAGTAATTTTATGTTGTGAAAACAGCGAACAATTCCATCTTGCTCGCACTGCTTTATATTCACACTTTCTTGTCGCATGTTCTAATTGTTTTCGCCTGATTAAAAAGTTCAGCTGTTTTGTTCCTTGGTCAGTCTCACATGTATTTAAAGCTTTTATAAATAGTTTGGCTAGTTCCACATTTGGGGTAGCTAGCACTTTAAAATTTTAACTTAACAGTGGTTTTGATTTTAAAAAAAAGTAAATTGAGACAATCGTATTTGATTTGAAAAATAATTTTTGGAAAGTAATATGAGGCATTTTTTTTTTTTTTTACATAATTTTAGTTTTCATTACTTTTTCTCTTTCCACGATGCACTGGCTGACATAGAGGTGGTTAGATTCTTTTGGATTGAGTAGTGGGCCAGGACTTTCTGATGACTTCTGTGATGAAACTTATCTGAAACTTGTGGTTATGTTCCTAAAGTTACACTTTCTGTTTTAAAATTTATTGGTGCACCCATCAATGATTGTCCACTCCCAAATAATTTTTTGAGGTGCACAATGATTCTCTGGCTTATGCTTTCTCATTTATGATTTAACATAACTGTACTACAAATTGGGGGAAATTTTTCTCAAGCCTGGGACCAATTCTGTTTAGTAATTAATATTTTTATTGCCTTCAACAGTCACATCCCAATATGCAGCCACCAGTGGCAGCCATTGGGAACGTTTTAGAATAAAATGCATCCCCACGCATGGAAACACTTTTTATCAGGGGTGGAATTCAGCTGTGGGCACAACAGGCACATTCCCCATTCAAAGAAAAAAAAAAAAAAAAAAATGGGGAAAAAAAAAAAAAAAAAAAGGGATTGTGTAAGTACACAAGTGCTTTGCTTTGCCTCCTGTTTCTAGTTTTCAGACATCACACACTTTTTCACTTATGGATTTGTAACTCCACGTTTTGTTTTACACTGGTCCAAACTTTTCAGTGATCCCCATAGCAGTTACTTCAGGACTGCTGTTAGTGATACACTGACAGGCAAGCACCCCATCCTGCTGCATGGTTTGGGGGGCTGTGCCCCACCTCCCCTTATGTGTCCTCCATCTGTACCACCCTGTGTTTTTTTGAAGATATAAATCTCAGGGATTGTTTTACCAGTCCTCTGTTAGATGTGTGCCCTCCCCATTCTTAAATTCTTGATCTGCTCTTGCTTTATTTTATAATAATTTCAATTGTTATCAATAAACTGATTACATGGAAGATAAGGTAGTGCAAAATAGTGATGCAACTAAAATGTCTGATTGAATTAATCATTTTCAGATTGAGGGAAAGGATTTTCTGATAGGCCTTGCTGTAATTGCACCATGATTCATCTCCACTTAAAAACATTAAAAAGAAATGTAATGAGTAAAAAAGCACATTCATCCATTTACATCTTTCGTCATTTTTATTACTTAAAACTGAAATTACTTTACAAAAATAATTTGACCATGATACTGTAAAGCGTAATCATCATCCTGGAATTTTTGTGTATATGTCCTGGAAAAGGCCTGGAAAGTCCCTGCATTTTTCCTCCCCAAAAGTGTATGAACCCTGGATACATCAACGGAGGAATTGATGTTACAATTGCAGCTTCTAGTATCCCCAATTATTATTGCCTCAGCAATAATTGTTTCTGCTTTTGGTGGAAACATTAACTTTGTTTTGAATGATGATCTTCCTTTGAGGTGCTAACCTCTAAATCTCAGAGAACAGCTTATGGTATACATGTGTGTATGTAAATCTAAAGAAAAATTTCAAATGGAAAAATAATGATTCACTTATACTAACATGGTTTTCTCATTTAAATCAGCTAGATATAAACCATATTTAAATTAAGTGATATATTTTTAAAAAGTTACTGATTTAAATCACATCACACAGGTCTCCTGTAACAATTTAAAATTAACTGAATTTTAATTAATTAAATGTAAGTACTTAATTCATTTCAGTTAAATCAATTAAATAAAAATAATTTAAAACAGCTGTTAAGAAATGCCAATTCAAATAATTTTTTCATAGTTTTTATAATAGCTAGGTGATCAAATTTTCTACAAAAAAATTCTTTTGTTTAAAGAATGTTCTTGTGCTAAATTTGGATTGCCCCTGATTTCTAGGAAAAAGGTTAGTAACTCTTGAAACACAGATTGCATGGTATAATAGGTGAGAATCCTCATGCATGTATGTTCCTTTATTGTATCTCCCCCCCCCTCTCCTTCCCTACCAAACCCCCAGAAAAAGATGAAAGCAGGAAGAAAATTTATACTGATGTAAATTTTTCTACTGAAAATTTTCCTTAATCCTTTTTAACCCAGCTACTTCAGGGCAAGAAAAGGGAGATGAAGATGCAAGATAAGAAAAATTGGGGGTGAAGGAACCTCAGTCCTTGACTTTATCATTTGTTAAGGACAGAGGGGACTGTGCATTCCATATGGTATTGGTTGTTTTGCCTCCACTGCATTAACCTACAAATGTTTGTGTTGCACAAAGCTAGTCTAGATAATTTTGAAAAAGGAAAGAAATTTTTAAATTCTATTTTCAATTGGATAGCTTTCCATTATTCTTGATGTAGTCCCATTTTAATTCTCGGAAAGAATTTTTTTCAAAGAAAATGACAGGAAGAAAGAAAGGAAGATGTTATCTGGTTTTATTTTACTGAAAAGCCATGAATTTCAGGGGGGAGGGGGAAGTAAAAATAAAGTATAAAAAGTTTGTAAAAGAAAAGCATGGGACTGGTTGCAAGAATGTGAACTCATATTGAGATGTGCTCTTTTCATAATGAGAAACAAGTTGACATTGGCAAAGTAAGCAAACAGCTACATATCCTTGGCAATACTGTAAGGCATCAGTCACTGGTAGTAAATGCACTGAGATGCCAGTTTATCAAGTGCTCCTAACCTCATCTCGTAAATGACTCACTTCAGCACATAAGACAGCGTGTGACATGGCGTACCATATAAAATCGGGCATACCAGCTTGTCAAGCATCAGTTAACATTCGATTGAGGGTTGAAATGGGCAAAATGAGTGATCTGAGCAACTTTGAACATGGCACGATAGTTGACATCAGAAGTGTCAATTCAAGCTTCTCCCAAATAACCACCCTCCTGGTCTTTTCATGCACAACCATAGCAATGATTGTGCATGAACAGTACAACTCAGAAAAAAATCTTCCAGCAATTGGTGATCCTGTAGTTAATTAAAACCTGCTGGTGGGTCAGAGGGGTCAAAGAAGATTGGCAAAAATCACGCAAGTAAACTGATTGGTCACAACCTGGCAAATCACAGCAGAAGTAAACATTGGCTTGCCGAGGTTCGTCTCAGAATGCAACGTGTATCGGAACATTTCACTTGCTCGGATGAGCATTTGGGAAGCTTCATTGTGTACTGAGATGCCAGTTTATTAGAGAATAAAGATGCAGTGATTATCAGTAATAGTATACTGTATATTTCACTGACTAAATGCTTATACAAAAAAATTTGATTTCTTCCGCAAAAAAAAAAAAAAAAAGAAAGAAAGAAAGAAAAACATACAGGCTCAAATTACGAACACTTGTAGGAACACATATATCCATAAGTTTATTTCACAAGAAAGAAATTTTAAACAAGAAAATAATATTTATATCATTGTAGAAGAATTATACTTGGGTGTTCAGAGATTTTGAATTTGGCAATTATCACTTTTTAGTGCCATCAGTTCTTAAAATCAGTTGAAGCATTGTTAAGAAACCATCACAATTACCAAAACATACCTGAGTCAAGTCATTGCATATCATTGAAGTCAGACAGGACTTCTAGGGATGAATCATGGGGGTAGATAAAATTAAAACTTCACCTTGTAAAAGCATTCAGTTGAATGGAACAGGTGAAACAACTGTGTTGTTATGGCTGCCAGGAAATCATGTGATTTTAATGTGTGTAAAGATAGGAAAGTTGGAAACTATCTTAATGGACAGCAGAAGTGAATAAATGGAAAAATTCATACAGGAATTTTTTTTTAACTTCCTGTTAAGCTTTGGAAAGCTTCAAAAAGGGTTTGGGAAAGGCAGTACTGTGTATTAGAGAGTTAAAATTACATCTTGGAAACATTTAGGTAAGCACATGGAAGAAAACTTTCCAAGTGGTCCAATCTTTTATGTTTTCATTCATGCATGTGGGTTACTAAATGTGCAAGAAAAGAAGAAATGTGTGCAGCCCAAAGTTTGCATGACAAAAATCGGCAGTTTCTGATTTCACAATAGGTTATGATGAATTGATGGCATGAATAATTTGAATCTCTGTTGAATGAAAATATAGGGACAAATTGATATATGTTATTGATAATGACATTAAAATCAATCATAAATATGAGTACTCGATAACCATAAAAATCAGAGAAACTATTTTGTCACAGAAGTGTGGAAAAGCTGAAGATTTTAATGAAACTAAGCCAGAATTTGTTAAGCATAACGAAATAACAATTATACTTATGGTTACTCAGGATCATTCAACTGACATAGGAAACCAGCTTAGTTCTGGATAACCAACAGTAAGATGTCAGTCACTGTGCCAATTTACAACAGAAGAAGCAAAAGCTGTGGGAGCTACTGTGATATGTCCTTAGTGATGAGCCATTATTATCATCATGTCACACCTTCTTACCAACATTTTATTTAGCATGTTGTTAGTATGGGATACTGATTAAAAAAAGAGTTAGAGAAAACGAGTGTGTTTGTGTGTGTGTGTGGGGGGGGGGGGGATGAAGTAAGAAAAAGAAATGTTGGTTTGCAGCACTTTATTTTGTCTCATTACGAAGCTCTCTGCTTCTAACAAATGGCTTCTTGGATCATTAAGGTCTGATTCACAAACTGTGTCTGCATTTCACTTCACTGAATAGAAATTCAACACAATCATTGCATTCTGATTTTCCTGTAAATCCTGGAAAATGCAGCAATGAAGTTTAAACCTGTGACCTTTCCTTGCCATGTACTGCACCAGGCCAGCATGTGTTTTAACAACCTCATGAACAATGCAGTCCTTTCATTTCAAAAAGCTATCAACCGTGTATTTGTCTTGTTTTATGCTGAAATAGATTGTGATTGTGAAGCAAAAATTTTAAACAGCCTTGTGGTGTGGCAGTTCAGTTATGATATATGACAATTTATTTGGCAGTAATTTTTCCCTCATTGCCTAAACCAATATGCCAAACATTCACTATAGTTTTTTTTTTTTAAATTGTAAAATGGAAAGCAAGTTAGTAATGTTAAGTTTTCATGAGTCATAAATGCAAGCTTATATTAGTTCATATTTGTAGTATCATTGCTGTCTGTTTGTTCTGTTGATTTTCAGTTTTGGATTTTTGAAGGGAAGCAAGCATATGTATCACAAAATAAAGTTGAAGCATTTATTCTTGCAGGTTTCTCCAGAGTTTCAACCGACCAAATTTGAAGTATGAGGTGCGACCAAAGAAGATGAAAGGTGTTACAAAAGACATAATAGAGCTAATCAAATCTCAATTCAAGAATATGTCAGGAATTGTGTATTGCCTTTCTAGGTAACTTTGCTGATATATTTTATACATATGTACATGTTGCCTGCCGAAATAATTTTGTTCTTATTCATTTCATAAAAGAGGAAATTTTTTTTATGTATAATTTTATTGACATTTCCACATTCTCTTTTATGTTGGTGTCAATTACACATAAAATTGTTTTTAGTAAAACTGCAGAAACAAAATTGAAATATTTCTTTAATGATTGCTGTCTGAAATAATGTTTTCTCACCTTGCAAGTACAGTAATTTTCAGGTTAAGGGCTGCATCTCTTATGGTATAAAGAGTGAGGTTTGCACCCACCCTGTGATTCTTATTCCAATGCTGCACTTACGATTTTTTTTTCAAAACAACTGCTTAGCAAACAGCAATTGTTGGTTTGTGTGTGATATCATTCTCGTAGTAAATACACAGGGCATTCAATAAGTTCTAAGCCTAACATACAATGACAAAAAAAATTTCACAAAAATTCACCTTTATTTTTCTACATAGTCCCCCCTGACTTGTATACACTTGTACCGATCAAAGAGTTGGCGAACCCAGCTGCAAAAAATGTTTTATCTTACTCCTGAAACCAACACTTCATTGCTTCCTTCAGTTCGGAATCACCCGCAAAATGCCTACCCCACAGATCTTTTTTCAGATTTTTGAAGAGGAAGAAGTCACTAGGGGTATGGTGGGTAGGGTAGTAGTTGGAAACCACATTCTGTCACAGCCTGCATGAAAACACTGGCTGTAGGGATTTGAGCATTGTCCTAGAGAAGCAGAACACCCTGCCACAATTTTCCTTGCCATTTACTTTTGATGGCTTCACACTTGTTGCAATAGCATGGTGTAATAGGCAGCATTCATGGTCCTTATATGAGGCAAGTGATCAGTTAACAGCAATCCTTCTGAGTCTCAAAAAAATGGTGGTTATAATCTTCCCTGCAGATGGTTGTGTTTTGAACTTTTTTGGTGGTGGTGGTCCATGATGTTTCCACTGCATGCTCTCTTGTTCAGGATCAGGGTCCCGGTGGTGAATGAAGCCATGTCTCATCACTAGTCACAATGCAGGAATAGAAGTAATCTGGATTGCGATTAATGAGGTCAAGTTGAATCCAACTTGCTTCAACAAGATCATTCTTCACCTCATTGTCAACATTCGAGGAACCAATCTGGCATGTACTTTTGGCATCCCTAACCTCTAATGCAAAATGGTCCAAACACTGCTTTTATTCAAAAAGCAGTGTTTGGACCATTTCCATTTGCATCTTCACTTCCTCAGCAATTTGTATGACATGGATTCTCCATTTTGACATCACCAGGTCCTTCACTTTTTGGCACATTTCATCTGAGATCACCTTCACTGAACGTACCTTGCAAGGGACGCTCTCTTCCCCATTTAAAGAAAACAGCTCCATCTTTGATGGTGGCATATGAAGGTGCACCATCTGCGTACACACGGACCATCCATTCATGACTACTGTGCCGTGTTTCATCTTCCTTTGTCAAAAATTCAATCCCCTCTCTGTTCTGCAATTTCATCCGTCACATATCCGTTGTCACCTTATATACTACAATGCACTGTGGCACCATCTCAAATGCTGCAGACATATAGCGACCTGGCATGGCTGTTATAAAACTGAAGAATGATGCAATATTTGCGTCAGCTGCAAACTACTACTTCCAGTTTCAGGTTTAGAACTTAGTGAATGTCCCTCATCGTGACAAATTTTACCCTCTTTTTGAATCATACATTTATTTCTGAAAGGTTGTTGAGAACAAAAGGAAGATCAGTCACCTGCATTCCCCCAGTGATTTGTCTTTTCCACTTTTCTTAGAAAATTGCACTGAGCAAAAGTTTTAAAACAGCAAAATCTATGAAAAATAACAAAATTTAGTACTGTTATGCTACTAAATCTAACATTAATGAGAAAGGAACAGCATGATGATGTTGTGGGACAATTCTCTCTCACGTGGTCAGCAGTAAAGTAAAGGCCAAATATAAATAACAGAAATTTGTAATACTGATCCCATATCTCTCTCTCTCTCACTCAGAGGTGCTATGCTTAACTCAAAAATTATGGTACTTATATTGATTTAAAACAATATAATCTCTCTCTCTCTCTCTCTCAGGTGCTATGCTTAACTCAAAAATTATGGTACTTATATTGATTTAAAACAATATAATCTCTCTCTCTCAGGTGCTATGCTTAACTCAAAAATTATGGTACTTATATGGATTTAAAACAATTAAACTATGCTAATAATTTAAATGTATTGTCATAAAATAGAAATCAAAGAATTGAGAGCTTTTTTCCCCCATAATTTTGCATGGAGTAGCTTCATAAATTGCACTATCTCTGGCTCACAAATATTTGATAGTCAACTGCATATACTTTTCAAAAGCATTATTGTGTTCTTGTTCAGGAAGTTACACTGATTTAATAGGTGTCAGCCTTATTTAAATTCCATCTTCTACCTGAGAGCTGTCTTGTATGCCATGAATCAATGGCTGCATTGAGGGTTAAAATCTATTTCTTATCTTAAGCACCTCACCTACTGCATACAGCCTTCTCCGATCATTTAAAGCACATAAGTATATTTATATCTTCCATCTGTAAGGTTAATGACAACCTTCAAAGTGGCTCTAAGAGTCAGCATACAAATTTTGCAGATCTTAATTTCTGCAAACTTCCATTGACTTTAGCTTTGTCATCTTGTGAGGATTCATCATGAACCATATTATCAACACCCAAGTGCATAGTGACTACAGATTACCGTTTCCATTACAGAGCACAGGAAACAGAATATACAGGATGTCCATAAAGTCTTTCTCACATTACAAAAATTAATATAAAAAATGTATTACAGGTACAAACAGGAAAGGGATTGTACAACAATGATGGCACACAAGTATAGTTTTTTTTTAATCCCCCCCTCTTGTGTTGGAACACCACCACATGGGTGCCATTTATGGCCAGAGGGCATCTAAGCTATATTTAATTTCATGCCATGTTTTGTTCAACATCTCTGCAGAGACAGAACCAATGATGTCCGTTATTCTGTTCTTCAACGTCTCAACATCTGGAACACTGCTAGAATAAACTTGGTCTTTCACATAACCCCACAGGAAAAAGTCTAAAGGGGTTATGTCGGGTGATTGAGGTGGCCATATCATGAGACCATCACGGCCAATCCATCTGTCCGGAAATGTGGCATTCAGGAACTCACGAACCACTATTGACCAATATGGTGGGGCGCCATCTTGTTGGAAAATAACCAAAGGTTGGAGTGCATGCAACTGAGGTGCTACAAAAGTCCCAGCATGTACAGGTACACTTACATGTTACCATGGGCTCTGTAAAAAAGAAGGGTCTGATGATTCTGTCATGCATCAGACCACACCATACGTTCACTTTCAGGCTAGCCCTCTGTAGTTCGATGACATAGTGGGAATTCGCACACTGTGCCTGTTTACTGTACCAAAGACGTGGAATGTGGCTTAATCTGAGAAACAGACACGGTGCAGATAATCATTATCATGAGATATGCGCTGCAACATCTCCTTCGCAAATGCAGCATGGCAAGGCCAGTCATCAGGCTGAAGAGCTTGAATGACCTGTACCTTATAAGCATACAGATGAAGACATTTGAGTAAAATTTTGTGAACCGTGGCACAGGAAATCTCAGTTTCCAGTGAAGCATGACAAATGGATTTCCTGGAGGTTCGCAGAAATGTCTCCTGAACAGCTGCAGCTGTCTCTTGTGTAACAGGTGGTCGGCCCACTCGAGGGAGATGGCCAACACTACCCGTCACTTTAAACTTTTCATACCAAGTTTTTATCCTTTTTTGGTCCGGTGGTGATCGTCTGTACTTGTTTCTGAAATGATGCTCGACAGTAACCGCCAATTTGGTCTCGTGGAACCACAACACACATGCCGCTTCTTCTTGCATGGAAGCCATTATCTATGAAATGCTCCTCTTATTCAGCAGAAAAAAACTTTATGAATGCTGCTATATTATGTTGCCAACCATTTTATTGTAACTTACATTGATTTTTTTTATATTAATTTTTGTAATGTGAGAAAGACTGTATGGACACCCTGTACTATGGAAATCAAAAATCTCAGTGACTTATTGTTGTTCAACATCTTTATAAATTATTATATTTGCACTTTTAAGGTATTAAACCCCAGCAAAGTGCACATAGTTTACATGCAATTCATTAATGATATACTATTAAAAATAACCAATCACTTACCCTAAAGATCATGGTAATTTCCATCCACAAACACTTCAAGCACGTCAATTATCATAATGTTGTTGGCCTTCAAAGGTTTACAAGACATCCTGCTTATGATTCCTTCTTCCAGGGATGAAACATCGTATTATTATTATTATTATTATTATTATTTTTTTTTTTTTTTTTGCTAGACAAGCAATGCCGGGTGTTTTTCAGCCATATGAGATGTAACCATAGCTCGTCAATTCCATAAAAACCACACCAGCATACTACTCATTCATACATTCAGTTAAAAAACTATGTACATAATTACACTACATTACATTCCCAGGTGGTTAAACCTTTGTCAACTGTGAGTAACAAAATGCTCCATCCGTTTCAAAACCAGTGCTAACCCTACTGCAAGTGTCACCCTCATTCAGCCCTTCACACACAATCTTCTAGCGCTTTCAACAGGCTACTGTCATCCTCAGGAGGCAGGTGCGTCTCACCCGCCCACCGCAGCTCAAGTGAGCAGAGCCATCGAGGCACGGGCTCCAGTCGCAATCTCTGAATCTTTGTGTCTCTGGCGCCATCTATTGTCATTGCTGCTCATTTTTCTTTTTTCTTTCTAAGCTGTTGTTCAATTTTTATTAAGGCTTTCCATTGTTTGTTTAAGTTGCTAGGCTCATTTTTTATCTCTAAATTTTTTACTTACTGTAAAAAATTTAGTGATAAAAAATGAAAAAATCAGCCAATTGGATAGAGCAAGGAATATATGAAATCCCTATAAACCAGCAACCACCTTTGTCATATATAGGCAGCACCAAGAATAAATTAAAGTATAGATTGAACCAGCATGTAAATAATTGGAATAAAAAAGAAGCTAAGACAGCATTAACCCAATACTGTCAGTAAAATCAACAATGTCCAAGGTTTCAGGATATTAAAATTATTAAGAGCTGTAAAAACGAAAGGCGGTTGAGAATTGCAGAGTCAGTGTTATTTGAAAAAACAGATCAAGATTATGCAACATTAATGAGCCTAGCAACTTAAATGAACAATGGAAGGCCTTAATAAAAATTGAACAACAGCTTAGAAAGAAAAAAAAGAAAAGAGAGCAGCAATGACAATAGATGGCGCCAGAGACACAAAGATTCAGAGATTGCGACTGGAGTCCGTGCCTCGATGGCTCTGCTCACTTGAGCTGTGGTAGGCGGGTAAGACACACCTGCCTCCTGAGGATGACAGTAGCCTGTTGAGCTAGAGGATTGTGTGTGAAGGGCTGAATGAGGGTGACACTTGCAGTAGGGTTAGCACTGGTTTTGAAACGGATGGAGCATTTTGTTACTCACAGTTGACAAAGGTTTAACCACCTGGGAATGTAATGTAGCGTAATTATGTACATAGATTTTTAACTGAATGTATGAATGAGTAGTATGCTTGTGTGGTTTTTATGGAATTGACGAGCTATGGTTACATCTCATATGGCTGAAAAAAACCCGGCGTTGTTTGTCTAGCAAAAAAAAAAAAAATAATAATAATAATAATAATAATAATACGATGTTTCATCCATCCCTGGAAGAAGGAATCATAAGCAGGGTGTCTGTAAACCTTTGAAGGCCAACAACATTACGATAATTGACGTGCTTTGAAGTGTTTGTGGATGGAAATTACCATGATCTTTAGGGTAAGTGATTGGTTATTTTTAATAGTATATCATCTTTATAAAGTTTTTATACTTTTGTATTTTCAAGTTTCTAACATTTTTGGGATTGTTTATTGGATGTTTTTTTATGTCCTGCCATTTTGTAAATGTTTATTTTTTATTTTTTTTTTTGGGGGCATCTTCATGCCATCTGCTTTCTGAGAAATTTTGGAACCATCCGAAACTATTTTTATAGTACGGATAAAAAAGTTCCATGATTTTCAGGAGTTTGAATTTTTCTGACCAAGTTACGATTTTTTTTCTTAATGATTATATTCTTATTTTTATATTTTTCTGATCATGTTTTTCACTTTTAATATCTGTGGTAAAGTGAAAAATAGCAACTTCATATTTTTTAATAACATTTTCTAATGAAATACATGTTTTCCTTTTTCAGTTTCTTCAAAACCAATCAATAGAGCAACCATTTTTGTCCCCTTCCCACTTTTTAAAGTGAAATTAAATTTTAAAATCGGTACTTAATCTGTCCATGTTGGAATCTGGGCCATTTCCTGGACCTATAAAATTGTTTTCTCAGCAGAGTGAACAATGCAATACTGATTTTTTCATTTAATTTTCACTTAAAACATGTATTTTTTATTCCTTTGCCACTTCTTGCAGTATCACAGAGCAGAGCAAAAATTGTTTCTTTTGTTTAAAACAAAATTAATGTTTAAAAATGCTACTTCGTACACACTATAGTGAAAATGACATTATGGGTGACAAAAAACAGCGACAGAGAGTTGAAGTTCTGATTCTGAATAATTCTATTTTTTTTAAACAAAAGGAAAAATGTTTGCTCTTTCTGTCTATTGATATATCAAAAGTGACTAAGCAATGAGAAATCATGCATTTTCAGAGAAATTGAACTTTAAAAAGTTCAGGTGTTGTGGACTCCTGGAAAATAATTTTTGGTCTCCTGAAAATTTAAAAACTCCTTAAATGGACTTCCAAAAATCAGTACAAACTTAGCATCTAACACTCCTCACCACAGACATTAGTCCACTCTCATTTCTTATCCCACTTTCTTTCCTTGTATTTCATTTAAGCACTACAGACATAATTCATAGTTCTTCATTTCCTCAACCAGCTAATCCACCTTTTCATCTCTTACTCTGTACACTTATTTTATGTTGTTCTGCCATGATTTCTTTCTCACTTACTGTGATTTGCTAACGGCAAATCATTTTTACTTGTAGTGCAGTCATCTCAAAAGGGTGTGCCCACTTTATTCCATGCTTGAGTTTCATTTAGTTTTTGAGTCTTTGAAAATCATAAAAAATACATCGATGGGGGAATCAGAACAGCTCACAGTTCCAGTTGGTAATTCTACCTAAGGATTCTGGGGGAAAAAATCTAGTCAGCTGAAGTATTTTTGCCAGTGTCTCTTAGAACTAGCCAGTAGCTCAACTGTATGCATGCTGAAGCTTCATTTATCTCAGTTTTTCAAACTTATAGGGGCTTCTATTGCTGTCACATGTGGCATTTTTCTCCACAAGTACCCCTTGGTAGCAAACCCATCTCTTAAAAAAAAAATGCCTATGCTAATGCACATTGGATTTAAAAAAAAAAAGTCATCAAAAAAATTTCCAAGAGTATTTGCATGTTTCCATGAAATATTGAGTTTTCAGAAATCTGTCGTAGCACAAAGAGTACATATAATGCACAAATATGCAGTTTATAGGATAATATACAATGTATATGCTAATTGCATGCTTGGTGCATATATAACCTGGAAAGATAGGAAGAGGATAGTACATGGATTAAGGAAATGACAAGAGTTGACATCATGATCAAAGTGAAGACCATCAAGTGGCAGTGGACTGGAAGAACTGACTGCCATTGGAAAACTGAAATGTTAGATTGAATAATAAGGGACAGGAGAAGACCCAGAAAAAGTTCATGTGGAAGATGGGTGGAAGAAATTCAAAAGCATGCTGGAGTGACTTGGAAGAAACACTCAAGATTGAAAGTTTGGACAACACTTGGGGAGGCCTTCATCCATCAGTGGATTGGTAATGGTTGATGATGACGATGATGCTATGCTAATGCAAGTTGAATGACATATAAAGTGCCTTAAAATGGGAAATTGCTTTTCTTTAACACCTGAGCATGATGGCTACAGTTCACACCTTTTCTCAGTATCACACAAATTTTTGAAAAGTATTTTGTATGAAAGACAAAAGCAGAGATTGTGGCTTAAGACAATGGAACAGTTTTAATGAGGAAGTAATTTACAAACAAAAAACATGAAAAAAAATCCCAAAACATCTAAAACTCTATTAGGGTATGGTAGAATAAAGCATAAAACAAAAAGAGTCCCTGTGTAACAGTGTATGATTCTTCATAAGACAGCATAATGTCTTATTTCTTTTCTAGAGAGTTTTTTCCTTTGTACACAAAAAAGAGTGCATTTTTTTTTTCATTTTTTATTTACTTATGCTCATTGAATGATTATGTAGAAAACAAATTTACATGATATAGCATGAAGGTCCAACAATCTGTTGTCATTAGTTTTTATTTATAAAACCTGTTATTCTAACAAATTTTACTTTTGGTTGATATAATTTATATATTCCCCAGGCTTGACTGCGATAATGTAGCAGCTGAACTAAGTGAGAATGGTATCAAAGCAGCTTCTTATCATGCTGGTTTGGACAATCGATGTGAAGTGCAAGAAATGTGGATTAATGATCACTTCAAGGTAATATACCCATTGGCCTTATTACTATTACAAAACTTACTGTGTATAGTTATGTAGATTTGAATGTTATTTCATTAAACATATTCCTTAGGAATAAAGAAATCAAAGTTTAGTCACAATGAATTTTATTTTTTTATTGTTGACTGCAGTTTCTTAGTGCTTTGGCTCAACTTATTGCTCTCGTGTTGACTACCTTTAACTGCATAATAAAACCCTTACAAAACTCTGTACAAAACTTTCACTACAATAAAGAAGAATAGGCTAAATGCTGCATTGTAAACAGCCAGCTGTGCACTTTGGCCAGCCTCCTCCTTAGTATCAATAGTCTAATACGGCTGGTATGAGAATTTCCTTGGTTTGCTAATTCTGTTGTCCAGTTCCTTATCAAACTCTTGGTCCTCACGAAATTCTGCTGCTAAAGGGAATACATTTTTTTAAAGATTTGTTGATTGTTTAAATTCAGGGGCAAGGATGCAGTTAGCAAATGATCATGTAGACCAGGGGTGCACAACCTTTTAATCCCTATAGGCCAATTTCAGATTGACTAAGCAATGGCGGGCCACAGGGGTGCCCTCCAAAAAAGTTCCCAAAAGATCCCCAAACCAAAATATTAAAAAACAAAAAACGAAAAAAATGTACAGAAATCGATTAAGCAAAACAACTTACTTGCTTGAAAAACATGCAGGTGTCGGCAAAACCTTTTTATTTTTCTAGGTCTGTAGTCAGGGCCCGATTTACACAGAATCGTGCCCTAGGCACAACACAAGGTGAGGCTTCCCTACCTGTCCATAATCTTGAAAGTGTAAGTACATTTGTCGCCACTAAGTATTATCAATCAATTTAAAAGTTGATTTAATAAATGGGACACAGTGGAGAAAAATAGGAAATAATATCTGCTTTTATTAAATCTTAATATTAGCAAGGAAATTCACACTTAAACAATATAGACGGGTAAGTAAAAGACTATTTAATAGTTTAATATTGTTATTTTGTATTTAATTACGTAATAATTCAAATACCCACAGATGTTAAGTTATACATCCCTTTTAAATTTATTTTTAACCGATGAACATTATTTATACTTGGTACAAACTGATATTTTGGGGGTAAGGTGAACTTTCATGTAGCTGATTAACCACCTGTGATGTGTTCAATATTATAGCAGAATGATTCTATTAACAGAGGAATGATACTTAGATTTGAGCAAACATGCATAACTGGATAATTCACACACTCATAAAAGCACATTGTTCATCTGATTAATTCACTTGATTTGGCCCAAACAATTTTAAAATCAGATACTGTACTTTACAATATGAAATACTCATTGCTTCTACAAAATGTCTTTGCAATGCAAATCCTCTCTCAAGAGGTTTATAGTATAAAAAAAGACTTTTTTCCATTCATAATAATTAATTAATAAAGAAAGCATAATTTTTTTGCATTGAGATTCTGAGGCCACCTAAAATGTGGGGCCCTAGGCCTGGGCCTTGCAGGCCTAGGTGTAAATCAGGCCCTGTCTCTATTGAGAAATTTGACATTGTTTTTTATTAGTCTTGCAATATCTGGTTCAATAACGGACACAGGGATCCCCAGGTTTTCCAACAAGTATTCATCACTTAATGAGAACAATCTCCTGATTTCACCTGTTTCATTACAGAAAATTACTGTTCACGTAAGTAGGCGCTTTTGAATAATGTAACCAGTTTTTTTAGCGTGGAGTTTCAATGCCTTCATTTTACAAGGCAAATAGTGTATGTAAAATTCTGAAGAAACCTGCAAATTTAGCCTTCAATTCAGAGTTATTTTGAAGATTTGAAGTTATTTTGCAAGCTCCATCTGAAAATCGTCAGACCCTGTTTCAATATGAGTTGTGAATGGTATTGCAAACACATCCTAAATTTGTGTGTACCCCATAAAATTTTCATACCTTTATACACTGAGTGGCTACTTTATTATGACCACCCTCAGTACTTCGTTGGGCCACCTTTTGCCTTTAATACTGCGTCGATTCTTCATGGCATGGACTCCACGAGATGTTGATAGGTGGTTTGTGGGATCTGAGACCATGCTTGATGAATAGCACTTTCCAGGAGTGTCATATTGCAGGGTTGTGGATCTAGCTGTCTGATGGCTCGTTCAACTTCATCCCACAAATTGTCAATGGGGTTGAGATCTGGAGATTGTGGGGGCCACCTAAGCAAAGTAAACTCACTGGCATGTTCCTGAAACCAATCCTGTACAATACGAGCACTATGGCAGGACGCATTATCTTGTTAAAAGTAGCCATTGCCATTGGGATAAACCATCCACATGACAGGATGCACTTGGTCCACAACAATGTTTAGATATGATGTGCCAGTCAGACGTTGATCAACACGAATTAAAGGGCCCAAAGCATACCTGGAAAACTTTCCCCAAACCGTAACGTTGCCTCCACCAGCTTGAAGGGTTGTAGCAATGCATTTGGGGTCCATGCTTTCATGCTGTTTCTGCCAAATTCTCACTCTGCCATCAGCGTCGTGCAACTGAAAACGTGATTCATCGGACCACATAATTTGTTTCCAATTAATTATCGACTGTCTAATCCTTGTGCCCCTGTGCGAACTAGAGACATTTTATCTTGTTAACTGCAGACAGCAAAGGTGTTTGAACAGGCCTTCGGCTGCCATATCCCATCCGATGCAGTGCACGGTGAACAGTGCGTGCAGAGATCATTTGAGGGGATCCTTGATTAAAATGGTCTGTAATTTGCTGCACTGTTGCCCTTCTGTTGTCTGTTACCAGTCTGGACACACTCTGCCCCGCCCGAGCAGTCACCAGTCGATGACGACCACACATTGCACATAGAGACCCAGTTTTTTGGCTGACAGTCCAGTCTTTAAACACTTTAACAACAGCTGCTCTGAAACATTTCACGAATGCGGCGGTTTCAGTGATACTCGCTTCATGGCTCCAAGCTCCTACAATCATCCCACGTTGAAAGTCCGTCAAATCACATTTTTTACCCATCTCGTCACCCAAAAATCACTTCTACTACTGTCGCAAGCACTAAGCTTTCCCTTTTTATACTAGCCTCGCCCTCTGGCGGCAACAGCGTGCAGCCATAGCTGTTTTGCTTAAAACTGTCAGATGGTCATAATAAAGTGGCCACTCAGTGTATGTATTTGTGTGTACCGCCAGTCCCCCATAAAATTTTTCATATCCATATAATTTTTTATTTTTTCTATAAATGCTTGCCTAATCTTTGCTTTGTGTACGTGGGCCGCATAGAATCAGGCCATGGGCCGCATGTGGCCCGCAAGCAGTGGATTGTGCGTGGCTGATTTAGACACAAATGCTGCAAGTAAGGTTTGATCAGCTACTAGTTTCCATGAGGTAAGAGATGCTATTCTATCATTGAAGAATGATTGGTAGAACTGAATGTTTTAACGAAACTAATCCAGAACTGGTTAAGCATAATGGAATAACTGGTATTTATTCATGTGTGTTAATGAACTTGTGGCAAATCCTAGTGATGAAATGTCATAAAAATTTAATTTTAGTTTTATGAAGATTACTATTATAAAACTTTTTGTCCATTGTATAATTTTCGGGATGCATACCAAACTATCATCAGGACTAATTCAAGAGAGTGGGTGTTGCTACTCTTGTGATTATACCCAGCCCTTCTGTTCATTAATTGTGGCTCATTTTCTTCTTTCAATTTGTACACTTTCTTCCAACTCACATCAACAGCATTTTGTAAAAAGGAAGTTGGAAGGTGTACAAATTGAATGAAGAAGAGCCACAAATAATGAAAAGAAGGGCTGGGTATTACCGCAGGAGTGGCAGTTAGTGCTGATGACGGTTGGTATGCATCCCAAAAATTTTTCAATGGAAAAAAACATTTCATCCTTATTCCATGAAACTAAATCGTAATCCCCATGAAACTAAAGTTAAATTTGTAAGGCATTTACAAGAAAGAGAGCAAGGATTGAAATAAATTCCACTAAATCTTCTTAATTTGAGTGCCTCGCAAATTTATGTAGGAACGTTAGATAAGAAGCTTAGGAAGATGATGGAAATTCAGATGAGTGAAGGAGAGAGGGACTCTTTAGAAGTGATAGGGGATGTCGAAATAATATATTTGTGTTTAGCTTTCCAAAAAGTTTCTGTACATTACATTTGTTGACTTTTAAAAGGCTTTTGACAAAATCCCCATGAACAAGTTGTTCCCTGTATTAAAAATTTATGATGTGAAAGGCAAGTTGCTGAAATTTGTCAAATGCTTTGACACCTAAAGTTGTGTAATGGCTAAGCTTGAGGGGAATCTGGCTAGGTAGGTTTGAGATTAACTCAGAGGTATGACAGGTGTGTAAGCTGTTTCCACTTTTGTTTTTAACTTCGCATACGTAAGCTGGCTAAAGATCGTAATTTTCTAATGGATGTTTCAAAAAGGCAACTCCAGAATCAACATTTGCTTTGTGGTTTTAAATCAAACTGTATTTTTTTTTAAATTATGTATAGCTCAGGAGAAGTTTTTAATAGTTCAGGAGGATATTTTTAATTAGTGTAGTTCGGAAGAAGGTGCTCAAATGGGCAACAAATTTTAAATGTTTGGGGGTAGTATTTGAAGAGGCAAGAAATATTAATAGGGAATTAAACAACAGAATTAGCAAAGCAGGGGAAGCCTCATATCAGCTGTATAAAACTATTTTTACTAAGGAGAAGGTTGGCCCAAGAACAAAGATGGCTGTTTACAATGTGCTATTTAGACATGCACTCTTCAATTTTCAAGTGCTATGTGCAGAGAGAGAGAAATATACTTAGATGGTTTGGGTATGTTTCCTATGGGTGATAAAAATTGCCATAACCATCTAAGTATATACTAAAATATACTTAGATGGTTTGGGCATGTGTTTCCTATATGTGACAAAAAATTGCCATACATTGTAAAGCAGCTGACCATAGACATTAAATAAGACAGGTTGATAGTGTAAAATTTGCTGTGAGTGTTGGAGATAGCAGTTTGTTAGAGTCGAGAAATCTTGTAATGGTATGAGTAAGTTGGAAGAAGTTTTAGGCAGTTGGTATTAAATTTATTTTGTTCTCATAGTCAGTATTTGTGTGTAGTCTCAGCAGTCCTAACTCCTATTTTTGGGTATATAGATGTGATCTGACAACAAATAAATGAACACCATGATAATTGATCAGACTACATCTGCTGTAGAACAAGAGAACATACACTGCTGATTTTGGACATGTGCGTCACATGAAAACTTTGTGTTGTTATGTTGCATACAGTGCCATTCCTTGATTTTTTAATCACATCCACAATTAGTAAATTTGCATATAATGATTATCATTACTGCCCAATAAAACAGCTGTTACTAAAATATATTTTTAAGTTTTGAATGTCGGGGATAGCTTAGAGAATTTCAGTGAAGGCTGAGAAAGAGTATTTGTTTTAGCTTATGTGTATTTGAAGTGGAAGTGCTTCCAAAAAGTGCCTTCATCCAAACAGCAAGAAGATGACTTTTGCTAGGTTCCTGTAGGGAGAAGTGAAAAAGGATTCTCCCTGGCTGTAGCCTGAAGGGACTTTAGTGGACAAGCAAAGAGTAACGAGTTCAACGACCTTGATAAAAGTGCCTCCATCCAAACAGCAAGAAGATGACTTTTGCTAGGTTTCTGTAGGGAGAAGTGAAAAAGGATTCTACCTGGCTGTAGCTTGAAGGGACTTAAGTGGACAAGCAAAGAGTGATGAGTTCTTTTTTTTTTTGTTGATTGGAGGTTTAACAACCACCGTGAGCAACTCAATGGGCTATAAGCAGTCGCCCGTCCCTAATTTAGGGTCACTGGTTCCAGGGAAGGGAGAGAGCCAGTGCCGTAAGACAAACACAACATCCATGCCTCACCGGGATTCGAACCCGGACCCCTTTTGGACGAATGATCAGAGGCCATCGCTTAGACCACTGCGCCACCGGGGCAGCAGTGATGAGTTCAACAACCTTGATAAAAGTGCCTCCATCCAAACAGCAAGAAGATGACTTTTGCTAGGTTCCTGTAGGGAGAAGTGAAAAAGGTTTCTTCCTGGCTGTAGCTTGAAGGGACTTTAGTGGACAAGCAAAGAGTGATGAGTTCAGCAACCTTGATAAAAGTGCCTCCATCCAAACAGCAAGAAGATGACTTTTGCTAGGTTTCTGTAGGGAGAAGTGAAAAAGGATTCTCCCTGGCTGTAGCTTGAAGAGACTTTAGTGGACAAGCAAAGAGTGATGAGTTCAACAACCTTGATAAAAGTGCCTCCATCCAAACAGCAAGGAGATGACTTTTGCTAGGTTCCTGTAGGGAGAAGTGAAAAAAGATTCTCCCTGGCTGTAGTTTGAAGGGACTTTAGTGGACAAGCAAAGAGTGATGAGTTCAACAACCTTGATAGCATGTCTGATCACCTCTCCGGAATAGGAAGGAGGAAGACCTTCTGTTTTACCCATACTCCTTGTGAATTATTAGTTTTAAATAACATGTAATTCCTAAAGCCGACCCACTTACAACAATTCAAAAAGGTTATTGTTTGCCTTAACAGACTTCTTTAAGAAATGGTTTCAAGCATTTTACTTGCTTTTTCTTAACTCTTTTAGCAGCCAACATACCTGAACCAAATGGCACCTAAAATGTTCACATAGTGTCCAGATTTTTGAAAGTTGCAGCAAAACAATTCCTTCCCCTTCTCACCTCAGCAATACTGAGCAGTACTGACAATAGACCAGTCACTAGTGATAAATGCTCACTTCTAGTCTTTTATTCTGTGTCACATTGCCCAAAGCATGATAGGGAAGGACTAGCCTGACATGGACATCATGCCACTGTGTACATAACAAAGTGACTCAAACATCTCTTTCTGATGCACAAGCTCAGTCATTCCAGTCACATTTGACCCTCTTATTGGAGAGCGAATATATTCAAGCTGATTTAAGCCCATTATGCTAACCCCAAGTTAATTTCTTCCAGCCAGCTAAGGGTTAAAAAATTGAAAAGACAAATATAATAATAGTAAATGATAATCTGCTGTTTAAAATTTGCATGGACACATGGGAGAATTTCTTAGGAGATTATAGCAAATCTGGGCACATCTCAAAAGGTTTGCCACTTCTGCTGTAGAACAAGGTGGATTTAATGATGCTGATATCAACCATTAGTTACTGAGGAAGCAATAATGTTGGAGCAAAAAGTTTTGTAATTGATGGCAAGAGTTTATTGCAAACAAGATTTTTCCCTTTACCCTCAAATAGTCTGGACCAAGAACATGCTTGAACACCGTACTTATGTACAGACAGTTATGTATGAGGTTTGTGTATGTTCTGGAATGTACATATTATTAGACTATTCTGAATAAAACAATGTTGGAAAGACATTTTGTGCATGTACCCTTGTGATATTTTCTGTAATAGTTTAATTCATGTTATGCAACTCGCAGTTTTATTAACAAGTTCAGCTTAAATTTTTTGCAAAGAAAAATGCAATGCATGTTTTCTTGCTGAGATGTTACCTTAAAGATACATTATGCTATGTGACAGAAATCTTTGTTGAATTCCAAATAGTATTTATTGTTTCATTTAATTTTAATCTCATTATCACCTTTAGGTTGTTTGTGCAACAATAGCTTTTGGAATGGGCATTGACAAACCTGACGTACGGTTTGTTATTCACCACACAATACCAAAATCCATCGAGGGTTATTATCAAGAATCTGGTAGAGCTGGAAGAGATGGAGAGATTTCTTGGTGCATTTTATACTACAGTTTTCAAGACATGCATAGAATAAAACGGATGATTGAAAGTAAGAGATCTTCAGAATTTTTTTCCCGACAAAAATACACCTAAAGATTTATCTAAATGACATGTGCACATGTAAAAATATTTATAAGTTTTTCATTGCTTTTATTTATATTTTTACTTTTATAGTTCTTTATGCAGGTTTTGCACTTGTAAAACTCACAGTAAAAGTATGGTAGCTTTTTCATTTTATTTATCAAATTTATTGAAATGCACCTTCATATTGGAGTTATTAACACACACATACACACATACACAATGTAGGTTTTAGATGTTCTTCACACGTTTTTGGGAGACTTGTGAGGTTGACTTTATTTTTCTTGCTGACTTTTCCTTATCTTTTTCCTTTAGAATTCAGAAAACAAACTAAAGTGCAATGTTAAAAGGAAAGAAAAAATTATTGCGTTAGATATTATGAATGAGGGCAAACTTTCATCAGAGTCCCATGTGCATTGTAACCAGTTTTCAGGCATCTTGTTGATACAACACATATTACTTAGGTGGTAAAATATGTCAATCATTATTTCAACTAAAGTATTTATTTACTTGTCACAATCTGATTTTGTCAGGAAATTACCATGAAATATAGTTGTAAATTTGTAACTTTGCAGAAAGAGTTTTTTCAGTTGGATGTTTAGAAGAAATGGTATGGGATAAAATGTATTTTGAATTCGATAGCATCTGAATCTATGCTCTCTAGTGGTGAAGTTGTGCATTGGAAAAAAACCTAAAATCAAGGATAATCATTCTCACATTTTGGGCTTTCCAACATAAAAAGAATTTTTCAAATCAGACTAAAAGTTGCAGAGATATGGTGTCCACAGATGGATGCATAGACAAATGATACTGTAAGCACGTTTTTTTTTTTTTTTTTTTTTTTTACAAAAGATGTGCTAAAAACTGAAGAGTACATTCTGTAACATGAAGATATAGTATGAAAATTACTGGTATGTCAGCAATATCAATTTAAGTATAAAATTGCAAGGGCTGTGTGAAAAAAATTGAAGAACAAAAAAATTAACAATAGTAATTTGATCTAACATGAAAAAAGAGCATTATTGGATTTAAGAAGAAATCTTGAATTAAGCATAATAAAAGCTAATAAAGCTCATGAAGGAAGAATACATAAAAAAAATTAATGCAGCCATTGATGACATTGAAATGGAAATAGTTTGTAATGACTCCACAAATAAAATATTGCATGAACTGTTGACTTTAAAACCATACATAGCCAATTATCAGAGATTAAAAGAATGGAACCATACCCACCTATTGCAGCAATCATTCTTAACATTTTTGGTATGCTAAAGACCAATAAGCATAATGAATCCATTAGACTGATAGTTTTGCAATATTGCATCAACTATTAATCTTGAAGGGGCTTTATTTCAGTTTTTAAACCCACATTTTAGTGGTGACAAGTATATAGTTCAGCGTTCGAATTACCCAGTGATCCGCTCTGGCCATCGGCCAGTAAAAATTCCATTGGGCGAGTGAACTATATTTATGTCACTGGCCCAGGTGGCCAGTAATTATTTTTAACCCCATTTATTTCAGAATTATCAAGTTTATAAAGAATTGAACCAAATTTCAAAATATCCAGGTTTGGCTATGACAGTTTTTGGATTTTTTTTTTAAATTGAGATATATACTACTCAAAAACTGAATATCAGAATTTCAAACCATACTTTAGTTTTATGAAAATTTTGGACTGTAGGAAGCCGTGGTCTGAATAAAAATATTTGGATTTAGGCCACACCACTTATTTGCCTAAGTAGTGACCCCAGCATATGGATCTTTTATAATGCTTTCCAACTGGAGGTTGAAGAACTGTTTATGCTCTGGCTTTTCCCATTTGTCTTTCTGTCCACATGGGGTAACCTCCTGCCTTTTACACTGAAGCAAAGTGTTTCAGGCAGGCAGCTTTTGGTATGTTGCAAAGTGCTTCATAATCAGTACACTGTATGGTTTTTCTTTACTTATTTTCTTCCTTGCAGTTTCGTGTGCTGTGCATGCGCATGTATTGAATTTCATGACTTCTGTTGCTCTTAATTTGTGATATACAGCTCCGATGAAATGATACATTATTTTTTGCATATACTGTCAATGTGAAAGGTTTTTCTTTCACGAACCAGTGGGCATTTTGGTGTACCAGTGATTTGCAAATTCGAGTGGTCCGCTGTGCCTGTAGAAGATTTACTTCTAATTCTAACACTGCAGTTAATATTACCTGAAAAGAGAAATAAATTGTGTTGAACAGTTCAGTTGTGACATATTTCATTATGGCCAGTTTGGATATGGTTTTATTTTATCCCAATACACCAACAGAAACAGCCATTGACCTAACTGGTAAAACAAACAACAACAACAACAACAAAAAAAAAAAACTAATTGAGCAAGGAATATGAAAAACCAAAATCATTGACATTATAAAGGCATTAAATTACATTGATGATATTTTAAGTTTAATAACATTGTTTACAAACAGAAGAGATGCAAGCCAATGGGATCACCACTGTTAAGTACTTTCTCTTCAACACATTGATTCTTTTCAACACATTGAAAGTATTGAAGGGAAAAGTATATTCCGATGCCTCCATCAAATCTTACAATCTTGTTTCTGCTTTGTATCAATGACATTAATCTTTTGGCAATATGATATTGAAGAATTACATTTCATTGGCACATATTTCATTGTTTATATCAGCACTAAAATCACACAAGAAATGGAAAATAATGGATAATCACCATGTCTAGATATTTTAGAATCCAATAATACTAGCTATGAAATTAATTGCAAAGTTTACCAAAAAATGGCCTTATGTTTTTTTACCATCTGTAGCACTTTTAAACTCCAACCACCCATTAAAATATAAACTTAGCAGCTTTCAGAACATGCATAAATACATATCTGCCATTTTCATGGAAATGCTACTTGTTTTACAGTTATTTTACATCCCAAACCTTCTCCAGTGGGAAAGACCTCAGTAAAAACACTGTAGGATTAGGGTTAGCAATAACTGCTAGAAGAAAGCAAAAAGAATGAAAAATATCAGCCTTGCATAAGACTTAAGATTGTGCTTATTAAAGGTAAACATGTTGGCACAAAAAATTTAAAGTCAAAACCTCAATTTACCACAATATGTCGCTGTAATTTTCCAGTTACAAATGAAATTTCTATTTGTTATGTAGCCTGATGACAGCATGGTAATGAGATGATTAGTATTGATGGCATTTAATTATCCGTAAAAGTGAAGTAGTGCTAAATATCTTAACTGTGACATACAAAATTGACTAAAATAGAGAAGCCACCTGCATATCGACTTTTAATCAATATGTTTGAAATATTTAATCGAAAAACATCAATCAACCAAACATGTCAATTAAACATTCACTGAAAATTTTTTTATGAATTTCAATTCTTCAAAGTTGGAAAATATGTAAATAGAGCCTACCTCCCTTCAGCAAATGAAGTACTCTGAATAGAGAAATTCAGTAGATTAAAATTAGCAAAAGAGTTATAACCCAAAAAGTATTGAGCTACTTATTAACAGTACTGACCCAATTAAAAAGACAACTGTGGAAAAACTGATTTGACCAATAGAACTGTCTTTTAAATTGTATGATTTCTAATTTATTACGTACACAAATTCAAATTAGATGGAAAAATATTGCAGACTTCATCAGCGTACTTCAATTTGCATAGTGAAGTTGTATGTAAAAGTATATTTGCGGATATGTTCTTGTTGCCTATGCAATTGGTAAGGTCCTCAAAAAATTTCAGGAAAATGTTTGAAAGTCCTTAAACATCAGCATACTTCAATTTGCATGGTGAACTTGTATGTGAAAGTATATTTGTGGATATGTCATTGTTGCCTATGCAATTGGTAAGGTCCTCAAAAAATTTCAGGGAAATGTTTGAAAGTCCTTAACAGTGCTTATTTTTGTGGGAGAAAACAGTAGGAGCCATGTAACATGTTTAGCTCTTCAGCACTCCTTACATGGAATGCATTCAAGACAGTCTACATTAGTGTTGAACTGGTATCCTCATGGTGGATCAGACTTCAGTATCATTGAACATTATATATATTTCAATGCGGAACAATTACAGCATATAACTATACTTTGATTCACCCTAAGAAGACACTGAAAGGAAAGGCACAAGAGCCTACGCACTCACTGAACTTCCAGGGACGGCCGAAAGTTATGTTCATGCGCATCACTCCCCACTGTGTCCTGCTGTTTGCAGCTGCCAATCACTTCCCCCATCAACTCATTGGCACCGTCACTCACACTCTCTGGTTTAATTGTTGCTGATGAGGGCATTTTAAGGGGCAGATTTTTCTCTCTCTCAATAATGCTTCAAATTCGTTGATATTTTATCGTATGATGTTTAGTAACAGTCTGAGCCTACCTTTTAAATTTTGCCGGAATATGTTGAAAACTTCCAGAGTTAATTTTTTTCCCATCTTCTAAACTTTTATTGGCGATTCTTTCGATGCCGCTCTTATGGTTGCAATTTTTATATTTTTTTTATTAGAAGGAATCAAAGTGGGGAAATTATGGGAAAGGCGGATGGATACCTTCATTCCATTCATATGACACTCAGTATATACACGAGCACACACATACACACCGACATAGATGTGTGTATGCATGTGTTTGTGTTTCATGATGTTTTGTTGTTGTTATTTGTTTCTTTTTTTTGTGTATCTTTTATTTTTAAAATTTATTCTTTTTTATCATCTTTTAATTTTTCTCATTTATTTGCACATAAAAATTCTGACAATGATTACACAATATTTATCATAACAATAATCTGAATTACATTTTTTCCCAATTTCTGTAAAAGGTTTGCTCTATTTTAGCCCATTTCCTCAATACCGCTCATATCCTCCAAGTCATCGGAATCACTATAATCTGAATTTCCAATATTAATAAATAAATTTTGGCTTTCCATTTCTTCTTCAAAGATACCATCCATTTTCCACAGTTCGCTTTCTTTTTTCACCACATGGGTAATGCAGGCTTGCCATCTTTCTGCAGTCACTTGGTTAATTGCTTCTCAAAGAAGTTCTTCAACGTCTTTAATTTTGAAGCTGTTGTTCTTCCCTGAAACATGACCTTTCACTTGGCTCCATATAAGTTCAATCGGATTCAGTTCGCAATGATATGGAGTCAAGCGTAAAACTGTGTGACCCGCAAGACGGGCGATGGTGTCAATTCGAAAGGCATCATAATTGCTCTTTACTATGTCAGCTTTGTTCATCAGTTCAATTTTCAACATGTCTTGTTCCCAGGCAATATTTTTACTTGTTAACCACTGCTGAATTTTCGATTTTGTCCATGATTCGTGGGTAACTTTTCCACTTTTACCAAATGGTATGGAACATTGTCCATCACTATAACACTGTTAGGTTTCAAATTTGGCAAAAGTTTGGTTTGAAACTATTTTTCAAAATGGTTACCATCCCTTTCTTCATGGTAGTCGCCGGACTTGTTGCCCACGAAGACATCTGCTGCATCTTTGACAAAACCATCTTCACTCCCGACGTGTGTTATAATAAGGCGGCTGCCTTTTCCGTTGGGACTTATAAGACCAATTATTAAATTGTTTCTTTTCGCTTGCTGGCTGCTCTTAATTGTTGTATCAACCCACACTTTGGTCTTTGTGTGTCCCGCATTCACCCAAGTTTCATCCAAATAATAAATATTTTTCTTCAGGTCTCTATATTTTTTTATGTCTCGAAGATAGTTTCTCCTCCACAAAACAATATCTTCTCTTTCGATTAGCGCTGCCTGTATGGCACGCTTTTTGAAGGAAAATCCTAAGTCTTTAAGCAGTCGATTCAACGTTGATTTACTAATTTTCTCTGGGAGAATATCTCGCTTGTTGTTTAGGTCCAGCAAAAGGTTGTTGAGGGTAGGAATTTAATTTCTCATGTAAAAGGAATGTACTTTCCAACGAATGCATGAGAGTGTAAAATTGTCATATCACGATAGATGGGTTTTATGGACTGCTCCTGGTCTTTTTTTACGGGGTGTGAAGGATGTTTTCCGGTCGCTGTGCCGGCCTTAATTCTGAAGATCGTCGAACGTGACACTCGTCAATTTCGCAGTTTTATCGGCAATGCTGCTGATACTGTCTAGTGGATTTTCTTCTCTCAGCTTCGAATAGACATTTAAAATACTTTTTCTCACAGAACTCTGCATTGGCTTTCCTTTGACACTTGACAAAAAGAATCGTTAGGAGAACCTGCGCTCATTGACACCATTGCTATCGTTTCGATCACAAAATAAAAAGATAAGATAATAATTACAGAAATGACTGAAAGGCACAGTGAAACAATGAACTGCATTTCACTTGTAGATTTTAAAATATTATAAAATACAAGCTACTGTTTTTTTCCAATCAAAAAATCAAAGAATATGAGACAAAAATACCAGTAAATGAGAACAGTGATGTGAATGATATGAAAGTCTGAAAAAGAATGAGTGAGTTACTGAAATGACACGCACAACTCCTGCTTGGACAAACTGTTTCGGCACAAAAGTTGCTCCTGTCTCCAACCCCCCACCCCCACCCCCACCGCCCTCAAACATTTCTTCAAAACACAGCCGCCTCCACATAACACCAGCTTGATGGGTAAGGAGCGATTGTCACCACCCAGTTGCAGCAGCACCTTCGAGGCATTCTTGTAAGTGCAGTGTAAAACTTAAATAAAATGCTATTCTTTTTATAATTTATCGTGTTTAAATTAAGTATCAGCACTAAACATGAATGATCATGTGTTTGAACATGACAAACAGAATTTAACTTTCCACATTTGTAGGACTAAATGCTTCTTGGAATTATTAGGACTTGGATAACTGATGTCATGCCAGTCTTATGACTGTTCAGTACTTTATAATGCAACGAAGCGTACAAGGCTCTTGTGCCAGTAAACATTAATCGACCAACCAAGGAAGCGTGTGTATGTGTGTTTGTGCGTGATGAAAGTAAGCACACTTATGTTTTTAGACACTGTTCTTTGTTCAAAATGCTTAGAAAAACATAAATCATGACATTGATTAAAAAAATAAAACCAAAAATAAAGGGGTTAAACCAACAACAGCAAGAAAAAAAAAGCGCTTTTGATTGCTTTGCACTTTTCCAGTTTTATTTTTTCTGAACTTCCCATAGGATTATGTATTACCTTTTGAAATCAGTCTTCTGCGCTGAATATGAGAAACTTAAAGGAAAGGTAAACTTTAAAAAAAGGTCCTCGAAAATACGAATTTTTGCTGTCATGTTATGCAGGTTACGGGGTGATGCTCATGCAGCTGAAATTTGTTTCCCTACGGCCATTTGGAGCTGAGTAAACAGCCGACAAAGTTTCTGGTGATGATGTCACACTAGACAAGCGGTCAGTCAAACCACTTCTCGCACCAGCGGCATCTGTGTACTCAGTGTGGTAAGGGTTGTGAGGGAAAGTATGAGGTAATTAAGGTCAGGGATTTCTGTCCTTGTGTTGCACGTGTCCTGTTCATTAGTCATCAAACTTTCTGCTACAATTTACACAACTAGAATGAATTTTAGGCAGTTTACAGATTTTGCTGAAACTCTTGGTTTACAATCACTCATTAGCACTACTTTTTACAAAGTGGTGAAATTTTTAGTTGGGCCAATAATCAAGTTTGCGTGGCACAGTATGAAAAAACAAATTACTGATTTAAAATTATGTGATTCCGAAATTTGGATGAGCGGAGATGGACAGTTTGATTTCCCAGGTTTTTGCACCAAATACTGTACATATTCCATTTTGGATATTCGCAAGGGAAATATTTTTTATATTGTCATCCAAAAAGGTGTTTTTGACGAGGACTTAGAAAAGAATGCGTGAGATTTATTACTTTCAGGCCTCTGTGAAGAAATAAAGATATCATTTTTTTTTATCAGATAGACATAGAAGCATTCATGCCCTCATGAAGAAAAAATATTCCCAAATTGATCATCAGTTTGATGTGTGACACATGGTCAAAAGTTTGGCTAAAAATCTAAAAGCTGCTGTAAAGAAAGCTCCTTTACTAGAAGCATGGCAGTCCAGTATAACCAACCATTTATGGTGGTCAGCTGAAACGTGTAATGGAGATGCTGAACTGCTGGTAAAAAAATTTCTTTCTGTGACTAACCTGCTATACAGTAATTACAGTAGAAATAACAGTTAGATAAACTGCTATTTCTAGAGCTATGTATCATGTTCAACTATTGCGGTATTTTTATTTTCGGGGGGGGGGTCATTAATGACTTTGCAGTTGTGCTATGAGAAATAGTCATAAAGTTGTTTCTCCCATGACAATAAGAGAAACTAAAAATAAAACCAATAAAATATGCACTTAGTTCAATGGGAAATACATTTATATACTCGTATATAGACAGCAGCTGACAAATTTTTAGTGTCAGTAGAAGTTAATCAAAATAGTCTGGGTCATTTCCAGGGCAACAAACAAAACCCAAATACTGTTCATTAGATTCAGAAAAACATTCTCTAATTGCACTCACAACACAGGAAGGGATTACTTTTCTGATTTTCCGCCCTACAGTACAGGTGTTCAGGCATTCACCCCAATGTGCGAATTGTTTTTAATCAACGTGTCTCCACAATTTGTTACATACAAGTTCATTTTTTTCTCTCGTTTTTTGCTGCCCGAAGAATCATTTGAGAATGACTTGCCTGTAAGGTGTGGATGTTTAAAACAACACTGTCAAATGATTCGTGGTTTATTATACATTGGGCACTACCTTTTATTTTCATCATCTAATCACTCTCGTTGCAACACAAACACTCAGTGTCTGTTGACGTTATCGTGCAGTTATCACATGGGCACCAGTCAAGATTACCTTTTCTACCCTCGAATTTGTTTTTACATTCCTTGTTAAACATTCATACTGTACCAGCAGAATATCGTGGTTCAAATTAATAAGGATTTACACCAGCCATTTTACAGATTGATGGGATCGACTGCGCTGCACAGAACGGTAAACAGCATCGACTGGAGCCCTCCGCACGCTGAGCGTCCGGTCTCTTGTCTAGTGTGACATCACTGCTGGTTTTAAAAAACGTTCTAGCGAGAGAACTACTTATGATAAAGCATTTCTGATTGCGTCATTTTTCATCTCTCTTTCGGCATTACATTTTCATGCAGAAAAAAAAAAATGCCCGAAATGTGTTTACCATTTCTTTAAATACCAGTTGGGTTTTGACCTTACTGTACCTCTTTTTCGAACCCCCCCTATCTCTCATCCTCTAACAGACTTGGTTCAAAGGATAGATGGGGAACAGTTTGGATATTTGCATGATAGCCTTTAGTTGGACTCACATTGTCATATGTTTCCATATATTTGTATATACCTGTGTTGCATTCAGTGTGTGTTTTCATCACAAAATTTTATACTTGCAGAGGATGATAGCAATAGACATTCATGGAATACACATTTTGAAAACTTATTCAAGATGGTATCCTACTGTGAAAATAAGACTGACTGTCGAAGAGTTCAGATGTTAGAATATTTTGGAGAAATTTTTGACAAACGATTATGTGTCAATAATGCAAAGACATCTTGTGATATCTGCTTTTCAAAGGTAAGTAGTTTTTCATTTCTTTTTTAATCAAATTCATATTCATCTTTTGTTTTCAGAATTGTTTCTTGGATTTCTAATATTCACTCTGTGGCATTAAAACACCCTGAAGGAACAAGAATACAGATAGGATATCTTGAATAATATTAGCTATTGTGGAAAGGAACACATGATAAAATTTGCAAATGTTAATGAACATATTTTTTTATTGTGAAATAACTTTTTTACGGGTCTTATAGAGGTTATTCCTCTATAAGACCCGTAAAAGTTATTCCACAATCACTATGAATAGAGGAGCCATAAATGCATTTACAACTATATTTTTTTATGCAAAACATTGCTTACTAAGGACAGATCAACATGATGTAAAAAGTCAACTCAGTTGTGAATACACTGAGCTGAGTGCTTCAGCATGGAGTAACACAGCTATTGAATAAGCGCTTGTAGAATTTTCCACCAAGGGCCTTGCACCTGCTCACGCAGAACAGCTGTGGTCAGTGCTGGCATGGGTATGTAGATGGTTCCTAGTCATAGCCAGCACATGCTTGATTGGAGAAAATCTAGTTATCTGGCTAGCCAAAGCAGTACATCCACATGTTGAAGACATCCAGAAAAAGCTCTTGCAGTATTATGTGGATGTCATCATGCATGTGTACTGTGATCCTTCCATGCTGCTGGTGGTTAGCAAAAGTTTCCACTGTTTTAAGAAGAAAAGAGATGGGAACAATCAGGAAACCAGTACACATTTATTCAATGAAATATTGGCCATTTGCATCAGTGGCCATTTTCCATTTTCCAGGCAACAAATGAATGCCCCTGTGATAGAAAGACTCGGGCTTTGAGCTAAAGAACGCAGTGACAAAATTTTCCACCACTGGAACTGTGGTGAACTGTTGATGTACTAGGGTATGTTGCATAGAGCGAAACAGATGAAAGTCTGAGGGTGCGATGTCCAGGGAGTAAGCTGGGTGCGGTAAAACCTCCCAGTGTAACTGTTCAAGGGTTGATTTCATGGTGGCACCGACATGCGGTCTGGCATTATCGTGTAACAGGATGACTGGGTGGCATCCTTTACCTGTCCGTGGGCATTTTTGCTCGGTTGTGGCATTCAGTTTCATCAACTAATTGCTATATCGTTGTGCAGTGATTGTTTCACCCAGTTTCAACAGTTCAAAGTACAGCATTCCATGCATATTCCACCACACACACAACAACAGCACCTTTTTCCTGTGGATATCCTGTTTTGCAGTGGATGTTGATGACTGGCATCAGTCAACCCAGTATCACTTGCATATGGGGTTGTCGCAATAAACTCATTTTTCATCCCCGGTGACAACCCTCCACAAGAAGTTCTTCCCTTGAAACCTCTTTAGCAATGACATGCAGATGCTTAATCATTGACCAATATTACGCTCCGTTAAAATATGCGGAACACACGTTCCAATCTTCCGGATTTCCCCCAAGGCTTGTAGACACCATACCACCGTTGATTGAGCCGCTTTCAAACGTTTTGCCGGCTGCGTGGTCTATTGTGTGGCATACTCTTGCAACAGCGATTCCAGCTCCTTGTCTGCGAGTTCCTGTGGTCTACCTGCACGTGGCTTGTCTTCCAAGCTTAGATCACCTTTCTTAAACCTGGCAAACCATTCTCAACATGTCCACTCGCCCATAATGGTTTCGCCATACGCCTGATATATATCGAATCATATGCTTCACTCGCACTTTTCCCTAAATTAAACATGAATAACAAACAGTGCCGCAAATGAACTTTATTGACCACATGCTTGGCTTCATGTATGAACTGACAGCATGGGACGCCAGCCGGTTAGATCCCTACTGTGCCTGCTAGTGGAGGCGGCGGAAACTTTTCCATACCCCAAATAAAAAAGCATTAGAAACTATAAAAAAATATCAGGACTAACACAGAATTACATATAAAAGTGATAAATGCAGAACTGAGGTTCCACTGTATCCTATATCTCTTTAAAAAAATTATATGCAAACAATGAACATTCAAGCTTTTAATCTCTATATTATTATGGAACCCTGGCATTCAATGACAATAGACTGCTTGTCTCAATGTTTTAACAATACTATAACGAAAGGGGTGCCATATTCTTCCTACTTGTTGCTACCCTGAACTGATCACTTCATGTGTTAGGAACAGAAAACATTCTCTTTATGCTATTGTTATATACATTTAAGTGTTGATGAAAAATTGCTTTCAAGTTTCTATGAGATTATAAAATGAACAATAATAGCTAATTAGTATAATGTGATAAGAGGTTCAAGAAGCAAGTGGAGAAATCGAAACAGTACTCGCCCAAATTTTCACTCGATGCCTTAATGAAGGGAAGATTCCTGAGGATTGGAACAATGCTACAATGATCCTGCTACATAAAAAAGGTGACATTGAGGATCTCAGGAACTACAGACCTATCAGCCTCCTATCAGTGGTTTATAAAATCTTCACTAAAGTTCTTTCACACCGCTTGAAGGTAACACTGGACATGGCTCAACCGAGAGAACAAGCTGGAGTCAGGAGTGGCTACAGCACAATAGATCATATCCACGTACTGAGAGAACTAATTGAAAGAGCGAGGGAATATGAACTTCCATTGTGCATGGCTTTTATCGATTATGAAAAAGCCTTTGATTCGGTGAAACCATCAGCAGTTACCACGGCTCTGAAATCCTGCGGTATTGAAGATGCATACATTAATATTATTAATAACATCTATGAAAATGCAAGTGCAAAGATTCGGCTGTTTGAAAATACAACACACATAAAAATTGGAAAGGGAGTGAGACAAGGTGACACCATATCTCCGAAGCTCTTTAATGCCACATTGGAAAATGTCTTTCAATCACTGAACTGGGAAAACAAAGGGATAAAGATTAATGGAGATTATCTAACCCACCTTCGTTTTGCTGATGACGTAGTCATTTTTGCAACTACCCCATCAGAGCTGCAGAGTATGATCCAGGAACTTGCTGACAAGAGTAAAGAAGTGGGATTAAAAATGAACTTTCAGAAGACAAAAGTGATGTTCAATGCTTTTACAAGAAATGAAGATTTATCGATTGATGGAGAAAAACTGGAGATAACAGATACGTATGTTTATCTTGGACAGCAGATATCAAGTGAGGGTCACATTGATGAAGAAATTAATCGGCGTACAAAACTTGCCTGGAGAGCTTTTGGAAGAAACAGCATAATTTTCAAGAGCAATATGCCATTATGTCTTAAAAGAAAAGTGTTTGATCAATGCATCCTTCCAGTGCTTACGTATGGTGCAGAGACGTGGACCTTAACTAAAAGAGACATACAAAGGCTGCAGACAACTCAAAGCAGCATGGAGAGGTGCATGCTTGGTATAACCAGGAGAGATAAGAAGAGGAACTCGTGGATCCGAAAAATGACGAGAGTGGAAGACATCATGATCAGAGTTAAATCCCTGAAATGGCAATGGGCTGGACATACTGCCAGAAGGACAGACCATAGATGGACAGCCGAAATTTTAGATTGGATTCCAAGGGACAGGAAAAGACCCAGAAAAAGACCACATGGGAGATGGGTAGATGAAATTCGTAAATATGCGGGAGTGACATGGAGGAGACTGGCACAAGACAGACCGTTGTGGAGGAAACTTGGGGAGACCTTCGTCCAGCAGTGGATTGATAATGGTTGACAATGATGATGATGATGATGATAAGAGGTTACCAATCATAAGAACAAATCTATCTATGTGTTCACTTCTTTCCACATACATATGAGCCATTCATTAATGTGTAAAAATCTACTGGCTAAAATTTATCTTCTATGTCAAAAGAAATGAAAAGAACATTTTTCGGGACTTTTTGCCAGAAAATATTTCATAATTGAAATTCTATTGTACCATAGTATTTATTATGTTGATCTATTTGTCCTTACTCCCAGTATGGCACAGTTTGCTAATTGCCAGCTTTGTGTCTGTATAATAGGCAACAGTTGGGGTGTTTGATTCCTTGTTGCTACCCATCCAATGCTGAGTTATTGTGGAGTTTCCTCTGTACATAATACAAATGTGTAGGTAAGTCCCGCAAAACTGATCCCGGACATCCTTAGATTTTTGTGGTGGTTAACCCTGTATCCAGACCATACAGAAAAGGAATGTCAAGCCAGCTGTATCATATGCCTTAATGCATTATACTTGCATACATGCATTACAGAGGGTCTGTGGGAGACTAAACCTGTCTGCCTGCAGACAAGAAAGCTACAGAAATTTATATGTTTGATAATCAGTGTTTTACTATTTTGTGCATGCTCTCTCACACGCAGACCTCCTTGTAACTGAACTATCTTTCTCCTTTGCTAGGAAGTATTTGAAAACTGTGATGCCACAGAAGATGCCAAGGCTATTCTTGAGTGTGTACATGATTTGGTTGGACCAAAAAACAATAGAAACTTCACATTGACATATTTTATAGACATCTTTAAAGGTGAGAAAATTCTTAAGGAGTTTCTTTGTTTACTAGACTTTTTTGTTTTTATTGTGTGTAAAAAGTTTCCAGTTTCTCTTCCTATAAACTCTTCCAGAAGCATTTGAGCCTAAATGTTGTGTTCATGTTATAATCCAAATTAAGCAGTCTATTTACTTTTTATCTTATTAGGAATAAGCCACTAAATCATTTCAGATAAAATGACTCTTATACTTGTTTTCAGTAAAAATAGATGAGGTCCACAAACTGGTTTTGCTATATTTAAAAAAAAAATGATTTTGCATTTTTCAATTTTTTACAATACTTAGTGGCTCATTGAAGATTTTGAAAGCAATGCACTTTCTGAATACTTGACAGCTCATTGATTTTGAAAATCATGCACATGCTGAATGCTTGGTGGCTCATTGTAGATTCTAAAAGCTATGCACACCTAAATAAACCCTATTAGTGAAAAGTAATTTCATTCCTAAAAGTGATCCACTCCTCCAGTTCTTTCTCAGCTAACCTTAAAATTGCCACAATGACCAAAATGCACTTGCTGTTACAGATTTCAGACTACATGCACAGATGTTCCAGAGAGGAAAACATTGGCAAGTCGTTGATGCGAAATTTTTCATAGTTGATGTTTATCTCTGGGTTGTGTGTGTGTGTGTGTGTGTGTGTGTGTGTGTGTGTGAATTTTGTAGAAATGTCCAGTTCATAGAAGATACATGCAAACAAACTACCTATATGCTATGGATGTATTGCAAAATTTTATTTTTGTTGAGTCCCTTTTTCAGGTGCTGATGCATGCTATGAGTTTTGTTTTGCTTCACCATTTCTTCATCTGTTTAATTTTGATGCTATTCTCTTTACTAAGTGAATGTACTTTATTTGAGATTTGTGATTCTTCAATTTATAAACTGCAATTACTTCTTGTAGGTGCCCAAAACAAAAGGATCATGGGGGCTGGTCATGAGAAGCTAACACTGCATGGCCGAGGTCAAAATTACTTACGTAATGATGCTGAGCGTCTTCTAAGAAAGTTGGTTTTGGACAAATATTTACAAGAAAAATCAGTTTTCAATCAGATGGATGTTCCTATCAGCTATGTTTATCTTGGCCCTCGTGCTAATGATCTTTTGCAGGGAAAAGTTAAGGTAGGTTTATATGTTTATATAACTTTGAAATAGTAATGCCACATGAACAGGATTTTATTCACCCTGTCAGTATTCAAGGCAGCAACCTTCGGTGCACGATATTAAAATCCTGTACATTTAAAAATCCCAAACTCAAGTGAGCCATAAAAAATTTATTTGCACACAGATTAAAAAGTAAAACATTAAATCATAAGATCTTTTGGGTTTCCTTGAACCCATCATCAGATGAATAAACCAAACCCCAGCTTGGGTATAAGCATATATACACATGTGCACCCCATGTCATGCAAGGAAGCGACATAATTAATCAATAACCGCCAGCAGCATGGAAGGATCCCAGTACACATACAATAACAAAGTCAGTCCTCTAAATAAGGGGACCAAGTAGGTGTGAAAAAAACAACAAAAAAACTTGTAAATCGGTTTACAACAGTAAAAGAAAACAGAGTTCACCGAATTCAAACTCAATACAGTCCAAATATGAAATACTTACAAATTATAAGATATCGTCCACACTGGGATGATCAACAGTCCATATATTTGTTTCCAAGGGTCCGGCAAAAAAGTAGGCATACTGTCATTACAACAAAGTTGTCCTTTTGACATCATCACCAAACTCTCTATGAACAACAGTGATGATATGGAACATAGGGTCACAATGATAGAAGCAACTTCCCAGATCGGGGGAAGAGGGGGGGGGGTTGGAATGTGAACCATCATATACTAAATGAACAAGGGCCGTGTTTCTGGGTTCATTCTTAACAGTGTACTTATGATGTTCATGTATCCTTGTCTCTAAAGATCGTTTAGTGGAGCCAACATAAAAGTTGTTAGGGGTGTCTTTATCGACACTCTTCAAGGGTATTCCATATACTTTCCATATCAGAGACTTGGTCATGATCAGTTTTTACAAGATCAAAAATGTTGGTTGTATGGACTCCAAAATCAATATCATGAGACCTACAGATACCTTTAAGGAGGGGAGTTATCGTTGGAAAGTAGGTTATGGAGCCCTTGAACCTACGTGGGTGATAGTCCCTTTGAAGAGTAGTAGTTCCGCCCTGTCTAATCTTCATAAGCACAGTACAAACAGTCGACTCTGAAAAACCACGGGCAGTAGCAATGTTATACATCTTAGCAATTCCCTGGTTGCATCTACGGTTACTGGATGAATGAGTGAAGGCTCTCCTTAAGAAAAAGTTTATTGACGATAATTTATAACTCTTGGGGTGAGTGGAGGGGGCCGGTATCATCGTAGACATAGATGATGCCTTCCTAAACACCGAATACTGCAATGAGCCAGTAACCATGTCTCTCTTCAACATGAAATCTAGGAATGGTAGGCTGCCCTCCACCTCCAGTTCAACAGTGAGTTTTATGGATTGGTATTGAGATGACATGCGTTCTGCAACATGGGGTGTATGGAATACCCTTGAAAAGCATCGATAAAGACACCCCTAACAGCTATTATGTTGACTCCACTAAATGTGTCTTTAGGGACAAGGTTACAAGAACATAAGTATGCTGTTAAGAACAGACTCAAAAACACGGCCCTTGCTTGTTTAGTATATGATGGTTCACATTCCTCGGTCTGGGAAGATGCTTCCATCATCATGACCCCGGGTTCCATATCATCACTGTTGTTCACAGGGAGTTTGGTAATGACATCAAAAGGACAACTTTGTTTTAATGACAGTATGCCTACTTTTTGCCAGATCCTTGGAAACAAATAATATGGACTGTTGATCATTCCAGTGTGGATGATATCTTATAATTTGCAAGAATTTCATATTTGGACTGTATTGAGTTTGACTTGGGAGAACTCTGTTTTCTTGCACTGTTGTAAACTGATTTACAGTTTTTTTGGGGTTTTTTTTCACACCTGCTCGGTCCCCTTATTTTAGAGGACTGACTTTGTTATTGTATGTGTACTGTGATCCTTCCATGCCTGTGGTGGTTATTGATTAATTATGTCACTTCCTTGGATGACATGGGGTGCACACGTGTATATATGCCTAACCCAAGCTGGGGTTTGGTTTATTCATCTGATGATGGGTTCAGGGAAACCCAAAAGATCTTATGATTTAATGTTTTACTTTTAATCTGTGTGCAATTAAATTTTTTATGGCTCACTTGAGTTTGGGATTTTTAAATGTACAGAATTTTAATATCGTGCACTGAAGCTTGCTGCCTTGAATGCTGATGGATTTATCCTGCACGAGGAAATGTGATATTGACATGATTTTCATTATATGGGATAAAGAGGTATTAAGAAATTATAGTGGAAGGTGGAATTTAATCCAGAGAACACCACTGCTGAGCAACACTGCCATACATTGTAGCTAAGGGGGCTTGTACAATTTTGAGAACTTAATTTAAAATTCACTTCAGTATAAATACTGTTGAGATACCAGCTGGTTTTGCATTTCACTGGCCAAAAGACTGTAGCTTCCTAGGTTTTGTTCTAGAATCCTTGAGTGGAATAACCAACAAGAACCACTTGCTGTTAGCTGATCTTCCACACCCATGCATTTTTATGATTTTCAAAACTCTAAGGTAAGATACTAAAGAATTCAAGTGTGGGATATGGTGAGCTTACTATACTTGAGAAGGCTCCCCATGGAAATGACCTAGCTATGAAGGAAGTTTTCAGTTATGCGATCACAAGCTGGTGTGTGCATGATTTTAGGAAAAAAAGACGATGGGCAACTTGACACATGTAAGTGAAAGAATTTTGCTTTTGCATTTAAAAATGAAGCTTCAGAATTTTTTTATTTTCCTAGTGTGTGTGTTTGCTATTCTGGACCTTCTGATAAGGAGGATAATTTCTGGTATGAGCTAGGACTTGTTTTGAGCAAGTTCGGTGCTAAAGGAAGAGTTATGCTATCATGGGATATCAAAGCTAAAGTAGGTAATAATGAAACGCATGTAGCATATTAAATCCGTTTATTTTTTGTTGTGTAGTCAACACAAAGATTTGCCAAGCTTTCGCACTCCACTGGGAGGCTTTTTCAAGGCAATGGTAGACATAAAAATGCAGAGAATTGGAACATGTAATGAATGAAGATGATTTTTGAAAATAAAGTGGGTGACATCACAAGTATGTTACATGAATCTTTTTTTTTTATCTCGCAATAATATGGTACGCCGTGATGTGTTTCCATCTTTTAATAACGCATGCCAAACCATTGGTAGTTCAGTAAAGACTATATCATTACATGCCACTTTGCTGGATAGGATTTCTGCTGTTTCCCTGATGGCAGTCTCTTTTAAATCCATTATTTTCAAAAATCATCTTCGTTCTTTATATATTCCAATTCTCTGCATTTTTATGTCTACCATTGCCATGAAAAGGCCTCCCAGTGGAGTGTGAAAGCTTGGCGAATCTTTGTGTTGACTACACCAAAAAATAAATGGATTTAATACGCTATATGCGTTTCATTATTATTCATGTCTGGTGTATTTAAAATAAAGCTAAAGTAGGTGTTTGGGATATCTGGGAATTACTCTGGTAAGTTTAGTTATCCAAGTGTTGATGATAATGGAGAAAAATAGATAGAAGTTTGCATTGGGTATGGGTTGTTTGTATCTAATGCACTTTTCATCCACAAGTATTAGGGTGTTACAGATGAAATGTTGGAATATTAAAGGAAATTTCAAACACCTGAAATACAGTGTGAAATCAACTTTATTAATCTAAATAATCACCGCCAGTAGCAACACACTTTTGCCAATGAGATATAAGCTTATGTATGTCATTGTGAAAAAATGTTAAGCTTCGCAATGCAGCAAAATGGAATACGATTTCAACTGATGTTTGATTAGGAAACAATTTACTCTGTGAAAAAGAGTCCAGGTGTTTGAAGAAGCAGTAGTCTGTAGGGGACAAAACAGATGAATAAGGCGGATGAAGTAAGATTTCGTACCTCAACTACTGCAGCTTCCGGATCATCTGGAATTCAACGTGAGGTCTTGTGTTATCATGGAGAAGTTTGGACCTATGGTGATTGGCTAATGCCAGCTGTTTGGTGGACAGTTTTTCATGCATAATGTCAAGTTTTTGACAATATCTGTTTGCCATGATGGTTTAATCCCATTGTAAGAAAGAGGAATGGATCATATTAACTAAACCACCAAACACTAACCATCACCTTCCTGGGATGGAGTTTCAGCTTCTGGGTGTGTTTCAGGAATTCACAGTAGTCAAGCCATTGCACCAAACATTGGCAGTTGTCTTACAGCATCTATTTCTCCTCATGTGGCGACGCATCTCAAAATGTGATTCGTATGGTTGTGGATAATTATGGAAGAGCAGAGACATCAAACCATCATATTTAATGCTGTTCCATCAACTCATGTGCGACCGATCTATCGATCTTTTACTTTGCCTATGGCTGTTTAGTATTAGGAAATGGTCACATAGTGTACTCTGAGTTTCTCGCCAAGTTCTCATTCTGTTGTCTGACCTGGATCAGATTCAATCAACGCCTCCAACTCAGCATCATCGATAGCTCCTCCTGGTCTACCATGTGATTCGTTTTCGAGGTCCATATCACTGGACCAGAATTTAGCAAACTAGTGTTGTGTCTTGCATTCACTAACAGTGCTTTCCCCAAATGCTGTATTAATGTTGCAAGCTGCCTGTGATGACTGTGTCATAATCTAAACTCATATATGACACGAATTTGACTCTGATCTATCATCCTCTTCACTTTAGCATATCCCCTTTGAACTGATGCGTCTAATGAAATGGCTAGTGCTTTATATGCAAGAGCCTTGATATGTTAAATATACGTATCACAAGTCTTATTACGTGATGTACACTTGGCAGGTAGTTTAGGAATCAATAAAAGTCTACAACACCCGACATTTCATCTGCAATAACTTAATACATCCACACACACACACACTAGTTAATTGTACTTTGAGGCAGAAAAGTACGATACAGATTGTCATTTATGATCAACACCTGAAACATTTAGTTGTTGACATTCATGTGATGTGAGGTTTTGATGTTAGATGGCTACAGATTTATATGTTGATCTTTTAGGGTTACAGATCAAAATGAATATATACACTCCAGTGGACAAAACATTAGAGATACGTACTTAATAGTGTGTTGGTCCTCCTCCAGCATGAATAACAGCCTGTACACACCGAGGCATCGACTCCACCAGATGCTGGAGGTAATACCAGCCGTGCTTGTTGCAGCATTGTCCACAACACTGCCTAGACATCAGTCCATGTCCTGATGTTCCTCTCCATGGTATCTCAGAGAGCTTCCACAGGGTTTAAATCCGGGGACCTGGGGGAGGGGAGCACTAGATAGTTCCAAACTCAGATGAATGTTACTCGAGCCATGCTTGGATGGTTGCGGCCCAGTGCTCATTGTCCTGCTGAAACAGGCCATCGAATGCAGTATGCGCAAAGACCATGAAAGCGGGTAGGTGATCAGCCAGCACATGCTGGTAGCGTGCAGCGGTTAAGAACCTGTTGGGACACTCTAAGGGACCTAATGTGCCCATGAGGAGATTCCCCAAAATTACAGAGCCATGACTGCCTTGAACAGAGCCAACCTGGCGTGATGAGGCCATGGCGTCATGCTGTTGACACCACACCTGCACCTTCCTGTCAGCTCGGTGCAGCTGAAAATGGGATTCATCTGACCACACAACGTAGTCCCACTCTACAGAGGTCCAGTTTTGATGTTCCCAGCACCAGGTGAGGCATAATTTCTAATGGCAGGGCGTTGGCCACCATAGCCCAGGGTATGCTGCATAACACTGTACCATTCACTCGCTGACGCTGCTTGGGCCTCAACATTTAACCTGGATGTGATTTCAGCTGCTGTTGATAAGTGGTCTGTCTGTATGAGCCTGGATAGTCTATATCAACCCCGGTGGCTGATCATCAATGCCATGTGGTCAGCCACCACTTACTCTCTGGGTGCTGATATGTCCATTGATGGTATACTCGTGATACACCTTGATATAGTTACCCTTGAGAACAAGTGGTCAGAACCCTATAGTTCTGGCCACTTGGTTGATAGAATGACCCATCTGCCTTGCACCAGTAATGTGTTCACAATAAAAGTTGCTCAAATCACCACATTTACTCATTTTTTCGATTGCGATACATTATTGGGAATCCCTGCTGTTTGCCTATTTATCACCATTCTCTTTGGGTCTGTTCCACTTTGTGTGGGGGATGCTCTTGCCAACTGCCCATCACCCCTATCTCTAATGTTTTGTCTACTGAGTGTAGATTGTGGAAATTTGATAGAAAAATGCCTGTAATGAAAATAATAGAAGTTAAAAGGCATCCTGATTGGCATTTGCATTGCTCTAATTTACTCAGTGAACGACTGATCATTCGAATTGTTGTAAGACTAGTGTTTAAAAGATATGGACATGAACTGTGTTGTCACTGTTATTGAAGAAGCTTGTGGTACTTCAGTGGTTGGTGGAATCAAAGGTGATTCTTAGTGAAACAGTGATATTAAAGAAGCTATAAAGAAGGAAGCATATTTGGGAAGATTGAAGGCAGATTTACTGCTAATGAATATCACTATAAAACACATGAAGCAGCAGAGCTGGTTTGCCAGAGGAGGGCAAAACATAGGAGCAGTAGGGTAGGTAGGAAAGAACTGACTTTTTGAAAAAAACAAGAAGTTGCTCTGAAAATACATGATATATACATGTAGAATGAACAGGAGAAATAAAGTTAGCCTAATGAGTTGAGTAAAAGATGAGATGAATACTTCTGCAAATTTTTAGAACATGAAAGTAAGGATGAGTGAGCATGGAATTAGAATTTGATGATAAGCACACCATACAAAAAATTAGTCACTCCTAACAGAAATGACAGTAGGAAGTTACCGGTTGCACAGAGGGTGCAGTGATAGCATTGTTGGGAGATAAATAGCACTGCCAAGGTCTACAGGATAATTTCTGTCTCGTGCAGTGGTGAAGAGCAATGTGTGTGTATTGAACTTAGTCTGCAATATGGGTCGTAAGACAGACATTACTGAGTGGCGAAAAGGAGCCATCGTGTTTGGCCATGTCCATGGACACAAAGCGAATGAAGTTGCCCAATTTGTGGGTGTGTCAAAGCGTACTATCCAGCTGGTCTACAAACAGTGGTGTAGTTTGCAGTCCTGACGAAGATCTAGTGTTTAGATCGAAAATTCGAGAGGTAATGTACCTTAATAAATTTATCCTCGATAATTCCTGTTAAATATTTAGAATACTGAGAGTCAATAGAAAGTCGGCGACATAACTGCGGCCAGAAAACGATTTTCACCAAGAGAGACTACCGCAATTGTTTCACACCTAGTAACTGCAAATCGGTTTCAAATCAGGCAATAATTGCTCCAAACAGTCAATGAAAGTCAACAGTGAAATCTGGTTACAACAAAAGAGACACACAAAAGTCACATGTATGTTGGGAAAGTGCATTACATGTTTTTTTTTTGTTTGTTTGTTTGTTTGTTTGTTTTCCAAGACTTTTTCTGATCACATGTGAAATGAAGATATGTAGCAGGTGTGCAATGTTAAGGAAGATTTCAGTAAGATGAAGGCATATATTTTGAGGAAATTTGGCCATGATGAAAGGATCAGTGGTAAGCAGTGACTAAGAGAATTTGTTCGGCTCAGGTGACAGTGAAGAAAGGGGGGGGGCAAAGAAATTCATTGGACAACTAGATTCAGAAATGCCTGAGAGAGAAAAGGATAATGAGTATGAAGCACAAACGTGTTGTTTCCCTTCTATTCTTCAGTGTAATGTAATCCTTAGTGCAAATTAAACTCGTTTTAGGGTAAGCTTAACAGAATTTTGAATTTCTGCATTTGCTATATATACTATAAAATTGTTAGAGAATACTAGTTTAATGTAATATGAGCACGCAAAATCATGTTTTTGTATTTTATACCATGCAACAATAATAAGGCTTATAGAACAATGTTCAAGAAATTGTGTAGTGTTTTATTAAGACACCCCCCCTCCATTTACAACAACTTATGTTCAAAAGTTCTTGCACGTTTTTCTCCAGAAAAAAAAAAAGCACTGTATATACATATATACGTATACATTGCGATTCAAAAGGACTTTACAATTTTTTTATAGAAATTTATTCCGAATACTTACAGAATTTTTTGAGGCATTAATCTGTAGCAAAACGCATGAAGTTTTATCCCACATAGTTATTTCAGTTCAATGTAACTGCCATTGGTGATATGGCAGACATCCCACCTGAAGTCAGTTTCTTCACAAACTTGAAGCAGCACATCTGTTGTCTCTTTTCCAACTGTGGGGTGATTCAAGTTTTGAGTTTACTAAAATTCACAAGTAATCTGGAACAAATGTTTGATCTTTAACGAAACCCCATAGGAAAAAAATCGAGAGATGCCAAGTCAGGAGAATGGGGTGGCCATGCTGTCAGCCCTGCTCTTCCAATCCACCGACCTGGGAAACATGTATTGAAGAAATCCCAGACATCTGTACAGTGGTGAGGTGGTGTGCCATCTTGCTGAGAGTGAATGCATCTGTTCTTGGTCGTTGTCATCCAACTGTGGAATGAGATTTTTGAGCATATCCAGATACATAATAGGTACCGTCGATGGTTTTTTCATGAAAAAAAGAAACATGTTCTGGAGATTCGTGTGGATTTTCAGCACCCCAAATCCTGCAGTTGTGGGTGTTTAATCTTATTACTGGGATGAAATGTCGACTCATCACTAAGGATTACATTGTCCAGGAATGCTCCATTTTCCTCTACTGACGCAACATTTCTCCACAGAATTCCTGATGAGCCATGCAATCTGCACTACTAATTTCTTGAACCATGGTAAATCTGTATGGTGTTTTAAGTGCAATCATTTTTGTAACTCTCACTAAACTGGAGACACACATAGTGTTGATTTTGTGGGACTATGGACAAAGCTCTCCCTAACTTGTTCCATGGCAGCACAGGAACATGCGGACGACCAGGGGATTTCTCATGGTGAATAGAACAACCAGTTTTAAGAAAATTCTTATGCCAAGAGTAAATTGTAGGTCTAGTGGGGGATGATCCCTACAATACTGGGTGCGAAATTTCTGATGAACAGTTGTCACAGATTTTGTTTCTTCAAACCAAAACACACAGCGAGCATGCTCTACACCTGTGAAAGCAGCCATTTTGAAATGTATGCCACTAGCAGTTGTGGTTAGGGAATTCAGTGCTATGGCACTACATGAGGTAAACTTGATGTGTTTTGCTACAGATTAATGCCTTCAAAAAATTTGTGTCACACACAAACACACACACACACACTCACTCACCCGCCCGCCTACTTACCTACCTCCCTCCCTCCCTCCCTCTTGTTCTAATGATGGTAGCCACACAACAAGGCATGGACTCCACAAGTGTACAGGATCACCAGCCGTGCTTTATCCACAGCTGTCCATAATTTGTCCAGGTTCATAGTGGATGGGACTTGTCTGTCCAATGGGGCTTCAATCTAAGCCTTTAGATGGCCACTGAAGCATTTCAAATTCATTATAATGTTCTTGTAACCATGCAGCAGCCAGGTGAAGCCTGTGGGATGGGCATCTTCCTGGAATATACCATTGTCACTGGGATGCATGCTGAACATAAATGGGTGTAATTGGTCGGCTAGGATGTCAACATATTTGAAGGCACTCAAAGTTGACTGTACATATACCAAAGGTATTCCAGCTGAAGACACCCCAGACTATCACTGAGCTACCACCAGCTTGTACTGTTCAAACTTGATATGAAGCATCCATGGCTTCATGAGGTTTACACCCGATCCATACTTTCCCATTGGCTTGATGCAGTTTAAATCTGGATTCATTACTCCAAGCTATCCACTTCCAGTCCTTTATGGTCCTGTGTCGATGTGCTTTTTTGTCCAGACAAGGCACTGAGCATGTTGTGCCATTAATAGTGGGACACTCATAAGCTGACATCCTGAACCTTAGACTTTAGAGTATGTTGCACTGGCATGGTAACTTGATCCACTATTCAAATTGATGGGGATTTGTGCTATTGTCTTGCACTTATCAATTCGGACAATATGGCTCAAACAGAGTACATCACAAACTATCAAGGCTGGTACATCTCTGCAATTCATTCAAGAGGGTGTTCTTTTGCCAGAATTTTTGTATTCTCGAAACACTCTGGACACTGTAGCAGTGATTTAGTAACAGTGATTTTGGACGTGTATATCCTCAAGCACTGCCCTGATCATGACTTGGCTGTGACATCTTAATGGTGATTTTGGTACTCTTACTTTTAGTCACTGGTCATAACAGTAACAGGGATTATTCAGTAATGGTGACATGATTTGCAACCCATCTGTAGTGTGTGTGTGAGAGAGAGAGAGAGAGAGAGAGAGAATTTTTTTAGAAAAAAATTCAGTGGTATTGAAAATATTCTTGCACATGGCCTTTCCTTCTTGTCTTATCTATGTAATGTCGTCAGAAGATGTGAATTGTTTATAGTGATTGGTTAAAATGTGATGAGAGAGATTTCTTTGCTCTTTTCCAGGTTCATTTTGCCCTTCGGAAAAATAACAAGCATCCACATTCGTTACCATCAGTCAATGAACCTGAAGATGAGGAAATGCGGCAGTTGGAAGAGCGATGCTATGCAGAGCTCATTGATGTCAGTAAAACCATTGCTGCTGCTCGTAATATGCACTACACTAATGTCATCAATGTTGAAGCTCTGCGACAGATGTCTAGAGAGATGCCAATGAGCGAAGAAGACATGATGCATATATCTCATGTTACACGTGTTGTGTATGAGAAATATGGTGCCCAATTTCTTGAAGTCACTCAGAGATACGGAGCAGAGAAGTGTGGTAAGTAAATTATACAGTATGTTGCATAGTGTCTTTAAAAAAATTACCCCCAAATCAACTTGCCATTGATGTTCTAAAGTTTTTTCATTCTTATTTATTTATTTATTAACTTCTCTTATTTTTTTCAGTTTTGTTAAAATCAACCATAAATTTTGCTTCATAAAGACATTTGCAATTTATGTTTTGTACGTGCAACAGAACGTATCAGTGAATAAATTTTTGCCTAGTTTATGTTATATAAAAATAAGGAAACCCAAATGTGTGGGTATTACTTTTGTAATTTAAAAGTTACAATGCTTTGCTTCTCAGATCTCACTTTGTTGGCTCGTTTCATTTCAGTTCCAGGATTCTACATGGGAAGTTTTATTCGGTCTTTAGCTTAATCATTACGTGTGACTGAAAAAGACCGTTTAGCATTTTGGAAATAGTGACAAGTATTTTCACAACTACAAATTACTAACTGTTCACATATTGTGCACTGAAATTTATAATAGATAAGAATATTTAGTTGCTCTCCAATGCAGAGCAAACATTTTTTTTGTTTTTCTAATTAATATTACCGTACTAACCTAAAAGTCCTTTCACTACTGTTTGTATTAGTGATAACGGAAAAAAATAAACTTTCATTACCAAAATGAAAATCCTATTTAAAGCTTATTAATGGATTTTTTTTTAATTCTGTTAAATAGCTTTAAATAGCAAAAGTGCAATGTTAAAATCTCTGAAAGAATAAATCTATTTAGATGGTTCTGCATTGAAAACTACAAAGCTTTCAAATGGACTGATCTGAATATTACATGAACAGGACAAATATATCATTCCTTCCCCCCTTTTTTAAATATTGTTATATATTTTGGTGAGAGAAAGAAACTGGGGGTTGATTTCTTACCTTATTCTCCATACAGTCTGAAACTTGCCCAATCTGACTATCACTTGTTTCGCTCTATGGTCCACTTCTTACAAGTACTACAAGTACAACACTTTGCTTCATTGATGGATGTGGAATCTGGCATCAGACAGTTTCTGTCCACAAAACCTGCAGAGTTGTACCGCTGTGGGATCATGGCTCTGGTGTAACATTGGCAACAGACCATAGAAAACAATGGCCTGTACTTTGCTGAATGAGGTAAGCATGTATGGCTTTCTTGCATCATTAAATGTCTTAGCTGCAAATGGGATAAACTTTTGACTCCCCTGGTATTTAAACATCTTCATTTAAATCACTAAAAATCACTTGAAATACATGCTAATACTTCACTTCAGGCATTTCACCCCCCCCCCCCTTTGAAATCAACTTTAAATAGCCATCATGTAAATTTGTTATAAAATTATTAGAGAGAGAGAGAGAGAGAGAGTGTTCCCAACCAACTAGAGCCACTCGTTGATCTGACGAAAGCTTAGAACTCTACTCCATTTCAAATGGAGCACCTTCACATTCTTTACATCCATTTCTAAATTGATGAAATGTTTCCAGATCAATAGGTTGGAAAACATAATCATATAAACTGTTATACTTGCCAGATTTCATGTCACGTGATATTCCTACTTTGGGGTTATCTTCAAAACAAGCACAGGAGGGATCTCAAGAGAAGAAGTTTGTAAAGCTCTAAAATCTCTTCAGAATGGTAAGGCTCCGGGATTTGATGGCATAACTGCCGAGATGTTAAAATATGGTGGTGATTCTTCATTGAAAGTCATGGCTGCTCTGGGAGGTTTTCACAGGAATGATGGGTTCTCTAGAGAGTCCCGCATGGCTGTGTATGAAAGTGTAATTGTTCCCACTCTGATCTATGGTAGTGAAACCTGGGTACTACAGAAGAAACATAGAAGTCATTTCTGTGCTGAAGAAATGCGTTACTTACGGGGGGGGGTTATGGCAAGACACGGTCTGATTGTGTGAGGAATGAAGATGTGTTGCAGTTGTGTGATGTGAAGCAAAATGTTGTTAGCAAGGTGGAGACTAATATGCTTCGGTGGTTTGACCATGTTGAAAGAATGAGTAATCAGATGCTTACTAAGAAAATCTTTTCAGCCTAAGTGGCAGAGAGGAAGGCCAAGGAAGACATGGGTGGATCAGATTCAGGAGTGTCTGCATGAGAAAAAGATTATGAGTATGAAGTATAAAAGATCTTGTGTACGGCTTGTAATGGATATCAGTGAAGCCCGAGTTGTATGTCAAGATCGCTGTAAATGGAGAAGTTCGATACAGCATCAGTAAGTAAAAATATCTGGTAGTTTGTATTTCTTTTTGGAGCTAACCTCTGAATCTCAGAGAACAGCTTAGTGTGAGTGTGTGTTCAAATATTGCTTGCTCACGCAATATTTAAGAATATTGCTTGCTGATGCAATCACTGAAGAATTATGATATGAAATGTATCATAATATTGTTGGAACACATCCTTCTTGATCTCATACAATTATGACACTCAAAAATTAATATTTATACCCTGCCTTTTTTATTATTTTCATTAGCTTTAATTGTAGTATACCTTCAAGTACATTAAGTTATCTTCTTCATATGTTAATGTCATTTTCTTTTCATATTTTGAAGCATTTTCACATAGCCTTTGGTTAGTTTTTTATTTTTAAGTGTTCTTTACCAGCAGCCTTTAAAATCGAGATTTAAATTTTTTGTAGCTTCTTCTTTTCCATTACTACGTATGTATTGATCACAACATTCTGATCTCTAACACTTTAAAATATAAAAAGCTTTGTAACAAAAACTGCTTCAGATGAAAAAAATCTTTCCGGTTACTGAGCAATTGATTTCCCATTTTGTGTTTTACCCCTCTTCTGTTTCTCTTTTTTTATTTATTTGCATTTTTCACCTTGCCCCTGGAATTACTTACATCTTTAGCTTTATGCCCACCAGATTTTCCCTCCCTGCCTCAAAACTCAGTGGCTATCTTGGCTTATGCACAAACTAAAAATGATTGAAAGCAATATTTTGGACTCTATATTTCAGCCTTATTCATATGTAGTATGTACATATGAGTAAGTATGTACACCGATGGGCCATTGCATTATGACCACCTACCTAATAAGCTGTAGGGCCCCCTTCAGCCCACAAAACAGCAGCCACTCGGCAAGGCATCAATTCGATGAAGTGGTGATAAGTATCATGGGGTATCTGGTACCATAATGCCAACAGCAGGTCCTCCAGTTCCCGTACATTTCGAGGTGGCGGTGATTTAGCTTGAATCCGCTTTTCCAAGTTGAACCACAAAAGTTTGATTGGGTTAATGTCAGGTGAATTTGGAAGCCTGGGCATTAACAGAAAGTCACCAGCATGTTCCTCAAACCACTCCTTGACGATTCTGGCAGTGTGTCATGGCCATCACCAGCAGGGAACACAGTTGCCATGAATGGGTGAACTTGGTCCGCAACAATTTTCAGATACCCGACAGCTGTCAGGGATTGTGATATTGAGATAATGGGGCTTAAAATGTTGCAAGAAAATATCACCTACAGCATAACATCACCCCCACCAGCCTGTTTTCGCCCAACACTGCATCCAGCTGCTGTAGCTTCCATTGGTAATCGGCCTATTCATGCTCAGCCATCAACGTGATGCACCAGGAATCTTGATTCGTCAGACCAGGTCACTTTCTTCCAATCTCCATGATCTTGGGCCCATTTCAAGCGTTGTTGGTGATGATGTGCAGTGAGCATGGGGACCTGGCTGGGTCTTTGGCTGCACAGGCCCATGCGCAGAAGGCTGCAAGGAACTGTGTGCTGTGACACATTGCCGTGATCACCACCATTGTAGCTGCGGGTGATTTGTCGCATTGTGGACCTGTAGTCGCTATGAACAATGCACAATGGTCTTTGCCCCCCCTTCCTCTGACATCAATGAGCTGTAGGCAACACATGGCTGGATGGCAGTTCATCATTTGGCTATCTGTGCACCACTTTTGATACATACTCACTACAGCGGCATGTAAACAACTCAAAAACTGCACCATATCTGAGATTGTAGTTCTGAGGCGCGTGCCATCACAATTTGTCTTTTATCAAACTCCGATAAATCGACAGCTTTTTCCGTTCTGACTCTGAACACTCTACTAACCCAAAGCTGGTCCTTGGGTTGTATATGTATATACTGCTCTGTGAATTTCACCTGCGCCACCATTTGGTCTCCAGGTGTGCTCATTTCTTTAGGCTCAGGGTGGTCATAATCTAATGGCTCATTGGTGTATGTTGTACATACATACATATGTATGTACTACATGTACTCTACATTCAAAAACTATACAGGGTGCTCTACGTTCAAGTATGTACACACATACGTATGTGCTTACTCGATAAAAGTAGCTTCACACTTTTAAAAATCATATGCAATATATTTGAAAGTATTAGAAGTAATGTAACACATGGTACACCTTCTGAATGTAAGAAATTAAATCTACAGCCCAGGTTTCATTGAATTGTTTACATGCAGTTTGACAGAAATCACTGAGCAGACATTTAATTTGTGAATTACATAAGACTCTCCAAAGCGGTTATTTCTGGCATGATGGTAAAATCCATTGGCCAGCCAACTGTGCCAGATAAAATTGCCAAACAAATGAGAATCAGTTTCATTTTCAGTTCACTTCAATCTGCTTCTTGTGTCATCAAGACCACAAACAACAAGTAGAGTGTTGCAAATAGGTTTTAACTGAATCCTTATAATTTGTAAATGGTCCAGTTTGCAACTGTGGTAGATAATTTTAAATGTAGAGCACCCTGTATCAGGGGTTTGGGTTCATAGTTGCAGCCATGTGGGTTGCATTAAGAATCAGACTTACCATCTACCCTTTCCAACTGATCTCAATGCCAGCATTATTGCAATAATTGAGGTAGTTATGCCTCATGTTACAGTGAGACTGGGAAAACATGGAGTGCTGTTGAATTGTCTGAAGAATTAGTGCTGTAGGTGTAAAATTATCCACTAATGATTGAGGAAGAAAAATTTGCAATGGACAGGAAAGAATTGGGGCAAGTTTAATTTTTTTTTACAAATCAGCATTAATATATCTTCTTTGTATTTCTTTCCTTTTTTTTTAATAGTGATCTGCATCAACAGTAGGTATGAATGAACATATAAGTTTGGTAAGCAGGTGCAAGATGATAACAAAAGTAAGTTGCAGCACAGATGCTGCATATTAGAGCAAAATGTGTATTTTAAACATTCTTACTTTCTTGTAATGCTTTGTGAACTAGGTATTGTTGTGCTTATTCTAAAGGCATTTGAACTTGTTTTTCCAGTCATCGATGCTGAGAGAGCTGACAAGAACATGATGAATGCTTTTGTTGATGACACTGCTGATGATTGGCTTGAAGATTCAACATCTACAACCACTACCACAAAAAATGGAAAGCTTGTTAGGAAACGAAAAAAAACAACAAGAGGACCACCAGCTAAGCGAAATGCAAAAAGCAACTGGTTTAAAAACAAAGGGCGAGCTAAGTGGAAGAGGAACAACTCAAACTATCGAAAAAATTTCAGGTACCGAATTATTTATCAAGTTTTTCAGGAAAATGTGTTTTACTCATTATCAGAAAGTAAACAAGCTCTGTTTTACAGTGAATGTTCCTTATAGCACTGCATGCATTTGGGACCAGAATTCCTACCTTCCCGCTCAAAGAACCAGCAGAGTCAAGTGAAGGCAAGAGCTGAAAGCCACTGTTGCTATCTTTGAGCCTTCTAATGCTTGTTTTCTCTCTTTATTTCCCCCTTCGACACATGGTTTACCTTCAGTCATCATCAAAAATACCTATTGTCAGTTTGCAATTAACAGAACTTTAAAATTCCAAAAACCTTTATACTATTAACTGTTATTATGTCAGGAAAATAAAAATATACTGTTATGTAAAACAGATTCTCCAGAGTGATAAAAAAAAAAAAAAAAAAAAAATGCGGCCTGACCAATCAGTTCTGCATTTTCTGTTTTGTAAGTTGATTTTGTTTGCATGATTAAAAGAAAAAAGAACATACAAAAGGTAAATTAATTCAAGCCCATGCCTACTCTGGTATCAGTGTTTAAGCTTTTTTCTTTTTTTCTCTTCTAGCAATTTGGCTACTTTGTCAGCAAAATTTGTTGCAAAATTCTATGCAGAATGGCAAATTCTACATCTCTCTTTCCTTCCCTTTTTTTCTGTTCTAATTTTATAAAAAAAAACATACAATGCATTATCCCAAATCAAATTTCATACTTGAAATAGAATGAAATACTAAAACAGATTTTTTTACTTCTGATTTTAATAGAAAAATATATTTACTCATAGATATATCTTGAATTTCTTGTAGCTGAGTAATGAAGGGCCTTTTAAAGTTAAAGTTCTTCCTTTCTGATCATTAATAAAAATGAGCAATAATAAATAGGTCCGTAACATTTATTCTGCTACATAAAAAAAAAAAAGTCTTTTTATCAGGTTTATCACACAAAATCCCCTCTTACTGTTCATGGTGTGCTATTGCAAGGATGCTACAAATTCTAGCATACTTCCAATATTTGGATAAAAGAATTTAAGATCATTACAGAGGTAAAGTTAGAGCAAAATGATTAAGTTGAGTCATCTGAAGACACTAAGCATAATGACTAAATTTAGTCATCTTAAGACCCAAGTATCTTGAATTCTCTTTATGTGGCACATTTTACGTACATAACCCCAACTCAACAACACCACTATATAACTAAGGATAACTAATATTTTAATAACTATAACACATAACAGCATTCAAACTACAAACTTTTTCTCCATCATTCTTCTAAGAAACTCCTATTTTTATAAACATGTACGTCAATATGATATGTTAAGGATATATGATATGATATGTTACATCTCCCTTTTTATTTACAATAGGAAATAAATGAAAAACCGAATCAACAAATTTTTAAAGTCTCACCATGATCTTGATATCAATTTGCACTGAATGTTAATGGTCTAAAATATAATTAAACATAGTCTTGCAGATATTTAGGTTTGTTTACAATCCAACCAGATCTGGTTATAATTTGTTGATTATTATGATTGGCACTAAGACGAGGGTTTAGTCTTATTTCTTGGTGCTGTCCTTCTGGTTCCTGTTCTCTGTTGTATCCAATCTGATGATCACACACCTTACCGTCCATTTGATCAGCTCTGCTGTGTAAGGCTCTTCTGTTTCTCTCGATTACACTCCCATTTTGTTTCTTCAGTTCATATGATCTAGATCTGTTGGCTTTGGACAGAATCTTTGCTCTTTCCATTGGTTCTTTACCTTCCTTTTCAATGAAAACACCCTCTCCTGGTTTCAGTGGTCTAAGGTCTCTTGAATTTCTGTCTTTTTTTCCCCCTGTATGTATTGCCTTGCTCTTAACTGTTCTCTAACATCTGCATATTTGTCAGTTGGAAAAAAGTTTTCTTTTGTTGGCATTAATCCATTTATTTTTCTTCCAAACATTATTTCACATGGTGATGGAATATCATGGGAAATTGGAGTGTTTCTGTATTCCAGCAAAGCCTAATATGAGTCCTTATAATAAACAGTATTTTCTAACAATAATTTTACTGTTTGCATGTCTTTCTACCATTCCATTAGATTGTGGATATTTTGGGCTGGATGTTCTGTGATCAAAGTTCCAAGACTTGGCAAACTTTTTAAATTCTTTACAAGTATATTGAGAACCATTATCAGAATATACAGTTTTAGGAATTCCATGCCTGGCAAAAAAGGATTTTAACAATGTGATTACATTTGTATTAATAATCTCTGAGAGGCTTCCTATTTCCACAATTTTGCTAAAATAATCAGCTATCAGATAATTTTTTCCATGTAAATAATATAGATCAGTACCTAGAACTTCCCATGGATTATATGGTATATCCTTTGTCATTAAAGATTCTTTTGCATTTACTTTCTGAAAGCTTGCACATGTGACACAGTTTAAGACAAGATTTTCAATTTCTTTCGCCATACCAGGCCAGTACGAAATTACCCTTGCCCTATTTTTACACTTTTCAATACCCATGTGATTGTAGTGGATTCTTTCCATCATCTCTCTTCTAAGACTTTTTGGTACTACAATCTGGGAATTTTTTAGAACCAAGCCATTTGCTTTTGTGAGTTCTTCTCTGAAGTTAAAATATGGTAATAATGGATGTCATGACTATTCCTGGACTTGGTACACTATAAATTTCACTACATGGTGGGTTTTACACAGGAATAAAGGAAATTACTTACAGTCGAATTTTTGGGTAGCACCCCTACCCTTCCTCAGGACTACACTATAGTAGGTGTAGGAGTGCTACCCGAAAATCCGACTGTAAGTAATTTCCTATTATTCCTGAATAAAACCCATAATTTAGTGAAATTTTTGTTAAAAAATATGGTTTAGCTAAATCAGGCAATAAACATCTTCGTGATGGCCGTCCTTTCCTTATGAAGTCTTTCACTAGCTGTAGTTCCATATCATTTTTAGTTTCATTTAAAAAAATTTCCATTTTCTGTTCAGTCATTGGTAATGCTTTTAATTAAGTATCATTCCAACTTGTGCTTCAATACACCCCTTGAAAAAATTTTCTTTGTCATCAAGAAAAGATCTTGACAAAGCATCTTCCAGGAATAATTATTTTCCGGGGTTATACTTTATTTCAAAATAAGGTTGTAGGCATATGTGCATTCTTTGCAACCTCACAGGTGATTGATTTATTAAGACTTTTCTTAAAAATAGATTCCAAGGGCTTATGATCAGTTTCAACAGTAAAACATTTACCGTATAAAAACTGATGAAATTTTTCATAACAAAATACAATTGCTAATGTTTCCTTTTCAACTTATGCATAATTATTTTGTGTATCCTTTAAAGATTTTGATGCATAAGCCACAGGCAAGTTATTCTGTAGCAATACTGCACCTAGGCCTTCTTGAAAAGCATCTACAGAAAGTGGGCATGGAAGATCAACATTAAAATATTGCAAGACAAGTTTTCATACTAAAACTGTCTTCAAATCATTAAGTGTTTTCTCATATGTTGCAACCCAGTGCCACAACACATGCTTTTTTAAGAGCTCTCTCAACATACATCTTCTGAGAAACATTAGGGATAAAACGAGACACATAAGTCACCATTCCAAGAAAGCTCTGCAATTCTTTCACATTTCTCGGTGCTTTCATATTAACTATTGCTTTTATCTTATCTTCATCTGGTTTAAGACGATCTTTCAAGAACCTATGGCCCATATATTTAACTTCATCCAAACCAATTTTACGTTTCCCCAAATTAAATTTTACATTTCTTTCTCTGGCTTTATTTAGAACTTTTATCAATCTTATATCATGTTCTTTTTTGTCTTTTCCCCAAATGAGCAAGTCATCTATATTTACTTCAACTCCTTGAATTCCTCCAAATATCTCAGAAAAGCTTCTATGGAAAACTTCTGGAGCAGAATATATGCCATAAGGCATTCTTTTAAAACAGTATCTACCAAAAGGAGTATTAAATGTTGTTAACTCTGAACTTGATTCACTTAATTTAATCTGCCAGAAAGCTTTGTTTGCATCTAAAATGCTGAACACTTCGGCACCTTTCATTTTACATGCAATTTCTTCAAATGTAGGAATGTAATGGTGTTCTCTTAATATGTTTTCATTTAACTTTTGAGGATCTAGACAAATTCTGAGGTTTCCATCAGTATTTTTTTACAATTACTAATGAATTTACAAATTTTGTTGGCTCCTCATTTTTTTATTACTTCTAATTGTTCCATTCTCAAGTTTTTTCTTTAAAGGCTTCATTAACTTTAAATTAATAGGCACTCTTCTATAAGGTTCTATTTTCCCTATGGCATCAGGTTTTAATTTAATGTCATAGACATATTCCTTTAAATTTCCAATACCTGTAAATAAATCTGAATACTTATGCAAAGGCTCAGGAAGATCTTTTAAATGGCATGAGACAGAATTAAGCCTCAGTACTGAATTAAGTTTCTGTATCGTAGGCAATCCTAGAATAAGAGTTTCATGTGTATCACATTCAACAACTTGAAATTCTATTTCAGCTTTAACTCCCTTGAATGTTTCACATCTTAACAAACATTTCCCTACAACTTCAATTTTAGAGCCATTATAATTCTCAAGTTTGCCTTTGATTCAGATAAACAAATATTTCTCAACTTCAGTTGTTTAAACTTATGTAATGGCAACACATTACACTGAGCCCCAGTGTCCAATTTAACATGTAAATACTTAAACAAATTTATTTTAAGTTTCTCGAACCAGTCTTTATTATTATTAGAGTTTTGACTATGTTCTTCAAGAGCTCGTAAGATACAGTCATCAGCATCTTCAACTAGATTGCTGTAATTTTCAGTACACTCCAAATCTTTACTTGCATAATGAACCCTTTTATTATTGTTATTAAAACACATTTTAGCAAAATAATTCTTTTTTTTTTTCAATTCAAACACAATTTGTTACAAGCAGGACAATTATACATTTTATGAAATGTACCACATCTCCCACAGGTTTTAACAGCATTTTTCTTATACTTAAAATTCTGATCATTTGTTTTCATTTTTATACAATACCTTATTTTGCAGTCTCACTTGTCGGTTTTTGTAGTGTACAACAGGTTTTCCAGGGATTTTACATTTAACAACATCAACTTTATTTTCTTCGCTCAATGTTTTAAGTTGTAATTCAGCCAACTCTGCTGCTTTACATATTTTTACACATTTTTCTAAAGTTAGATGATCTTCCCTTAATAACCTATCTTGTAATCCCTTGTTAGAAATTCCACTGATAATTCTATCTTTTATTAAGCTATCTCTTAGGTCTCCAAACCCACAAGAACTACTAAACCTTTTTAAGTGAGTTAAAAAATCATCAAACAATTCATTTATTTGCTGTGTTCTTGAAAAGAATGTGTCTATCCACACTTTCATTTGATTGTGGCAACCAGTGTTTTTCAAATGCATCAATTACTTTACTTACATTATTTTTATCATCGTCACTCAAATAAAAAGTATTATATTTTTCTAATGCCTCTTCCCCTATCACATGTAAAAATATTGCTACTTTGGTTTCAGAGGATTTAGTATTTCCTCCAGTAGCTAACATATAAATCATAAATTTCTGTTTCCATTTTTTCCAATTTTCAGATAAATTACCATCAAAATTAAAGGATTACATGGTTTTAATCCATCCATATTATAATTTAGCAAAGTTCTAAAGTTAACCAATGTTGTTTTCTTTACCTCTTGAAATTCGATTCTATGTATTGTGAAAACTTACCAGCTACAAAAAGTTACCGTTGTTCGAACACAATTGTAGGAACAACTGCGTTTAATGGCTGTCGTGCTGTGCCATGTCTTGAATTATTTTTATGTGGTACATTTTTATGTACATTACCAACTCAACAACACCACTATATAACTAGGGATAACTTATCTTTTAATAACTATAACACACACCATAACAACATTCCTAACTACAAACTTCGTCTCCGTCGTTGTTCAAAGACACTTTTATTTTTATAAACATGTACATCGATATGATATATTAAGGATATGATATATGTTACACCTGGAGCTTAATGACTAAATTTAGTCATTATTCTTTAGCATTTTCAGCCTTGAGAAAGCCTCCCAGTGGAAGTGAAAGCATGGCATTTGCATTGTATATTAATTTCACACCATTGAAAAACAGATTTGAGACTGCAGTAGTCTAAATGTACCTACATATATTGTTTTATGGTGAACACTTTTCTTACATATATAACAGTGGCATATCTTGGGTCTGAGACCTGGGCTATCCCCCCCGGTACTTTTTTTTAATTGCAAAGTTTAATTTTTAATTATTAAGTAATAGAAGTAACATTTTTCTAAATTTTAGGTACATGCTATTGCTAACATGATACCAAATAATTATGAGAATTAGGATTTGAACACTTATTTGTACATAAACGCCATTCTTCTGAATACTTTATTTGTACATGAACTGCATTCATCATTTATTTCCTTTTGTGTGAACTTGAGTGTTTCATAAAATGTTCCTTCCGAGTACCTTTTTTTGTTTAAAAAGAATGTTTTTCTCTATTGACAAACCAGCCAAGTTGCTTGAATGTACACATGTCCTTGTGTGGCTCTAAGATATATTGTGATTCTTTTTAATGCAGAAAAACTTCTTTTGGCAGTTGCAGTTGTTAATGGAAAGTTTAACGCTAAGTCTTCTAATTTGTACACCTCACTAAACACTAACAAGTAATGTCTTTTACTGATTTGTTTTGTACTCATCAATGGAATAAAACACCTTCAGTTAAATTTTTAGTCGAGCTGTATCAAAATTTGAAGCATAGAGTTATTTAAGTTCTGACAGTAGATGTTCAGGGAAGCTCTCACAGAATTTATCAAAACAGTTTGAATCCAACAATGCCATAAATTTAAGATATAATATCACTGATTTTAATTCATTGATACTTCACACAAACTCAAACAACTTGCAAAACACGTGCTGTTACAGGCTTGGAAGCATGGGAGTGACTGAGGTAGTCGAAGTCTTCTCTTTTCTGAGTGAACGGTTGCACAAAGCAATACTCCCTTCCCATCCATAGGCTCATTCATGTTGTCATGAAAACGCTAGCAGGCGATGGTATTGAAGGTCTTCGAATCAGAACAGCGAAGACTGGAAGAGAGCTGCTTGTGTTATGCCGTTAGTCTTCGTTCGCCAGACTGAGTCAAAGAAGCGAATCCTCATGTTTTTTTTTTTTTTTTTTTTTTTTTTTTTTTTTTTTTTGCAGCGAAAGCATCGAAATATTTTAATAGCGTTGATAATTGACTTTTATTGGTGTATATTTAATTGACTTTAATTTGTGCATTCTCTGGGCTTCGCAGCTAGCCTTGAATATATGCCACTGATACATATCACTAAGCTGTTCTCTGAGATTCAGAGATTAGCTCCACAAAGAAATACAAATTACCAGATAAATTTTTAACTGATTATTTACTTACTGTTGCTGTATCAAACTTATCCATTTACAGTGATCTTGACACACAACTCGGGCTTCACTGGCATTCATCACACGACGTACACAAGATCTTCTATATTTCATACTCATAAGCTTTTTCTCATGCAGGCACTCCTGAATCTGATCCTTCCTCTGCCTCTCCTTCCTGCCACTTGGGCTAAAAAATTTACTTAGTAAGCATCTCATCACCCATTCTTTCAACATGGCCAAACCACGGAAGAATATTAGTCTCCACCTTGCTAACAACATTTTGCTTCACATTACACAACTGCAACATATCCTCATTTTACACAATCAGAACGTGTCTTGCCATAAAACCCCGTAAGAAACGCATTTCTCCAGCATGCATCCGACTTCTATGTTTTTTCTGTAGTACCCAGGTTTTATTGCCATACATCAGAGTAAGAACAATTACACTTTCATACACAGCCATGCGAAACACTCTTGAGAACCCGTCATTCCTGTGAAAACCTCCCAAAGCAGCCATGACTTTCAATGAAAAATTCACTCGCCTACTAATTTCATCATCCAATTTGTTCTCTCTGTCAAACATGCTTCTTAAATGCACAAACTCATTCACCTGGCCAATCATTATTCCATGTAGACTTATGTTACATTCAGTGATAACAGTATCTCGCTCAAAACCATAACTTTGGTTTTCCCCTTCTTTATACTCAGTTTGAGTTGTATACAAACTTCATACATCCAGGACAACATACTCTGCAACTCACTTTTGTTCTCTGCCAGCAGGACAGTGTCATCAGCATAGAGCAATCTGCACACACAGATATTACCAAGACATAAACCAGTATTATCTATTTTGGCATCACGCATGCACACGTCCATAAATATATTAAACAGCCATGGTGACATTACACAACCTTGTCTAACTCCTGCACCAATAGAAAAACATTTTGATAAAACACCATTAACTCGTACACAAGCTCTACTGCCAGCATACACGGTTTTTACATTGTTAAGTACATTCCCAGTAACACCATATTTATTCAATACCTTCCACAAAAGTGTCCTATTTACTCCGTCATAAGCTTTCTATAAATCTATGAAGGAAACAAAAAACTTTCTTACCAACAGCCAGATACTTTTCAATCATGATGTGTAATGCAAAAATTTAGTTAGTGCAGCCTTTACCAGGCATAGAAACACTCTGAACATCCCCACACTTTCTCTGATGTAAGACCTCATGCTTTTTCAATAATGACATTACCAAACACTTTCCCTGGCACATTCAGTACCCTAATAACACAATAGTTCTTGCAGTCAGTCTGATCATCTTTTTCCTTATACAAAGGAACAACGATAACATCCTTCCAATCCCTAAGGACCATTCCTAACTCCCAGCACAACTGGTAATTTCAGTTAACCAGTCAATTACAGAGTCACCACCATATTTCAACATCTCTGCAGTTATGCCATCAACTCCCGGAGCCTTACCATTCTGAAGAGATTTTAGAGCTTTACCCACCTCTTTTCTTGAGATCACTCCTGTGCTTCCATCTTTCATTGTGACATCATCTGCTTCTGCCTTAGAATCACCTTTGCTTTCCTGATCTAATAACTTAATAAGTATTCACCCCATCTTTCACTTAACTCAATGGGCTCCCATATCATTTCCCCGATCCTATTCTTCACACAACTTTGTTTCCCCTATTTTTCGTGAGTCTCATGTACTTCCAGAAAGGTTTTCTATCTTTCCAAATAGCCAATTCATGCCTTTCCATCTTCTCCTTCCTATCTTTTGCCTTACTCTGGGGAACCAGCTTAGCTGCTTCACACTTCTTGCAGCTATATTCATCCACAGAAACTCTACCTTGTAACATCCCCAAATAGGTTTCCTTTTTTCTCTTTACTGCCTCTTCAATCTCACTATTCCATTAAGCATCACCTCCATTGTTACCCACTATTGTGGTGCCACAGACCTCTTCAGCAGCAGTGACAACACAATTCTTAAAACATTCCCACTTCTTTTCTGCACTCCTCCCGCATCAGCTCCTTCAGTCGTTCTCTGAATAAGTTAAGAGTAACGCTGATGATTTTCAGGGAGCAATCTTCACTTTTTCCATCCTAGGCCTCTTCCTATTCCTTTTTCTCCAACCAACATTCAGTTTCATTCGTGACACTACCAAGTAATGATCAGAGCCAACATCCACATCTCTCATAACATGAGTGTCAACAACTAAGTGTTTGAAACGCTGATTGTAAACAACCAAATCTATAACACTTTTGACCAAGAGTAGGTTTTTCCCAAGTTTATGTGTGGATACACTTGTGGTTGAAAAACGTATTAGATACACACAAACCATTCTCAATGCAGAGTTCAATTTATCTTCCACACAAGGATCATTAAACTTACCCAGAAGATTATCAGAAATTACATTCTGAACACACCTACTCTAGCACTGAAATTCCCTGCTATTATAACTTTCTCTTGAGCACCAAACTGGCTCAAAACAGCTTTTAGCTCATTCCAGAAATCTTCCTTCTGGAATGAGCTAAAAGCTGTTTTGAGCAAGGAGCATACACTACAATTACTACTCTCTGAAGTTTCACTTTCAAACAAATCCAAAGAATTCCCTCACTTATATGCAGCTATAGCGAATCAAATTGTTCATCTTTTCACTTAAAATCACCCCTACACCAGCCTGTCCTCTCACATTATCCATTAGTCCAGAGCACACACTCACTGTTCCATTCACTTCTTCTATCCCAATTTCCTTCTTTTTGGTTTCACTTATACACAGCACATCCAATCCATACTTATTCATTTCTTCAATCACCTCATTCATCTTGCCATTTATACCTCTAGTATTCCGTACACCAATCGTACACTAACTCAGCTGAGATCTCTTTCTCGTATGTTGTTTGGAAATTCCAGTTTGATTCCGTGGTGGACCATCTTTTTCAAGTGTGATAGGTCCACCATATCCCACACTTGAGTCTTTTTTTAATATTCTTTGTGTCTTTTTTAATTAGGTAAGCACACCCATGTGGGGATCAGCCCACAGCTTATGGTTCCAGTTAATTATTCAAACTAAGGATTCTGGAACATAACCCAGTGAGTTGGGATCTTTTTGCCAATGTCACACAGAACTAGCTGGTACTTCTCCAAGATTCACAGAGGTCCTTGTTGCTGTTCTGTGTGCCATTGTTGCTGATGGAGTGCTCCGAGGAGGCAAACCCATCTCTCACTAAAACTGCCGACAATACTTTTCTTTGTTTAGTCTTTTCTCGCTACAGTATCTAAATCTAGCAGGATCAAGATTGTTATACACTCATTTATCTTTCTTGCTGTGATATAAACAAAAGATGCAGTTGCAAATTCAGAAATCTTACCACTTGAATACAAATCTAAACTCACTACTTTTGCAATGGGAACAAGCCAACACTTGGAAATTTAGAGCAAAAACGCTGACATGTTCTGATCGTGTAAGGAATGAAGATGTGTTTCAGTTGTGTAATGTGATGCAAAATGTTGTTAGCAAGGTGGAGATTAATATTCTTAGGTGGTTTGAACATGTTGAAAGAATGAGTGATGAGATGCTTACTAAGAATTTTTTTAGCCCAAGTAGCTGGAAGGAAAGGCAGAGGAAGTCATGGGAGGATCAAATTCAGGAGTGTCTGTCTGCAAGAGAAAAAAATCATGAGTATGAAATATAGAAGGTGTTGTGTATGTCCTGTGATGGGTGTCAGTGAAGTCTAAGTTGTATGCCAAGATCACTGTAAATGGAGAAGTTTGATATGGCAACAGTAAATAAATAATCAGTTAAAAATGTATCTGGTAGTTTGTATTTCTTCGTGGAGCAAACCTCTGAATCTCAGAGAACAGCTTAGTGATGATGTATGTATGTATGTTAATATATTCAACACACACTTTAGAAGTAGTGTATGTTGAATATATTGTTTGAGTATAAATAGTTCTATAATGTGTGCAATATCAGTTATAATTTTCTGCTGAATTCAACAGAACAAACATTTTTCAAATTTATGGGGAAAGGAAACAGTTATTTAAAAAAATATGAATTCCAAAAATATGCCTCCTTAATGACAGAGCTGTGCAAGGCATAGGTTACTAATTGTTCATCCGAAATCTTGGGTGAGACACAGATGATGCACTGTCACTAAAGTACTGGGCCCTTTATCCCTCCACACAACCAACAGCCACAAATTAGGGACAAGTGACTGCTTTTATAGTCCACCGAGTTGTTCACGGTGGTCATTAATCCACCAATTTTTTTTTTTTCTGAGTAATCTATCCAAATTTCTCACTTTCATGAGGACTGAATAAAAAACAGGCAATAATTCTTCAAACGTGTTCAAAAGTTTACTACTAGATAACGATAAATAATATAATACCACGTTTTTATTTATTTTCTTAATAAATTCAAATTGTATACACATGCCACTGGATGTTTTTTTAGCATGCCCCAAGATTTACAAAAGTTTGTGCCTGTTGCATAAACAATTGTTTGCAGTCAACACACATGCAGCATTCACGGGCATGTGTTCATTGGTGGCTTTGAAGCGATGTGCATTTAAAATGTGCAATGTCTACAAAGATTTTACATTTTTCTTTTTACCCTTGTTTCAAATTGCAAATTTTTTGAAGTGATGAAGAGATCCTTTTAATGAACTACAAATTTCAAAAATCTTCAGCATACACTTTTTGTCATGATCTGATGAAAAAGTGTGCAACAGCATAGAAACCCTGCCTGGCCTAATTAACGCAGTCACGTAATTTGATATGAGATCCCACTCAGTCTGGGCTTTTCATCCTACCCAGACCTGTGTTAATCTCTTGTTGGTGTACCAGTAAAGGTGATATTGACAATGATCACTGCCATGTTCCGAACAATTCCCATAAACATGCCTGGTGGTGATTGTGTGGGAAACAAGACTTTGATACGTGTGCATCGCAAAAATTTTTTTACGAGTTTATTTACCTCACTGTTAACTTGAATTATGTATTTAAACAAGGAGCTGTGAGTTGAACCTCTGCTACAGTATCTAATAATAATCTCCATTAAGTTCTTGCTTTAGTACACTACTAATTATGTGTGCTTGCCTACATTCATAGGTACCTCTTCTAAACTGGCAAATAACCAAAAGGTGAATGATCTCAAATCATATTGTGTGTCACCTGACTAACAAGTTATATAATCATTGTTTTAAGGAAAACTGTGATTGTTTACATGTTCTTGTCATCAATTATTTTTATGTAGTGTGATAATTTACAGTAAAGAGCCTTTTATGTCTACTCTTTCTGATCTATTAATAAAGTTCCTAACACCTATTCTGCTACACTGAGTCTTTTCATGAGGTTTATTAAAATGTTTGTGCAAAATTCTGAAGAAAACATTGTTCTGAATAACATCTAGTATGTTGCTTGGCTTTCGTACATAGACACCATCAAGGTCTGGCCACATAACCACAATCAACTATTGGTCTCCATAATTCAGTTATTAGATAACATTTTTCCACAGTGAATTTCTCTGTCCATAAGGAAATAAGTCCTTTTGAATTTTGATTTCACCATATCCAAACCTGTTCCTCTATGTTTTATGAGCTTCCGTCCTTTGCCAACATCATTTTTGTTTTCTCTTTGTAGCTTCGGGCCTATAAAGACATAAATCTTTAAATTATATGTAGCCTATACAAATTTAATTTGCTACATGTTTTCACTTCAGGAAGAATATGGTTAGTTTTGAGATTACTATTCAGTATCACTTTCAAATGTTTTAGTTCTTGTTTAAGAAATCTGAATCACCTTGTTTCATTTTTGTTGTTCTAAACTAAATCCAAATGTGCTGCAGTTCATCCTGTATGGATGAATTGCAGCACATTTGGATTTTTCAGTTACATGACTGTTGTAATTAGCTGGACATGTTCAAGCATTTTAAGAAAGCCTGTCTGAGCATGAAAATATTAGGAAAGGAAGTTACTGCTCCTCTACTAGAAATACACTAAAGTATTAGCAGGCTTCTCTACTAGAAGAATCAATGTAACTTTCTTCTTTTATTGAAGTAGCAGAGGAGCATTAACTTCAATAATATATTACCAGATATGGATACTATCTTTTTGGAAGGCAGTTGTTCAGTTAATGAAAATGTCAATTTGTGATTTTGAATGTCTGAAGACAAAAGCCTAAAAGATGATAATTATATCCTGTAATGTGATTGTTATACTGAATCTCTATTACAAATCCAATTTGTTTAGATCATCATTCAATACATTAAAAATGTTTTATTATGGGTGCCAGTTATAAGTGGATTTTAAAAGATGTAAACAAAATGCAAAGATTACTTCAAGTCAAAACTTAATGGAAAACTGTCATGCAAAACTAACATATATGACAAAACATTTTAGACTATTTGTAACTGATTAATTTTGTAGTTTTTTTTTTATTATTGATTTTGTAGAAGCTTATGTCACACTGCTGGGTTTAAACTGTTTATACCCCGGGTTTTTTTTTTACATACACTGGTGTCCAAAAGACATTCCACATGGATAAAAAGGAAAACACATAACAACAGCAGGTAGAGATGTTTATCATATAAAGAGACATAATGATAATAACAGACAATTGTGTATACAGTGTCAATCTGCAAATGTCACCAGGCTGAAATGTAATCTACAACATCTTAATAAGGAATATGACCACCACAGACAGACAATTCTCACAACAATGTGCACATTCCTCACCAGCTTGCTGATGAACTCTAGCCAAAGAATTCCATTCCTCCATGGCAGCAGTCTGTAGCTCAAGAAGGGTTCTGAAAAGGGGCTAACAAGCTGCTACATGTCGTCGCAGGCATGCTCTGTAGGGTTCTGGTCAGGAAACCTGGCTGTCCAGTCCATACACCAAATACCTTTGCTCTTCAGGAAATCATCAAGTTGAATCCTGTGCATGTGAGCATTATCATCAGTTAAAAGGACTGAGGGGCAATAGTTCCCTGAAACAGTCTGACATGGGGCTCTATGATCTTGTCGCTATAGCACTTAGCATTCACATGGATTTATGTGCAGCCACTGAATATAATGCCACCCCACATGAGCAGACTACCTTTTAAGAAGTCTTGTTTCATAGATGTTTGTAAGATCATTATGGGTTCCCTCTAGGTGAAATGCTGATGAGAATCTGTTTGTAGACTGAATCTTGACTCATCTGCAAGAAGAACACTGGCCCACTTATTTGGGCTTCACGAACAATGCTGCCTGCACCAGTTCAAGTAAGCTCTCCTGTGAGATTCAGTTATCAGGACACAAACCATGGGTCTACTGACATATAGGCCAATTGCAAGCCTTTTATATATCATTTGCTTTGATACCATAGTTCCAATGGCAGCAGAGATATCTGAAGACAATTGCTAAACTGTATACGTCCTATGACGTTGTGTGGTTAAAGTGACATAATGGGCATTCTTGGCCAGTCCTTCATAACACCCCACTGCTATTGTTGAATTGTTGCCAAAACCGTGAAACCACCCTGGAGTAGATATTCAAGACCTGAGACTGACCTGCTTCTAGTCCTAGTCATCCTATCGCTCGCCACTGAATATGTGTGTACAAGACAAGGAAAGCATTTGCAGCCACCGAAACGTTTCTTATATGCGCTGTCGATGAGACAAGGAAAGCATTTGCAGCCACCGGAACGTTTCTTATATGCGCTTTCGACGAGACAAGGAAAGCATTTGCAGCCACTGAAACGTTTCTTATATGCGCTGTCGATGAGACAAGGAAAGCATTTGCAGCCACCGGAACGTTTCTTATATGCGCTGTCGATGAGACAAGGAAAGCATTTGCAGCCACCGGAACGTTTCTTATATGCGCTGTCGATGAGACAAGGAAAGCATTTGCAGCCACCGGAACGTTTCTTATATGCGCTGTCGATGAGACAAGGAAAGCATTTGCAGCCACCGGAACGTTTCTTATATGCGCTGTCGATGAGACAAGGAAAGCATTTGCAGCCACCGGAACGTTTCTTATATGCGCTGTCGATGAGACAAGGAAAGCATTTGCAGCCACCAGAACGTTTCTTATATGCGCTGTCGATGAGACAAGGAAAGCATTTGCAGCCACCAGAACGTTTCTTATATGCGCTGTCGATAAGACAAGGAAAGCATTTGCAGCCACCGGAACATTTCTTATAGGCGCTGTCGATGAGAAATGCCAATGCTGTTCTCCATTGATTAAGTATGCGAATCAGTTTACATGTTGGACAGCATTTGTTCTGTGAACATCAGAGCATTTCATTGAGTGCTTTAAATTATTTGCCTCTGAATTCAAGACTTCAATTTTGGACATCAGATTATGTATATATGTAACTGTTTTGATCACTTATTAACAAGTAAAGGTATGTGGCAAGGTGGTGAGAGGACGTGTTCATCCCAGGTCCTATGTTGAAAAAGAAATTTTAATAAAATATTATCCCTGTACATAGCCAACCACATTATCTGTGCCATGATTCTCTTAAATTTTATTTTACTTGAAACTGCTAACCATTTCTACATACTGTAGTATATTGCATTGATACTAACATTTTAAGTGTTTCTCTTGTTATGTATTTTGCCTGCAGAAATAAGTAAAATTCTAGCCGAACATAAAAATAACTTGCAATTAATTATAAGAGTAATTCAGTGCATTCATATATGGTTTGAAGAATGGAAATCTAATTTGATTGATTGTTTCTGTCATGCAGTCAAGGAACCTCATCCAAAGGTGGAGGTGAAAAACCATCAATGGGTAGAAAAGCCAAAGGCATTGTATCTAGAAATAACCAGTACAGTACAAGCACCCGAATGCCTGGATTTTTACCTGCTCCAAAGCCTCAAAATAAAGCTTCTGGCAACAAGCCTACTTCAAGATCATTTCTTCCTGCACTTCGAGTCTCATCAATATGAATTTAACGAACATGCAATAATCTTATATTATTGTTTAAAATAAGACAGTAAACGGTGCCTAACATTGAAATGTTTATTACTGTATCGTAAGTTACTTTTTTGATGAACTTCATTTGAATTGTTCACACTGTAAAATAGTTCTGTGCTTTTCCACCCATTGGGATTTTTTTGAAACACTATGTACAAAGTCTGTCCAATACCTATTAGTGTGCTGTAAATATGTTTAATATATATATATATATATATTTATTACTGAATAAAAACATTCCAAATAATTAGTTTCGTAAAGGAACTTGTTTAATATTGTTAAGGCCGCCCGGTGGCGCAGTGGTCTAAGCGATGGCCTCTGATCATTCGTCGGAACGGGGTCTGGGTTCGAATCCCGGTAAGGCATGGATGTTGTGTTTGTCTTACGGCACTGGCTATCTCCCTTCCCTGGAACCAGTGACCCTAAATTAGGGACGGGCGACTGCTTATAGCCCATTGAGTTGCTCACGGTGGTTGTTAAACCTCCAATCAAAAAAAATAGAAAAAATATTGTTAAGGACTTGCATAACATTTTTCTGTAATTAGCTAATTTGAATAAAGTTAATGCTGGCTTCTGACCATTCGTTCGAGATGGGTCCAGGTTTGAATTATGGGGAAGCATGGTTCATATGCTTTTTCAATCACAAAATTCCAGGACTTTTTTCCAGGACATACGATCCAAATGCTCTTACTTAAAATATAGTGAAACCAATAGGTCTGTTCAACTTATAACCCACAACAAACAACTGAATGCAGAATGTTAAAAATGATGTCCGCTGCAGCTAATCAAAAACTTAGAATCACAGATAAATACTGAAATACCAAAACTGTCACTGAAATTGTGACCAGGTTTAATATCTGCTAAACTTTTATACTACACTGATTTTGAGAAAAATTTATTTTTCTACTTTGGCTTTAATTCAATTATTGAAGCAAATTACAGAATAAAAAACAACAACATAAAACTCAAAAATACATAGGTATGTAGCATTACTCTTGAAATGCTTTCATATACCACACAATCAAGATACATAAAATACTATTTTGAAATATGCTCACATTGGAAATTTAAGGGTAAGGAAAGGTGAAACATTTGGAACTTTTTCAAAGGATCAAAAGGATTGTTATTTCTTAAACACATAATCATGGGAGCAAGTATTTGTGTTACATTTTATTTAGGGAAGGAATTTTCAGCATAATATTGATGCTGTAGCTATGTTTTAAATTCGTACTCACTTATAACTCTATGCCTTTTAGCGGAAGAATTTTGCATAATGGAAAAGTTGAAAACAGGCAAAAAGTATTCTTCATAGCAAAAGCTATGCTAAGGAAAAAGAACTTTTCAAATATGTCTCCCAGAAGCAGAGATAACAAGAAAAATGTTTTGACCTTTACAACCCCTAGGAGGAAAGTTGTACATTATTTGAAAAGGATCTTATTGTAGCAAAAATCTTATTCACTCTCCATCTTTATTATAGCAAATGGCATACAGTAAAAAAAAAAAAAAATTCTCAATAGGATTTTTAGAGGCAGAGATAGGCTGCAAACGAAAGTACACAAACACCACCTAGCAGCAGAATTGTGAACCACAAACCTCCTCAAATACAAACCTAAAGTGTTAAAAGAATTTTTTAAGTCTGACATTTAGAAGTACAGATATTGAGAAAAATAGATTAAATATTTGCACCCCATGGCGACAAAATTGTGCATTATTTTGGGAAAGAAATACACACAAGGAGTGTTCATAATTAGTAGTATTTGATCTAAAGAGAATATTTTTGAATTGGGATTTTGGTCCTGCAGATATTGCTGTTAACGGAAATGGGAACTTGCGCCCTCTAGTGGCACACTTGTGCATTAAGAAATATTTGAAATTATGCGAGAAACATTTTGCACTGAAAATGTTCTCCAACAAAGAATTTTTCAAATCGAACTCCTAGAAACAGAGATATGGACAAAAATAAGATATGTGTGTATGCCCCCTGGTGGCAAAATTATGCACTATTTTAAGCTCAAAAAGTTTTCCAAGGTGGGCAGTATCAGTCCATAGAGGAATTTTTTCAAGGGAGTTTCCAGCTCAGATTTTGTTGCAAATACAAGTACATCAGAAGCAAAAATAAACACGCCCCTGGTGGCCAAACCATTCTTTACCAAAATTGAGAAATTATATGCAAAACATTCCCCCACAAGATCTGTATCCGAATGAAGAATTTTTCAAATTGGACTTTTAGAAACGGAGATATAGGGAAAATCACAATTCACCTTTATGGCTCCTAGCGGAAAATTTATGCATTATTTGAAAAAGGAACTGTAGCTAAAATAGTCTTCGATGTAAATGTCATCGAAAGGAAAATATTTTTTTCGATTGGATATTTTAAATTCCACAAGATCTCCATTGCGCCTCTCTAGCGGCAAAGTTGTGCATCGAAATAAACCAGAACATATGGATCATCATTCTCACATTTTAAGCTTCCCAATACAAAAAGAATTTTACAAATTGAACTGATAATTGCAAAGATATGGTCTCTCCGGTCAGACAGACAAAATAACAAGCACAACGCAAAAGATGCTAATAACAGCTTCAGTCCTCCTAACAGACAAGAAAACCAACAGCCCCCCCCCCCACACACACACATTTTGCAGAGGGTGGGGAGAGAAATTTGCCAGACATAAGTTATGTCAGTAGAAAAAAAAACCTCAACTACAAAAAAAAAACATCTCGCAGGGACATAAATAGGCAGGAATGGATAAAATTCCAGGACACATAACAGATTTTAGGACATTTCCAGTACAAAATGGAATTCCAGGGCATGTATGAACCACGTTGCAGCCCTCTTTCTTTCTTGGAACCAGTGTCCCTAACTTAGAAACAGGCAACTGATCATTAAACCCCAAACAGATAAAAGTAAAGTTGTGATTGTGGTTAACATAAAGTGACAGTGCCTTTTTTATACAGCTGAGTCTGGGCTGCTCAGCAGTTTTTCTAGCAGGAATTTCAGCCTTTCTCAGAAGTACAGTCTAAAAAATTATGAAACCTCGAATAATGGCCATATTATTTGGAGGTTAGTCTAAGTTTATGTAAAAGCAAAATAGGTATAATAAATTTATACATATAGACATTCTTGTCTCTCTTTAAAATACTGAATGAAACTCTGTTGAAATAATGAGCACATCACATTAAAAGTTACTGTAATACTATATGCATTCATCACGTGTAATTGACAGTTGCAAAAAAAAAATAAAAAAAATCATATGTAGGTTGCATACATATTCCAAGGAATTTTTAGTTGATTGCTGTTCTTGATTCTTGCTGATAATTGCTCTCTCAAAAGATGTAATCACCTCAGATGATTTCACAGATAAATCAGTACCATTCTGTTTCAGTGCAAATGTATGGAGCTACTTCACAAGTTTTCATTCTACAAATATCAGCTACACATCCTGTTTCACCAACAGTCTCATGCAGTTCATTTTCACTCTTTGCAATTGAAATCTTTGTGCTAGTTATTTTTCCAGTTGCTTCCAAAAGTGGAAGAACTGGCAAATCTGCATATACAGTAGAACCCGGATATAACGAAGCTGAAGGGAGGCCGAAAAATCTTCCTTATAAGCAAACTTTGTAATAAAAAAATAATTTAAAACACTATAAATTTCACTAAATTATGGGTTTTACTCAGGAATAAAGGAAACTATTTATAGTCAGATTTTCAGGTAGCACCCCTACCCTTCAGGACTACACTATAGTAGGTGTTGCCATTCATTAGCTAATTCTAACCGTTGACTCATTTAAAGCTGCACCATTCCCAATATTGATGCACAAAACACATGCTTCCCCCCCCTTTTTTGTTCCTTAAAGAATTTTTTGTACAAGATTTTTGTAACTTAATCCTTTATAGCAAACACCAGTTTAAAAGAGTAACTGAATGATACTTTTAACATATATAAACAACCCACCAATGCAATTAGCAAAACACTGACTCAAGCTGTCACAAAATAAATAGCGAATGACTGCATTTTTTGTACAATGACAGACTAGTTCATAGGGTGTGAAAAGAGCTGTCTTATTAGCACTTATAACGAAGTAAATTTCTCCGTCATTTTTATCCGCGCCAGGATTCGAACCCGGGTCCCCTCATTCCGGAATAAGTTGCTCTACCAATTGAGCTACGCGGACATTTTATTCTGATTCCTACCTGCCTTTATGTCATGTGCATCCTTCTGGCACATACGTCACATCTCCTGGTACGTTACATCATCTCCCCCTTATTTTTTTTTTTTTTTTTTTTTTTTTTTTTTTTCGAAGTGCTGGAGAAAGGATTCTCTTATTTTTCCTATCTCGCGGTGTGGAAATAACATCACACCATTGCGAGATTTTGAACGGTCGGGTCATCCGGATAGTTCGGGCGCCATTATAACGAAGTAAATTTCTCCGTCATTTTTATCCGCACCAGGATTCGAACCCGGGTCCCCTCATTCCGGAATAAGTTGCTCTACCAATTGAGCTACGCGGACATTTTATTCTGATTCCTACCTGCCTTTATGTCGTGTGCGTCCTTCTGGCAGGTACGTCACATCTCCTGGTACGTTACACACTGACTATGACAGTCCCATTAAAAGTCCACAGATTTACCTTAAAATGTACATGCAAAAGTAATGGGAGAGAACTCTTTACCATCAGCAATTGATCAGTGAAATCGTACTCAATTTTGTCTGGCAGCAGTAAGTTATACACGGTCGAGTCACGTTATTGTGACCACCAGATAATATCCACAGTAACTGCCGTGTGCAGTGCAGACAGCAGCTAGACGGGCTGGTAGTGACTCAGTAAGGTGCTGGAAGGTGTTCACAGGTATGTGGAGCCATGCTGACTGCAGTGCATCTGACAGCTGCTGGAAGGTGCGTGGAGGATCCATAGAGCAAACAACATGATCGAGGTGGTCCCACAGATGCTCAATTGGGTTTTTGTCTGGGGAATTAGGAGGCCACAGAAGTACTTTGAAGTCTTCATCATGCTTCTCCAACCACTCTGACATTTCTAGCTGTGTGACACGTCGCATTGTCATGCTAGAAGATCACATCGGCCTCAGAGAAGACAATCAGCATGTATGGATGTACATGGTCTGTAAGGATGGATTCATAACTAATTCGGTCTATAGTGACTTCCACAGGTATGAGTTTACCCAGAGAAAGGCATGAAAACATTCCCCAGACCATAACGCTACCCCCACCAGCTTGCGTTCTTCCAGCAGTGGTTGAAGATTGTTTGTTTTCCGACGTTTCTCACCTTATATGCCAACATCCATCTATTCAAAGCAGCAGAAAACATTACTCATTGGAGAAGACAATCCTTTGCCAATTAGCGGAGGTCTAATTCCGATACTGCTGTGCAAATGTAAGCCTTTTCTGCCAATGCACCTTTGTTAGCATAGGTGCAGTGACCATCCATCTGCATTGGAGCCCCATACACAGCAGAGTTCACTGAACTATCATTTTAGACACACTTCCAGTAACCCCTGGCTCATTCGTCCAGTGAGTTTCTCTACTGTAGCATGTCGATCGGCCCTCACGCACCTTTGAAGCCAACCTTCATCTCTCTCACATCAATGGCACGAGGTGCTTCACAGTTTCCACGTCGCTTATTCGCAATGGTGCCATTTCTCCGATCACGATACACTTTAACCACTGCAGCACGAGAACAGTTCACAAACTGTGCTGTTTCAGAAATACTGCCACCCTTGGCACGAAAGCCGATAATCATCCCTTTTTGCAAATCTGATAAATTGCCAGCTCACGACACATGCCTTCTTTCATTGGCTATGCGCTGTTGGCATCAAAAGTAGGAGGTAGTCACAATAATGTGATTCAACTGTGTATGTGTCACCTAAGTGTACAAACAATACTTCACTGTTGTGAAAACCTATGACTTGCACATTTTTATAAGTTGTTCAGAAAGACATCTTTCTTACCAAAAAATAAAAAAAAGATTAGTGTCCAAAAACAAAATTGTAACTTATATGAAACAGATTTAGTAACAAAAGAAATCTAGTTTTAAAAAATGTAGGAAGATTTCAACTTTCTCATTTCCTTTAGCACACAAGAATCATTCATGAAACATAGAGCAAGTTTAATGAACAAACCATATACAGGTCACAAGTGTTGCTACGAGTTTGTTTTATATAGCATTCCTGTATCATAAAAAATAAAACCTTGATGTCATCTACAAAGAGAAACAGGAGAGCACATAAAAAAAAAGTAGCCCTGCTCTAGTTTTAGCAGCACCCATGGAAAATTATATGAAAGGGATTATACATGTACTCCAGACCTCATGAAAGGTACCAGTACCAGAGTTCTTCCAGTCCAGCAGAAGTTGTACATGCAAACAAGAACATGAAACGGGGAAAAGCTCCAGGAGAAGATGGAATTACTGTAGACATCACACAAGAAGCAAGTGGAGAAATTGAAACAGTACTCGCCCAAATTTTCACTCGATGCCTTAATGAAGGGTAGATTCCTGAGGATTGGAACAATGCTACAATGATCCTGCTACATAAAAAAGGTGACATTGAGAATCTCAGGAACTACAGACCTATCAGCCTCCTATCAGTGGTTTATAAAATCTTCACTAAAGTTCTTTCACACCGCTTGAAGGTGACACTGGACATGGCTCAACCAAGAGAACAAGCTGGATTTAGGAGTGGCTACAGCACAATAGATCTACGTACTGAGAGAACTAATTGAAAGAGCGAGGGAATATGAACTTCCATTGTGCATGCTTTTATCGATTATGAAAAAGCCTTTGATTCGGTGAAACCATCAGCAGTTACAATAGCTCTGAAATCCTGCGGTATTGAAGATGCATACATTAATATTATCAATAACATCTATGAAAATGCAAGTGCAAAGATTCGGCTGTTTGAAAATACAACACACATAAAAATTGGAAAGGGAGTGAGACAAGGTGACACCATATCTCCGAAGCGCTTTAATGCCACATTGGAAAATGTCTTTCAATCGCTGAACTGGGAAAACAAAGGGATAAAAATTAATGGAGATTATGTAACACACCTTCGTTTTGCTGATGACGTAGTCATTTTTGCAACTACCCCATCAGAGCTGCAGAGTATGATCCAGGAACTTGCTGACAAGAGTAAAGAAGTGGGATTAAAAATGAACTTTCAGAAGACAAAAGTGATGTTCAATGCTTTTACAAGAAATGAAGATTTATCGATTGATGGAGAAAAGCTGGAGATAACAGACATGTACGTTTATATTGGACAGCAGATATCAAGTGAGGGTAACATTGATGAAGAAATTAATTGGCATACAAAACCAGGGATCGCATTCCTCCTAAAATTCCTAATATTTTGTGACCCTCCTTAAATTCCTAAAATTATACCTAAAATTTGCTATTCATCCTAAAATTTTCGTAAGCTTATTTATTAAAAACACAACCGTTATTAACGCCAATAAATTTACCATTACGCAGGGTGCGCACACGTGCTTGAAAACCTGGAAAGTCCTGGAAAATCATGATTACGTTTTCAAGGCCTGGAATATCCTGGAAAAACGGTGTTTTTTTAATGCCGTCTCGAAAAGCCTTGAAATTTGAAATTAGTGCTTAAAAAATGCCCTTTTAGGAAATCGTGTTACTGTTACCCCTTCATTTTTTAAAGTTCCTTTTCTCTGTTCTCAAAGAAACCACCGGCAGCGGTTTCCGATGTGCACCAAATCCTAATTTGGCTGGGGGAAAAAAAGAAAAAAAGGCACTACTTCCAGTGCAATAAAATTGGATGATTACTAGTAGGTCGAAGGGGAGCTTGATGTCCGTCCGACAATGGAGAACAGAAGGGGAAAGAAGAGGCATTTAGCATTTGCAGGGGGTCGCGTATGTACCAAGTCAGCTGGCATCCACCAGTGAGGAGTATGCCTGAACAACACATTCATCTTCTTCTTGTTTATGTGCATGCCACCCTCCCTCCCCTCAAGAGACTTCCACTACTTATGATAAAAAATAAGAAAACTATCTTTGCGAATTTTTCACGAAAGTGGCTGAAATTTTTACATTCACTGTAATTGGATTACAGAAGCTCACTTCCAAAATTCCAGTTGAATCGGTTTAAAACTTTAAAAGTTAGCATTGGTAATTTTTATTATGGACAAGTATGTGTGCCTCTTTGGACAGAGTGAGCCTCCAGCAGAAAGGGTGCTACCATAGCAACGGTTGATTGACAGCTGGGAGCGCTGATCTGAAGCCCTTGGTTAGGAAGAAAGCAAACACCTGTTTATCACTTCCACAGCACGACTAGGAGAATATGACAAGGACTAGGAGAATATTTTCAGAAATCCATTTTTCTGAATTTTGAAAATAACACAGTAAAATTTTTACAGTAGTTAAGATACATCACAATAAAGTTCTAGTGCAAATTTCGCCAAATTCCGTTAGGAACTTTAGCAGATGCAAAAAAAAAAAAAAAAAAAAAAACGTTGCATAATCGGATTGAAAAAAAGAAACAGTAATGTAATTATAAATTACGGGAAAAGCAAGTGAATTATTTTTTTTAGATGCCATGGTTTATTTAAACAGAGTGATCCTTAAATGTTTTTTCTGTGATGATATGGACTCTATTTGAATTACAAACACGTTTTTATTCAGACGTCTGAGTTACTGTTTTAATAAAAAAATCATCTATAATTAAAAAGTTTTCAATGGATTTAAGCAATATTCAGCAGATAAACAAACGTATTTTAGTAAATTGCAACATCATGACGTAAATTTGGTAATTTAATTTTGTCGAAAATTGGGGAGCATTTTTTTTTTACAGTTTCTATTATAGTTAAAGTGAAGGAGGAAGGGTGCAACTTGACAGTTCACTGAGCTGCAGGTGGTGATTTATGGCGATGTGCCAAATGAAAAGAAGCCATTCCATCAGGTAATTCCAAAGGTTGTGTTGTGTGGACGCGTCCTCCTGCTGTTTGATCTTAATTGGAATGTTTTTGTGCATGGGGGGGGGGGGGGGGTTCGAGAGAAATATCCGTTTCAGCTTTACAGCTTTCACGGCTTTTTTTTTTCTTGGTAATAAATAAAAATCATAGTTGCTGCATTCACCATTGATCCATGTTTGCATTTCTTGAATATAAACAGCAGACAATCAGAAACATAGTGTTGAGCGGGTCTTGATGATCTTCATTTTGCATATGCTGAATTCAGTTCTGTGGGAATAAGGAATGACTTATACTGTGAATATATACAAAGCTACATATTTTTGAGCTGAAAAAATAGGTCTACTTGTACACAGTAGCTAAAGTGTGAACTCAGATGAAGACAATCAGACATACGGACGTCTGATTCCATAAAAAAAATCAACATAGTTTTTGTTGGAGCCAGAAATTTTGATGTCATGCGCAGTCTGTCAGTATATATGGTTGAAGGGTGTGAAGCAAACTCTTTACAATGTATACAAAGTTGTTTTACTAGATGTATACAAATATACATCTAGTTTTTATTGAAATACACTCCTAAAATTTTCCTAAAATTTTTCTAAAAATTCCTAAAATTCTTACCTAAAATTTTCCAGAAGTATGCTATGATCCCTGCAAAACTTGCCTGAAGAGCTTTTGGAAGAAACAGCATAATTTTCAAGAGCAATATGCCATTATGTCTTCAAAGAAAAGTGTTTGATCAATGCATCCTTCCAGTGCTTACGTATGGTGCAGAGACGTGGACCTTAACTAAAAGAGACATACAAAGGCTGCAGACAACTCAAAGCAGCATGGAGAGGTGCATGCTTGGTGTAACCAGGAGAGATAAGAAGAGGAACTCGTGGATCCGAAAAATGACAAGAGTGGAGGACATCATGATTAGAGTTAAATCCCTGAAATGGCAATGGGCTGGACATACTGCCAGAAGGACAGACCATCGATCGACAGCCGAAATTTTAGATTGGATTCCAAGGGACAGGAAAAGACCCAGAAGAAGACCACATGGGTGGATGAAATTCGAAAGTATGCGGGAGTGACATGGAGGAGACTGGCACAAGACAGACCGTCGTGGAGGAAACTTGGGGAGACCTTCGTCCAGCAGTGGATCGATAATGGTTGACAATGATGATGATATATGTATATATGATAACTATTAAATTAGTAGTATGTATGTATAACAATTTTATTAATAATGTAAAAAACTATTAAATAGTAATATCATCATCATCATTGTCAACCATTATCAATCCACTGCTGGACGAAGGTCTCCCCAAGTTTCCTCCACAACGGTCTGTCTTGTGCCAGTCTCCTCCATGTCACCCCTGCATACTTTCGAATTTCATCCACCCATCTCCCATGTGGTCTTCTTCTGGGTCTTTTCCTGTCCCTTGGAATCCAATCTAAAATTTCGGCTGTCCATCGATGATCTGTCCTTCTGGCAGTATGTCCAGCCCATTGCCATTTCAGGGATTTAACTCTGATCATGATGTCTTCCACTCTTGTCATTTTTCGGATCCACGAGTTCCTCTTCTTATCTCTCCTGGTTACACCAAGTATGCACCTCTAGTAATATATGCATATCTAAATAAGATGGAAAGATAGATGGGGGCGCAATATTTTATGGTTTGCCCTGAGCGCAGAAATGCCTAGTTACACCTCTGTCTGGTAATAAAAAACACTAGTCACACTTGCTGTATTAGGAGACAGTAGGAAAGTGTCATCTTATGTTATTCTTTAAACAAAAACAATTCCACAAGAAACACTGCCAAAGGGAATATATTTTAGAGTGTGAAGTAAATGTTGCAAGACAAAGGAGCTCATGATTGGCTGTAATCTGTATGAAGTCAGTTCTAGATAACATTGTGTTTTCTGGCCAAGAATGGAAGCTAACACAGATTTAGCCATATTCCCAGGAGATACCACATCTTCTGTACAGATGTTGGATGGATGTCACCATATGCATGCCTTTCTTCTGAGAAAGGAGTATGAAGACTGACTACTCTCCTCTTCCCAGCAATAAGAGAAGAGAACTTTCAGTCACACACAGAGTCTTGCATGTTGCATTCCTCAAGTCAAGTAAATGTAATTAATATATTCACAAAATGTTGAATTCAATTACTTTCTTACATGACACTGGAGATAATTTGCTGAAAAAATGACACGAATGAACACACACACACACACATATATATAAAAACAGTGAAAAGCACTACTGTTGTGAAGAATAACAGAACAAAGACATTAAGATAAAATGAGTAAGAAATGCTTCAGAAGTTTTGTTAACTATATAAATATGCACATACAATTTTTCTGAAGTCTGTTTTCATTTTATGAGTTCTTATATTTACAGGTACCTTGTATTCACTGTAATATGGTGGATTCTCCACTAATTCTATTTCAGCATGAAAAGCAAAAGAGGAATAGATTTCCATTTTGTATCGACTTCTCACTTGTGTTATTAAAAAAATTACTTTATCATCTAGAACCAGGTGCTTGCATGATTTAAATGATACCTACTGACTTAGGGATGGCACAGCAGAGGTCACTGTAGTACATGTATAAATATCCATTTTTATGGACATAATATAGGAGAAAATGGTTGAAATTACCTGGAAGTGCATTTAAGTGTAAAATTATATTGCATCACTGCTTGCCCCAAGCTGCATTAAATTTAATTGAAAAAAATAAGTAAATTCAAAAGTAAAAATCCCTATCTCAAGCCACAATATCGCACCATAAAACACTAGCAAAACAAATGTTATCTTTCATCAAGCAAACACAAAGCAAAAAACTACTATTTAAGAAAAGTCAAAAGAACAATTTTATTTTTGGCCAAGCAAATAAAGCACAGCAAGAATATAGTATTCTTAAAAGAGTTTAAGACAATTATATTATTTTCTCTCATTTTCCTTCATCGGGTAAACATAAGATACAGACAATATATGATATTTCAAAAACATTATAAAATAGCCATTTTGCATATTTGTTATGTGAAGTAAATATGAAATGAACACAAAGCACAAAAAAATGTTAAATTCTTAACTTAAAGTTAACATTTTGTTTACTAACATTGTTTTTTTTTTTTACCAAACAAACAGAAAAAAACAGAAAAGTTATTTAGAAATAATTGGGATGGAGAGAAAGGAATGCAGTCGTTTTTACAGTTGAACGACAAGCTTATTTTAGATCATATGCAGCCAAATATTTGTTTTTACTTCACTTAAATTGTCTTTCTATTACATGATCCATTAAGAAATTCTGTAGTCATTCTTTTGGAAAATACTTGCTCTCAGGGTGAACAATGAGATGGTTTTTTGCTAGAATCACTCTTTTGATGATTAAGCAGAGTTTGTTTCAGCATTTTTATTAACAAGATTTACACTTGAACATCTTGTTACCTGAAAGCATTCTTTGCCGTTCATTCAAACTAGCTGTCTGAGAACTTTTATATCCATAAACAGTGCAGTGAAATGACTTCACCCCAGAATGTATCCTCTGGTTGTTCAAGAGATGACCTATACTCACAAGATTGCCCTAGAATGATTTGTTCCCAGGATGTATCCACATGTGCCTCACCAGGCTTTTTGCATCTGAAGATCTAAAATCGCACATAGGGCACAAAAATTGTTTTTCACGAGAATGTATCCTCTGGCTCCTGGTCACAGGTCTCGTGTGGCTTGCGGAATAAGTGGAGTCACCACATTCAAGAAGCTTTGTTACTTCAGCCTTACGAGAGGGACTTTTCATGGACCTCTTAACTTGATAGTCTAAGAAAAAAGAATTGTATGAATTTCATGAATATGTTAAAAGTTTTACAAAAAAAAAAAAAAAAAAAAGTTAGGAAATGTAGAACATGCAATGAAATAAATCTCTGTAGTATAGAAACTGAACAAGACACATGATAAAAAGTACAGTGTTACCTATAAATGAAACATCCCCCAAAAAACCGTCAAAATCATCATTGTAACTAGCATGTCATTTTAAAGGGATGTACTCGTGCTTGTGTTAGTAGTTTTACACAAATAAGCCAGGGAGAGCAACAACTAATGTTTTTCAATTCCAGAAAACTTTTCTCTCATAAATAATATGATACAGACAGTAATAGGATCATATAGGAACAACATTTATAATTCAAAAGAAGTTTCAGCATGGCTTTTTTTTTAATAACCAGCAACTATTTGTCCTTAGAAAGAAAAACTTAAAAGTGGAAAATGATAGATCAATTCTTTTATTGTATTAGGACAATACATTTTTGAAGTTTACTAAAAGTTTTGGAAAACAGGTGTTACAGTTTTGTAAGTCTAAAATGGCAATTTATTGTTTATTAAATTTAATTAACCTTTAAAAGGAATGTTGACATCAACTGTAGAATAAAGCATAATGTTGTCCACTGCTGCCTGCTTTATTAATACTAGCCACAATGCATAAAAAATGTCTTTAAAACAAAATGAAATGTAATTAATTCAACAACAGCTTAATAGCTACATTTTTGGTGAATATATGCTGCTCATGTTGTGGAAGCCATTTTCCCTGCTGTGATATGTTTTGAACTTATAGTTTTTCATGATAAGTCAGTGTCACATAAAGCTGACCCTGCCCCAATACCAGTTCATACAGATAAAAGCCACGGTTCTTTCAAGAGATTGAACTTGTGTCCTGTTTATAGTCACAGCAAAAGCCTAAAAAAATCCTAAATTGATGTCTTCTAGTAGTGACATATGTGTTACATTGGCCTCACCTTCCCCAGTGTATACATGATTTAATATTATTATAAATGCATGTATTTATTCCTCAAAGGTAGCTAATGAGGGACAAAATAGAACAAATTTTTGTGACATAATATTTCCCCTTTTGTGTTTCTACACTGTTGTTGAAATGTCTTTTGATCATGTGACCATGAATGCAGCTGTGGCATGTCAAAATGTTTTGGATGAGATAATGTCACAGCACTATTTCATTTAGGTAGGTTTTAAAGGAACTGGTTTTATTTTTAGCTATGGCAACAAAGCACAACATTTATATACAGCATTACAATGGAAATTATATATGAGAATAATGTCATGCATTTTATCTGAATTTTGACTGACAGCAGGACTGCCACTGAGCTACATAAAAGAAATACCATTTCTGTCAATAAATGCTTGGTGATAGACATCCTAGTTGAAGAAAGTCAGAACATTTTCTTCTGAAGGAAAATATGATGTGTAGCAAGTCTTAAAATGGAAAAAAATTATGAAGGATGAAGCTTATCCACATAACAATAAGGATGACAAAATTTTTATTGTGATGGATTTTTCACATTACACAGAAAGTTAGGATACCTTAAATTCTTAGTTTATTGAGGAACATGTAAGTTAGCCAATTTTTTTCCACCAGCAGTTCAGGTAACTATAAATGTACTGAAAGTTGGATGAAGTGAAGAGCGACTAAATTTAGCACAATTGGCTACACAGATACAGAGAATGCAAACTTTTTCCTGAAGAACAATTCCAATACTTGTACCATACTTAGGACTTGAATGTAGAACCTCTATGTGATAAACATTAAAAACATTAGCACAGCACAGGATCACTGTTTCTTATAATTATGGATTCAGGTCTTAATGTTTATCTCTCTGTATATAAAAGTGAAAGTTTGTATGTTTGTCCTGCATACGTTCCTAAATGGTTTAATGGATTTGCACCAAAATTGGCATACATACTCTTCATCACCCAGATTAAAATACAGGTGGGACGATTTTTAGAAATTTCATCCCTAATAGGGTCAAATGCATTTTTATGAGCCCTCTATAGACTGGGTGCAAGTCGGCTACTGCAGTATTACTCTGCATGTCAGAGCAACGGTCGTCAGGTGACGCCTCACTCCTTGCAAGCTTCCACAGTTCAGGCATATGGGGAAGAGTCCGATTTTTTAAAACACAACGCACCGGCGGAACATGTTGTTATAAGTATTTTTTTTTATGTTACCATGGCATTTTCTTTGTAAGAATTAGGTTTCATTAGACTCCCAACAATTGGTGCAGGATTCTTAAATATGGGTGGAGCTACAGATTCTCACCAATAGGCATGGTCCTTTCAAATAGCATCAAGGTTAAGTTAAAACAGATGGTCTTCTTCATACATAAAATTTAAATACAAGATTAGTATAGGTATTAGTATAGATAAAAGAAATAGCCTATGTCCACTGGAAAGAAGTAAGCTTCCCGACGGTGAAAGGATTGTCCGAATGGGTTTAGTTTTCGAGATTAGTAAAAAAAATTCCGTGTATTATGGTGAACCACTTTCTTTCACACTGGGTGTGATCAGGTTGTATGTAAACAAAGCGGAACGATACATGGGAAATTGGAAACTACTTGAAAGCGATGTTATTTAGTAGTACAGCCAAAAATAATAATAAATAAACGAAATAGCCTATGTCCTCCGGAAAGCTTCCCAACGGTGAAAGAATTAGCCAGATCAGTTTAGTCTTCGAGTTATCGTGAACTACTTTCTTTCATGTTGGGTGTGGTCAAGTTGTGTATCTACACTCTAGAAAGATGAATGTGGAGTGCAGGAAGTGCATTAGTGTGCGTGTTTGCTATATTTCGAGTTTTTAGGGCTCTTGGGAAACTTGGAAAACTAACAGCTGAGATGGCAGAGAGAAGATAAAATAGATGCAATCCATCTGCTTATTCAACAGGCAAACCAGTCTATCTTACATGGAAGCATATTAGGAGTTTTATTTGAATAAATTCTATAATTTTCAATTTACTTCCGATATTGGAGGTTATATTATTTAACGTGCATTAATGCATTTGCATTTTTGAACTTCACTTTTAGTTGGTAAAGTTCGATGAACACTTACCGCACGTGGGGCTTGGCTTTCAATTCATATTTCCGTTATGTGGATGCGGCACGGGGTTTTTTCATTTGGTCACGGGTCCGCTTCTTTTTTTTTTTTTTTTCCTTTTTCCTTTTTTTTTTCTTTTTCCTTTTTATAAATTCCAACGGAAAAAAAAAAAAAAAAAAAAAAAAGAAACGGACCCGTGACCAAATGAAAAACCCCCGTGCCGCATCCACATAACGGAAATATGAATTGAAAGCCAAGCCCCACGTGCGGTAAGTGTTCATCGAACTTTACCAACTAAAAGTGAAGTTCAAAAATGCAAATTCTATAATGTTGTATGCAGTGGCGTAACTAGGCATTTTTGTGCCAGGGGCAAACCCCAAAATATTGTGCTCCATCTGTCTATTTTTTGTTTGTTTTGTTTTTGTTTTGGGGTTTAGTGGCCACCATGAGGAACTTGGTGGACAATAAAGCTGTGCCCCATCCTTAAATTTGGTATGCTGACCTCTAACCATGCGCCCAAGGAAGATCCAGGTTTGAATCCAGAATGAAGTATGGATGGATGGATGATGTGTTCATCTTACGGCACTAATTCTCTCTCTTTTCTTCACTGAAGCAAATGCTCTTAAATTAGAGACAGGCGACTGCTTTTAGACCACTGAATAAGTTGCTCACATTAAAATTACCAACCAAAATTAAAAGACTGAACTTCAACGGCTTGTTCTTTTTTTGATTGAAGGTTTAACGACCACTGTGAGGAGCAACTCAGGGTGCTATAAGCAGTCACCTGTCCCTAATTTAGGGCCACTAGTTCCGGGTAAGGGAGAGAGCCAGCATCATAAGACAAACACACAACATCCACACCTCGCTGGGATTCGAACCCGGACCAATCTCAGACGAATGATCAGATGCCATCGCTTAGACCACTGCACCACCAGGGTGGCACTGCTTGTTGAGCTTGTCTCAACTAATTCGGACCTTTGATACCTCACCACACAGACTAAATACAGCTTGGCGTAGCCACAGTAATTACTTCCTTTTTGTTTGGGGGTTTAACGAGCATCTTGAGTCATTTAATTGGCTCTAAGCAGTCGCTCGTTCCTAATTTAGGGACAGTGGTTCCAGGGAAGGGAGAGCCACTGCTGTAAGACAAACACAACATCCAGGTCTCACCAGCATTCGAACTCGGACTCATCTCGGATGAATGATCAGAAGCCAGCGCTTAGATCACTGCACCACCGGGGCAGCCCACAGTAATGATAGGATAGCCCCCAGAAAATACTTAACATGAACAACATCTTTATTTTGTGGTGTGGGTGTATGCAAGCGAGCCTTCATTTCTGAATGTGATCAACTAACATCCCTGAATATTTTGAGGACGAAATGCGAATTTTAAGTTGTCAAGCTACCGGAACTGGCAAAGCGTATTTTATAAGCAAATGCTGTAAATGGGCAAATGAAAAAGTAGAGTGCAAAACAAAATACAAAACAAAACTATCAGAAACTGGTGAAAAAGTTTCAATTTGAATTTTAATCAGACTGTATGCAGTGAGATTTGCCCCCTCCCTCTTGAGTTGTGCCCAGGCAGCCACCCCGCCCTAGTTGTATGGTATCATTGATTCCTGTGACCTTTGTTTCTTATGGAATTTTTGATGTGCCTTTCCTACAGAATGAACCATTTTGATACAGTACCAACTCATTAACTAAAAGACCTTTGCTATTAGCCTTAACACAATTCACTGTGCAAATTAAATACACTTTTAGTTACTCCAAAACAAACTAGGTATGAAAATTGAGTAGGACAACAACCACACAAGCAATCTTACAAGATCTAGTTACTTTATAGTTAAAAATTAGCTTGTAAAACATTTCTGCATTATTGTATCTTTTTTTTCATCATATAGAAATCTGAGTATCTTTACATGCTTTCTATTGGGTTCTTTTAGTATCACATTTTATTTCATTTTTGTTACCATTTTCTTCATAATCGGTCTAACTTTTAAGAATATGTCTGCCTTATGAAAAAAAAATATTTCTCATTTACTACATTGGTAGCTGCCCCCCCCCCCATATTATCTGTTGAAGGACACCTCATTAGCCTCAGTATCCAGGTGTTCTACATCAATCTTAGAAAAAAGCATTTATATAACACTAGCTATACCCGGCCACGCGTAGCTGTGGCACATTGTGGTTGTTGCATGGATGAGAAATGAGGAACAAAACAAAGCATACGTTTCATAGAAGTTTAATTTTGCAATACTTGTGGGTATACAATATTTTTTGCTTTTCCATTCTCTGCGTAGATATAAAGGCTATCTGGTTTGCCGACACGGGAACACGCAACATACAGTTGTCCATGTGAGAAGCAATCCGCATCTAAATCTAAACCACACAATTCTAAAGATTGACCTTGAGCTTTATTGATTGTGATTGCGAACGCCAATCAAATTGGGAATTGCAATCTTTTAAATTGAAATGGTGTATCGGTCGGGATCACGGGAATTCGAGGGATGAGGACATCTTCACCTTCGAAAGGCCCCGTTAAAATCGTTGCTTCCACTACATTTTTCATCAGTTTTTTAACTGCGAGTCGCGTGCCGTTGCAGAGTTTTGGCTGATTAATATTCTGCAACATGATAATTGGCACACCTATTTTCAATTTTAATATGTGTGGTGGCATCCCTGGCAGATCAAGTGAGTTCAAAAATTCAGTTGGATAATTAACTACTTCATCTGCTTCCACAACTGTATCTATCGACTTCTATGTAATTTCCTCACTTTGAATGCTGGATTGAATAACATTATTAATTTGATAGACATCTTTATTCTTCGCGGCAAGGATAGCTCGTTCACTGAGCCAATCGTGATTCTTATAATTAATTTGAATATTAGGAAATACTTTTTCGATCAGTTCTTCTTTCGATGTTTCTAAATTACAAAAATTATCAGGAAATGATATTCGTCTTGACGTCTCATCGACTGGCAGTTGTCCGTTCCCAATGTCCAGTAACTGTCGTGAGAATACCTCGGCTGATTGATCGTTCTGCAGCTGGACACGCATATTCGTAGTCAACTGCAATGTACGTACGTGTCGCCACAATGTTGAATATTTCAGGCAAGCATTTATTTCGTCCGCTGGTGTCGATCGAGAAATTACAGGCAATGTTTGCCTAAAATCTCCTGCGAGCAATATCAATGCATTCCCGAATGGTTGAACGTTTCCATGCAAATCTCGCAACGATCGATCAAGACCTTAAAGCGATTTTTTATGTGCCATCGTGCATTCATCCCAAACAATGAGTTTACATTTTTGTAATACTTTTCCCATACCAGATGCTTTGGAAATATTGCACGTGGGAGTCTCGATAATTCGCATGTTTAATGGCAACTTCAGAGCTGAATGAGCAGTCCTTCCACCTGGTAACAATGTCGCGGCTATTCCAGACGAAGCGAGAGCTAAGGCTATGTCATTTTTTGATCGAACCGTTGCCAGAATCAATCTGATAAGGAATGTTTTTCCAGTTCCTCCTGGCGCATCCAAGAAGAAGGCCCCCCCAACTCCGTCATTTATCATTTGCATTATGCGATCATAAATGCCCTTCTGTTCACACGTTAATTTGGGAATGTTTGATTGGACATATGACTGGAGATCACCGGTGTTGTAACTCTGTTCACGGCGCAAATCCACATCAAATGAAGCAGTCGTAGTTCGTTTGGGTGCTGGCATTCCCAATTGACTAAGAACTTTATTTGCAATAGCTAAGCACTTGTCTTCAATATTTATCAATGTTTTGTTGTAAATGCCTTCTGTAAATTCCATGGTCATATTGGCATTTTCTAGGCGTACTCTATGCAAAATATCCTCAGCCATATGCGATCGATATCTTTCCCATAACTCTGTGGGAGATGAAGGGAAGCAAGCGGTCAATATAATTGCGAATAGTGCTTGAATTTGGTTTGGATGTGCAGTGTTGCACGCGTCACTAATACATATATCCCACTGTTGGTCGTTTTCTAATAAATTAAGAGCTTGACACGCACTGCGGAAAGTGGCATATGTGACGCCGTCAACAATTTTCAATTGCTGGAAAGATCTAGGACCAGGCACATTTACCAACAGCATGCAAAGGAAAAAACATTCATCTTGATTAGGATGCACTGTATAAAGTCTACCAATTGTATTTTCTCTGAAAATGCCAGGTTGACCGTCGACTGGCTCCCCTCGTCTGCGTCGTACGAATGCTTTTTTAGTTACATTCCACGTGTAATAAGAGGGCACTTCTGTGTACATCAGTGTTCTGGCGAAAGCGTCTTCCTGACATAAGGTGAAGAAAGCAGTCAGAGTTGTACCAGGTGGATTAACACATTTGCATCTGTGAAATAAACACGCTGTCCATTCTCTAAATGTACTGCTAAGTGAACCACAGCTGGATTGCGTTCATGCATGGGAAATGAAAAAATTCGCCATGCAGCCTCACTGCTGCTTATGTATCTTCCAGCCTGGTATTGTGCAATTTCATCGATAACTCGTACTGCATTTCTGTCACTATTTTCTGGTTGCACACCAAAAACTGCCATATCGCTGCCTTTATTCACATACTTACAGATGTATTTAATCGATTTGACCGAATTGCAATATTCTACGTTTATGTGCGCTTTGTATGTTTTTGACAACAGAGGCGAATATGGGACCACCCAACAGTTGTCTACATCAATATCACCATTTCGCATGTGTATAGTTGCCGAATTCCCGCCATCTTCAGTTGATCGTCTCCTATACTGAGGATATCCATCGTCTCCTGTTACTGTGTTGGCTGCGAATGCTCGAGGATATTGCTTAGAACATTTCCCGTCTACCATGCATGGTGAATTCGGATTTAGTGTACCGCATGGTCCATGTATCATGTTTTTGATAACAACTGCATGCAAATCCTCATCGACGCCGGCCCGTGGAATCTCAGCGCATATCACATCGTCGATTTCGTCTGAAGTTATTTTATCGTATATCCAGATTAGTATATGCGCATGTGGCAATCCTCTCTTTTGCCATTCTACTGAATACATCCAGCAGCGCACAGATCCAAACACTTCATGTTTCACAATGAAATCCATCAGCGACTTAAGCTTTTGTCTGAAAACACGTGCTGTGATGTCATGCCTATCCACAGGTGATTGCCCAGGAAGTAACAGCTGCTGTATCTCGTCCTAAGCTGGATTGCACGTGAAGGTGATAAATAAGTCTGGACGCCCGTAATGACGAACATATGCCATTGAATCTTGAGCATATTCCTGCATGTGACGTGGACTGCCTATGTATGAAGATGGCAAAATAGTAAGCTTTCCAACGTTGGTTGTATTACCGTCATTCACAACTGCATCTCGCAAATGAATGTATTCTTCAGAGCGGAGTTTGGTCTGATTCAAATGAAGAAATAGCAAACGTTCCGTTTCAATTTTTGCATACATATCCACAATGTACTGGTGAAACAACTGACGGCATTTCAAAATATAATTGTCCTCGTTCCTCCGAATCATTAAGCGGTAGGCGTAAAAGTTCATTGCGCTGCACTTTTTATTAATTTCTGCACCATTCACTGGGTTTATCATCTTCACATTGAAATGATATCCATCGGCACCATCCCAGAAGATAACTGGATATTGCAAAGCATCGTAACAACGGTGAGTTTCTGCGACGTTTATCAATTGATCGTTTCTTCGATGGAGAACAATATCTCTAGGTTGGAACTGATCTCCGACTATGACAATTGCTACTTCGTCTATAGTTGGAGCATTATATCTTCGGACATGTTCTCCAGCGGGCGTTTTGTAGGCGTGAATGACAATCTTGTGGGTATCTGATGGCATCATATCCATTGCCGTTTTGAACAAACGCACCAAATTGTTCTTTTCGTGAAGGAGCTCCTGTAGTTGCGAAATGATGGATCTTCTTAGCGAGGTATGTATTCCACAACGTGCATCGACTTCATCTCTTCATCACCGATGAAGTACATTTGAAGGAATTTATGGTCACTATCTCGGAACGGGAGCAGGGAGCCAGCTTTATGATATATTTGTCCTTTGATTTTAAAAGTTGGCATGAATTGAGCAGTCACAATTTCCACACCAAATGACGTCATTTGGAAGCAAGAGTTATATTTCCTGATGTTCGATACGAAATGCTTCGATTCAGCGGTAGATCCAGCAAGTAGAGTTTTCAACGGCTCTGGTGGTGCTTCAAGTTGAGGCAATTTAATTTTTCCGCCAGCGCAACACATCCCATTCGTTTCATTATTGAACTTTAGAGCCTGGCAGTAGGTACAGACATGACTCATCTGGCCAATGACAACATGCGGACTTGAACTATAATCAACAGCTGGATTGTACCGTAATGCAAGACGATTGTATTGCAGAATCAGATCTGCTGTTCTTTGGGAACGTGTTTCAGCTATCCTCGACGCCTCGCGTTCATTCCGTTGAGAACGAACCAAATCTGTTGCTGCAGAACGCGACTGCCGTGCTCGCAATCGTGCATCCTCAAGCCTGGCTGCTCGTCTTTCTGCTGGTTCCGTGTTACGCATCTGGATGGTGCTTAGTCTGTTCCTCTCTCGTACGTATGCCCGCTCTTCCTCAGTCATATTCGAAAGCCGTCTTCTCGATCCTTCTGTGTGGCGAGTGCGACGACCCAAATTCGTTTTTTTTCGAGGCATTATTTCGGTTTTCACTGGAACAGAAGGAAGGGATAAGATTATAACCTCTTATGGCTCTCACAGCTCTAGGTTGAAATCCATGAGAGATAAGAGACAAAACATAACCTCTACTTACGATTTGGCGAACGGCGCAGCTCAATCACGACACGATCACCTAGTATGGAGAGTGTTCCCCTCGCTTCCAGCAGATGGTGCGTTTGCTGGCACACAGCTGACCGTTGAAAAAGCTGTTTTCTCGCGGTTGCGGGTATGTTACTGACGTGAAAAATAGATAAAAACAACACGATCACCTAGTATGGAGAGTGTTCCCCTCGCTTCTGGCAGATGGCGCGTTTGCTGGTACACAGCTGACCGTTGAAAAAGCCTTCGACCATATATACTGATAGACTGCGCATGGCATCAAAATTTCTGGCTCCAACATCGCAAGCCACGAAATCACGTGACTTCGGGCAAAAAGATGGTTAACTCATGCTGTGCTCATCATGAATTTTAGGAGTTTCTTTTTTAGAATTCCATTACGACTTTTCATTCGTGAATACATTTATTACAATCTGATGCAGCTATTGCCAGTGCGCAGTCCATTAGTATATATGGTCGAAGGAAAAAGCTGTTTTCTCGTGATCGCGGGTATGTTACTGACGCAAAAAATAGATAAAAACAATCTTTGAAGCGAGTTGTATATCGTGTCAAAATTTGAGCTCAATCAGTGCAGAACTTTTTGAGTTTTTGAAGCGTACACAAACCAACTTTACATTTTTATATATATAGAAGAAGATATACCTTATTTCAAATCAAAACAAGGCTTTCACTGTTTTTCTGAGAAAAGGTCTAAGAATTTTAAACCAAAACCTCTGAAGAGCAGAACTTTTATCCATATCCCACAATATTGAAAAATTGATCAAATGAGCCCATAAAAAAGATTTAGAATTAAATTAAAAATTTTACATATAGGAAAGTTTTTAATATTTAAGAAATAATCACTGAGGATATAATGTAAAAATAAAATGAAACATTCAGCACAGAAAGAAATCACAAAAAAAAAAAAAACAATGATGTTAAATTTTCAAAACTTAAAAAACTTGGGGTCTAGTAACCTGCAGTGAGATTAGTCAAAACTCCTAGCTCAGGTATTTTTTTGTTTGAAAATGCAAGTCACAATGAAAAAAATTCACCTTCCCATGCTTTCCTTCCACAGACAGGCAAAAATGTTAAAGGCCTAATTATTTCTTCATCATAAAAAAATTACCGTTTTGGTGTAGATTTATATTGCTTAAATAAGGCCATAGTTTACATACTTCTCCAATCCGTGACCCAATCATATTTCTTTTGTGACCAAAACTATATAAACACATTCTCAGAACACCAGAAAATCATTAGTGATTGTTTTAAATAATTTTTTTTTTCCTTAGAGAGAGAGAGAGAGAGAGAGAGAGAAAGAAACAACTCAGTTTTCTACAATAGCAGAAATCCGTATGCTAGATTCATAAAAAAAAAAAGGGTACACAATCAATCATGCCAAACAAAGGAAATTATACTCCCTGCAACAAATAATATATCTACTGTTCTTTACTGGGGTAAACAGTTTGTAATGCAGTTCCTTGTAATATTGACATGCATGCTTACATCATGAAGATATCCCAGTGTTTGGTTATTCAATACCTCAGAATCCAGGTATAAGTTAAATTGGCAGGATTTTCTTTTTTATTATGGGCAGCTCTGCTTGAGTTAACAATGAACTTTTGGGGAAATTGATCCAAAATTATGAGTTTAATATATAAAGTCTTAAATTCTTATTGTTCTTTAAAATTCCATTTAAGTTACATAAATCAAATGCAAATTAATACTTAAAATTTCATGTATAAAGGTGGCATAGTGGTAGAACATCTTTCCTCTGCAATGTGAGAAAATACTATTTCAAATATGCTTATTTTTTTAAGGAATCCTTACGAAGAATTTATGGGCATATTGGAGTCAGCTGCAACAAACTTATGTAAAGTAATATGTGAGACACTTAAATTATGAGTGGAAGCAAAGGCAATTTACAGTTAACAGCATTTCATTATTTCATTTGATTTAGTGAAAATGCAGCATAGAATGCAAACAAAGATGTACTTAAAAGATAAAGTTCTGACAAAAAAGTTAATAAAAGAAATGGCAATTTTTCTTTTTCAAAAAGATAAAATATATGACATTTTGAAAAAGAAAATGTAATGACTATATCATTATAAGTAAAAATAAAATGCAAAGAAAAATATATGTACTTAAATTTTGAAAATAATTTTTTCCTAAAGAAAAAGTAAATAAAAAATGACATTTTTTAAAAGAGACATGATGTATAACATTTTCTTAAAATACATAAGTTTAAAACAAATATAACATCTATGGAAGTAAAGACATTAGGCTTGTGACCTAATTAATGTGGAAACATGAAACAATGTTGAAATTTTTTCAATTAAACCAAGGGAAAAATAATATAGGAGAGAGAGCATAATGCTAAGAAAAAACTATCAGGTATATTATCTGCACACAATAATAATTCATTCTTATTTAATATATAATTGTACAATTCTGACATAAAACAGGGTAGCAATTGATCACATTTTCAAAAATGTTAGGATTCATTATATATTTTCACACAATGATGCAAAAATTTATATGAATATAAAAAATGTTGTTGATATATTTAAATGGCAACTGATTCATGTAAGCTGAAAGTCACTTAAGCATCATCCAAAAACTAGGCATTGCATATCTTCTTTGAACTGAAACAACAAAAACAAAACAATACATTAAAACATTTGTAGGGAAATCATTTGAAGTAAAAAACGTCGCTTATACTTATCAACACATATGAAGTTACACAGTACTTATTTAGTCAAAAAATCCAAACAAAAACAAACATTCTTATTAGCTAAAGTCATACAGGTTTTCCACATTACAAAAATTAAAATAAAAAAATCTATGATAGGTAAAATACAATGGTTGGCAACATAATATAACAGTACTCAAAGTTTTTTTTTTCTGTTCTTTAGGTGAGCATTATTGCTGAATAAGAGCAGCATTTCATCGATAATGGCTTCCATGCAAGAAAAAGCAGCGTGTGTGTTGTGGTTCCACGAGACCAAATCGGCAGTTACTGTTCAGCCTCATTTCAGAAAAGAGTACAGACGATCACCACCAGACTAAAAAGCATAAAAGCTTTGTGTGAAAAGTTTAAAGTGACGGATAGAGTAGGAGATCTCCACCGAGTGGGTCAACCACCGGTTACACAAGAGACAGTTGCAGCTGTTCAGGAGACAGTTCTGCGAAGCCCCAGGAAATCCATTCATTGTGCTTCACTGGAAATTGGGATTCTTCGTGCCACAGTTCACAAAATTTTACATAAAAGTCTTCATCTGTATGCTTATAAGGTACAGATCATTCAAACTCTTCAGCCTAATGACTGGCCTTGCCGTGATGCTTTTGCGACAGAGATGCTGCAGCACATAGCTCATGGTAGTGATTATCTGTACCGTGTTCGTTTCTCAGATGAAGCCATATTCCACGTCTCTGGTACAGTAAATAGACACAATGTGTGAATTTGGGGATCAGAAAATCCCCATTATGTCATTAAGCAACAGAGGGCTAGCCTGAAAGTAAACGCACAGTGCGTCCTGATGCATGACAGAATCATCAGACCCTTCTTTCTTACAGAGCCCATGGTAACATGTAATGTGTACTTGGACATGCTGGAACTTTTTGTAGCACCTCCGCTGCATGCACTCCAACCTTCAGTTATTTTCCAACAAGACAGTGCCCCACCACACTGGTTAATAATGGTTCGTGAATTCCTGAATGTAGGGATCACAACACTATATAGCTTTAAAAATAGTTGAAATAGTGACCAGCTCAACCAAAAAAAGTGACTAACTTGGGAAAAATAGTGACCACAAACAAACAATTATTTGGAATATAACCAGGGATTGCATTCCTCCTAAAATTCCTAATATTTTGTGACCCTCCTTAAATTCCTAAAATTATACCTAAAATTTGCTATTCTTCCTAAAATTTTCGTAAGCTTATTTATTAAAAATACAACTATTATTAACGCCAATAAATTTACCATTACGGTAAGGTAAAAAGACCTGTTATTGTAGAAACGCAGCCTATATGCTGTGCTGCTGAAGGGAGGGAAAATGACGCCATCGAGATGCACTTGCTTCGGGGCGGGCGCTCCACTTTTGTGCCTTCGGACAGTTTTCGAGAGTAACAAGAGATCTAAGGGAAAAGGGGAGGGGTCATTTTCACCCCTGGTTTGCGCTTTGCAGACGAACTCCGTGGCACGCAGAAGATCATACTTTATTTTTGTACATGCCTTGTGGAACCTCCTCTTTCTGCTGATGTTTTGTTATTGTAAACCGCAGGTGGGTGGAAGCAAAGAGGAAACATGTGGTCTCCTTCCGTAACCTGTGGTAATGACGATGGGATGGTAGCTGAGTGTTATCGTGGCAGGCAGTAGAGCACGTGATCATTGACCTTCGATCGTGCGTCGGCGACAGCGACCTTCGATGCGCAATATATCTTGGCTCCGACTCACTTTGACTGAACTTGCGTGAGATGCATATGATAGCTTCTGGTTTTGCGTCTTTTATGGTGTTCTCTGTGCTGTGTGCAGGTTCAGTTCTCTAGTGGTGACCTGCTTTTTTTTTCTATTTCTGACATCCTCGCAGCCAAACTTCGGGAAGTTGTCGGGTTTTGCAATATTGGAACGTGTTTTTGTACTTCCCTTTCATTTTCTGGTTAGTAATACAAGTGTTTAAGATGCCTAAATCCAAAACGAAATTTCAAGATGCGTGGCTCGCCAAAGAATTGGACGGAGTGAAGTTGAAAGAATGGTGTTCTGCAACTGAAACAATATTTTCTGCTAAGTGTATATTGTGTTCAGAAATTTTCAATATTTCTAATAGTGGCTTTTCACAAGTAAAAGCGCATCATAAAGGAAAAAAAAAACATTTGCAGAAATTTCAAAGTAAATTTCAAAATAAGTCCATCCTGAAAGCCTTTGGAGGACGGGATCTTCAGCCCAAAACAAATATTAGTGAAGTACTGAGTCATGATTTACAGTTGGCTAAAGCCGAAGCATTATGGCCCATGAAAGTTGCTAAGGACAATGTCTTTTGTTTCATGCACTGAAACAGTTGAACTTTTCAAAGAAATGTTTCCTGATTCTGCTATTGCAGCCAAAATGCAACTTAAAGAAAAAAAGTTGCTTATGTGATATCACATGGATTGTCAAAATATTTTGAAGAGGATTTGAAAAAAGACATTGCATCTAGTAGCCCAGGAAAGGTTACAATATAGCATTTGATGAAACTACAAATACACAAGTGAAACGGCAGTTGGATGTGTATCTCAGGTACTGGTCTTCAGAAATAAATTCAGTTTCTTGCCGATACCTAACAAGCGTTTTTCTGGGTCATGCAACAGCAGATATTTTGCTAAAAGAAATTCTTGATGTGTTATCATCCTTCAATATTTCGTTGAACAGAATTATTTGTGGGTCCATGGATAGCCCAAATGTAAATAAGTGTTTTTTACGCAAATTCAATGAAGTTGTAAAACAAGAAACAGGCCAGAAATCTTTGGAACTAGGTTTTTGCAACCTGCATGTTGTTAGTAATGCATTTAAAAATTTTTTGACAAGCTTAAATATAGATTTTGACGAATTTGCTACTGATATGCATTACTTTTTAAAGAGTAGTGCTGCAAGACGAGAGGATTATAAATCTGTCGAGGATATAACATTGGTCACAGCCATATTTCTTTTGCGTCATGTCAGCAACAGATGGTTAACCATTGGTTCTGTAGCCCAGAGGCTCTTGGATCAATGGCTAAATATTACAGAATATTTTTTAAACTTCTTGCCATCTCAAAAAATATTTGAAAAACAACTACGCAATTCAGCAAGGTATAAAAGAATTCACTTTTTCCTGAAAAATGAGCTAACTCCTTGCTATTTAGCATTAATTTCATTTCCACACCAAAATTTTGAAAAGTTTTCATTATGTTATCAGAGTGAAGAACCAAAAATACACCAGTTATATTCTGATTTAAATACTTTAATGAGGAATGTTATGGCTCAGTTTATCCAAGATGATGTTATTGCAGGGAAATTTGGAGAAGACCTAAAGAATATAGATTTTGAAAACAAAAATTCATGGAAAAAACTAGGGGAGTTAGAAGTTGGTATGAAGACAAAAAATCTCCTCAGGAATGTTCAGGAGACCAGGCAGAAATTATTTCTCTTAGATGTAAGATCATCACTAATTGCAACCACAAAATATTTAAAGTCAAATTTGCCATTCTGCAATCAAAAGCTAAAGAGACATAGAAGTTTTAAAGGTAAAAGAACCAAAGAAAGAGTCAACTCAACTTTCAGTCACTGAAGGACTTTCAGAAATAACCAGAATTTCAAGTGTTTTGCATCTTTCTGAGGAACAAATTGATAGAGTAAGAGAAGAGTGGAAACTTTTAAATTGCGATAAGCCAACTCTAGATGAACTAGTGAAATTTTCAGAGGAAGGGCATATTCCAGTGTGGATTGATCATTACTGGCGTAATATATTTAGTATTAAAGACTCTAGCGGAAAAGAAAGATACTCAAATCTTGCTAAACTCATCAAGTCAATTTTAGTTTTACCTCATGGTAATGCTGATGCAGAAAGGGGATTTTCGGTTAACACTGCTCTGTTAAGGAAGGACAAGGCTAACTTAAAAGACTCAACTATAACATCATTAAGAATAGTTAAAGGGGCCATTAAACACTATGGATGTGTAAGTAAAGTTCCCATAACAAGAAATTTGTTAAATAGTGTTTGTGATTCACATAAATTTTATAAAGAGTATGTTGATAAGCTGAAGGAAGAAGAATAAAAAAAGGTAAAAGAAATGAAGCAGAAAGAGAGGGAAAATAAGGAAAAGCAGCTAGAGAAAAAAAGAAAAGCTGAGTTTGATGACAAAATAAAAGAAAATGATGCAGAAATAAATAGGCTTAAAAAAGATAAAGAAGCCTCCCTAGCAGTAATTCAAGAGGGAACAGAAAGAATGAGAAAAGCTGTAGAAAAACAAAATACTGTTGAAATAGCAGTTGCCTCTAACTTGATCATACAAGGTTCAGCTGAAATAAAGAAAACTGAAAGTAAATTAGTTGTGGTGGAAGCAGAAAAAGATAGGCTTATCAGGAAAAGGTTAAAACAATAATATGAAAAAAGTAATTCAGTGAACAATTGTACATAGTTCTTGGTTTTCAATTACCTTTTTAGGATACTATAATTTAATGTGAAACCTGAAAACTTTACTGTGAAAATCGTGAATTGCTTCTGTTTCAACAGCATATTAATGTTCAAAGTGAAACTTGAATGTGGTAAATATACTTGAATATGATAATAACACGTGAAAAGATAAGAACTGAACATTAGAAGTAAATCATACTTAAACTTTAGACATTAGATGTTATGCAAAAAATTTGGGTGTGAACTTCGACCATATATACTATATATATAAAAAGAATCTGTTACTTATAAGCATAGGAAGGATGGTAAGGAACAGAACCACAGAATTTCAGGTCTTCTTTCTTATGAAGGAGGAGGCATTCGATTTTCGAATGGTTTTCATATTTCTTTATGAGGGAGTTGACTTACCATCCTTCATATGCTTATAAGTTACAGATTCTTTTTAGAATTTTTGGTTACCATCTTGCCATTAAATCTACCCCAAACATCTTGAAGCTTCTACAAAGGGATAGGGACAAAGTTGAAAGCCTGAACCTCCCAGGAGTTTACTGTATTCCTATCTCTTCTTCTACTGGGGATAACTTATACATTAGAAGCACATACAGGAGCATTAGCCATAGAATTTTGGAACATAAAAAAGATGTTTCGAAAGCCAATCCTAATACTGCCTTGTCTATTTTGACAATGGAAGACACTTCTGCAGTTCCCCACTGGAACGAAGCAAAACGAATTGCTTCTTTTGACGATCGTTTTGCCCTCCGTTACCACGAAAGCCTGGAAATTATTTTCAACTCAATGACTTGCAATTCCGAATCTCCTCTCTACATTCCGATGATCTGGAGATCAATTCTAAGTTTTGGCAACAAAAATAGGAAAAATTCAAATGTAGAATCTGGCAACAATCTTAGTCCTCCATTGGCGTGATGAAGACCTAAGATAAGGTCGAAAGCTTCCAACTTATGAACTTTTTGTAAAAGTTTTCATTTAACGTAACTAGCGTGATCAAGTTACCTTTATTTGTTAATATTGTTACGTGTTTTGCCCATCATCGTCAAGGTTCCAAGTTTTTTTATTGACACCTATTCTGTGTCAAGAAAAGATCATGCAATGTTGAAAGCAAAAATGTCTGTATTGAGAAACATGATGGAAAGCTCGAGTGTCAGTTTATAGGACAGGCCCTTTAAAAGTGCTCTTAAAGATATGAAAGAAAATGCTTTGAACAAGGACATGGACATTTATTCGAATATAGGGAAACTCTTCGAGATCTGTTTAACTTTGCCATCCAACAATGCTACCTGTGAATGGTCATTCACTGCAATGCGTCATATTAATAACTGGTTAAGATGCACTATGAAACAGAAATGATTATCTAACTTGGTGATTTTATTTTCAGAATCAGATATAGTTAAAAGATTTGGACCCAGATGCTTTGATTGACAAATATAATTCGAAATGTAAAAAACAAAAGATTGTTTTGCAATAGTAGTTTGTGCACTGACCACTGGTTTAGAACCAGACTCATTCTGTAATTGATTTTTACTGGTATTATATAGTCTGATTGTGTTAATATAATTTTATTATGTATTGAATAATTTAAAACAAATATAAATAATTCATTGTTTTTATTTAAATCATCTATCTCTTAGTTACAATATTGCATGTAATTTTCACAGTTACAAAATAGCCACCATTCCCAAACTTTTAATCATAAATATAAAAAAATATTCTACGATGCGATGTCACTGGTCATCGTCAATCATATCGTTTTTGTACTATTGACAATTACAGATCTTGGCATGACTTATCTTCTGGGTCAAGGATCACAACAACCCTAACCAGACATCTTTATTGTGACCCCCCCCCCACCCACCCACCAGCAATAGGCTCTATCTCTGCCTATGAATGTAACCAAAGTTTTTCAACTTCTTTAAACCGTAGCATCAAAACAGTTAATAGGAACACAGGAAAATTTATTCAATTTTGAATATTTCTTTCACTTATCAAGTAAATATAAAACATAGCAAAAGTGATATATTCTTAAGAAAATCAAATGCATATAATTTTTAATCTCAGTTAGCCAATAAAATAAAGTATAGAAGGAATGAGATATTCTTATGGAAAAAAAAAGTTTAAAACAATGATATTGCATACTCTCATTTCTTCTCATTAAGCAAATATATAAACATGGCAGATATGCGATACTAAAAAAATAATAATTTTAAACAGCAATTTGGCATATGCTCATTTATCAAGCATGTATGAAGCATACATACTTGATAAAGGAAATGTGATATTCTTAAATTAAATTTAAGCAAATATTTTGCTCTTACTTTCATTTTTTCATCAGACAAAAAACTAAAAAAAAACCTGAATGGTATTATCCTAAAATAAAAATGACTGCATATACTTTTAATATTGAGACACATTTTTTACATCACATACTGCCCAGAAATTTCTGTCTTATGGTTATAAATTATAATCCATTAATTCCCACTTTGGTTTGCAGTTTGGGAAAGTACTCCTTTTTAGGGAGGACAATGTCGGCTTTTCATCAGAATGGATTTTCTGATTAATAATTGTGAATGTTCCTTCAATAAGCCTCTGCATTTGTAAAAAAAATTACTTCAATGTCTTGTCACTTGCATGTTTTCTTCTTTGGTGTTTAGTCAGATGTTCTTTCTGTGAAAATCTATGCCCACAGTGAGTGCAGCAAAATGGCTTCTCCCCAGAATGTATCCTTTGGTGTCTTTCAAAATTTCCTTTAGTGTACGATCTATAATTACACAGTGTACACTGAAATGGCATTTTTCCAGAATGTATTTTCTTGTGCTCGATGAGACTTACTTTATGGGAAGATCTAAAGTTACATAAGGCACATAAAAACATTTTTTCACCAGGATGTGTTCCTTGGTTAACATCCATATGACCAAAAAGAGACTTCTCAACTTCATGACCTATGGGTAAAAAAAAAAGTCTTTTGGAATAAAATAATTCTCAAGGTTTCAAAAATAATTATTTTCATGCTAGAAAACATATGGGTTTCAAAGAATGTATGAGCATGCAGAACATAAACCCTAGAAGTACTACCTCTCAATTATGAGAAATAAACTTCCTGAAAAAAAACTCATGAACATTATTACAACTAGCATGTTACTTTGAATGAGAGGTAGTATATGTTTGTTAACAATTTCTAAGCTAACACAACAAAAAATGCACTAATTAATTGAATTTTTTAACCCTACCAAATTTATTCTTTTACAAAGGAAATTATGCAACCATTCGTGGGAAGACATTTAAACCATTCCTGGAATTCAAAAGAAACCACAACGGAATGGATTAACAGTTGTCAACACTTTTTCACACATAAAAATTGCAACCAAAATAAAGTGGATGATGAGGCACTTGATTCCCATTCTGGGCAAATGAATTTTTCAAATTTTTAAAGGAGGCATTGATAACAGTTGCTGATGCGTTTCCTATGGTTAAAATGATACAGAGGGAGAGTCGAAAGTTTTGCAATATTTGCATAAACGAGTGTGCTGCAGCGGGTATGTCATGTGTTTAAACTAGTTCAAATCACGCACTGCAGGGATATAAAGCGGTAGTCGTTGCTGTGAACAGCATTGCATGTCATCGTTCTGTCTGTGGTTGGGATGCTTAAAAGATGAACAACCACAACCGGCTAATTAGGAAACTTTTGCTTTAAGAGTTTGAACTTGGCCATAACACTGCTTAAGCAACACAAAACATTTGTCATGCAAAAGGGGAAGGTTTCATGCATCACAGCACTGCAACCAGATGGTTCAAGAAATTTTGCTCAAGTGACAGAAACCTTGACAATCAGCCAAGGTTAGGTAGGCTGTGAACCGTGGATTAGGGGGCCGTGCACCAGGCTGTAGAAGCAAATCTGACAGCCAGCACTTGGTGATAATCAAGCGAGCTGGGCATATCACAAACCACTGTGATTCATCACCTTCAGGACCTCAGCAAGCTGCTGCATTGTCCCTCATGAACTGACGCCAGCTGAAGCAAACTGCAGAGTGGAAGTGTGCACAAAACTCCTAGAAAACCCAAGCAATGCACGTTTCATCGAGAGAATTGTTATGTGCGATGAAAAGTGGGTCTATTTCCGTAATCCCAACACACAACAGCAGTGGTTGAGACCGTGCCAGCTTCCAGAACCTGTTGCTAAATGTGGACGCTTCGAGCACAAGGTGACGTTCTGAGTCTGGTGGAATTTCGAGGGGATAATCCATTAGGAATTTGTTCCAGATGGTTGGACTGTCAACGCCAACCTCTACTCTGAACAGTTGGAGGGAGTGTATGCCATTTTGGATGAGAAGTACCCAGCACTGGTGAACAGAAAGCACGCTCTCCTATAGTAAGACAATGCTCGGCCTCATACCATGCAAATGACCCAGGTAAAACTCAGGAACTTGAGGACATTGAACTGATGCCACACCCAGCATATAGTCCGGACCTCTCCTCATCGGATTATTACTTGTTTGGCCCATGGCCTACTTCCTTCACAGGTGGCACTTCAACAACCAGCAGGAGGTGGCAGCTGGGGTGTAGGAGTTCTTCCCTTCGAAGGACGAGAACTGGTACCGCCGTGGAATTGAAGAACTGGTAGACAGATGGATAAAGACTGTGCAACACAATGGCCTATACTTTGAATGCTAGTCAGCTTTCATCGTAAAGGTACGTATGGCGACAAAGTAATCCAAATATTGCAAAACTTTCGACTCACCTTCTGTAGATTATTTCTTTTGCTTACTGACCATCTAAGGGGAATAACAAGTGGAACCACACAATTCTGCATCAGTGCTATAGCTGCCTGCATCTACAGCAATAAAACAGAATATTTGGGTATTTGTGGCAGTACTGTCCACTGATACTGGCTTCAATGAAAATTCGAGAACTGTCATCGCAGGACTGTCATGCAGTAGAAGAATGACAATGTCTACCAACATCTACACATGTGTTCAGTAACATCTGCATCACAATTGAGTGTCAGAAAACATCCATCTGTATGTACCTATGACAAGTAACCATGAATTAACTCAAAGTGTGAAAACATTCTCAAGCATGAAATCTATGTGTCACACTATATGGATGACAAATGTTTTCAAAAACGACAGATGGCTTATTTCCCCCACATTTGACAGTGAGAGATGTGCTACCACAAGAAACTGTCAGGAATTAAGCAATAAAAGCACGCGCATTTATCAAAATTTAATGGTACATCTTTAAAGTAAGACTTAGTTCAGCATCTAGAATGCATTGGGGAGAAAACCATATGTTCAAAAAATACATTGAGATGGAAACCATTGATTCAATAACTTCCCAAAACCTATTAAAGGAGTTTGGCAAGCAACCAGCAATTCTGATGCTTCATTGGCAACCTTAACTTTGAAGAACACTTCTGCTTAACCCTTATGGAATGAGTCAATCAGTTTGCACTTTGTCATTAGGAAAATTTAAAAATTTTTCCTTCACCCAGAAGACTAATTATTTTGATTCATCATTTTATATTCCTCTAATATGGAAACCAACTTTAAGAGGAAAGCAATGAATGACTTCATGCATCTGGCAACCATTTATGCTATCATCTGCTTTTTTAAGACTCAAAAGGACTGCAGTTGTCAGCTGAAACCTCTCCTTGCATAACTTAAGCATGTTATATACAGAGTCACAGAATATAGACGTACACGCATACGCCGTTAGTTTCCAAATTATTAGCAGATTTTGCAGATAGTTTTTGCTTGTAGATTAAAAAAATATGTTATTTACAGTAATTAAAACACTTAAGGCTTTACTCAGATTACTATATTAAATTCTGTCTTAATATGAGAATGTTCAACTGTTTTTCACATCTTCCGATAGTGAGCTCTTTTGTTTTTGCAGACGTTTCTGGCCTCTTGATTTTATCAAGGCCTGTTCTCAATATATAGGAACTGTAACAAAAATTTCATTTACACAGAGACTTTAAATTTTATTGCCAGGTTTCTCTTGCAGTTGCCAGTTGTTAAATTAAAATATTTTCCTTACGTATTTTACTATAAGTCTACTATTTTTGAATTAAGTTGTTGAAAATGCTATTTATAATTTTTGAAGGTTCATTAACAGAACTGTTTTTCTATATTTAAAAACTTTCTTTAATTAGTCTCTTGTTTTATGAGGTTCATAGTCCAATATTTTAAAGTTTTAGCCTTAAGGTCCATTTTACACACATTTCTGCGCATTCAGTCGCAATTTACGTTTGTCCTCTCTGGAGTCTGTAATGTTCTAATAATTATTTATTGTTATATTAATTTTTCTTTAAATTATCTTATTCTATTGTTATAGTGATTCGCGGGTTTGCAGCAAGTTTTCTCTTTCAATGGTTGTGTACGCAGATACATTTTATTTTTATACAACTCTGGTTACATACGTATATATAGCTGTCTGATCAATGTGTGAGTCAGGTATTGCATATGGAAGAACATTTGGGGTATAGTTGGCAAAACTTCTATAGGACTGCATGTCACTGTGGACTACATACTAAAATTTTTGAGATCTGTGCTTGCACACATGACTTCAGAATGATTACCTGTGATTACAGGGTCAGCATATTACCCAAAAGTTTCTGTTCACAGCCTCAATACCATTCATTATTCATAGATCAAATTATTTCAGTTACTGTAAATAGCATCAGTTCATTAAGGGAGTGAATAAAGAAGATATGCTAACTTAATTTTTCATTTTTCTGTAATCATTTTTTCTTTAAGTTATTCTTTATAGAGAAACATTTACAACATAGTATTTATTATGAAAGAACTACCTCATAGACATATTATATGGCAATGACATTACATAAAAAAATAATAAGGGACTTTGACCATTACATAAATAAGGAAAACCAATAATAAACACTATTTCATTCCATAATGTGAACAAATAAAGACAAAATAAAATGCATGTAAAAATGGAAACTTGCTTTACTCTACAAGGGTGAGTCATTATTAGTTCGTAGCATTTTGGGGTACAATGTTCAGCCTGGTACCACATGTTGACCACATACAGCTACTTGGCAAAATAAAGTCCATCAGTCTATGGTCCTTCGCCAACATTCAGCCAAAGATGCAATGCCATTGTTAAACCAGGCGGCTGGCTTGGATGCAAAACTTGGTGATGCCACCTTTCACAGCTTCCAAGGAATGGAACTGTCTGCCAGCCAAGAAGTGTGCCATAGAACAAAACAGGTGAAAATCCAAAGGCGCAAGATCCGGGCTATGGATTTTGACACCATCCAAATGCTGAGTTTTCTGGAAGATAATCTGTGACCTATGACCTGGGGCATTGTCGAATATTGCAGGACCTTCTTTCGGTTCACCATTGTGAGGTAGCGCTGGCGTAGAACATAGTGTGTGTGTTGCTGCTTGTCGGCATACAGGTTTGCACAAGCTCCCAGCGGACAGGACCCTTGAAATTCCACCATACACACAACACTGCCTACACTTCAAAATGCCCTCTTTGAACCACCACTGCTTGAGCCTCATCCTTTGGCCATAGCTTTCAGGTATCAGGATAACATAGGAAGACTCACTTCTCATCATTTGTTACGATTCTCCACCAAAACTGGTCATCACATGGATTTTGCAGCAATTCTCAACACAGAGTGACACACCGCTCAGCTTGCTTTGGGCTCAACTCGTGAACCATTCACGGATGTCTGGAGTGAAAACCGAACTGGTGTAGGTGACGAACGATGGTGGTTTGTGATGCATGGCCCTCCTCTGCTAATTGTTGGGTGCTGGTTCCTTGGTGCTGTTCAACAGCTAGATGAAGGGCTTCGGTGTTGGTGGTGACTGGCCTCCTACACCTCGATTTATCAAAGAGCTGAATGTCTCCGGACTGGAATCATTGGAACCATTTTCTTGCAGTTTCAGGGTGCATTGTCCCCTCACCTTCTACACTACAAATTTCCTTCGCAGCAGCTGTCACGTTCAACCCTTTTTTCCAATAATGACGTAGGAGCACATGGTCAACAAGTTTCTCCTCTGACATTCTCATCTCATATGAGCGGCACACACGTGTTGGGTCCATGCATACATGTCTGACCAGTGGAGAATGTCACCCAATCAGGCATGAGACACATTTCACCTTACTGCGCATGTACCACCATTTCATCTGTACCGTGAAACGCTAGGAACTTATGGCTCACCATGGTATTTCTCATGTAATTACGTTTGACACATTTTTTAATGCGTATTACAGAGAAAAATGTATGCCAAAATCATTATAAATAAAAACACTTTTCAATATTAGTAAATGACAGGAATGGCACAATTTTTTTTTAATTTACAATGATGGAAAAGTTTTAGGTGAAATAAGATACAAGATGGTAAGTTGAGATGTTTAAATATTACACTGATTTCGTGTGAGCACAAATTGATTGCAACACCATAAAATTATGTATTGTTTGGATTCTTTCAATTTAAAATTAAATAAAAAATAATTCAAACTGGGAAAAAGTTAAGGTAGTTGTGTAATATTAAGCAAATCTTTTACACATATTTACACATCATGCTTGTTAGAAGGAAAAATTCTGACATAAATACACATATCTAACAGAGCATTTTTTAAATGTTATGATTCATAATACAACTATCCCTTGTTTATCATGGAAGATGTATTTCTTAAAATGGGAGAGCTAACTGAATGGGGCCATTATGGCACCATCTTTATGGCAATCAGTTCCTGACATTGTCATTTATTTATCTATGATCATATTAGGTGTTTTATTGCAGTAGTTAAAGAATAACACACAAAGCACAAATTATTTTATACATACATTCTCTATTTTTAGAGAAACAATAATAATAAAAAAAAGAATAACATAAATGATAGTGCATTATGTTCTCATGCACATGTGAAATCTTGACAGAGTTTGAACAAAAGATAGGACTTTGTGGTAGGAAAATGGGCCAGGTTGTAGCACATACTCTTTCTTGAAGAAGGCATGAAGGGTTGATTATCTCTCCAGATTCTTCTTTTTATGAAACATTTTTTTATACCCTGAAAATGTATTAATAACAACTCTCTCACCAGAGTGCTGCAGTCACAATCTGAAACATTTTCAGCAAAGAGATTTAAAACATCCATGATCTTGCTGTCCTTTATAAAAATCCTATTGTGTGGTTTATCTTAGATGAATCTTCTGCAAAGTCATCATCCTCAAAAGGCTGCTGTTGCAGCAACATGAGCTCTTTATTGGAGAGACTTACCTGTTGAAACTGGAGTAGCTCCTACACATCATCACTCAAGTCCTATTAGGTTGGCAAGTGAACAATGCCACTGAAAATAGCTATTGTTTTTTTCCCTTTAAATTTCCTGAAGTCGTGATATGCTTCTGGTCAATTTTTTCCAGCTGTTGTTCCTAAAATTGCTGGCAACAACTTATCTCTATGTCTCAGTGTGTGTAATGTCAAAAAATATCAGCCAACACCCAAGAGACTGCTGATCTGTGCCATCAGCTTTCTCATTCAGTTCTTACAGGTACATCAAGGAGAGTTAAACCTCAAGTTTGTTACAAAAAAAAATAATTAAATAAATGAAGCCTTGTTTGGTGGAAAAAATATCACTTTAAGAAGTATGCAATTTTTTTTAATATAAAAATATTTTTCAAATAAACAACTGCACTGAAGAGCACTAAATAAGGTCTGCTCTTTTATTTTCTTCAAGATTCAAAATTTATGATGACCATAAAACCATAATATCCAGGAAGAACTAAGTTCAGATGAGACATTTACATAGAACACTGATTCTTGTCAAAAGGAAATGATTGCAGAACCATAAGACAATCTTCCATTTACCTATCAACTGGAACAAGTGAAAATTAATATCAGGCAAAATACAATATATATATATATATATATATATATATATATATATATATATATATATATAGTGTCAGCATATATCAAGTTGCATTGTTCTAAATATGATTTGGTTAGAAAATCAATATAAGCACAGACAAATATACTGCTCAGCATTTAAATTACCCCATCCAAAAAGAGTAGGCCAAATTTAGTGAAAACTGCCAGAGAGAATGTTAGGTGGACAATACAGGATTAACTTTTCAAGGCAGAACATCAGCTCAACAGGCTAACAGACGAGATCATGTGACAGAACACAATACTTTGTGTGTGATACAGCCCTCTAATAATGCTCTGGGAAATTAATAGTTTAAATGTAAAATTTCTCTTTTGTCTTTAGTTAATATCCATTTAATAATAATGGTTTAACTGTTGTAATTTCTTACATGTTATTTTTCTTTTGCATCAAATGCATTTCTCAATTGGGAAATACTGTAATTAACTGCACGAAATTAGATAAAAATCGTAACATACCTTTTGGTTGTAACAGTTATTGGCTCCATTGTCAGTACGCTATGTTTCACTTGGTTCTAGAGTTTAAACACTCCAAAAACAGTAGGTACATTTTTCACGGAGGTGTACGTACTAACTGATCACGAAGCCCTCCACTCTCCAGTTGTGGTGTGCATTGGCGTTTTTCTATCTTGATATACTGAGAAATACTTATATTTGTAATACTTAAGTTTAAAAAAATTTAAGAACATATCATGGTAATAAACTGGATGGACAAATCATTATATACACGTACCTAATACATATAACATGATGCTTTATGTTTTGTCCTCACAACAGTAGCCAGACGTCTTGTAAAGACTCAATGAGGTGTTCTAAAACATGGAGGCAGTATTGTCACCCATAAAGTGAGGATCACCTGTCACACAGCATCCATAGTTGCTGAAAGGCGTTCGTGGGCTCAAACAGATATTTACAATTCTTCCCACAAATTCTCAATGAGGTTTAAGCCAGGCAATCAAGGGGACCACTCAATTGTGGTAAACTCACCTGAATGTTACTGGTGCCAAGTGGTTGCCACTTGGAAAATATGCGGTGCGTCATCCTGATGAAAGATGACATCAATGTGCAGAGAGAGAGAGAATTGTTATGAACAGGTATAGATGGTTGCCAATGATGTTCACAGGTGAAAGGAAGCCCATGTAAACATACCCTAAAATGTTATACTGCTTTCACCTGCCTATGTCCATGATCCCAACTTAGCAACCTGGGTTCATTGCTTTGTGTGGCTTATATCATACTTGCACCTTACTATCAGCATGGTTGATAGAGTAGTTGAAACCGTGTTGTCAGACCAGATTATGTGTTCCCAGTCCTCCACTCTCCAGTTGCGGTATGCATTAGCAAACTGTGGCCTAATCTTTTTGTACTTTGCAGCCAACATGGGGGCACAATGTGGATGTCAACTGCCATTGTCTATTTTTTATGGCACAACAAACAGTCTTGCACATAAGCTTGTAGACATGCCCTCATTAAAATCCAATATTATCTGTTCTAAGCAGTCAGACTATTCCTTGTAATGATGTGGGAGAGTCTGAGCTCACCTCCAGTCAACTGCACATTTTTGGCCACATTTCTCTTGTTAGTTCATGTTTTGCTGCATTTCACATAGACTTGGTATACATGTGTGGTGGTCTGACACGGAAATCCCAACAGCTGCAGTGATTGAAGAAGTGACCTTCCTCACAGCACTACTACCTAGCCACAGTTAAATTCATTTACATTGCTGCTTTTATCCATGATTACATTTCTGTGACTGGTTTCCAATGGGTAGAGACTTGTGCTATTTATAGACAATGACAGAGTTCTACATGACTAGATGCATTACTTCTGCTTGCATATTGTTATTAGGGTATATATAATAATTTGTTCATTCAACTGTATAGTCATTATTTTCCTTAATTCAAAAAGTTAGGCTCAGCACCATCCAGTGATACTTACACTAGGCAGAAATTACTTCAACACAAATGATTAAAAATTAGCCACATTCTTACATGAACAAATAATTGTTCAATTATCTAACTCTTAAATGAAAAAAATTGCACACAGTTTAACATGTTGATGTTTAGACTTGAGTGGAGAGAAATTTTGCATTAGCCTTGGTACATGACTTGTAACTGTGGTTGAGTATATGCATAGTTGCATTCAAATTAAGCATTGTTTTCACTGGCAGAAAATTCTCTGTGTGGAGCATGCAAAATTGCTCAAAACTATTCTTCAATGGTAAACAATAATGTGTGTAGCAATCTACATTTTTTTTATTTGAGTGTCATATTTTTGAATTTACAGATACCATTTAAAAACGTTTGAAAAAAAGAAAAATAATTTAATAATTTTAAAAAGCAAAACATTTTTTTTATAATTTATTTTTAGAAAAATAATTTAATATTTTAAAAAAGACAAAAATTAAAAACGTTTGAAATTTAAAAATGTTTTTAAAACTTTTTCTGGCATTTGATTTTTTTATTATTAATTGGAGGTTTTAATGACCATTGTGAGCAACTCAATGGGCTATAAGAAGTCGCCCGTCCCTAATTTAGGGCCACTGACTCCAGGAAAAGGAGAGAGCCAGTGTTGTAAGACAAGCACAACATCTAAGCTTCACTGGGATTTGAACCCGGACCATTCTCGGATGAATGGTCATAAGCCAGCGCTTACATCAGTGCGCCACCGGGGTTGCATATTTGATATTTTCCTGAAACAGCCTTGTATGTGGTGCATCCATTCTTTGACTGATAGAAGGTGCTTTATGGTGCAGACTTATGAACATATTTAAATTTAATTTTACTCTGTCCACTTTAAAATTCAAGAAGTTACAACTAGGGTCACCAACTTCATCCAATTGGAGAGGAAAGGGAGATAGTTTAAAGAGATTGGGCATGAAAGTGAGGTATCATTCCTGCTTCATTGTCAGGAGGAAAATAATGTAAACTACAAGATTCAGCATATATGTTTTAATAATTGAAAATGTAATTATAATTTCTGGTAAGCAAGTACACAAGGAAAAATATTTTCTACTAAACATTAACATTTTTAAAAACAAAAATTCATAACTCAAGATTTTATTTACAGAAAATACGAGACATTAGAGAGCCTGCTGAAACAAAGAGCAAAAGTGTAAACATAAAAAACAAAAAAATAATTAATAAAAAATAAAGATGCAGAAGATAAATTTCACGTACTTTCTATTTATTTTATTTTTCATTGCTTTTTTAAACACTGAAGTATTTAAAAATAATTATTTTTAAATACGTGTACCATGAGGTTTTGATGTAAGTAATCTAAACACTTTTTTGGCCAAGTGTCCACAAAATACATTTTCAGGGTGTATTAAACAAATCAGGTATAAAAAAATGTTGCTGTTTAAAACAAAAAACATTAGTGCACACAGTACTATTCCACATGACACGTGTGATATTTTTTTTGTTCAAGAAGATTTCAAGATATACACATGCTTCTGAATGCCAAAAGTACAACTATTATTTATATTTCATAATTTTTGACATCTTTTTGAACTGATGAATCCAAGTACAATTCAATAATTCAGTATGTTCAATTAAAACTAAAAGCATCAGTCCAAATCACTCAAATTTTTAGGAACATTAAAAAATCCTTTCACTCCCTTGAAATACATTTATTCAAACAGATAATAGCGTGATGCAAGTCAAATGAGGTGAAAACACTAAAATTCTTGAAGATTAACCGTATAATATTTTGTGATTTTCAACATTACGAAAAGTCACATTTTTCAACTTTTCTTAAATGTTGAAAATCATTATAATATATAATGATCTTTATCATTAAGAAAAGCTAAAAACTATCTGGTGCACTCTTTCAAGGCAGAGATTCACTGCTCATAGATAGAAATTCCAACTTTTAAAAACATCAGTTCACCAGAAATACTCAAGCCTGAAACTTCTCTGACAAAACATAGTTTTTGAAAAACACATGAATAATAAAAAAGAAATGGAAACTTTCTCATGGTATACATGTAAAAGATTATCTAATTATCACTTAATCAAAGCTGGAATATCACAATTTTAATTACTTATGTTAAAATCAAATATTTCATACATCCAATAATTTTATCAGATATATTAGAGAAATATGTTTTTATATTATATATACAAATGTTAGGAAATATACTTAAGATATCACCTGTTAATTTTTCACATCACAGAATATTAAATATGTGCTTCTTTTTCTACACCAATGCAAAAGGTAGCAAATGCGCACAGGAGTTCTAACACACTGAACAATAGTAAACTATCATCACCAATACAAGAATTTGAAAAGTGCTACTACTGAATACAATGCATACATATTTTCATCATAATATATTTTTTAAGATATTCTTCATTTGAATTGTATGGTTTATCCACACACATTACTATGGATATTTGCAGTTGTAAAAAATTTCAAAAATAAATTCCAGAATGCAATTTTTTTCATTCAGAGAAATTTCCTAGAGTGAGTCACAAAACACATGATACCTGACATCAAGTTAGGGGAAAGTGGCAATAAAAAAGAAATATGTAACACTGGGCAAACAGAATCGAATAGCAGATGGAAAATATTATGTAAACTTTGTGAAAAAAAGTTTGTATTCAAGACTGTAATGAGACCACTAATGTTGTATAGTGATTTAACTTAGTAAATTATAATATGCATAGGAAATAAGCTACACGCACATACTACAGAAATGAGGATGCTGAGAGGTATCTGGTACTGGTGCTGTAAAACAAATAAAATAAGAAATGCAAGGATGAGAGCAATAGTTGAAAATCAAATATATACGAAGAAAACCCAAAAAAGCAAAAACACAGTGCTACAAAAGGACTGCTTCCATGAAACACAAAGAAAAAAAATTCTTTCTTTAGATCTTAAAGATGAAAAAAAAAACCTGCCTCAATTGTTTTTATTTTATATAGTTTCATTCCAATGCACATTCCAACTTTGTTTTTTGTGTGTCACATCACTTTTGTAAAAATATACTTCCATAGTACCTTACAAATTGGAAGACTGTCGGGAATTCTGACGTTTTGCTACAAATGCTCTAACTTTTTTAAATGAGCTGTTTTCCTGTTGGTTGAAGATGGATGAACTGGCATAATTAATTGAGGTAGTACATAGGTAAGTATGACAAAGATTTCTACTTGTGCTTATTAAACATTTTTTTGTTTGACTTTAAGTAACATAATATGTGGTGACAGGCAAAATAAAAACAGCAAAAAATGATTGTGTTTACAGAAAAAATTATCAAGTGTTTTCATTGGAATTTGAAATTATTTTAGACAAATTTTCAAAATAAATACTTTTGTTCATTTTTCATCATATTTTTTTTTATTTTTCTATGGGATTTAACAACTGTAACAGTTAGTTACCCATCCTAAATTTGAGTTCTATGGAAAGAAGACAGTCTACTTCAAAAGAAAAACCTGCCACCCATTCTTTATCTAATACTTGAACCCAGGCCCAGCTCACATGACAATTCAGTAGATTATGCCTCTGACCACTTGGTCTCAGGGACAGCACTGTTCCTCCATCAAGTTTTTAATGGTGTTTAAGTCAAACACATCCTGTGAAGATTACTATTATTAGTTTGTGGTGTCTACTGACTGGTTACAGTAAAGTAAGAATTTATTTGTAGATATAGTGTTCTAAAAGCGTGGTGTCGCAAAACAAAAACAATGCACATTCTCTCTCTCCAACCCAATGTATGACATCACCACAAATCCAAAGTGTACTCAAGTCAAGTCTGAGAGATGTCGCAATGTTTTGTTCTCAAGCCAGGCAGCATGAACAAGCGAGAGGGTCCATTTCGATGGGCAGTAGTGAAGGCATTTTTCCGTGACTCGAGCACAACATAGCTGTGGAAGCATATCATTTGCTTTGATGGTTTGTTTAAATACAGTTACTATTAGTCTTGCATTTATTTAGTGGTATTTGATCAGTTCTTTGTGATTGAGAGTGATATTTTTATTGCGATAGAATAAAAATAACTGTTGTGGTAACAGAAAGTAAGCATTGTAAGATAACTATTGTGGTAACAAAAAGAAATCACTCTATTGCTGTGTGTATGTTTGGTAGAAAACTTCAGGATTCCAGCATTCTGTGCTATCATTACTTAGAAACTGTTTATCTTCAGAAATGAATTTGTTTAGCAGAAAAACCGTTTAGTGTTCTAAACAAAAATGTTCATTCACTTCAGTAAGTCAAAATATACAGGTTGCATTCCAGAAATTTTAGCGACTTTGTAAGTACATTTCAAGCATAATTTCTATCTGAATTTTTAATAAATGCTTGCCATTTTGAGGTTGAAATGTAAAATGGAGATTAAAAGTAACAATGCCATGTGTAAAAGAAAGTCTACTACATTTCAGTAACGAAAAAAAAAACAGATTAATTTCTGGTATGATTCAATATAAACCTTTATTTTGTATCTAAATTTTATGTCCCATGTGCTATATATGAGAATAGTTTTGACACTAGTTATTAAAACTGGGCAAATCAGAAAAGATCGTGAAATTTTTTGGTCAATATAAATTCCTTATTTGTTATGGTAAAAATCTGCGGTCTGCACCATATTGTTTCACAAATGCATGTCACAAACAATGAAAGTAACTCAATATTAGTTAAGAATTCATTCTGAATTGGACATGTTTTTTTCTTTAGTAATTGCGTGACGAAGTGAAAAATTTGAAATGGAGAAAATTTTTATTAGGTGTACATATAAGTTTTAAAGCGTTTTAAGACAACGCAAAACATAATTTGAGAGAAAACAACAATACTTTTACCAATCAAATGCCATCATTATCTATCACCTTCCGCCATTGGTCGGGCAGCTGGCGGATTCCAGCCATGAAGAATACTTTGTCGTGTGATGCGATGAAGTCATTAACCAATTTTTGCACTTCGTCACCTGTCCGGAACCGCACAGCAGACAAACCATGCTGCATTGATCAGAACAAATGATAGTCTATACGCCAGGTGCTCCATAACTTCCCAGCCAAGCATCAATAATGTTTCTTTGACTGATTTTGTGACATGCGACCTAGTGTTGTCATGCAGTAATTTCACGGAACACAGTCCTTTGCCTGTGAATGGACTTTTCTGACAGATTTCCTGGTTTAATCGCAGCAATTGTTGCTTGTACTGATCAGCAGTAACAGATTGACCCTGTTCCAATAGTTCATAATAGAGCACACCCTTTATATCCCACCAGATGCACAGCAGAACTTTCTTGGAGTGGATATTGCATTTCGGTATCAAAGTCGTTGCTTCACCGAGGTCTACCCAGTGTCTTTTACATTTGGGATTGCCGTACGATATCCACTTTTCATCACCCATAATGATTTTCCACAGGAAAGACTTTCTGTGTTGTTTATTCAACAGATTCAAACACTTCATGACACGCTCATCCTTGTTCCTCTGGCTCAGGTCATGTGGCACCCATTTCTTTTCTTTGATTGATTGATTGGAGGTTTAACGACCACCGTGAGCAACTCAATGGGCAATAAGCAGTCGCCTGTCCCTAATTTAGGGCCACTGGTTCCAGGGAAGGGAGAGAGACAGTGCCATAAGACAAACACAACATCCATGCCTCACTGGAATTCGAACCCGGATGCCTTTCAGACAAATATCAGAGGCCATTGCTTAGACCACTGGGCCACCGGGGCAGCACACCCATTTTCCTTCCTTCAGAATTGTTCCCATTTCACATAAATGACTGGAAATGGTTTGTTGAGTTACCCCCAGTTGTTCAGCTAGTTCTTTTTGCATTTGAGACAAATCGTCATCCAGCAATGCTTGCTATTCCTCATGTGCAACCTTCTGTGGGGCGCAGCAACATTCTCAATCACTAACATCAAAATCACTTGCTTTAAATAGTCTAAACCAAAACTCGCACGTGCTTTTTGATACAATATTCTCCCCAGAACAGAACACATCGATGCACATGCTTTTGCAGCAGTTTTTCCTTGATGAAATTCGTAACGAATGCAGTGTCGAATAAATGCGGTATCGCTTGCTGTTTTTCACCTACCAATGTGCATGTGCATTTGACTGTTGAGCAAATTTCAGTGTCACATTTTACAAACTGGATCAGTTACAGTCACATGACGACAACACGGGGGGGAATGTCGGATATGTAATTTCGTGTTATATGTCACACAAAAAGGGCTTTAAAACTTATTTGTACACCTAATATCTTTTACACATATGAACTTTAAGTTCTTTTTGCCTCCAGTTATTATGTTTCACTATGTTTTGCCATCTATGTTTCACTTTTTTTTTAATTATATACTGTTACCAATCGCCGACGCTTTGTTTATCTTCATATTTTTTAAAAATGCTAAAAAGAAATAACAGATCAGAGAGACAGATGAGAATGGAGGAATCTATACAAACAAGACGAGGGTATGTAACCAAAATGACCCCAATATATTATCCAGTCACTGGAAAGATTTAATCAGACAAAAAAACTGACCATCACCAAAAAAAAAAAAAAAAAAAAAAACCGACAAAAAAGATGAGGGAATAATAGCACAAGAAAAAGAAAAGATGAAGATAAAGAAAGCATCGGCGATCGGTAACAGTATATTAAAAAAAGTGAAACATAGATGGCTCAAGAAGCATATATAACATTGAGTCTCCGACGAATGGCAACATCGGAGTATCACATTCCATGGGTGGTAAATGAACCACGAACATTGGTGGGGACATTGCCACGCTCCTGAAGACGCCCAAAGGCTGGGTGAAAAATTATAGCATCAATAATGATTATTAGTTGGTGTTTTTGAAGTCCAAAGGTTAAGATCTATAGTTTCTACCCAAAAGGAAGTGAATATAGTTAGTGAGTAATGCCTTATCTACAACGGACTAAAGGACAAAGACATCGACGAGGACCTAGCGTGTATGAAATATAATTCATCTCTAGAAGCGGAATGCATAGGTAAGCAATAAGTTTCTAGAATTTTCCAATGTTTACTCACAAAGGTGGATTTTTTTTATAGCACTAAGTAAAAAAACAGCTGCCAATATATGTCGCAGCTGCATATAATGCCACATAGGTTGCATACGTACAGTAAATGTACAAACAACATTTGTTTCATGCATGAATAACTTTCAGTTAAAGAATGAAATGGCTTTAATCTTAAAATTGATGTTGTTTCTTGTTTTCATTATTATTTTTAAACCATGTGGTTTTACTCTGGTAATGATTTTCATACAACATTAATCATGTATGGAAAGTTAGAATAAAAGCCAGGTTTCATTTGCGTTATGGTATTTGCAATTATGGTATCACTGCAGGACAAAACTCTACTAGTTCAGATGTGTTATAGAAGTTTAGAGTATGCAACAGCCACGCTATGGAAGTTTTGTTCTGTCAAATACTGTATATCAAAGGTACAAAAGGATTTGGATTGTGCTGAGCAGTCAAGAAGTTAAAAAAATAATAAGAAGAAGTCTGCTTTTTCATGAAGTCAGAGACTGTTTCCACTACACTTGCCTCAACCATACAGGAACATATTGATAACATGGCTGCATCATCACTACATGGAATAAAAAGAAAGAAAAACTCATACATCAGTGCTCATGCAATTTCTCATCTCTATCGTATCAGTAACAATTGCTTGGAGGGCTATTCACATCAGTAACAACAGTTTGGAAGGCTTTTCAGATTACATTACACAGGTGTCTCTATGAGATCTAACATACACAACTGCTGGTAGAGATGCTGAACCAAAGTTCAACACACCTGCTAGATGGGCATTTTCCGAGATGACGCAAGATGAGAATTGGTTAACAGTTTATGGGTGGACGAGTCTCATTTCTTGAAACTTTGGGGAATTAACTCTCTTAAGTGCTGTATTTGGGTTACTGCCAATGCTGAATCACCTCTGCAGTAACCAAAAGACAGATGTATACATTGTATAGCCTGGATTTAATGCACCGTTCATCTTCAGACCTTTCTCCTTTGAGGAGCACTGCACTACTGGCATGAAAACCTTTACTGTCATAGGTCATGATACAGTGACCTATTGTACAGTAACATGATTCCCCTCCAGGCAGGCACTGTATTGAATAATATTATATTCATGTAGGTTGGTGTTCCATCCCACACAGTGAGCCAAATAATGCAGTTGCTGAGGTCAACCTTTGTGACAATCATCTACTGAGCAAGCATGGTAAGCACCAATGGCATGTGTTCAATCTCCAGGCCTGACACCCACTGATTTTTGGTTATGAGGTTATCTAAAATCCCATGTTTACAAGTAATCCAGCATTGTATGAGGTAATAATACTCACATATGCACTCAGCATTAAAATGTGATGGACTCACTGAGCACTTGAAACAGCAGTTTGTACTAAAATTGTGTAATCTTCACTAACTTAATGTACATCTGACTTGGCTATTATCTACTTTATCATTTTTCTCTGGGCAGTAGTACTCTCTACTGGCAGGATTTTAAACTGTTTTTTACTTGATTGCTCCCCAAACAATCTTACACCTTTGTGAGTATTAATCTGCAAACTGCATAAACAAAGAACCCATAAACTAGGTAGTCTTTGCAGAAACCTTGTATTCACTGCAATACAACAGATTATCTACTTATTCTTCAGTACTATTATAACCAAAGGGGGAAGAGATTTGGGTCTTATCTGAATTTCTCCCTATTGTGTTCTTTTGGGGGAAAATATTACCTCATCATCTAAAATCTTGTATCGTAATTTCCCTCACACAATCGGCAAATTATGTGGGGTTTTTTTTGTTGTTTTTTTTTAATTTAGGTTCTGCAAATAATAAGCCACTTTAAAAGGGAAAAAGTTTTTTTTTTTTGAAGTACTTTATTTTTAAAAACTCTGCATGATAATTGTTCAGGAGAGGTGGAATAATTAGAAAAGTGCCAAAACTGCATTAGCAACGGAAGAAATTTAATGCAATACAAAGACAGAAGTCTGTAAAGAATTGAAAAGAAGTTTTTATTTCATTATTTACTTACAAGCATTTCACTATTTTGACAGAAAATATGATGCAATGAAGGCACTATTATTTGCTCTCACAGAAGATTACATGTCATAAGAAGCTCAGTGATACCCACAAACACGATGTACCACTGTGCCATCCCACACAGAGTATGTAATCATTCTACACAGTTGAGTCACATTATTGTGACCACCTCCTACTTTTGACATCAACAGCCAATGAAAGAAGGCACAGGTTATGAGCTAGCTTGCATGGTATATAAGGTGTGCTGTAGGCATTCTGGAAACGTATCACTCGTTGCTGTCATGGATAAAAGGAGCAGTTTATCAGATTTGCCCAAAGGGATGATTATCAGCTTTCAGGCTAAGGGGGCAGTATTTCTGAAACAGCGCAGTTTGTGGACTGTTCGCGTGCAGCTGTGGTTAAAGCGTATCGTGATTGGAGAAATGGCACCATTGCAAATAAGCAATGTGGAAACTGCGGAGCACCACGTGCCATTGATGTGAGAGGTGAATGCCAGCTTCGAAAGTGCATGAGGGCCGATTGACACGCTACAGTGGAGCAACTCACTGGCCGAATGAACCAGGGGGCCACCGGAAGTGTGTCTAAAACGACAGTTCAGCAAACCGTGCTGTATATGGGGCTTTGATGCAGACTGATGGCCACTGAACCTATGCTAATTACGGTGCATCGGCAGAAAAGGCTTACATTTGCATGGAAATAACGGAAGTGAACCTCCATTGACTGGCAAAGGATTGCCTTCTCCGAGGTGTCATGTTTTCTGCTTCATTGAACGGATGGACGTTGGCGTATAAGGTGAGAAACATCAGAGAACAAAGACTCTTCAACCATTGCTCGAAGAACACAAGCTGGTGTGGTCAGCATTATGGTCTGGGGAATGTTTTTGTGGCATTCCCTGGGTCCACTCATACCTATAGAAAGCACTATGGACTGAATTTGTTATAAATCCATCCTTGCAGATCACATACACCCATACATGCTGATTGTCTTCCCTGGGATGGATGGGATCTTCCAGCATGACAATGCGACGTGTTACACAGCTAGAAATGTCCAAGAGTGGTTGGAAGAGCACGATGAAGACTTCAAAGTACTTCCCTGGCTACCCTAATTTCCCAGACTTAAACCCAATTGAGGATCTGTGGGACCACCTCAATCGTGTTGTTCGCTCCATGGATTCTCCACAATGCACCCTCCAGAAGCTATCAGATGCACTGCAGTCAGCATGGCTCCCTCCGCATACCTGTGAACACCTTCCAGCACCTTATTGAGTCACTCCCAGTCTGTTTAGCTGCTGTCCACTCTGCACATGGCGGTTACTCTGGATAAGGCGCTGCAACAAATAATGAAAATATGGTCACAATAATGTGACTCAACAGTGTAATTCATTGCACAAATATCATTCATCAATTTTTGCTATGCTAATTGTATTAGTTGAGGTTGTTCATTCTACAGTTGAAATGTTTTCAGACACTGAATTTTAAAAGATGTAACATTTTCAGAGCACGATGGATTTTCCATAGTTTCAGAATTATGGCAATGTTGTTGAAAAAGTTAGGGGATTGTATGTTGCTCTTTTTTTACATCCTAAAAAATGACTATGGAACTTTGTTCTTTATCCACATTAAGAAAAACAACTACAGATCTTTGTTCTTTATTCATTTTTTTAAAAAAAGATTGCCTACATTACTTTTATGAATAAGATAGGTTTTTCTTTTTTTTTTTTTTGGACTCATGGGTCAAATCAAATTGCGCCTTTTTTTGTCAAAAATTAAGATTTAGGATCAACATCACACATGCTGATAATATGGTGATTTCTTTTTCGGATTATACGAAAGAAATTTCTTTCTTTTTTTTTTTAATTTAAAAGTCTGCAGATTATACGCCACAACAGATTATACAAAGAAAACTACAGTACTTGTTTCTAGTTCATTGTGCCATGCCCTTTTAAAGAACTTAGTATGGCAGAGATCATTGCAGAATGAATGTCTCTTTTGGAAGACATAAGATGGTCAAACTTGATCTGAAAGTGTGTTTGAATAAAAACTGTAGTCCATCAATGCTGCCCCAAGTTGCTTCCAACCTTTTGAACTGAACTAAAAAAAAAACATATTTTGCACAATATCTTGGCTTTTTACACTGATGATAAAATTATTTCAGTCATGGAGTAAATATAAAATAGAAGGAACTGTACTATTAAAAAATTTAGACAGATTGTGTAGACTCTTAGTTTCCTTTGAACAAGCAAACAAAATAACCTGGATATACAATCTATTCAAAATATATTTAAAACATGTGGTTTGTGAGTCAAATATTCAATAAATGCTCTACATCAATACATGGCTAATTGCATGGTATTATGCACATTGATATACAATGTTACTTATCACTGTTTCACACGTATTGTTTCATTAACTAAGCTAGTTTCAGCTCTTCATTTTGTGAGTCATCCTCAGTAGCGTACAATGTTTGCGTTTCCAAAGAGGTTGTTGTAACAATGGGCCACTGATCATTCTCATTATCTGCTGTGTCCTTGTTACGCATGCGTATTATGGTTGTGGGTTTGTTTGGACATCATCTTTTTTATTTTCTTCTCACGTTCCACCAAGAATTTCCATGCATATGGCAGGTCATAGGGGGTGGTGTTATTACAATTTATATCACAAGTTTTCTCGATCAATACTACCTCTGCCATTAGGATTTGTTGGTGTGTATTGTGTGTTGTTAAGATTTTTGCGTTTTCCCAATCTGGGATAACATCATTCTCTTGGCAGTGTTGGATTAATGCCGTTTTCACCTCTCTCCTGTTCCAATTTTTGACATGTTCCATAAGGCGAGTTTTGAATTGTCGTTTCGTGCTGCCTATGTATATTTTATTGGTGCGATTGTTGTTTGCCTTTCTTGTAGGGATGGAGTATACACCTGCAGCTTCTAGGGTAGGTTGGTTGTTGTAGTCAGTTGTCAAAAAATTTGATATGTCCTTAACAGTATCAGCAATTTCATTCTTTTTTAAGGATGTTACTGATTGGGTGCATATATGGGAGTTTCCCACAGTACACTTTTTCTTTCTCTTTCCTATCAACTGGCTGTGGGTTGTTGTTGTTATATTTATTATAAATTGATGTTATCAAGTTCTTACTGTAGTCAAATTCATTGGCAGTGTCCTGGATCCACTTAACCTCTCACTGTTCAGCAGCCGTATTAGATGAGTGGGATATAGCTCTTCTGACAAAGAATTGTAATGCTGATATTTTATATTTCCATGGGTGGTTAGATGCATATGGTATAACTGTCGGCACGTATGCCTGTTTCCTGTACACTGAATATTCAATCTTTCAATCTTGTTTTTGCTGTTATGTATGGTTATGTCTAAGAAATTGATGCGTTGATGAACCTCTTTTTCTATTGTTGCTTTGATGGTTGGGTAGAAATTGTTGAATTTGCACAGGAAGTCTTGTAGTTCATGTTCACTGTGGTGCCAGAAGATATCGACATATCTTAGGTATATGAGGGGTACATCATTCATGTTGCTGAGGAGTTGGTTTTCCATATCTTGCAGTATGGCTTCAGCCAATAACCCTGAAATGTGTGAACCCATGGGTGCACCATAGTCCTGTTGGTATATTGTTTTTCCACATCTGAAGAAGTTGCTGTTTTTGACAAATTCTAGGGCACTGATGATGCTGTCACATTCTGTGTTGTTAATACCTTCAGATTGTAGCTTGTTGTTTATAAGCTCAATGGATTTTTCAACTGGGATATTTGGGTAGAGTGATATAATGTCCATGCTATACATTATGAAATTAGTATTGTTAATAGTCTTGATCTTATTAATGACTTCAACGGAGTTGTCAACATTGTACGGGTGGTTACTAAAGAATGGCTTCAGAAACTGGAAGATAGCCCTTTCCATGTTGATAGTTGGGGCAAGACATTTATTTACAATTGGCCTGATGGGGCTGTCAGGTTTGTGTGTCTTAATTCTACCAAATATTACTGGTATAGTTGCTCCTACTGGTGGAAAGCCCTAGAATTTGTCAAAAACAGCAACTTCTTCAGATGTGGAAAAACAATATACCAACAGGACTATGGTGCACCCATGGGTTCACACATTTCAGGGTTATTGGCTGAAGCCATACTGCAAGATATGGAAAACCAACTCCTCAGCAACATGAATGATGTACCCCTCATATACCTAAGATATGTCGATGATATCCTCATCTTCTGGCACCACAGTGAACATGAACTACAAGACTTCCTGTGCAAATTCAACAATTTCTACCCAACCATCAAAGCAACAATAGAAAAAGAGGTTCATCAACGCATCAATTTCTTAGACATAACCATACATAACAGCAAAAACAAGATTGAAAGATTGAATATTCAGTGTACAGGAAACAGGCATATGTGCCGACAGTTATACCATATGCATCTAACCACCCATGGAAATATAAAATATCAGCATTACAATTCTTTGTCAGAAGAGCTATATCCCACTCATCTAATACGGCTGCTGAACAGTGAGAGGTTAAGTGGATCCAGGACACTGCCAATGAATTTGACTACAGTAAGAACTTGATAACATCAATTTATAGTAAATATAACAACAACAACCCACAGCCAGTTGATAGGAAAGAGAAAGAAAAAGTGTACTGTGGGAAACTCCCATATATGCACCCAATCAGTAACATCCTTAAAAAGAATGAAATTGCTGATACTGTTAAGGACATATCAAATTTTTTGACAACTGACTACAACAACCAACCTACCCTAGAAGCTGCAGGTGTATACTCCATCCCTACAAGAAAGGCAAACAACAATCGCACCAATAAAATATACATAGGCAGCACGAAACGACAATTCAAGACTCGCCTTATGGAACATGTCTATAATTGGAACAGGAGAGAGGTGAAAACTGCATTAATCCAACACTGCCAAGAGAATGATGTTATCCCAGATTGGGAAAACGCAAAAATCTTAACAACACACAATACACACCAACAAATCCTAATGGCAGAGGTAGTATTGATCGAGAAAACTTGTGATATAAATTGTAATAACACCACCCCCTATGACCTGCCATATGCATGGAAATTCTTGGTGGAACGTGAGAAGAAAATAAAAAAGATGATGTCCAAACAAACCCATGACAATAATACGCATGCGCAACAAGGACACAGCAGATAATGAGAAAGATCAGTTACCCAGTGATACAACAACCTCTTTGGAAACGCAAACATCGTACGGTACTGAGGATGACTCACAAAATGAAGAGTTGAAACTAGTTTAGTTAATGAAACAATACAACGTGTGAAACAGTAATAAGTAACATTGTATACCAATGTGCATAATACCATATTTAAAACAATTATATTTTTTACTCCCATTATCCTTCATCAAAGGAACATAATAATATTCATAACAAAAAGTTAAAACAACCATTTAGTATTGCATCATTTTCACACATGTTGCAAACATGACGGACAGAGGAAATGCAAAACCTCAAATAAATTGAAACCAATACAAAGCACATGAAAAATGTAATATTCTAAAATTTAAATATTCTGCTTATTAAATTTTTTTTCTACTAGAAAAAACAAAAATCCACTGAAAAGGCATTCCTAAAAAAATTGCCCTTTCATCTAAATTGTTTACCTGCTACACGATCTGTTCAAGTACTCTGCACGCAGTGTGGGAAAATAATTTTTACAGAGAGGTCACTGAAAAGATTTTTCACCCAAATATCTCTTTCGGTGATTAATCATATGTTGTTTTATTTGGCATTTGGATTTACAAAAGTTTCATCATAATTTTTATCTGAATGTATTTTTCTCTGATGTCTGTTCAAATCTGCTTTATAAGAAGATCTATAATCACAAAAGTTGCACTGGAATGGCTTCTTTCCAGAATGTATTAACTTGTGTCTTACTAAATTATGTTTTTGCGAACATCTAAATCCACACAAAGTGCACAAAAAGGGTTTTTCACCTGTGTGTTTTCTCTGATGCACCTCCATTTTACTCATGTAGTATGCTAAATAATTACAAGAACATTTAAGGAGTCCAGTCTGTGGATCTTTACGGTAGCATTTCCTGAGAGAACTCGTAGATGTGCATCCTATGAAAAAAAAAACAGATATGCTTTGCAAAGTTTCTGAATAAAACTATGTTTAAAGTTTCACAAAAAATGATTATCCTCATGCTAAAAAATATACAAATTTGTAGAAACATGTAAAAGAAATAAAACTGAGTGTTACACTTAACAGACATATAAGAAATGAACAACTTTAACTAAGAAAAGAACATTAAAAAAAACAAGAAAATTCTGACAGCACATCATTTTAATGGAAAGTGCACATGCTTTGATTTCTAATAGCAGTTAGGCCATTAACTTACTGAGGAATGCATTAGGCCATTATTTTCACCTCCTACAAAAAAATTTATATTAACAGTAGCAGAATAACAGAGAAAAGTGGTTTTTAACAACTCGTCGTGACTATTCTTCAAAAAGATATATATATTGAAACACAATTTGATTCCCACTGTAAAACAACACATTTTGAAGATTTTTGTGGAATTGTGTGTAACCACTGCTGATGAAATTTTTATGCCCAAAATAGGTTTATTTCTTTTGTTTAACTACCCTTTTGAGAGGAACTGTGATAACAGAATGCTGAATCATCATTCTCTTCAGCTGTATGCCTTGCTAATATTATATCTTGTATTTTGCACAAATTGTGACAGCAGGACTGTCAAGCAAAACATTTATATTTTTGGGATAAAGGTCATCAATTTTGAATTTATATTTTTGGAATTATTAGGATCTATAACCAAAAAATATAATGCTTAGTGATACAGGTCATAAATACCTGCCTTTGTGAAAGCAATTAATGGAGTACAGCATATACTGTTTCAAAATTTACTCATTGTTCAAATTCTATATATTGAACCTGCTTTAAAATGTAAACATTTTCCAGTCGTGAAACCTATGCATTGAACAGCATAGATACTAGACAATTGAACTTTTCCACTTTTTTTTCTCTATTAGAGAGTATCTTGGAACATACAAGAATTTTCTGTTACTTAGTAAGCCACACATACACATAAGATTGGTGCATTTTCCCCATAAGTTCAGATAACATGATATATAAGCTCTGATGCATAATTAATTTTGAGTAACTGCCTCTCAGGATGAAGGATTCTAACTAGCACTTGAAGAACAATCACAGTACATCTACCTGACTTGCAACCTGAAAACAGAATCTATATACAAGAACACAGTAATTAAAATGTCCTTGATGCAACGCTTGTATGATGCAGCCTCTAAAATGTCCTTGATGCACTGCTTGGTGTTCAAGGACCCAGCAATGTGAAGCAGCAGGAACATGAATAAAACCCAATAGAACCTCACAGTATAACATTCCATGTCCAGGCCACTGTAGCACATACACCTGCAGATGTACACAAGAATGTCTTTGTACAATGATCCATCCACCATGGTGCATCAGTTTAAACCAGGATTTGTCTATAAGCATTATTTAATGCCACTTGTCACATGGTTCTCTGTTCTTGGTGCTATTAGTCTACAGTGTTAGTGGTCTAAGGTCAACAGAAGTCACAGCAATTGATGGTGAGTAATGAGTCCTCTCTGCAGCAAACAGCATTCAACATAGCTTGTGGATGTCTCCTGATGTGGAACAAACCTTCAATATTGTGGAAATGTTTGGGATGTGGCTCTGCAGACTGCCACAATAGAGTACAATCATTGGTCTTCCTGTTCTTTCATGCACCATTGTGCTCTAGTACCCTCACTTTGACGTATCCTACCTTTCACTTTATACTACCACCATACTGGCATCACTGTGCTTTCCATTTTTCTGATACAAGTGGTGATACCACGAAAAGACAGCTTCCAGGGTTTTACAATTCCGACTCACTCATATTCTAACAACTGTACACATGGGTTTCATCTGTTGCGGTGTGGCATTGTCACTCGCTAGCAATGCTATATGTACTTTCAACATTTGAGCAATGCATGGCTCACAAATTATATTTGCACAAGCAATGACATTGTAATCATTTGCATTCTCTGGCGTGGCCTTACTCATACAAGTTCCTATCCTATCTGAGTCATTCTTTTCAGTGTCACAATTTGAACAGACAGCGATGTAGTTTTCTATAAATCTATAGCTTCCTTCTTTCTTACTGACTTAACACATCAGAAATTTTAGAGTCTTGAAACTGTATGAATTAGTAACCTACCAAAACACTTTGTATGACACTGGCTCAACATGATACAGAATCAATACACAATAGCTGTGTTTCTTATGTACTGGGAAAAAAAAGCACAGATTAGAGCCCTTCACGGGCTGGGCCTACAATTTCGTAGGTGGGCTTGGACAGGCCTGTACTTGCATGTGTACCATGTAGTCAGGTGGTTGATAAATTTAGGCCATTCTGTTTTTGAAGTTTCCGTCTTTCCCTTCCCATGATCATTCTTCTCTCCCGCATTGCGCTATTTTTTATTTATTTATTTATTTATTTTGTGCGCATCTTTTCGTTTTTGATCTTTGGCAATCGAACTCCCCTTTGAATCCATATTCCATTTATTTCGGAAGTTTACACCAGAAAAACACTTGCTCTATATGATGATTTGCATTTATAGGAATCAAAGCTTCAATATGCGCTAGTAAACTATTCTGTCTTTATAATTTCGATTTGCTACTTGCTTTGTTTTAAATATGGATGAATATTGGGTTGGGTAAATTAGAGGTTTGAGGAGCAAAACAATCAGAAAATTGCGTTACTTTTGAGAGTTATATCCTAAACATGAAGAATTAAAATCAAAGACGTCGGGCCAACAGAATGGAATCATATTCTGCGTACGAGAGTTTGTTGTATTAACTATTAACCATTACGCATGTTATTGTGTGTGTGTGTGTGTGTGTGTGACTGAGTATCAATTTATATTATGTTCTGGACAAATGCGTCAAAGAAGACAGTACTTGACTCGTATAAACAGTGATCTGACCGTACGAAGGGTTCGATTATGAAATGACGATAGTTTACTCAAGTTCACTGAATACTATTTATTGCACTTGCTGAATTTCTGGTTATTAGTGGTTTAGTTACTTACTTATGCCCTCTTTTTACACAAGTTTTGAGTTATTCCAAAAAGTTACAGTACAAATACCGTCTGTGTTAAGGTAAGTGACAGTTACGCAAATGAAACCTATGACGGACCTGAATGGCCAGGCCCTGAAAAAAAAAACACCAGGCTGGGTCGGGCCTGGCATCAACTTGGTGGGCCCGGGCTTAAAAATATTGCATCTGCAGGGCTCTAGCACATATCAAAAAAAGAGCTAACAAATCTTTTGAGGAACCATAACAGTTCTTGTAAAATATCATCAGAACTTCTAATGCCTGTGAAAAAAAAGGATAAAAATATAACTATTGAGTGTCAGTCAATCAGAAAAGGTAGACGAGTAGTCACACTTGTTATGTTATTGTCATGTTAGAAAAAATTCATTTTTTAACATAACAAGCATGACTAATCACCTACCTTCAGTATTCGTTATGTGTGTATTGCATATTTATTTATTAATCAGGGAAATGCATTTAGGTACACTTTTCTTGAGTTAAATAAGTTTTACAGTCTATCAGTGTGTGCCGTATCACACCCTGGAACAGTGGTCCAGAGTTGCAAAATTCTGCGACAAATTTTTTTAAAAAACTGTTGAGTTGGAAAGTGTTCTTTAACCAAAAAGAGGAATAACAATTTAATTTCTTCAAAATCATTTTGATTTCAAAACAATTTAGAAGAAACTACTAAACACTACCAACTTTCGTTGGCATATCAACTGAATACGAACAGGAAAAGAACAAGATTAATGAACAACACATATGCATTGACCAAGTACTTTAAAATATTTATAAAAATATATTACATTAGTGGAAACATACATATCTGCAACCTTAAAATACTGAAACTCAATACAAAATCAAAAACAATTGTAGCTTAATATGAAAAATTTAAATTTTTAGCTGAGTAAGTTTTTAACTCTAGAGTACCTTACATCTTTATTGCACTAATCTAAAATCTTTAGATTATCTTTAAACTGAATTTGGAAAACAAAGCATCTAGCATAAGGATTCAGTTCACTCAGAGAAATGAGCACGAAATAAAAAGAAAATACAATAGTTTGTTATTATTTTTTGTATACAACTACACCAGTAGTCCATTGTAGCAAAACTAAAAGTATAAAATAATAATTATCATAACTGATATCTGATTTACTAGGATTAGAACCTGGGGAAAAGCCTCATAAGATTCTAGAGGTTAACACTCTAAAGTTGAAATACAACATTTTGAATCAAATACATGTAAATAAAAGGGGAAAGAAATGAAGGGGAGTTCTACATGAAAGTAAATGTAATTTGCATGAAAGTAAGAGTGCATCAAGCCTTAAAAAAAGAAAAGTTCCAATGACAATAAGAAACATAAAAAAAATTATGACATTAACATAAAAATGTTCTGAGGATGATATTGAGTCATTTCCAAAAGACTAAAATTATTATTTTCTTTTTGCCATTTTATCAGATTGCATCATACATTTCATTCTGGAGCTATCATATGTCTGGGAATCTACTTAATAGTGTAAAAGCATGTATGCTTGCAGTAGAGCCTGTGTACAAGTGAATGGTGTTTTATCAAAATGGTTCTCTATTGTTGCAGGAGTCAGACAAGGTTTTGTAATGTCACCATGGCTGTTTAATATATTTATGGATGCGTGCAAGCGTGTTGCCAAAATAAATAATACTGGTTTATGTCTTGGTGATATTCGTGTGTGCAGATTGCTGTATGCTGACGAAACTGTCTTGTTGGCAGAGAACAAAAGTGAGTTGCAGAGTATGTTTTCCCGAATATATGAAGTTTGCATGAAATTCAAAGTGAGTATAAATAAGGGAAAAACCAAAGTTATGGTTTTTCAGACAGAGACTGGTAGTACTGAATGTAATACAGTGGATCCCATTTAAGAAGTTCCCACTTAAGAAGTTTTCCCATTTAAGAAGTTTTATTTTTAGAATCCCGATTTTTTTCCATAGTGCTAATGTAAATTTTTCCAACTTAAGTAACAATGCTTCAAGTTTTCCCCGCTTAAGAAGTTGTGTCACAAGTTTCTAAGTAAAAACATTCGATTTTGGAACTCGTCCAGCGATAAGTACATGTCAAAGAAGTTGGGAGGAAACATTTCTTTGTTCTCCCCATACATGTAGCAAGCAAAGCCCCTGCCGGCTTTCCACGGTCAACGCAGGGGGTCATGTTTACCCCCCCACTTCTTCTGCATCTGCCCTTTGTGTATCACAATCACCTTATCTTTGGGGCTGGGGAAAGGCTGGGAAAGAAAACACCTGATGAAAGTTAGTCATTCTGTCAGAGTTAGGCTCAGATTTTTCACCTTGCATATGCAGAGTTAAACATTTAGTTTTATTGTTGAAATGCGTAGCTTGAAATATGGCGTCTAAAGGCATCAAAAGAAAAGCTTTATCTGTGGTTGAGAAACGAAACATTATTACGAAAGTTGATGAAAACCCACATTTAACTAGGATGCAGATAGCGAAAGAACTAAATTTACCTGTTACAACCCTCAACAGTATAGTGGCAAAACTGGATACTGTGCTTGCAAATGCTTCCCATTCATTAAAAATAAAAACGATTAAGAAGGGTAAATATGGGGATGTCGAAGAAAAACTTCTTGTGTGGTTCAAATAAGCACAAAAGACTAACATTCCGATCAGCGAGACAATTCTTCATGACAAAGCAGAAGAGATTTCCAAGAAATTAAATGCTGAATTTAATCCTTCCAATGGATGGATCGGCCATCTTAGGAAAACTGTTAAAACTGTTAGCTCTTAGGACCGACTTATAAAACTGTTTGTGGAGAATCAAAAAGTGCTAACGTCGAAGAAGTGGATGATTGGAAATCTAATGTTTTACCAGAACTGTTATCAGCATACGAAGCAAAAGATGTTTTCAACGCTGATGAGTGTGCTTTGTTTTACAACCTTATTCCTGACAAGACCTACCCTTTCACAGGAGATAGCAGCCACAGAGTCAAAGTAAATAAAGAAAGATTTACAGTTCTGGTAGGAGCTAATATGGATGGAACAGAAAAGTTGCCTTTATTGGTCATTGGAAAATCGAAGAATCCTAGGTGCTTCAAAAATGTGAAAACTTTTCCATGCAATTACATAAATAGCAAAAATGCATGGATGACAGTTCAGATTTTTGAAGACTTTTTTTATGGAGTTTCAGAAAAAAATGGCCAAAGAAAATAGAAAAGCTTTGTTATTTTTGGATAATTTGCACAGCCCATCCAAAGAACATGGTTCATCTGGAAAATGTAAAAGTAGTTTTCCTACCACCTAACTCGACTTCAGTGTTACAACCAATGGACCAAGGAATAATTAAAACCATGAAACAATTCTACAGAAAACGTTTAGTTTATTGCCTACTGCATTAGCTTGAATCAGACTCAAGTTACACCAGATGTACACTGAAATTGAATGTATTAGATGCTATGCATTTTATTGTTTCTTCGTGGGAAAAGGTACATCTTCAACGATCACAAATTGCTTCAGGAAAGCTGGTTTCAACGCAGATGAGCTTAGTTTTTCTATGAAGAAAACAGCCATGATAACAATGAAGCTTGGGAAAGTTTGCAGAAATAACTAAACTTCAAATCTTCATTTGAAGAGTTCATAAATGTTGACAAAAATGTTCCCGCTCTTAAATGAAAAATATCAACCGATATTTACGACATCGAAATGCAAGAGGACGATGAACCAGAAATGCAAGAAGATGACTGCAGGCCAATTCCAACTTCAACTGGTAAAGCATTAGAAACTTTTCGCTGCTTTATAGAAAGCCACGAATGTGTTCCAGCAGACATGAGAAATTTGAGGGCAATGGACACGTACTTTGTGAATCTAGTGGAAAAAAGGAAGAAACAAACGCTTTTAGATCAGTATTTTTGTAATCCTGTAGCATAATAAATGTAGCTTTCAATCCTCATATTCAAGTTTAAATGGGTAAGTTGTGAAATTTTTTGTTACTTTAAAATTAACTAAAATTTAATTTCTGGATTTAATCCATGTAACATTTTTAATCGCTAAAGTCTTACAAAACCCAATCAGACACTTCCTGTTTAAGAACTTTTCATCGCTTCGTCCCAACAAAAGCTTCTTAAAACAGGATTCACTGTATAAGTCTAAATGGCACAGTGATTGACCAGGTGAAGGAGTTTGTGTATTTAGGAAGCATGTTTGACAGCGAGAACAAACTGGATGGTGAAATTAGTAGAAGAGTGAATTCTTCGTTGAAAGTCATAGCGGCTTTGGGAGGTGTTCACAGGAATGATGGGTTCTCAGAAGAGTCCTGCATGGCTGTGTATAAGAGTGCAATTGTTCCTACTCTGATGTATGGCCGTGAAACCTGGGTACTGCAGAAGAAATATAGGAGTCCTTTGTGTGATGGAGAAATGCGTTACTTATGGGGGGAGGGGGGCAAGACACGTTCTGATTGTGCAATGAATGAAGATATGTTGCAGTTGTGTAATGTGAAGCAAAATGTTTTTAGCAAGGTGGAGATTAATATGCTTTGGCGGTTTGGCCATGTTGGAAGAATGAGTGATGAGATTCTTACTAAGAAAATCTTTTTAGCCCAAGTGGCAGGAAGGAAAGGCAGAGGAAGGATCAGATTCAGGAGTGTCTGCATGTGAAAAAGATCATGAGTATGAAGTACAGAAGGTCTTGTGTACGGCGTGTGATGGATGTTAGTGAAGCTCGAGTTGTATGTCAAGATCGCTGTAAATGGAGAAGTTTGATACAGCAACAGTAAGTAAAAATTATGTGGTATTTCTTTGTGGAGCTAACCTCTGAAACTAAGAAAACAGCTTAGTGATATGTATGTATGTATGTATGTATATGTCTATAGCAAAGATTCATTGAGATGGCCAAGTATTTGAAATTCAGTTGGTTGCTGATTTCCATGCAGAAATTGTGATTTCTAGTTTCTCTACCCCGCTTTATGGACAAAAATGCAACACCAAGTGTAGTCTAGAGGGGGACAAATAAGAACTTTATACCAAGAGGGATACTCTGAACACAAAATTGTATGCCATTTATATGTGATCATGAAATTTAAAGATGATGGGATATTTAGCAATCGGTAGAGGAGTGGCTATCTAATACTTTGAGACCTGAACAATAAAATTCAAAAATTCTTCCCTCCCATTAAACAAAGAGAGAAAAATGTTCTACTACAAGGAGCAGTGTAGAGTGTACACTGCACTTGTGGTAACACATATGTAGGAAAAACTGGGAGACAACTTTGCATCCATGGCAAAAACCGAGATGATGATACACCTCAGTTTTTGCCATGGGTGTTTAAAAATGTCCTGTACTTAGATTAGTTGTTTACATGATGAAGTATCTCTGTGGCAAAAACAGGGATGATGGGTGATTTAAGAGATACAGATTTTTTTACAGATGATAAAAATGTAAACTACTAATCTAAGAATAACATTTTTAAACACTTGGCCTTAAAAAAAGCAGAAGCCAGGGGCAACAAGAAATTCAAAGCACGAAAGAAGAATAGAATAAATGGAAAAGTCAGGTATAACAGCTGGTTTTTCCTTCATGGATCAAAATCTTGGGCAACTAGGAAAAATTGGCAACTAGAGGGAACAGAATTGAGAAGGGTTAGGCGGATAAAAGGAATATTACTAATACACAGCAGAAAGGAGGATAAACGGAACAGCTCCAACTCAGAAATAGGAGGGACAAATAAGTGAGTCCTATAAGATGTTGCAGATGTTGTGGAGAAAACGGGAAATGAACACAATTAAAAAAGCAATGGAAATGGCAGGAAGCAGGATACTAGAAAAAACATGTGAAAGATGGTGGGAAAATAGTAGAGGATATAAAATAGAGAGAGAGAGGAGAGAGAGAGAGGGGGGGGTGTAGAGAACAGTAGAAACTGAGACTCATCTAGCACAGAAAAACTTAAATGAATATGTAAATTTGAACACTTTTGTGAAGGCAGGTTTCCAACAAATGCTACTCAATATCCACCATAAAAATAATTTCTGCCAAACAACAATTTAAGGACAAGTAAAAAGTAATTTGCAGCATAAAAACATTTTTCACAGAATACAACAAAATTTCCAAACCAATATAAAACTGCATTCAGTGGTCACACTTTTAATACACCACTGTACTGTATGTCGACAGGAAATCAGATCAAAAGTATAACAAATTTCAGATCATAAGAAACAATGCTTGTGAGCAACATGACAAACTAATTATCTATGCATATGAGTAAGTGACAGTTTTCCCTCAGAGAATGTCATTTTTATGGCATATTTTTCTCTTATAAAAACATCTATAACTAAAAGATTTATAAAAAATTTATATCACTATATCCAGGAATATTGTTTAAAAGTGTAGTTTTATCTACTTCCTGTACTTTCCACTAAATTAAAAAAGAACAGGATCTTCGTAGCTGTTCCACTGCATGGAGTTAAATATTCCTTCAAAGTTTTAACCACAGTGGCCACACTGTTCCTCCTTTCCTGCTTCATGAATCATCAAGTGTTTATTGAGGCTTTGTTTCCTTGCAAATTTGTATTTGCAGTGAGTGCAATTAAAATGCTTCTCATTAGAATGAGTCCTTTGGTGTCTGATTAAATTAGACTTTTGTGCACATTTATACTCGCACATATCACAATGAAATGGTTTTTCACCAGAATGAGTCCTGAGGTGCTTGATCAGAGATCCTTTTTCTGAAGCAGAATAATTGCAGTCTGCACATTTAAATGGCCTTTCACCTGAATGAATCATCATATGTTTATTTATGTTGCCTTTCTTCTTTGAAGAATAGCCACAGTATGTACATCTGTACAACTTGGTGAGTGGATCCCAATTAAAGTGCTTCTCAGAGGATTTTGGAATGCCAGAAGAAAGGCTGCAGCTTTTCATCAAGTTGCCTAAAACAAAATTGAAGAATAAATTTTAAAAATTGTCTTAAACGTTTTTCTTAAAATAAGAAAAGAAAAACTCACGAATTGTAACATTTTTGTAAGACAAAATGCTAAATGTTTCATTTTTCTACCACTGCATGCACTGGTACTGTGCTACATGTAAAATTAGTATTCATTCCTGAATTCCGACAGACGTTCAGTCCTTTATGCTATCACTGATACACCAGCAAATAGTTAGGCTTTTGTCATATAAATCTCCAGTTCATTCTTTAAGGAATTGTTGGGGTTCACTAATTCTAAATATAACCTCAATATCCTGTTTGAAGTGTCTGTTTCTTCTTTTAAAAAATCCATGCTTCAAATATTATTTTCTTTAGTAAGCACAACTTCATAAAAAAGAGTTATTTGCCAAAAGTATATAAATGCTCTTATCCAGATTTTGAATTCAATAATATTGATATAACATATCTATATATTCTATTATGCATGTCAAATTTTGTTGATGTGAGCTTGGTGGTGCACAGTTATGTAATGGTATATAAAATATAACAATGCTGCTGCAACAATGCTGCTGCAAGGTAAAAGATGTTACTCACATTATACTCTTTTGGTAGTCATCCCATTGTTCACCACCACAAGCCAACAAAATGGTGTCGACTATCAGTTTGTTTAAAAATTTGCGTAATCTTCCATGTTATCTGCTACAGTCTAAAATGCAGAACGACATCACTGCATGGTTTTATCAATGCATAATAATTTCCAAGGAGATCTGGTTAGCTCTATTATTCAACTATGAGTGGACTTTACTGAACTCAAAATCAGAACAAAATGTTAAAATCTTAATGCTACAAGTTAAAATCCAGAAAATGAAATTGTACAATTGAACACCACGATGAATTCTAAAAAACGAATGGAACCAATTAAAACATTAAATGAGATGGAATACTGAACATAATTGCTATCGACATCTTTCACACACTGTACACCAAGAAACCCACCTCCACCTGCGTTCCCAGACGCATTTCACACTAGTTACTCCTAGGCATTTTCAACAGGTACTAAAGGATTCGTTAACAACCTCCTTGCCTCTGGAAGTCATGACGTATACCGTGAATGGGTCATTATTGTGTAAGTAGGCAGGAATCATTTAGTGTGCAACTCTGACCTTCCTTCTGTTGTTGTTTTTTATCTACATTCTTCCCTGTCAATATTTTGCTGTATGTATTAAATTCCTCCATGCATATGGGAGTTCATATGGTGTGTTGTTGTTACATTTAGTTGGATAGGTCTCCATAATTACATCAGATTCAGCGATTTGTAGAATTTACCAAATCTTTTGTTGATTAAGTAATTTTACATTATCCCATACTGGCGCACATACATTTTCTATACAATAGTCAATAAGTGCAGTTTTGTTTTCCTTTCTAAGCCAATTGCGTAATCAGATATTCTAATTTTTAAATTTCTTTTAGTGCTTCCGAATTTTTAAATTTCTTTTAGTGACTAACAATTTTATTGTGGTTGTCTTCTATTGGTATTGAGAATAATGACCCATGCGCGGTATGCGTCATGATTTCCGGAGGTAAGGAGGGTTGTTAATGAATCCTTCAGTACCCATTGAGAATGCCTAGGGGTAACTAGTGTGAAATAGGTCCGGGAACAAGTTGGAGGTGGGTTTCGGGGTGTACAGTGTGTGAAAGATGTCGACAGCAATTATGTTAATTATTCCATCTCATTTATTCATTTAACTGCAGATGTGCCAACCTTCAAAATCTAAAAATCAGGAGATTTTTTTACAGCTCATAAAATCACATGAGCCCTATTTTTTTTTATCAACATTTTTCAGATGCAGGAGCAATTTTCCAGAAGTAGTATTATTGGTACACAGCATTTTTAATGTTTAAAAAGTTATTCTAAAATGCAGACTGTATGCTTATATGCAAAATAAAAAGCATAGTGAAAATAGTTGTCAATCAGATACAATGAATAACATTTTTTTCTCCCTTGAATTTCCGTTTTTGGAAATTTTTCCCCATTTTCAAACTGAAATATAAATATTTACAGAATAAAATGATATACGTATAACAACAACACTGAACAGAGGCAACATCACAGGAAAAAGGAATTACGATTACGGAAAAAATCTTTATTTCGTTTACTTCCGTCTCTGAAAGACGAAATATCGTCCCGGTGCGTATTTTTACGAATTGGTGAAATTCTTTGATGAGTAGTTTTACACGCAGAGAAAAATTCACGATTCGTATTTTTACACGTCGAGAAACATTCTCTAACCGTATTTTTACTCCCCGAGAAAAATTTACGACACATACTTTTACGCACCGAGAAAAATTCCAGATGCGTATTTTTACGTGTTGAGAAAAATTCCCCGATGCATATTTCTACACGTTAATAAAATTTTGATGCCTACTAGGCACGTAATTAGATTACACATTTTGGAGAACTCTGGTCGGCAGATCACTTGAGCACTCCCGTGGAGAGAGAGCTACAGCACGAAGCCACGAAGCGGAGCCATTGTTATACTTGATGGCTCCATACAAAGTCGGCGAGTCAAAGATGACATCATCACGTAACACTGCGCTCATAAGGTCCAGTAAAAAATCTAAATGGATGGTTGCATGAGATTGAAACATTTTGATTGAGCAATCAAAATATTAAAAAATCCGTAAAAAAAGACATCCGTAAATCAGTAAAATTAAGCAGAAATCCATAAATTTTACGAATAATCCGTAAAAGTTAGCAAGCACGCAACATCCATGCCCCACTGCGATTCGAACCATAACCCATCTCGGACAATTTGTCGAAAGCCGGAGCTCAGTTTCACAACTTTATTATGCAGCAAAGACAATAACAGCTAATATGTAAAGAAGAAACGAATTGCCAAAGATATGACATAAAATAAAACATTAAAAACCGTGAAAGTGGCATAATGCAAAAGGAAAAATCTCCCACAAAAAGTAAGCGAAAGGAATGAGAAAAAAAAAATCACAAACTAAGTGTACACAAAATGCTACAATAGAAGATAAAACAAAGCTGACTTTTGCAATTAGAGATGAACAAAGGAGCACACTAATCTTCTACAAAATGCGACGAAGAAGGGAAAAGAGACAAACATGGTGCAAAACAAGAAATAAAAAATCTCCACAGTAAAGCAAAACTGAAAAGCACTTTGCAAAACTCTGAAGAAAACAAACAGGCTCACAGCTAAGAGCGGGGAGACGTGAAACGATAAGTAGGTCACAGCTGGCTTGCGAATGTGTTTGTAACCAACATAAAATAGACCACTGCGCCACCGGGGTGGCTTTCTTTTTGAAGATATGAGAAGAGGAAAAGTAAGATACTGATGACTGTAAATGCCGTCTTGCATCGACGCAGAAAGAAAAAGATTTCACAAGCGGTTCAAAATCTTTTTCTTCTGTGTCGATCCTAGGTGGTGGTTGATGGAATTTCGACCATCGTAACTGCTAATTATCGGCTAAAATTGGGAGAATTTGACATTTATCCGGAGGGCAGGAGGAATGGCTAAAAATCTCGAGTCTCCCGCTTAAATCTGGAGAGTTGACACGTCTGTAACTGGTTCCGTTCGTTTTTTAGAATCCATCATGGTGTTCAATCTTACAATTTCATTTTCTGGATTTTAACTTGTAGCATTACGATTTTAACGTTTTGTTCTGATTTTGAGTTCAGTAAAATCCACGCATAGTTGAACAATAGAACTAACCAGGTCGCCTTGGAAATTATTATGCATTGATAAAACCGTGCAGTGAGGTTGTTCTGCATTTTAGACAGTAGCAGATAACATGGAAGATTACGCAAATTTTTTGAACGAACTGATAGTCAACGCCATTTTGTTGACTTGCGATGAACAATGGGATGACTACAGAAAGAGTATAATATAAGTAACATCTTTTACCTTGCAGCATTGTTGTTATATTTTATACCACATTACATAACTGAACCACCAAGCTCACAGCAACAAAATTTGAAATGCGTAATAGAATATGTAGATATGTTATATCAATATTATTGAATATCTCAGCCTCGTATGACGTGTACTCTCCAAGCACAGAAGATATACACAAATTGCAGATTTTGAATGCTCACTTTCTTAATCAGTGCCAAGCATTAGAATCTTTCCTTGATTTTGACAAGGAATTTGCAATATAACTCATATATGGAAATTTAAAAAAATATTTCTCGCAAATATATGGGAAAATCAGAAGATTATTCACAACAATCAGATTGAGGCATTAAATTGCTCTAGTTTACTGTTCATCATGTAACATAAAATCAGAAAACTTGATAATTGTATTGGTGATGTAATGGTAGTCTGTTCAAACAGAAATTGGGAGATATGGGTTCAATTTCCATTTCTGACACCAGGGTGATGCAATTTTCACGATTTTTTTATGTTACATGATCAGTAAACTATAATAAACTACAGCAATTTAGGGGCATTATCTAATTGCTGTGGAGTATCTTGTGAATTTTCCCATGCATTTGTGTGGAATACTTCTTTAATTATATAATATTATTCTGTTTAGGCTTTCTTGGAAGTTTAGTACACTTATTTTTTCCATTTTAAGCCACCGAAGTTGGAGGGGGGGGAGGAAAGGTGGTCATTATTTGCTGAAATGCCTATTGTTTTATCAGCAATGTGATGTACACTGGCGGAAAGTGAAAAAAGAACACCAAGAAGGAATTGGCGGACGATCATGAAACTTACATATGTTAATGGGGGTCGAGTTTACGTAGGCGTGATGTTAATTTTGGGACCAACCAGTGAGCGCTTACGCCACAGCACGGCACAATATGCAAATTATCGTCAGTGGTATTTAAGGAGTACGGCGAAGTGAATGAAATCAGTCGTCGACATACAGACACGTGCGAAGACCCTGAAGAAGCTGCAATGCCTGGACATGGAAGACGTGTACGATTTCAGCAGTTATCAGACTTTGAGCGAGGTCATCTAGTCGGACTCCGCAAGGCCGGGTGGTCGTATCGTCATATTGCGGAGCGAATTGGACGGGAAGTATCGGTGGTGGTACGATGGTGGCATAGATGGTACGAGGAACATTCCCACACGAGAAGACGTGGAACCAGGAGTCACATACGGACTGATGAGCGGACCGATCAACGCATACGAAGAGCGGCGTTGCCAAGCAGAACATCCACTGCAACGCAAATCCAAGCTGCCGTTGCACCTGAGGTGACTGTGCAAACAATCCACGACAGTCTACTGGATGTAGGACTACGTGCACATGTGCCTCTGACTCCAGCCCACCATAAGGAATGGCTGCAGTGGTGTCGTCGCCAACGTCTGCACTGGATAACGCAATGGCGATCTGTCGTGTTTAGCAATGAAAGCAAATTCTGCTTGGGAGCCTCTGATGGCCGTATAAGTGTTTGCAGAAGCACAGGGGAGAGTCTCCACCCTTCTTGCATCTGCCAGCGACACACAGGGCCTACACCTGGTCTCCTGGTGTGGGGAGTGATCAGCTATCACTCCCGTACACAACTAGTGTTTGTACCGGGTATGTTAAACAGCACCTCCTACATCAACAACATCATTCAGCCCGTTGTTGTGCCATTTGTAAGGTCGGTCCATCGTGGTGTTTTCCAGCAAGATAACGCACACCCACACATGGCACATGCAACGCAACATGCATTTCAGGGTGTGAGACAACTTCCATGGCCTGCACGTTCACTGGATTTGTCCCCCCATTGAGCACGTGTGGGATTTTATGAGACGACTTATCCGGTCTCCATGGCCAGCCACGACCATCCCCGATTTATGCGTCCAGGTTGAGGATGCTTGGAACTCAATACCCCAAACTTACATCCAACATCTGTACAACAGACTCCATGCCAGAATTGCACAGTGTGACGCAGTTCATAGCGGTTCAACCTCGTACTAACCATGTTACATGGAAATGTTATTTTTCAGTTTACCAGCAAATACAGCTGTATTTTGCCATAATGTTGTGATCACGTTATCCTCTGTATTCCGTTATTATGCTGTATGAATTTTGTTGGTATCAGACGTCTCCTTCTTGGTGTTCTTTTATCACTTTTCGCCAGTGTATTTGAACAGTTTTTAAAATGTGTTCAAAGAGATCAGATGTTTCTCCAGACAGACATGAAAATTCTAATATCTCTATTGCAATACTTTTAAAGGGAAGATAACCCCACCAATAAGAGGAATAATTTTCAGATCAATGTGATTTGAAACGTCTATAGCCAAACAGCAATATTTTACTTCCTTTGGGTATTCTACTGTTTCATTTTTTGCATGTGATGCTGGGATACTGACAGCCATACCCTTGCTGTTAATTTTTGCACAGGTGAAATTTTTGTTGTGTAATTTCTGCAAAACAGATGAAGTACAAATTATAGAATGGAAACTATGATTATGTTTTACAGAGTGATAAACAAATATAGTCTCTCATGCAGACCGTTGTCTTTTTTGTTCTAACATAGTTTTTGGATGAAAACATGTCAGTCATTGACTTACATACTACCTGCAGACATAGCAGTCTTGTGATTATTTTTGTGCTGATGTGGTTAACTATATCTGCCTTCCTACTGTGACTAACTCTAAACACTGCATTACACAAAAAACTACTTTTTTGAACTATCACTATGTGTTTTTAAAAATGAGAATGGCTTTTTCCAACTGTTACTAAAGCATAACTGTTTTTGGGCATTTTCCATGCACAGAATTTAATCTTTAATCACTTTGCAACACAGAAAGAAAAAGAAACAATAATTTAAATAAATAAAGTTTAAAAGTCTCTTAAATGATAATACTACTTCTTGATAGATGGCAACACCATCAAACAGATAAATCTGTGCTACAGTGGATCAAAAACATAAAATGTTTTGGTCAAATCGCTGTAGTGCGAAAAAGTTGGCCCTGGTATAGCTAAATATATATAAAAAAATTAAATCAGACAATATTTTTGCATACTTCGCAGCAATTAGTTGTTTCCATATAGGCATGTGACTTTCAATACTGATCCTCTTCAATTCCCTCCGTACAGTTTGCTGCGATATGGGCCAGGTGCAGCCTTCATTGAATGCTTCGGCCAAATGCTGCATACAGGAAGTCCTGTTTATCCATAAATGATTTCTGCGACGACAGTGATCTCATTTCTGACCAATTGCTGTGCCATAGTTATGCCTCTTAAGACAAGCAATGTTGCTTATTTTTCCACTGATTAAAGACCCAGCATATCTCAGCTTTTGAGAATTGAAAATAGTTCTGCTGTTATCAAAATTGACACTCATGCTAGATGGGCACACACAGTAAGCCCTTTATCAATCTCCAAAAGATTCTTTGTTATTCCCATTGTGATAACCACTACTGTTGTTATTCCCATTGTGATAACCACTACTGATGATTACGGACGAGTAGCAGTCTTAAATAGTTGACTAGACAAACAATGTGGTACACTGACTGGCGGATCAAGATCAATCCGTCTAGGAGCAGTGCGCGGTTGTTTTTTGGATCTCTCCAAGGAGTACCGAAACTCATTATGTTTCAAGAGACAATCCCCTGGGCTACCTCCACTAAGTGCCTAGGGCTCCAACTAGATTGCCAACTTTCGTGGGTGGCAAACACCAGCTACCGCACGAATAAAGCTAGACAATGCCTTGGACAGCTAGCTCCACTACTCCGCCAGAGAAGCTTCCTTACAACACTGCACAAAGTACTACTGTACAAGACGGTCGTCAGACCGGTGCTTACCTACGCCTCCTCCATCTGGATCGGTATTAGTAGGAAACAGCGAGAGAGAGAATCGAGAAGGTGCAGAGCCGAGCACTTTAAATGATCACTGGGGCTCCCCCTTGGACCTCACTTCGGAACCTGAGGAACAGACTTGGAATCGAGAAGGTACACGAGTTTTCCATCAGACTCGCCAGAAAGTTCTTCCAGAAAGCGGAAACCTACCCTAATGGACTTCTTAGGAGCACGGTTGATTACAATCCCAGCGAAATCCTTAGGTATCCCAGAACTAAGGCGGGGATCATTGACCCCCTTGACAGAGAAAGCATGTGAACACTGGTGGGTGTTAGACAAACCACCACACCCTTCTTTTCAGATTAACATCGAGATGGCGAAAATTGATTCTGCTCAGACATTTGAAATTGGTATCATTGAGTTTCAGTCACACCCTGGTGCGTCGGGTGGCTGGTTGGTGTTGTGGTTCTCTGTGATGTTGTGCGGTGCTTCGTTCCCTTTTCCCCCTTCCACACAGGGTGGTATCATGAATCACCCTCTCCTTTCACTAAATTTTTCTGTTTGTCTTTCCTATTGCGTACACTTACTCAGATCTCCTAGCTTCTTATTTCTAAGGGCAGTTTTAGACCTGGGGTCAGACACTCCCTTCCTAAAACTTCTTCAAATAACAACATAACAATGTGGTGATGTGCATGACCATGTATTCTGCATATACACTGCATAAGTGACACTTATACACGTTTACACCTGTATAAAGGTTTCTAATTTAGTGGCGGGCATGCATTATCTCCAGTGATTCAAAACATCCTTAAAGTTAAAAAAAATGCCTGCATTCCAGATTAGATTTTCAGGGAAATCTATCATTTCTGCTCATGATGCTGATTTTAAATGGATGATAAACATAGATAGAAAACACATACTTTTGTCAGTAAGAACAGAAACAGATGGGTTTTTTTAAGGTTGTTTAAGATGAAACTATTATCTTTATTATAATGAAAAATTAGATTGTTAACTAACCTTCACAGTATTCATTCTATAAGATCACATATACTGTACTTTTCATTACTGCATATGCAACAAATCCAGCAAGAGTCAATCAGATATGCATTAGTTACAGTACTTTCCAAACAGTCTCAAGTATCTTATAGTTACAAATTAGGCTTTTGTATAAGAGTTTCTACATTGTTTTACATGTTTTTTTATATCTAAAACTGAGCATATCTGTAGGAATTCGGGGAGTGTTTTTTTCTCCCTTACTATGCATTACATTTTATTTCTTCCATAATATCTTTGAATTTTAAAAATATCTCTCACGTGAAAAACCACTTTTGGAATTTGTTTAAGTATGGGAATCTCTATAATTTGTCAAATCAGTTACTTCACATTTTTTTGTTTTTTACTGCTGTAGTCGGCTGAATGCCTTTACTGATGTTCATCAAGCTTAGTAAAAAGCCTCAAAATAACACGATAACCCAACAAATTATAGAACAAAACAGTAATTTTCAATGGTTTCAAGTGAATCATAAGAGTAATAATAAATGATTAAGACATTTTTAACAAACAGGATTGACAATCAAGAAATTTAACTACATGGTACAGTAATAATCAAGATTTCAAAAAATTAAAAACCTGATCTAGGCCACAAATAAGAAATATGTATAGAATTACTAAAACTTAAAAATGAATTTTTTAAATACATGAAGCTATGGCAAAATGTATTAATACAAGAGCAAAATGAAACACATGCAGAAAAAGTAATTACAATATAAAATAATGCTGAATTTTTAGACTTCATATAATTTCCTAACACAGCTACCCAGAAAATGTTCAGAAATTAAAACAATACACTAATTCATGTGAGAATAAATCCATTATAATATTATGAAAGAATGTGTTGTTGAGCTTCTTTCAGGTAAAACAAAGCAAAAATAATGCAAGGGAAATTGCTCAATATCTACTATAAATGTCAGCACTATAAATAGTTATGTCATTCTTCTTACGCTTAGTTATAAAAGTTCGGACAAAAAACAAAAGCAATTAATGTCACAATTTTAAAAGATGAGGATTCATAGCATTTTTGTAATCATGCAAAAATTTTGACTGAATATAGCATTCAAAATGTTTGTTTAGATGGCACTTTGATTCATGTGAGCAGGAAATCTAGCAGCATCCTAAAATTATGTATGCTTATCTTCTTTGACCTGAAATAAGGCAAAAATCATGTTAAAAATTATAAGCTGTGGACAAATATGTAGAATGTTTCATATATTTTATGAGAACATACCCAAGCAATATCACAGGCACAACAAAACTTCCTTGCTGCTGAAGAATATAGCACATGAACAATGTTTTAAAGGCTCTGTATCTCACATATTTTTTATTTGATAAAATTTTAAGTTTTCCGTGAAACACAAAATTAACACAGACATGTTGCAAGTGATCAAGAAAGTATAACATGCAAGGATAAAGATGGAAAAATTGGTAGCCCAAATCAAATCCCTCAAGCAATGCAAAGTAAAATACTTTATTCCTAATTCATTTAAGATTGGATAACCATTCAAAGATTTACTTTCCAATAGCTTTGTAAAAGAAACAGAGCATAAAACATTAAAACATAGTATAACAGCAAAATATAAGAGGAATTTCAATTTTCAACAAATTTCCACCCATTAATTGTGATTATAGGCCCATCTTTGTGGTTTTGGAAACTTTTTAAATTTGCATTTGTTTTTCCTTCAAAGTTTATCCGAATTTATATTTTTTTATTAATTTACACTTTCATTTTAACAAAAACAGTATTACAAATACAGCTTAGAATTTCATATGGCTGTGATTGTCAGTCTTTAAAATTTTTGGTATCTTTACCTTTCCATTCAATAACTTAATTCCTTCCATTAGAATTACTTTTACAAATATGTACGGACACAGACTAAGAAACTAAATGCATTAATTCTGTGAGTGGCATCACTACAAGTGCTGCAGCTGGAAAAATAACACTTTTATAAAAATACAGCACAGCTTGTTAGACCTGTTTTAGGTTAATGAAGCAAGTAAACACACTATCTAAATCAAATTGAAGCACACAAGTTCATCGTAACTTAAATCATATCATCGGAATTGAAAGCCTTAAGTTCAATAAAAATGTTTGCATAAATTTCAAAACTACATTGGCAGAATTCAAAGAATCAAAACTGAACAGTGAAGCATCACTTTCTTTTAAGTATTTACTTTTTTATTTTTTTATTTACTACACAGCTTCCGAATTCCCAAATCTGGAGAAAAATTTGGTTTTCATAGATTTTTATGAATAACACATTTTTGCTTGTGTAACTGTTGCATTTTTATTTTTATTTTATTTTTTAAATTCTACAGCTGTAGCACTTGTAGTAACTTCTTCCATACACTTAATGCAGGTTGATTTTCAACATTTTGCAATAGCAGGGGTGTTAGTGCCCCTACCATGTTTTGGAGCAATTCTTGGAGAAGGGAAATATGCAATTTGGAGCAGAAAAGTTGGGTTTTGGAGCGAGGGGGAAATTTGCATTTTGGAGCAGAACTCAGGTTTTGGAGCAGCTAATGATAGTATTTTTAATTGTTTTAAGTCCATGCTGTGCTTTAAGTTATGTTTATATACTGAATTACCATTATTTTATTAACTATGTAAAAATGTTATATTTCAGGTTTGTTGACATTTTACTGCTTCTCTTACGACTGTTAATTAGCATTTCTGTCGTTCCTACAGTGAGATAAATAGGAAAACAATTATACTACCCACGATTTATTGAAAACTACATGACCTGCAATATTTTAAGCATAACACATTAATATCAGGGATTTTCTTCTGAATGCATTTGTTTTACTGTAACACAAATAAGATACTGCCGCGTCCAAGAACTGTTGCTATTGATACTGAACGCTTGCAAATATACACTTAGGAAGAATAAATAACATGTAATTACTGTTTGTTGTTTGGTTGGTTTTTAGCAGCATATTTTTCGAGATTAATGGCATTCAGATTAAAATACATTATTTCTGAAACCAACCAACTGGCAAGCCACGCATAAGTGGTTTGCGTGTTCATCACAAACTCCTAAGGTTTTCTGAAGGAAAGTGTACCTTCGATATAAAAGGAAAACTAATGTAACATTTAATAATCAAATTGGAACCAAAACTATAAGATAACAGTAAAAACTATATGCATCATCTTTAAGCAGTTGCACCATGATACTCTTTATACAATGCTTTTTATCAAGTAATTATCAATGTCAAACTTTCGTTATTGCTGTGAACAATTACAACTGGAAGATGATAGTGAGATTTAGTAAAGTTGGTTAGATAAAAGCTGCTTCTATTGCTTAATGCTTGCACAGTGACATTTTGGCACGAGATCCCCCCTTTTCTTCAGTAGTAGAATCAGTGTATGACTTTTTTGTTGTTGCTGTCTGAAAGAGCCACTGTTCTTGCATACATGGGATGCTGCATGTATGGACATGGACATTAAGCAGACGATTGCAAGTTAATAAGTGGTTCAATGCACCTTCCATCTGGAAAAAGAAAAGTGTGAGGGTGAAGATATTCCCCAAGGTAGATCAAAATGAGAAAAAGAAAACCACCTAAAAATTCTGATCCCTGAACGTACGGGGCAAAATTCAGACTTTAATTAAGAACCAAAAGATCAGTATTCCTGATAATTGATTACAAGTTATGCAATATAAACAATCCTTTCATTTATCCATAGCGCTCGTGAGCGATTTTAATTAACATACATGAGACTGACAAAGAAAAAAACCAAAGCTGTACTTTTTAATTTGGTGAAAAATCAGACTGCACAGTGAGAAAGTGTGAATATTACAAAGCATGAACAAAACTGAATCGTTTACTGTAATTTATTTATGAAAATATTTAACTAGATCACACCACTGTATTCACAATTATAAAATGAGTGAATTCCAAACAAAATAGGGTGGTTTTGAAACAGAGCTTCAAACAGTTTTTTTTCCTGGTTTTGCTCTTGTACTTGCTAAAACATTAGCTCTGGTTTCCTCTTGCGAGCAAACCCTACTTTCTTCTCAGCAAGTTCCGCGGCCATATTTGTCTTTTGTTGACTCTGCCACGGCACAGCATCCACTATTTATTTATTTTTTCTGCACATAGTTTTCCCTTTACCATTTTTCTTTGTTACTTTTCTTTCTTTTTTTGTTTTTTTTTATTCCCTCAGATGACAATTTTATCCATCATACTTAAAAAACTTTCAGCCTGACAACCATGAATTCTGAAATCAGAGCTTTAACTATTTTAGATAAATGGTGTAATTTTCAGAGAATGAATACTTTTTTTTTAACACCATGCATCAATTCTTACAAATTTCCAAACTTCGTCACTTCTGTTTTTGGAAATTTCCCCCATCTTTATCAAGCTAAAATGCACACACATTTATGAGGGTGATGACATTTAACAACTACATAGGAGTGGAAACATCACTGGGAAGGGGGGGATACAATTACAGAAGAAATCTTTGCTCCGTCTGACTTCAGTTTTCAGAAATTTATCCAACATTTTCAAGCTGAAATACAAATATTTATGGAATAAAATGATATCTAACAATACTGGGTAGAGGAAACATCGCGAGAAAAAAAAATTACGATTACCAGAGAAATCTTACCTCCGTCTACTTTCCCTTTTCGAAGGATGAAATTCCGTCCTCCGACGGAGAAAACGACACCCCCCCCAATCCTCCCAAAATTTCAGTTCAGTTATGCATCGATTTCATACATGGTCCAAATGATAACAAAAAAAGACAGAATTCCTCGAATCAGCGTGAGAATCTTGTCGCCGAAGATTACGGGGAAATTTTCGGGCGGCCTAACTTCCGTTTTCGGAAATCGTTGCCTACAATTTCAAGCTGAAATTATGCAATGAAATTATATTTAACAATACTGAACAGAAGCAACATCGCGAGAGGAGAAAAATATGATTACGGGAAAAATCTGCACTTCGTTTAACTTCTGTTTCCGAACGTTTAAAAGGACAAAACATACGTCCCCAGATGGAATATGACTCCCCCAACTAATATCCTGAAAATTTCTTCACTTTTTCATCGATCTTGAAAATGACACACACACACAAAAAAAAAAAAAAAAACCGAAGGGACTCCGCGAATCCACGGAAGAATCTCACGTATGAATTAACCGCTGAATCGATTTCGAATGTCGTAAGATACGCTAAAATATCGATGACCGGTAAATTTTAACTTTTGGCGCAGATTTAGTCGAAATGGCGATTTTTTAGCAGAATGGCGCAAGAACAACGTTTTGGCGTGGGTTGGCGCAATTGGCGCAGGTCTGGCAGCCCTGCAATAGTGCATTGGTGTAAAAGCTAAAACAAACTGCAGTAACAACAAGACACCTATGAAATTTCCTTCAGAATTTTCACTTTTAACATACATCTTTTTTTGCTCTTAAACTTAAAAAACAGTAATGCAATTTAACAATGACTGTGAGGAAATTATATTCGGCATCTAAATATTGAACATATTTCTGTCTAGCTGAAAAGACAGAAGCTCTAAGTTTTTTACTTAGTACCACATTCTCTAATAAATAACAGAAGATAACGATTTGAACTGTACTGATCCCGCGCAAAGAAAACAAGAAGCCAGCAATAAATCTAATCTGAACCAAAGGGATTTGAAGGTAGCTGGTTGGCAAACTGCCAAAAGCAATACAGAACATGGGTAAACTTTTGCAACATGCTATCTAGTGACGTAAAACCATCATCAGTACGCTAATGAAGCCAGCTGGCCACCTGCCCTGCGTAACGCGCGCATTTCTTTGGTTAAAAAAAATAATTACGACCTTTTTAACGACCGAATATAATATAATTACAGTGTTTTAAAGGACTTTTTAAGATTCCTTAAAAACAGAACAGAAATTAAGGAGTTCTTAAGGGCCCTTAAAAAAGGTAAATGGAAATTAAGGAGTTCTTAAGGACTTTTTAAGGGCCCTTAAAAAGGCAAATGGAAATTAAGAAGTTCTTAAAGACTTTTAAGGACCGTACGAACACTGATTACTGTAGACATCATACAAGAAGCAAGTGGAGAAATCGAAACAGTGCTCGCCCAAATTTTCTCTCGATGCCTTAATGAAGGGAAGATTCCTGAGGATTGGAACAACGCTACCATGATCCTGCTACATAAAAAAGGTGACATTGAGGATCTCCGGAACTACAGACCTATCAGCCTCCTATCAGTGGTTTTAAAATCTTCACTAAAGTTCTTTCACATCGTTTGAAGGTAACACTGGACATGGCTCAACCGAGAGAACAAGCTGGATTCAGGAGTGGCTGCAGCACAATAGATAATATCCACGTATTGAAAGAACTAATTGAAAGAGCGAGGGAATATGAACTTCCATTGTGCATGGCTTTTATCGATTATGAAAAAGCCTTTGATTCGGTGAAACCATCAGCAGTTACAATGGCTCTGAAAACCTGCGGTATTGAAGATGCATACATTAATATTATTAATAACATCTATGAAAATGCAAGTGCAAAGATTAGGCTGTTTGAAAATACAACACACATAAAAATTGGAAAGGGAGTGAGACAAGGTGACACCATATCTCCGAAGCTCTTTAATGCCACATTGGAGGGTGTTTTTCAGTCACTGAGCTGGGAAAACAAGGGGATAAAGATAAATGGAGATTATCTAACCCACCTTCGTTTTGCTGATGACGTAGTCATTTTTGCAACTAGCCCATCAGAGCTGCAGAGTATGTATGATCCAGGAACTTGCTGACAAGAGTAAAGAAGTGGGATTAAAAATGAACTTTCAGAAGACAAAAGTGATGTTCAATGCTTTTACAAGAAATGAAGATTTATCGATTGATGGAGAAAAGCTGGAGATAACAGACACGTACGTTTATCTTGGACAGCAGATATCAAGTGAGGGTCACATTGATGAAGAAATTAATCGGCGTACAAAATTTGCCTGGAGAGCTTTTGGAAGAAACAGCATAATTTTCAAGAGCAATATGCCATTATGTCTTAAAAGAAAAGTGTTTGATCAATGCATCCTTCCTGTGCTTACGTATGGTGCAGAGACGTGGACCTTAACTAAAAGAGACATACAAAGGCTGCAGACAACTCAAAAAAGCATGGAGAGGTGCATACTTGGTGTAACCAGGAGAGATAAGAAGAGGAACTCGTGGATCCGAAAAATGACAAGAGTGGAAGACATCATGATCAGAGTTAAATCCCTGAAATGGCAATGGGCTGGACATACTGCCAGAAGGACAGATCATCGATGGACAGCCGAAATTTTAGAATGGATTCCAAGGGACAGGAAAAGACCCAGAAGAAGACCACATGGGAGATGGGTGGATGAAATTCGAAAGTATGCAGGGGTGACATGGAGGAGATTGGCACAAGACAGACCGTTGTGGAGGAAACTTGGGGAGACCTTCGTCCAGCAGTGGATTGATAATGGTTGACAATGATGATGATGATGATATATATATACAGGGTGTCCCACTCACTACCGAACCCGGCATTTCTATAATAATATTAACACCAATGAAGATATTGCAACAAAATTTTAAGTGGACTTATCTGATTTCTTACAAAATGTGATCACATTACAACATGTGCTGGAAGTGGCCACCATTTGCGTCCAGACAGCATTGAACCCGACGCCCGATATTGTGGAAAGTCCTTGCCACTTCCCAGTACGTCCGCCGTCACTGCCTGAACTTCTTCGGCGATGTTTGCTTTCAAGGCTTCTATGGTTCACTATTAGGTTTGGTAAACTCCCCCTTTTAGATATCCCCATAAAAAGTAATCAGTAGGCGTCGGATCGGGCAAGCGGGGTGGCCATAGACCCTTCGAAATGACGAGTTTGCCGAAAAACAGTTGAATTTCGGACATACTAGTGTGTGATGTCACTCCATCATGCTGGTAATATCCAATGGAGAATTCATCGTCCAATTGATTTACAAAGGTGTTGAAGATTTCCATATATGCAGCTGTTATGATGGTTCTATCGAAGAAGATGGGACCAATTATGCGGCGCCGGGTGATCCCACATGAAACACCAATTTTCTGTGAATGAAGAGGTTCTTCATGTATTGCGTTGGAATTTTCATTAGCCCAAATACGCTCCTGAGTGGCACCACACTTATGAATGTGTGTGCTACTAAGGAGCACTCCGGCTGGCTGGTGAACAGAACCAGTTTCAATGCTGTCTGGACGCAAATGGTGGCCACTTCCAGCACGTGTTGTGATGTCATCACATTTCTCACAAAATGAGGTAAGTCCACGTCAAATTTCGTTGCAATATCTTCATTGGTGTTAATATTATTAAAGAAATGCTGGATTCAGTAACAAGTGGGACACCCTGTGTGAGTATATCATCATCATCACCATTGTCAACCATTATCAATCCACTCCTGGACGAAGGTCTCCCCAAGTTTCCTCCACAACGGTCTGTCTTGTGCCAGTCTCCTCCATGTCACTCCCGCATACTTTCGAATTTCATCCACCCATCTTCCATGTGGTCTTTTTCTGGGTCTTTTCCTGTCCCTTGGAATCCAATCTAAAATTTCGGCTGTCCATTGATGGTCTGTCCTTCTGGCTGTATGTCCAGCCCATTGCCATTTCAGGGATTTAACTCTGATCATGATGTCTTCCACTCTTGTCATTTTTCGGATCCACAAGTTCTTGTTCTTATCTCTCTTGGTTACACCAAACATGCACCTCTCCATGCTACTTTGAGTTGTCTGCAGCCTTTGTATGTCTCTTTTAGTTAAGGTCCACGTCTCTGCACAATACGTAAGCACTGGAAGGATGCATTGATCAAACACTTTTCTTTTAAGACATAATGGCATATTGCTCTTGAAAATTATGCTGTTTGTTCCAAAAGCTCTCCAGGCAAGTTTTGTACGCCGATTAATTTCTTCATCAATGTGACCCTCACTTGATATCTGCTGTCCAAGATAAACGTACGTGTCTGTTATCTCCAGCTTTTCTCCATCCATCAATAAAGCTTCATTTCTTGTAAAAGCATTGAACATCACTTTTGTCTTCTGAAAGTTCATTTTTAATCCCACTTCTTTACTCTTGTCAGCAAGTTCCTGGATCATACTCTGCAGCTCTGATGGGGTAGTTGCAAAAATGACTACGTCATCAGCAAAACGAAGGTGGGTTAGATAATCTCCATTAATCTTTATTCCTTTGTTTTCCCAGTTCAGTGATTGAAAGACATTTTCCAATGTGGCATTAAAGAGCTTCGGAGATATGGTGTCACCTTGTCTCACTCCCTTTCCAATTTTTATGTGTGTTGTATTTTCAAACAGCCGAATCTTTGCACTTGCATTTTCATAGATGTTATTAATAATATTAATGTATGCATCTTCAATACCGCAGGATTTCAGAGCCATTGTAACTGCTGATGGTTTCACCGAATCAAAGGCTTTTTCATAATCGATAAAAGCCATGCACAATGGAAGTTCATATTCCCTTGCTCTTTCAATTAGTTCTCTCAGTACGTGGATTTGATCTAATGTGCTGTAGCCACTCCTGAATCCAGCTTGTCCTCTCGGTTGAGACATGTCCAGTGTTACCTTCAAGCGGTGTGAAAGAACTTTAGTGAAGATTTTATAAACCACTGATAGGAGGCTGATAGGTCTGTAGTTCCTGAGATCCTCAATGTCACCTTTTTTATGTAGCAGGAACATTATAGCTTTGTTCCAATCCTCAGGAATCTTCCCTTCATTAAGGCATCGAGTGAAAATTTGGGCGAGTACTGTTTCGATTTCTCCACTTGCTTCTTGTATGATGTCTACAGTAATTCCATCTTCTCCTGGAGCTTTTCCCCGCTTCATGATCTTGATTGCATGTGAAACTTCTGCTGGGAGGACTGGAAGAACTCTGGTACTGGTACCTTCCATGATATCTGGAGTACATGCATCATCCCTTTCATATAACTTGGAGTAGAAATCTTTCACTCTTGTCAAAATTTCGCCTCTATTTCTTGTTACAGAACCATCTTCTTTTCTCAGTGCCATAATCTGTTTTCTTTCCATACTGAGATGTCCCTTTGCTATCTTTCGGCTTTGGTTGTTTTCAATTGCTTTCCTTAGTAGTTCACAGTTGAATTTCTTTACGTCTTCAGTGATACTTTTTCGTACTGTCTTGCATAGCTCTATGTATTCCATTTTGGAAGTCCCATCTTCTTTAGTTGTCCTCATCTGTCTTCTTTTTTGCATCAACATTTTTGTTTTTCCTGATAATTTGTTCACATGCAACTTGTTCTTAGACCCAGCTAATTTTGTTGCTGTTTCCATAAGAGCTTTGGTTACTTTTCTGTTAACTTCAGAAATATCCACTTCTTCTGATGCTAGGCCTTCTAAAGCAGAGAATCTGTTCTTCAGTTCCAACTTGAAGGTATTATGGTGTTTTTTAAAGTTGGTTATGTCAATACATTTTGTTTGTCTTATGAGCTTGCCACGTTCGAGTTTAGTGTTGAGGTGCATCTTACATCTCACCAATCTATGGTCACTACCTGTGTTGAACTTGCTTAGCACACTGCAGTCTTCTATGACGAATTTTTTATTACACATAATAAAATCAATTTCACTTGTCGTCCCATTTGGATGTCTGCATGTCCATTTCCTGTGCGGCTTTTTCTGGAAAAAGGAGTTCATGATGAAAAACCCTTCTGCCTCTGCAAACTATACGAGAGTATTTCCATGCTGGTTTCTGTTGCCGTGACCAAATTTACCTACTGAAGTTTCATTCTGTTGCCGTTGCCCTATTTTTGCATTGAAATCTCCCATAATTATCTTTAAGTGCTGCTTACCTTTATTATTTAGATGACGAATTTCCTCATAAAATTCTTCAATTTCTTCTTCAGGATGACTTGTGGTGGGTGCATAAGTTTGAATAATCTGAGCCTGGTATCTTCTCGAGAGTTGGATAACGAGTCGTGCAGCTCTGTCAGAGGAACTTTCAACTTCTACAACTTTATCCTTCAGTTTCTTGTTTATTATAAATCCAACACCACTAGTTCTGCCAGTATCTGTCCCACGATAGCAGAAGAGATGTCCACTTTTCAGTTCAATGAGATCTTCTCCTTTTCTCCTTACCTCACTTAGCCCGACGATGTCCCACTTAATCCTTTGTAGTTCCTCTTCCAATTCAAGAAGCCTTGAATCAGAAGATAGGGAGCGTCCATTATACGTAGCCAAGGTCAGCATCAGATGGCAGCCTAGTCCGGTCCTCTGGGGATTCTTAGCACCCTCTGCCTTCACGTCGCACTGGCCGCTGCCTTGGCCAGGTACATTCCAGCTGCCGGAGACTGAGGGCCAAGATTTAAGTTGTGGAGTCATTTTGGAGGGGTTTGGCCATAACTCACCACACTGGCCAAGCGGGTTGGTGAGTGTGGGATAGCATTTCCTCTAATCCCGATGGTATAGTTATACCGCTATTGGCGGTCGTCAGAGCCCCTTTAGTGGAAACAGGATGCACCACGAGAAGGCGGGATTGACATTTGTCAAGGAGAGGCTGTGATGTTACGCATCACCTGACCTTACATCCCTAAATTATATATATTGCATAAAATGTGAGGAAAAATGAATAAAAGGAATTTTAGAGCTTTGTTAGTAGAGATCAGCCATAGATGAGCTAAATGCAAGGATATGTCTACATTTACTGCCTATACATTTCAAGAAAACTTTTTTCTGTTCATCATGTGAAGTGTTTGCTGAATTTCAACCACAAAACTTTCTGGTGCAAGCTCTGTCTTTTGAATTATTTATTGTGCATCAGGCAAGCAGAACAATTCTGTTACAGTACAGCAACACAATTTGTTCTGCTTGCCTGATGTTAGATGGTTGATCAAATGATTGTACTCTTACATATCTCATGGCACCATCAGTTACTGGGTAAGTATCAAGTTTGCAGCTTTTATATTTCCTGTGAGGTTTTTCTTTCTATCTTTTTTACATGTATACAAAATGTTTATGCAAAAAATGTACAGAAATATTCTTAAGTTCTTATCTATAAATTTGCCATGTCACAGGAAATTAAATGAGAAATTAAGTTACACATTAGCAATACAAACAATTACGAATATTTGTGAGTACTTTTTAATCTAACATAAAATCTAACATAAAAGCTATCAAATGCATACACATGTTATAACACATGAAATCAGAGTAAACCAGAAACAACATAAGAATTTGCAAAGTTCTGGCAAATAAAGCACACCCATACTTTCATCAGAATATAGTTTTAGGAATTCATCATCTGAATAAGTATGCTTTGAGCCCTAATATTCATGTGGTAATTGTTGTCATAAAATATCACGACAATTAAAATTCCAGAAGAAAATGTTTTGATATTATGATTCCTGCACACATAACCTACAAACATTATATTTAATATGAGAGTAAGCAAAAGTGGTGATATGATGCAAATAATATAGAAAATGGTAGGAGAGCTTCATGTGTGCTTTATGATAACTTTGAGATACAAAGCTTTCAAGTCTGTAGCACCTGAAGTTTTTACAGTGCTGCACCTAAGTGTATTAAAATATCTAAAGATAATAAGTTTTTCACAATTGGGAGAGACAGAGTGCCTAATGTGCTACAAGAAAGTATAAAATTAAAAATGTAAGACTAAGGCCAAATTTAAAAATCAAGAATGTTGTAAAGAAATTCTAAAAATAAGAGGCAAAACTGTACTGCTCTGGACATGTAATGACAAGGAGGAAGGTATAAATGGAAGGTAGAGTTGTGGACATGAAGCTACCAAATTAGTGAAGCAAGAAATGTTTTGGATGATGTAGGAAAACTGTTACAAAAATAACATGAAAGGAGAGAGTTTAAAGAGTAAATTGAAACTAAGATAGGCAGAGTAAATATATCTGTAAAGGGGAACCCACACAACTATGGAGCTATTGTCATGAATCTTAAAACTTCTTTCTTCTATGTACTATACAATTAATATTTGAGGTTTGGCTAAAACAATTATTTAAGATACTAATATTGAATATATACCTTAATTTCAAATTTTTCTAAACTTCTGTTCAGTAAATTAAGGATGTAATGGTAATTATTTATATTTTTAGAAATCAGCACTGATCTTAAGTCATGTTTATCTGAAAACTTAATTCAAATTGCACTTAGGGAGACCAAACTTGAAGAACTGTATTCAAAGTATTAAGAGGGGACTTTGACAAACAACAAATAGCCAGAAATGATTGCTGTAACACAAAAACATAGAGAAAAAGAATTAAGTGAATTCTTCGCCTGAATATAATTCATACATCTTAGAAAAGTCAAAAGTAAGTGCTATCCTACTTAGCTTTAAGGCACGGTTGTACATATAACTACTGATATCAGAACCATGTAGTTCCATATTTTATGTTACTTTCTTTAATGAGTTTATTTATTTTTACTCAAACCAAAGATAAGTACAGTCTATATAAATTACTAGTGCATAATTAATCTCCAGCATTTAACCAGAGTTTCCTCTGAATGCCGACTGTTGCCAAACTCTTCGTGTAACTGATTCTCCATTTTAGAACTTGCCTTTCACCTTTCACTCAATAACTTAAGTAACATACTGAATACATTGTCCCTGACTAAAGGTATTTTTAAAAATAATAAATACAAAACACAAATCCAAATTCATATGAAAAAACATAGCACTTACTTTTGAAATTAGGGAGTTGCCTTTAATAAGTAATTCTGCCAGTATTCCATAGAGAACACTGGTTTTTAATCAAATACTTTTTACCATCTTTCTGAGTTTCTTACGAAAATAAAAAATATATATATACCTGCTATAAAATGAACTAATTAAAAACAAGTCCCTATATTTCTAGTGGTTTTCCATGAGTGCTTTGTAGTAATTTTTTGCAATGCCTAATTTTTATTTGTTATTTGTCCGCTATTTATGGGGTTTCACTCAGAATTTCTTCAAAGTATTATTTGTGTCTATTAAATATATCCTTATTTACAGTTATAAAACTTCATATTTGAAAAGTAGTCACAATATCACATATTTTCTGTTCTTTCTTATACATTTCATGTCTAAAATCACTTTTAAGCATTTTTGTGTGTGGCAGAATTATTCAACAAAATTTCTTAAATCTACAGTTGCCTTAACCTACCATTTTTCAAATTTAACATGCAAGGAATTTCAAAGTTTTGGTGCTGTGCTAATAAGTGAGTTATACAAGAAATATTATTTGAATGAAGCAGGATAAAAACATATGTGTCAAGTGATTGCATTTCTCCTACAGTGATGAAAGTTTTGGCAAGTGAAACAAGTGATCAATTCTGTGCAATGATAATTATAAAACCTATAAAAGGTTATAAAAATATGAGTGATCAAAGGATAGAAGATAATTATTATGCACCAGGTTATTAATTAGGAAAAGTGAATTTTTGTACACTCACTCTGATTAAAAGTACATATTATATTTGCACCATGTTCAAGTTCAGTCGTCAGATTTCATTATGCCCAACTCCTATATATGTACCACAGAGCAATCAATAGAAGGTGATGGGATAACAAAACATTTTCAGAGCAGTCAGCTCAACTGGGCTGATGGATCATCAACTGCTTGGTCAGTAGTTACATAAGTCTTTCTAAAAATCTTCGGTAAGGACTCAGAACAGTTCATGTCCCCTATATTAAATCATTCTTTTTTTCAAAGAACCTAGTCCATCCCACAACATGTCTTTGTCTTCCTTTTTGGTTTTGTTACTGCACTATTTTTACAGGATACAGGATGGGGTTGTAAATACCATGACTCCAGACTGGCAGCACAGGTATTCTTTTATCGTTTAGCCCATACACTTTGACTTATTTAGATTGGCAGGCCCTACATGTAGATAAGTTACTGCAAACATAGTTGAGTAGAGCACGCAGAAGCCTTACTAGTACTGAGCACAAATCTTCTGACATGAATAGCCTTTGTGTGAAACACTATTATGTTCAATATCTTTTATATTAGGACTAACTAAGCATTGTATGTTCGAAAAACTGAAATACGTTGCATTATTCACAGAAGTTTAATGTATCTTTTAATGTCCACTTCTGTTCTCCATATCATGTTTTGCTTGACATTAAGCACAATGGTAGCAAAATGGAATATCAACACAAATTCCAGGAAATGGGTAAGCCTAACCTAATCTTTAAACAGCACAGCAATTTTAAAATTTGAATAATTTCAATGAATAAACAATATTTAGAATACAAAGCCTTTTCCCCAAGGAAAACATAACATGCCGAACAGAAATGGACAGAATTGGTAAGTATAAATATCTTGGTTTAATTATAACCAAGAAAGGCAAGAATAGCATTGAAATCACAGCTGGACTTGCTGCTAACAACTATTGTTACCTTGTCTTCAAGAAAATGCTGAGATTCTCACTATTATTGTGCAAAGAGAAGCAGAAAATTTATAGAATCATCTTTTGTCCAGTGGTGATGTATATTAATGATACACGAGAATTAAATAAAAACAGAGTTACATATAGCAATAAAATTCATATAAGTGGAAGCTTTTGACCTTGTGCAAAGGTTTTTCAATTACCCACAATCAACTAAACCAGATTGTTATGTGAAACCTGCTGTTTTAAACCACGCTACTGAAACCTGAGCTCTCATGAGCACAGATGACAATGCCCTAAATACCTAGGAGGGAAAGAGCTAGAGACTAATATAGAAAGCAGAAATTTGGAGGATCCACACAAATAAAGGACTGTATGAAATGTACAGACTAACACACCTTGTCACACAAAATAAGTGTTCCATACTTGAGTGGTTGGAACATGTGGAGAGGATGCCAATGAACAGTGCTACTAAAACGTTCCACAGCAGAAAGACTCATGCATAATATAATGGAAAGGCTCAGGAAGAGGTTGTTAGAACTGGTGGAGGGGAATGCTATTTCATTTGGTACCACAGTTTACATTGGCAGCATATTTTGCAACATTACTACACATCTGGCTAAACACAGAAAAGATGTTTCACGAAGTTTACCAAATTTTTCCTATTTTTCCTTGGCTTTACTGACTCTCACATACTTCAGCAGTGCCTTTCAGGAAACTTACTGAGAAAATAGCTTCTTTCATCAACAAATGATCTTTAAGATTTTGTGTGAGAGCATTGAAACATCCACCTCTTTAAACTGCAATACTGACAGTCCCTATTTTATACCTATCATTTGGAAATCACTCCAAGCATTTTGTAACAACGATAATGAAGAGCTTGGAAATACAAATCTGGCAATCAGTCTGCTCTGATTGTTTGCAAGTTTTCATGACTTAAGTTGCGGGGTGCTTCTGTGTCTAAAATTTCTTACCGTAGCTAGCATGCTTTCATACAACTTATGTAATTCTTCCTGTCACTTAGAGTAAACCAATGAAAGCCTTATCAATAGTCTGATATGCAATAAATATCCAAATTTCATATTTGATTAATACAATATCAAAAAAATACAGCAACTTATAGGCTTGTAGCCATACAGAAACAGAGATGTTGGGAGGGTAGGCTGATTCACGTCAGGCAACAGGCATCTTATTAATATATACACTGAGTGGCTACTTTATTATGACCACCCCCTCAGTACTTCGTTGGGCCACCTTTTGCCTTTAATACTGCGTCAATTCTTTGTGGCACCGGCTCAACGAGATGTTGATAGGTGGTTTGTGGAATCTGAGACCATGCTTAATGAATAGCACTTTCCAGGAGTGTGAGATTGCAGGGCTCATTCAACTTCATCCCACAAATTCTCAATGGGGTTGAGATCTGGAGATTGTGGGAGCCACCTAAGCAAAGTAAACTCACCAGCATGTTCCTGAAACCAATCCTGTACAATACGAGCACTATGGCAGGATGCATTATCTTGTTGAAAGTAGTCATCGCCATTGGGATAAACCATCCACATGGCAGGATGCACTTGGTCCGCAACAATGTTTAGATATGATGTGCCAGTCAGATGTTGATCAAGACGAATTAAAGGGACCAAAGCATGCCAGGAAAACATTTCCCAAACCATAATGTTGCCTCCACCAGCTTGAAGGGTAGTAGCAATGCATTTGGGGTCCATGCTTTCGTGCTGTTTCCACCAAATTCTCACTTGGCCATCGGCATGGTGCAACTGAAAACGTGATTCATCGGACCACATAATTTGTTTCCAATTATCGACTATCCAATCCTTGTGCTCCTGTGTGAACTGGAGACATTTTCTTTTGCTAACTGCAGACAGCAAAGGTGTTCGAACAGGCCTTCGGCTGCCATATCCCATTCAATGCAGTGTACGGGGAACAGTGCATGCCGAGATCATTTGAGGGGATCCTTGATTAAGATGGTCTGTAATTTGCTGCACTGTTGCTCTTCTGTTGTCTGTTACCAGTCTGGACACTCTCCGTTCCGCCTGAGCAGTCACTAGTCGATGACGACCACACGTTGAACGTAGAGACCCAGATTTTTAGCTGACAGTCCAGTCTTTAAACACTTTAACAACACCGTACACTGCATTGAATAGGATATGGCAGCCGAAGGCCTGTTCGAACACCTTTGCTGTCTACAGTTAGCAAAAGAAAATGTCTCCAGTTCACACAGGAGCACAAGGATTGGACAGTCGATAATTGGAAACAAATTATGTGGTCCGATGAATCACGTTTTCAATTGCACCATGCCGATGGCCAACTCTGAAACATTTCATGAATGTGTCAGTTTCGGTGATACTCGCTCCATGGCTCCGAGCTCCAACAATCATCCCACATTGAAAGTCCGTCAAATTGCATTTTTTACCCATCTCGTCACCCAAAAATCACTTCTACTACTGTCGCAAGCACTAAGCGTTCCCTTTTTATCCTAGCCTCGCCCTTTGGCGGCAACAGCATGCAGCCATAGCTCACTTGCTTAAAACTGTCAGGTGGTCATAATAAAGTGGCCACTCAGTGTATAGCACCATCGTCAAGCATTATCAATCCACTGCTGGATGGATGAAGGTCTTTCGAAGATTGTTCCACAACATTCTGTCTTGAGCCAGTCTCCTCCATGTCACTACTGTCTGTCTGTCTATCTATCTATACCATCATTGTCAAACATTATCAATCCAATGCTGGATGAGGGTCTCTCCAAGTTTCTTCCACAATTGTCAGTCTTGAGCCTGTCTCCTCCATTTCACTCTGGCATGCTTCTGAATGTCATCTATCCATCTTCCATGGGGAGATGGATGGATGAAATTCAGAAGGTCTTCTGGGTCTTTTTTTGCCCCTCGAAATTCAGTCTAAAATTTTGGTTGTCCATCTGTTATCCGTTCTACTGGCAACATGTCCAGCCCATTGCCATTTCAGTGTTTTTCTCTGGTCATGATGTTGTCCATTTTAGTCATTTTTCTTATCCACAAGTTCCTCTTCTTATCTTTCCTGGTTACACCAAGCATTCATCTCTCCATGCCTTTTTGAGTTGTCTGCAGTCTTTGTACGTTTTTTTTTAAGTTAAGGTCCATGTCTCTGCTCCATATGTAAGCACTTGCAAGATGCATTGATTAAAATTTTTTTCTTTAAGACATAATGCTCTTAAAAATTGTACTGTTTCTTCCAAAAGCTCTCCATCCAAGTTTTACACGACGATTGATTTCTTCATCAATGTGACCCTCACTTGATATTTGTTGCCCAAGAGAAATGTAGGTATCGGTTGTTTCAAGCTTTTCTCCATCAATCGATAAATCTTTGTTTCTTGTAAAAGCATTAATAGATAAATCGTCGTTTCGTGCATTAAATCAATAAATCTTCAGGCATTAAATTAAAGCATTAAATCAATAAATCTTTGTTTCTTGTAAAGCGTTATATATCAGTTTTGTCTTCTGAAAGTTCGTTTTTAGTACCATTTCTTTACTCTTGTCAGTGAGTTCCTGGATCGTATTCTGCAGTTGTGAAGGGGTAGTTGGAAAAATGACTACATCATCAGCAAAACAAAGGTGAGTTAAATAATCTCCATTAATCTTTATCCTGTTTTCCCATTTGAAAGATTGAAAGATATTTTGCAATGTGGCATTAAAGCACTTGGGAGTTATGGTGTCATCTTGTCTTACTCCCTTTCCAATTTTTATTTGTGCTGCATGCTCAAATATCCGAATCTTTGCACTTGCATTTTCCTAGATGTTATTAATAATGCTAATGTATGCATCTTCAGTACCACAGGATTTCAAAGCCATTGTTACTGCTGATGGTTTCGTGGAATTAAAGGCCTTTTCATAGTCAATAAAAGTCATGCATAATGGGAGTTCATATTCTCTTGTTCTTTCAATTAGTTCTCTCAGAACATGGATAAGATCTACAGTGCTGAAGCCACTCCTGACTCCAGCTTGTTTTCTTGGTTGAGCTATGTTTAGTGTTACCTTCAAGTGATGTGAAAGAACCTTAGTGTAACCTTGTGTATCAGGACTGGACACATATGAATGCTTAACTTAAAAATAATGAAATAAGTATGAAATATACGAAAACCAAAATGCATCTAAAGAAAAATATGAAGTTTTGGCAGTGATAAAACATTTTTCATATCTGCTGTGACAGGGTTGCAACTCAGTAGAAACAGTAAAAAAAGTTGAAAAAAATTACCAAAATTATTAAAAAAGTAACCTATTCCATTATGAAAAAGTAACCAAAAAGTTACACTTTTCGTGCTTTTAGATGTCTAAAAACTAACTTAGTATATGACAAAACAAAGTGCAACGAGTCACTTCATCAAGTTATTTGTATATGTATGTGATGGTCACAATATTATAGTAAGAAAATGGTAACAATATATATATATATATATTTTATTAATGGCCTCCTCATCACCCCTTATAGCCATCCGATCCACCCACTTTATTTTTTAAACTACTTTATATTTATACATGAATAGGAAAAGTAACTTAATTATAAACATAATGGGGCAAACATGTGACAAATGCACAGTTTGTTTATTAAAAAAATATTATTTCAAAAATTTTCCTGTACAGCAGAATAATCATTAGTAATTTATACTGAGATGAGCAAATTTTAAATATTTTGCTCTGTAAAATTAAATCCAGAAAAACATATTGTATATTTTTCATCTATTTCTTTTATTGGCCATTGCATTTGTTTGGTGTGATCTCAGTTGAATGTGAAACAGACTTAAATATAAATTGAAAATTAATCACAGAAGATAAATTATACAGCAAAAGAAATGAACTCTTTCTTTGAAAAATATGCATTTTATATAACTGAATTCAATATGAACACACAAAAAAAAAGTAATGTTTCAGTTTTTCAAACAAGCTACAGTAGATAGCAATCTTTTATCATGACAAAATAATCCTGCTTTTGATAGTTGAATATTTAACATAATGGCGGCAGGTAACACCCAAATGATAACAGATAATATTTGGCATGATGAACATTAGCAGCAAACACAAAAACATGAATCATATAAGCTCAAACAGTATGAAAAATTAAAAAAATATATTTTTTGTTTCTCACAGATGATAACAAAACACTGTCTGTAACTCTCTTTGATTTGGTGCCAAAAATATAATGGAAAATAGACAACTCCTAAATGTTATCTTTTTTTTAACTTTCCAGTGTACCTAAAGTTGAATTTAGACAACAACAAAAAAAACAAAAAAAAGTGAAAAAAGAAAAAAAAGTATTTTCAACCAAAAAAAAAAAAAAAAAAAAAGAAAGAAAGAAAGAAAAGAAAGTGGATGCGCTCAAAAAATATTTGTCCTCCTTACATAAACATTTCTACAATGCTCTGAAATAATAAAGAAAAGAATTTGAAAAACATGTGCAGTAGAATATATATTTTAATTGGATGAAGCTACCAAGACTACTTACTATATTAACTATGATATTTTCTTCTAAGTAAATTATGACTTTTTTTTTACTTTTTTTTCTTTTGTTACTTTTTCAATTCTATGAGTGTATGATATACTCTTATCTATGGGAGACACTCAAATGTAAGGCATTAACTAGAACAACAACATTAATAAAAAAATATTTAGGAGCTTCCTGTGTATTATTGTGTTTACATGAATAAAAAAATTGCATTGGAGTATAATGTTGTTTTTTACAGGACCAGATGGAGTTTTTGTGGTGCCCGGGGCAAAATTTCATTGCAGGGCCCGGGACAAAATTTTATTGCAAGCACTAGGGAAAAAAACTTATAGTTTCATAAGTCTTTTTACGTGAAAAAATGTTGTTCGTAAAGAAAACACACAAAAACTATCATAAATCATAAAGTCAGATGATGATGATGATGATGATGAGAGAGAGAGAGAGAGAGAAAGAGACAGAGAGAGAGAGAGAGAGAGAGAGAGAGTAAAAAGTGTTAAAATCTAAAATTTCCTTTTCTTTCCAGGTGGGAGGTGGGGGGGGGGGGGTGAAGTTGTATTGTGACTCTTATAAAAACTTTAACTTCCTCACAATATGATGAAATGATCCCTGCATAGTGAAAATGTTTGCACTGTGAATATTTTTGCACAGGAAACATGATAAGGATCTCTAAAATAATTCATATAAATAATTTTTTTAATGTTTAATTGATTAATTTTTAATGCAAAGTGGATTAAGAGACAAATTAATGACTCTTTAAACTTTTATAAATGCTCATATATGAATTTTGTTTTTAATTTCTAGTAATGTTCTTAAAGTCACTGAATAATTGGCCTCCATATGTAGCTCAAAACAAACTTTGGTTTTGTTTTTTTAGTTTTTTAAATTTAAGTATCTGATTTGCACACAAATTGTTGAATGCATCAGTATAAAAGTACGCACAAAAAAATGAAGAAATTAAATTTATTTCATGAATGTGGAAAATATTAAGGTCATTACAATAATCATTTGAAATCTGAACATCTCAGTATCTGTATAACAAAAGGTGATGACCTATTCGAAAATGGGGAATTGGAAACAAAAAACATCAACATTTTAAAATATCTTTAAAGGGCCGCATGCCCAAAACTTATTAAAAAAATATTAAGAATTCTACCGAAAATGATTTTGTTTTGTTTTTTCCTAAACTGCAGGGCCCATCAAAGGTGTGGAGCCTGGGGCTGTCGCTCCGGTTGCCCCTAGGGTCCTGACTACCCTGCTTTTTTATTTAGAAGCTTACACTACAACTTGGTAAAAATATGGCCTCTTCAAAGTGGGTAACAAATTAACTACCATTTTTTTACAAGGTTCTGGAAAACTGATAATCATGTGCAACACATCTCAGTCCATGTAGACTCTTAGGTTTTATAATGGTTTCTTCTGCATTATTAACCTTGAAAGGTGCAACTAAAATTACTCATGTTATGAATCACCAAAACTTCTCTTCCTAAGCCACAACTTTCAGATAAAACTACCAGTTGTTTTGATAAAACAATATCTATATAACAAGGTAGGCTCCTGGAAATTTGTATTTCCAGAACATTATGTTACTCTCTTACATTGTTCTATCAATGATCACAGTTTGAAATAATTGTTATGACTCAAAATGTTATCTAAAAATTAGTACATACCAGACATTCTAGAATACAGAAACTACAGAAGAATAAAACTGATAAAAAACTTTTTGAAGACAGTTTAGGAAGTAACTGAAAAGAGGTTACAAGAAGTTGAAAAATAATAAATATCAATTTGGATTTATGGAGAGAAAAAGGATTGTAACTGCAATCTTCATAGTGAGATACTTATAAATAAATAAATAAATAAATAAATAAATAAATAAATAAATAAATATGGTTATTAAATGTTCTCAAACCTTTGCTGGATAAAGTTCTCCCAATGTCATTTTCATAACTTTTTGTCTTAAACCATTTTCTTCCATGTCTTTGGTATGCTTTTGAATTTTAACCATCCATCTCACACATGTTCTTATCCTGTGTCTCTTCCTGTTCTTTGGCAACCACTCTAATATTTCAGTTGTCCAACAGTGGTCAGTTCTTCAAGCAATATGTCAGGTAATTTGCCACTTGGAGGTCAAACACTGAACATAGAGTCATTAACATTTGTCATTTTTCCTGCTCCATGAGTTATGTCTCCAATCTTTATTGGTTATACCAAACAATCTCTCCATATTTATTTGTTGCCCACAACCTCTGTATATCTTTTTTAGTTAAGTTGAGAAGTACCTATGATACACATGTCAAGAGGCAACAAAAAGCCCTAGACTGTGTAGCTTAATTGGGAAAGCATTCACAGCTCCAGAGAACAAGGATGTGGATTGAGTCCCACCACTGGCAGAGAGAGGGCTTGAATTTCACATTGGCATCCAAACATAAAAATGAATTTCCTGGCTGTTTAAAAAATGTGTGATATTCCTTTCACACCTTGCCTGGAATTAATGAGATTTTCTTCTTTGCTTCAAAAAGTGCGTGATATTCCTTCCCCACCTTGCCTGGAATTAATGAGAATTCCTTTTTTGCTTTAAAAACTGTGATATTCCTTCCACACCTTGCCTGGAATTAATGAGGATTCCTTCTTTGCTTCAAAAAGTGTGTGATATTCCTTCCACACCTTGCCTGAAATTAATGAGAATTTCTTCTTTGCTTCAAAAAGTGTGTGATATTCCTTCCACACCTTGCTTGGAATCAATGAGAATTCCTTCTTTGCTTCAAAAACTGTGTAATATTCCTTCCACACCTTGCCTGAAATTAATGAGAATTTCTTCTTTGCTTCAAAAAGTGTGTGATATTCCTTCCACACCTTGCTTGGAATGAATGAGAATTCCTTCTTTGCTTCAAAAACTGTGTGATATTCCTTCCACACCTTGCCTGGAATTAACGAGAATTCCTTCTTTGCTTCGCAAACTGTGTGATATTCCTTCCACACCTTGCCTGGAATTATTGAGAATTCCTTCTTTGCTTCAAAAAGTGTGTAATATTTCTTCTACTCATCATTAGGAATTAGAATTGCTTCTTCTACAGTGAGCTCTTTCAAGCATGATTTGCCAGCTGACCTGGAAATCTAAGATTACGTCCCAGACTTTTCTCAAGGGGGATAAATGTGACATACTACCTCAGAGGTGATGCACATGCCAAGACATCAAGTAGCAATGAAAAGCTCTTCTGGCATAGCTTAATTGAGAAAGTATTCAGCTCTGAAGTAGCAGGATGTAGGCTGAAGTCCTGCCACCAGCAGAGAGAAGGCTTGAATTTCACAAAGTCCCACATCTCTAATGCATAAGTAAAAACTGGAATGATGTATTCATTAAAATCTTTTAAGATATAATGATAAATTGCTCTTAAAAATTTTACTGTTTCTTTCAAATGCACTCCAGTCAGATTTTATATGCTCATTGATCTCTTTTTTGATATGATGTGACACTTTATATGTGATATCCAAGTAAATGTAGATATCTGGTACACACTTCTAAATCTGTAAGAGCTGCAGAGAAGAATTTTTAAGCAAATAGCATATTTTTTGGTTGTGTGAAGTTTTTAGTCATATTTTCATTATATACAGTAAAACCTCAAAAATCCTACATCGATGGAACCAGAGGAGTGCCGGATTTATGAAAATTCCAGATTTCTGAAGCTATCCAAAAATTATGTAATGGGCATTACGTAAAGTATGTACTTACATGTAACTTTAATGAAATTGTGAGCGTCTACGCCTTATAAATATGCAGGGGTCATGCTGCTGATCGCATTCTTTGCAATTTGAGAAAATAAAATTGTTTTGGCGACGGAAAAAAAGTTTTGGCGAAAATATTGGTGATTACCTTTCTGTGCTATTTATTATAAAACTTTGTCAAAAAAATTGAATTTGGTGAATGGTTAGGCAAAAACTTGAAAAAAAAAACCCCCAGAACAACCGCTAGGGCTGGGCAATGTATCGATACATCACAAAAACCAGATGCGAATTTTACATTGATGTTACCGATTTTCGGCTGACGAAACTACAATACATTGTGAAGATGATTACTGTGATGCAGGATGAAGGCCGATGTAGATGTCATTACATGATTGAATCCACATACTGCACTGCCACCAACAAGCACAGATCATCATCACATGTTCGACATAGAGATGAGCTTAACTACTACTTGGTGATCACGACACTAACTCTGTCTGCTACTCAAAAGTAACAGTGATTTTTAACCGTGATTGGAATCACAGTTTAGGATCTGCTCCTTCACTTCTGTGTACCAGTAAAGTAACTAATAGTAGAAGAATGGTGGGAGTGTGTGTGTCGTGGTCATATGCAGCGGATAGTGAGTTATATGTTTTATACTTTTATACGTAATTGTGCGCTAATCCTGATATTTTGCTGTAGTTTTTACGGCTTTTTCAGTTGAATTATGCATAATTCTTTTATACATTTTTTGCGGTTAGTTAAATTTTGAATTCAGATCATCAAAAATACACTGTTCTTTTATACCTAACATGGTATGTTACGACTTTGAAAAAAACGAGCCAGCATTTTTTTCAGCCTTGAAATGTATGAAGCTACTAAAAATTTACTAAGCTACGTTCACAATTCACTTATTTTCTCCGAATTCAAAAAAATTGAACCTCACTCACTGAGAGAACAACCTAACAGCAAGCTCACAAACAATGCTGGGAAAAAATCACAAAGAGCAGGCAGCTTCCAAATTGCAACAGCAGATAACAAGTAACAACCAGTAACAACTAACATCTACAGGAGCAGATTTCACTTGGTAACAGTTAAGACGGAGCTGCGAAAAATCAATGAAGAGCATGATGGGTAGCAACGACAGAGTGGGGAATGTTTATTGGACGATCACCGTTACTCATGGTTTTCAGTAGCAGGCGCTACCTGTGATTTTTCGATAACCGTGTCAAATCACACGTAGTGAAATAATGCTCATCTCTAGTTCCACACGCATTTCAAACGTACATGCCAATTTGTCACCTCATTGGTCTGTGTAACTTCAGTGGGGCTCAATGAGTCGGCAATTTGCACGCTGAGATTGGAAGTCCATTATTACTGGTATTGTGTATCTCAATATGGTGAAACAGTATCGCAACCCACAATTAGACGACAATGACCACAATGGACGCTTTCACTTCTAGCAAAAGATGGAGCACCTCCACATTACCTAAACAATGTAAGGTTGTACCTAAACACCCATTTTTCAGGTATGTGGATTGGTAGAGACGCACCTGTAGCATGGCACCGTATTTCCCCGACCTTACAGCACCAGATCTTTTTTTGTGGGGCTTAGGTAGTGTCTATGCAGCACCACTACCAACCAATATTGATGAGCTGCTTACAAAAATTACTGCCACCATTGCTGCTGTTACACCTTATATGCTATGCTGTGTGTTGCTGGAAACTGACAATAGGTGGGATATCTGCAGAATTACTGGAGACAGTCACATTGAAACTTGATTCTCTGTGTTGAAACTTTAAGCATTACTCTACATTTGAACAGTAAGACCAATTGTTCATCTGCTACTATTTCATTTCTGTTCTCTTAAAAAGTTGTGTACCCTCTTGTAAAACACCCTGCATGTGTGTGTGTGTGTGTGTGTGTGTGTGTGTGTGTTGAAGAGCTTAGGAAATATGGTATCATCTTGTTTCTATTCCTTTCCCAATTTCATACATGTGGTGCCTATCTTTGAGCAGTCAAATCTATACACTTGCATTTTCAGTAATATTAATATATCACATTCAAATCCTGTGGCACTAATGAATGTTAATACTACTGAGAACATATAAAAAAATGCAAGTGCAAAGGTCCAAATGTTTGAGTTCACAGCATATATGAAAATTGGAATGGCAGTGAGATAAGGTAACACCACATTTCCCAACCCTTAAATCCCACATTGAAGAATGTCGTTCAGTCGTTTAATTAGGAAAACAAAGAGATAAAGGTCAATGCAGATAATTTAATCCACATTTATTTTGCTGACAACATAGTTTTTGTACCTCATTGAAAGTGTAATTGTTCCTACTCTGATGTATGGCAGTGAAACCTGGGTACTGCAGAAGAGACATAGGAATCATTTGTGTGCTAGAGAGATGCATTTCTTATTGGGAGTTTGTGCAAGACACTTTCTGGTGGTGTGAAAATGAAGATGTGCTGCAGTTATGTAATGTGAGGCAAATCATTGTTAGTAAGGTGGAGACTAATATTCTTAGGTGGTTTGGCCATGTTGAAAGAATGAGTGATGAGATACTTACTCAGAAAATTTTTTCAGCCTAAGTGGCAGGAAAGAAAGGCAGAAGAAGGCCAAGGAAGTATGGGAGGATCAGATTCAGGAGTGTCTGCATGAGAAAAAGATTATGAGCATGAAGAATAGGAGGACTTGTGCACATCGTGTGACGGATGTCAGTGAAACCCGAATTGTGTGTCAAGATCACTGTAAATGGGGAAGTTTGATATGGCAACAGTAAGTAAATGCCCAGGTAGTTAGAAATTTATCTGGTGGTTTATATTTCTTTGTGGAGCTAGCATCAAAATCGCAGAGAACAACTTAGTGATGTGTATGTATAGCTTTTGTCTTTTTTTGCAAGTACAACCTCAGAGCTGCAGAACATGTCAAGAAGTCAGAAAAAAGATGAACTTACAGAAAACAAAATTGACTTACAATATTTTCAAAACTGAAGATTAAGAGGCTGATGCCTACATTTACTTTGGACAACAGATATAAAGTGAAGGCTACATCAGAAAACAAATTAATAGGTGTATAAAACTGTACTGGAGTGCATTTGAAAGCAACAGTATGTTTTCCAAGAATAATTTACCATTATATCTCAAAAGAAAGGTTTAATCAATGCATCCTGCCAGTTATTACTTATGGATAAGAGATATGGGTTTTAAGTAAAAAAAAAAAAAAAATACAAAGGCTGCGGACAACTCAACGAGGTAGGGAGAGAGCACGCTTTGTGTAACAAAGAAGGATAAGAAAAGGAACCCAGGATCAGGAAAATTATAAAAATGTATGATATCATGATCAATGTAAAGACCCTAACTTTGCAATGGATGGGACTTATCGCTAGAAGAACTGAAAACCATTGAAAAACTGAAATACTAAACTGGGTACCAAGGGACAGTAAAAGACCATGTTTGCAATAGGTAGATGAAATATGAAAGCATGCAGGAGTGATATAGAAGATAATGGATCAAGTAACAAAGTTGTGGAAGAGAATTGGAGGGACTAATCCTGCAGTGAATTCAGAATGGCTGCGGCTGATAATGATATACTGAAAAAAAAGAAACCTTTATCACATTATTTTTTAGATTTAAAGAATGCATATGAAATGTGCCATGTGAAGTACATACTGGACATTAAGACAAATGGGGGATTCTCAGAAAAAGTAGCACAAATTGTACAAGTGATTACAAAAACATCTGTAAAACACAGAGCAATAACAACAGGAAAGTTTCAGATATAGATTGCACTTTATCAAAGATCAGTTTTGAGCCAATTATTAAAGAAATTCATCTATCTTCAATACACTGAATAATTGTGAGGCCTTATAATGGACTGAGCAAGACGAACTTTTCTTTGTTGATGATTTTGTCACTACTTCAGATTCAGTTGAAAAAGCCCCCCCCCCCCCAATTTAGACTGGCAAAGGAATAAATCAAACACAGCCTTTGCAAAACACTGAATAAAGATGAATCTTCCATAAGCACAGATGATGGGCTGTTCAAGAGATACAATTTTCCTTATTTACTTTTTGCAGATGATAGAGAGAGAAAACGACTCACACACTAGTCACAAGTTAGGGATACTGTGGTTTTGAAGGGAAAATGTGGTGATATACATATTTAGTGACTACTGGAGATTGGTTATCAGCATGAGTAGCTACGTCATATATAAATTAGAATCATGACAACACAGCAGGTGGTGCACAAGCTCCAATAGAAGTACCCTGCGAGAAGAGAAAAATGGGTCGTTTCACTGCTTGGATTAGAAGTTTGCTGAAGGTATTACCTTCAAGGTGGGATTAACCTGAAATGATGTCCAGGCAACATTTAAACATTGACAACATAAACAGGGCTCTTGGCGTGTTACCGGCAGGTATATGACAGATTAATGTGGCTGCTACTTTAGGAGTTTTCCAAAGTGCAGAAAGTCGGCTACACACAAGATTTCTACAGCATGGAAATGTTGCAGTTTGACTCAGGGGAGGTCACCCGAGGATAACCACCAGCAGGCAAGATCGTTGTCTGACAGTAAAAGCTCAGAGGAGGTCTAGTATCTCCAATAGCCAATTCTGGGAATCACTTAGAGTTGCTTCTGGTGATACAGTATGCACTCAAATGGTACAAAACTTTCTTCACAAGTATGGACTCACAGCAAGGAGGCTGCTGAGATGTATAGCACAGACATCAGCTCACCATCATCATAAATGTTCCTGGGTCCAACAACACATGTCATGAAATACAAAGTGGCACAATGTACTTTTCACAAACAAATCCCATTTCGCTCTTTATTCTGATACTCAATGAAGACACATGTGGTAGAGATCTGGCACATGAATGGAACCACACTGTGTGTAGTCCATCCAACCTTACCAGTGACAGTCAGTTTTGGTCTGGGCAGGAGTGTGTTTTAATAGCTGTACTTCTGTGTTGGTGTTTGTCAAGATGACATGAATGCATCAGTCTTCTGAAACGAAATTATTGTGCCCACTGTGACACTGTTTCACACTGCTGTTGGACATGCATTCCATTTTCTCAATGATAATGCAATCAGTCACTGTGCTTGGAGCATACTTCAGCAGCTCGAAAACTATGGGATTGAATCATTACAATTGCCTCCACGGCCTCCTGACTTTAATTTTATTGAGAGCCTTTAGGATGCTGTACAGCAACATCTGGGTAACCATGTTCCATGCCCCAGTACACTGGCAGACCTCCATAATATGTTGCCTGTAATATGGGACAAGCTGCCACAGACACTGATCAATATTGTGCCATTGCAAGTATGCGTTGTAAGTGTCAAGACATTATTCAACATAGAGGTGGTTGCTGGGTACTGAAATGAAAAGGTATGGACATTCTCTGAATTTATCATTTTGTTGATACTGCAGTGCTACTTTGTTCTGCGCAGAAATTACACTAATAATTCTGTTTGTAAATGCACCCTTTAACATTTGTGTTACAAAGCCTCACTGTTATTGCAATGTGTGATACCTGAGTCAGGTAAATGCGCTCTTCATTTCATGCAATATCCCTAACTTCTTGTGACCAGTGTATAAATAGAACATTATAAATACTTTTGGCTTATCCTTACGAAAACAAACAAACAAACAAAACAGCAGCTTGAACGAATCAGAAAAGTAAAGACTGAAAGTAGAATGAAATAAATGGAAAGGTCAGGTGTATCTTTTTCCTTCCATTGATCAATGTCTTGGGCTATCTTCAATGGATAAAAATCTTGGGGGGACTAGGAAAAATTAAAAACTAGAGGGAAAAGAAATGAGGAAGGTTAAGTGGATGAAAGGAATACCAGGAATACAGAAGAAATAAGGACATAAAGAGAAATATCAGTGAAAAGGATGTGAGTCATATCAGATTAGTCAGACACTTGAGAAGACAGGAAGTACAACTAATTAAAACAGCAATGGAAATGGAGATGCCAGGAAGAGAGTAGAAAGACCCATTAAAAGATGGTAGAGAAAATAACAAAGGATATAAAGGAAGACCTAAAAAAAAAAAAAAAGAGAGAAAATGAAGACTCATCTGGTGTAAAAAAAGATTTAATGATATAAATTTGGACTCTTTCGTTCATTTTCTAACAATTGCTATGAAATATCCACCATAAAAATTGTTTGTCTTAAACAAAAATTTAAAGACAAGAGTAAAAAAACTAAATACTGTAGATATTTCACACAAGAAAACACCTTACACAGAACAAAACAAAATTACCTCTGCAAATATAATACAACATTTATCTCAGTGTTCATACTTTTAATGCACCACCTGAATATAAGTCAACAGGCGAGCAGATCAAAGAAATAGTAAATTTCACATACCAAGACATAACTTTGCTGAACACCATGGTAAACTCATAATCTATAAATTCAGTGATTACGAGAGAAATCTTGCTCAGAATGTACCACATTATTTTGTATGAAAATTTTAACACTTATAAGATAATTTATTACTAAAAGATATATGCAAGTAATATCACTATATCCAGCAATCTTTCTTAAACATTGTTGTTTCAGTCTACTTCCTTTGATTTCTATTACATTAAAAGAAAAACCTGAATTAAAAACAAAGAAACAAAACAAATATTAAACAAAACACTGGCATTCTAGCTGTTTCATTATACACAGATATGATGTTTTAAATCCCCTTTATGGAAAATTTTTCACAACTGTGGCAACACTGTTATTCCTTTCCTCGTTCATGAATCAATAAGTGCCTACTAAGATTTTGTTTCTGTGCAAATTTGCGTTTGCAGTGAATACAATTAAAGGGCTTTTCATTAGAATGAATCCTCTGGTGTTTGATTAAATCAGCTTTTTGAATACACTTATACACGCACATATTACAATGAAATGGCTTTTCACCAGAGTGAATACGGAGGTGTCTCGACAAATTTACTTTTTGTGAAGCAGAATAACTGCAGTAGGAACATTTAAATGGCTTTTCACCAGTATGGGTCCTAAGGTGCTTGCTGAAATTTGTTTTATGTGAAGATGAATATTTGCAGTTAGTACACTGAAATGGCCTTTCACCAGAATGAATCTTCATATGTCTGTTCATGCGGCCCCTTTGCTTCAAACAGCCACAGAAAGAGCATCTATAGAGCTTGGTGAGTGGATCCCAATTATAGTGTTTTTCTGAAGACTTTTGAATACTAGAAGAAAGGCTGTGTTTTGCCATCAAGCAACCTGAAATGAATAGAAGAATAAATTATAAAACATATCTTAAATGTTATTATAATTTTCCCTTTAAAATAGAAAAAAATATGAAAGAATTAATTATGAAATTTGTGTATGAAATTATGCTACATGATTAACTTTTCACCTGTCATTGCACACACTTTTTCTTTGGTTAATTGAAGTTGCAGTGCTTATTCCTGAAGTACTGGCAGATGTTTCATTTCCTTGCTCTGATTACCACTGATACACCAGAGAATAGTGTAATGCATGTGCTACAATAAATCATGTTTATTCTTTAAGAACTTTACAGCATGAATGGTATTTATTACTTCTAAAAATAACTACCATTAATGTCTTGTTTGAAGCACCTGTTTATGTTCTTTAAAAAATCCATGGTTTAAAGTACTAAATTCCTCACCAAACAAAACATCATCATGGAAAAGGAGTTATTTGTCAAAAACATATGCATGCTCTTGTTATCTGGATTTTGAATAGTCAAAGAATTAATCAGTATCAAGAATTATAAATCTTGTCTATCAAAATACACAAATATAGATGAATATAATTTTTACAGTTGAAATAAAACTGAAGAATCTTTAAAACTGAAATCTCTAGAATTTTGTATGCGAAAATAAAATTTATCGCAAAAAAAAAAAAAAAAAAAAAAAAATTCAATGAATGGAACATTCTAATACAGAAACCTATTAAACAAAATTTTTTTAACTTACAGGTTAACAGTTAATAATGAATTTTCATAGCCATTCTATTCTGTTATATTATTCAACATTTATCTTTCCATAATCATTTAATACACATTGTTCTCTTGTATCTATTCTCCTGTAGGGGAAATATACTAAGCATAATTAATAAAGGTCTTAGTGCAACTATAGCAAAGATATTCAAACCTAGTTTTAAAAAAGGGACAATACAATTTTATTATAAATTTTTTGGTGATAATTTTTCATAAACATCCCTTTGTACTCATGTAGTAATGACAATGTGGCAGAAATGGATAACAATTTCTCTGATTTTGAATTTTTTTTCATATATTTTGAGCAAATACTTTTAAAAACACATTATGAGAATTCTATCACAGAAAGAAAGCTTAAATTTAAGAGCTGCTAAAAAAGGAAATTTTCATTTAAAATTGATCTAAAACAAGTGAAAAAAGAATCCTCAAAGAATGTACAATAATACTTTTATACAATCATATGTTAAACACAGGAACAGCCATGGCACAGTTCATTACCCAATTTTTGATAAAAACTGTTATCAGTATATTACAATCAAGTTTCCCAGACACTTACTTCCTTACATTGTTCCATCATTGATCATATTTTGAAATAATGGTTACAACATACAATGTTATCTTAAAATTGGTACACACCAGACATTCGGGAATGTCGAAACTACAGAGGGATAAAAAGAGGATAACAGAGTATAACAGAACACTTTTTGATGACAGTTTAGGTAATAAATTAAAAACGATTGCACAAGTATCTGAAAAAAATAATCAATATCAGTTTGACCAGAACAAATGTAACTGTAACCTTTATAATGATACAGGCCTGGCTTTACGGATGGTGCAACATCTGCTTTTGTATGGGGCAGCAAAAAAGTAGGAAATTAAAAAATAATTTAAAAATAATTCATCAAAAAACAAACAAACAAAAAAACACACATTTTTATTTATTCCTGGCCTGTCAGATCCAGACTTTGGGATGTAATTGGCCATATTTTCACACCAAGCACTTTGCCTCGAAAGTGCTCATGTTTTTTAATTGTATATATTTCTCATCTTTTTATCATATTAAATCGTGCTAAAGACGGAAATCTTTCATCGCTTCAGTGATCAATGTTGCACGAGTCTTCAATATTGCAATATGTCCAGCTATTAGTCACTTCACCATCTTTACATTGACCATAATGTCCTTAACATTTGCGATTTTCCTGTTCCACAAGTTCCTTTTCCTGTCTTTCTTGGTTACATCACATGTACATCTCTTCATGTTTCTTTGAGTTGTACACAGCCCTCTACATATACATATTTTTTAATGAAGGAACATGTGTCTTGTCCATAAATAAGAACTGGAAAGATGCATTGATTAAACACTTTTAAGACATAATGGCAAATTGCTGTTGAAAATTGTAATGTTTCTTCCACATGCACTCCAGCCAGGTTTATACCCCAATTAATTTCTTTTTACACATGATGTGGCCCTTACTTGATAACTCTTTTTGAGGTAAATGTAGACATTATTTACTCCTAGATTTGCTGTATCAACCTCCTTCCCTTTGCGTGCGTGTATGTGTGTGTGTGTGTGCGTACATATTGAAGATCTAGGCAGATAAAGTGACATCTTGTCTCTCTTCCTTTCCAAATTTTATACATGCTGTGCCTTTAAACAGTCAAACATATGCCATTGCATCTTCATATATGCTTTCAATAATATAAATGTATCATAGTCAAAAACTGCGGTACTGAAGTATGTTAACTTAGTTACACTGCAAAGTACCATTCTATTAAAAAGTAACACTTGACAAATTTAATTCTGTAGGTAGTCATGCATTGGCTGCCAACATGGAGGTAAGCATTAGTCTTTATTATAATTATTCATAAGATCTTTGACCACCAAAATCTTATTGATTGGGCAAGAGAACTTGCCCTAATAATTTAGCCAATAAAAATAAAATTTCCCTGATACTCAAAAACAACTCATTCAACTTCTGGATTGCTGTGAAACAACAGACATTTCATAAATTATAGATAACATGACGAAGACCAACTTTGATTTAAATACACATAAAGAAGGAGAGATGTCAAGTGATCTCACCACTTTAAGTTAGAGTTAATGATGAATAAATAGATACAGTTCTCAAGCTTATACTCTCTGGCTATGTACATTTTTCAGCTGATACTGTTTTATACAGGCTGACTGAAGCCTACCTAATCAAAAACATTGCCATGCATGAAGAAATGTGTGTTTGTAAATATAAAAGAGAGAGAGAGAGAGACAGAGACAGACAGACAGAGAGAGAGACACACACACAGAGAGAGAGAGAGAGAGAGAGAGAATCCACATAATCCATGGTGAAGGCGCACCTGTTTAAAGCATGACTGTTTTGATGTGACTCACAGAATAGGTTGAACCCAACTTTGCTTTCACAGGAACCCACACATGGACTAATGAGATGGACTAATGTCACTGACTTCACATGGAAATTTGTCTGTCCCCCATTGCCTAAGTAGGGTATTGGTGGTTCTCATGGATCCCAAAATCTTATTGTTGGATCACAGGGTTGTAACGTACCGTGAGATGTGACGTACCTGCCAGCAGGACGCACACGACATAAAGGCACATAGCAATCAGAACAAATGTCTGCGTAGCTCAGTTGGTAGAGCGACTTATTCCGGAATGAGGGGATCCGGGTTCGAATCCCGGCGTAGACCACAAATGACGGAGAAATTTACTTCGTTATAATGGCGTCCGAACTATCCGGATGACCCGACCGTTCACAATCTCGTAATGGTGTAATGTTATTTCCACACCGCGAGATAGGAAAAATATGAGCAGCACTTCGAAAGAAAAAAAAAGAAAAAGAAGGGGGAGATGATGTAACGTACCGTGAGATGTGACGTACCTGCCAGCAGGACGCACACGACATAAAGGCACATAGCAATCAGAACAAATGTCTGCGTAGCTCAGTTGGTAGAGCGACTTATTCCGGAATGAGGGGATCCGGGTTCGAATCCCGGCGTAGACCAAAAATGACGGAGAAATTTACTTCGTTATAGGGTGTCTGATCACCGCTATTTGAGGCTGCATTAATTTTGCATCCTGGCGATATATGTAGAGTGTGGCATCCAGAAGGGCTATTCTTGAGCTCTAACTTTGCAGCATGGTACAAGACATTTCTTTTGTAACTTAGGGGCCCCTGGTCCTTCTATTTTGATTTCACAACATGAGGTTGCCTACTTTCTTTAATCACACAAGCAAACTAAAAAAAAGAGAAAAAAACCGGATTCTTACAGCCAAAACAACTGCTTTCTCTAGCCATAACATGATTACCCAAGCTCTCAGCCCCAAAAGCAGAACTGCCTTTACGTTTCAAGAAAGAACTGTACCAACTCTTTTGGCTTCACTTTTTGCCTTTTGCCCAGCTGTTAACTCTTTTTTTAACCTCAAATGTTATTCTAATTGCAGAAAGCTTTTAAAGAAATGTCACACACTTTTTTTGAAATATTGTGATAGGTAATCCTCTTAGTGACCTGTGCATACATTCTTAGTTCCATTTTGTTGTGATGTCACTTTTGGCTTTTGAAAATTCTAATAAAGTTTCCTTTAGCCTTTCTCACTGGACAATTTTAACTGGTTTTCTGTTTTGGGCAAAGAGATTTACGTCTCTGGTGTGACAATTCAAAGAGCCTGCTGCTGTGAGCCATGGGAGCATTACCCTAGCAGTCCTCCTCCATTTAGCACCAGGCTCCTCTCTTCAGATCCTTCCCCTTTGAACTGGGGAAGTTACAAAATGTTCTTTTAAAATCATATATCAATTCTGTCCTGCTTCTTGCTATCAAGTAAATCAATGTACACTATGTCCATAATGACGTTATAGAGAACATCTACAAAAATGCAAATACAAAGGTTCAACTGCTCGAGTTCACAGCATGAAGAAGAATTGGAAGGGAATGGAAACAAGACAATACCATGTCTCCCAACTCTTCAATGCCACATCGATGTCTTTCAGTCATTGAATTGGGAAAACAAAGGAATAAAGATCAATGTACACTGTTTAACCCACCTTCATTTTGCTGATGACATAGTCATTTTTGCAAGTATTACTTCACAGCTGTAGAACATGCAGTAGGAACTTACTGAAAAGAACAAAGAAGGATTAAAGAAGGAATTACAGAAAACTAAATTAATGTCTTACATATTTTTTTTAACAAAAACCAAAGATTTTGAGGCTGATGGGGCAAGCCAGAAGCAATTGATGTGTACATATACTCTGGCCAACAGTTATCAAGTGAAGGCAACCATGAAGGGGATATTAATAGGTACAAAAATCTTAACTGGAGTGCATTTGGAAAAAGTCATACAATTTTCTGTTATATCTTAAAAGAAAGGTTTTTATCCAACCATCCAGTTTTTGCTCATGAGATAAGAGATGAACCTTAACTGAGAAAAAAAAAAAGATACATAGGCTGTAGGCAACTTGAAGATACATAGGCTGTAGGCAACTTGAAGATACATAGGCTGTAGACAACTTGATGCATGCTTGGCATAACTAAGAAAGATAAAAGAAATTGATTGAGGATCAAGAAAATGAAATGAGTGCATGACATTTTCATCAAAGTATAGACCCTCACATTACAATGGGTTGGACATATTGCTAGAAGAACTGACCTCCATTGAACAACTGAAACACCAGATTGGGTATCAAGGTACAGGAAAAGACCCAAAGAAGACCATGTGAGAGATGAATGGATGAATTTTAAAATCATGCTCAAGAGAAATGGAATGGAATCTGAATGGCTTATGTGGAAAAGACTTGTGGCAACTTTTATCCATCAACACTCTGATAATGATTGATGATGATAACACAACGGAACATTGTTTATAAATTTTTCAAGGGACCAAGTAAAATGAACATACAATTGGAAAAACATATAAATGAAGCAGAGAAAGTTTAACACTAAGGGCAATTCAGAATTGTTGGACCAGCAAATTTTTACATATAAATGAGAAAAACCTATAGTGAGAAACATATAAATGAGTTGTAAATGAATTATGCCACCTCTATTCATATTGTACTGAGGAATTAACTTTTTTACAGGTCTTATAGAGGTTATTATTCAAAAAGTTGGTGGTCAAATTTTCGAACTAAAGCCTAGTTCGTCATCAGGAACTAGGCTTTAGTTCGAAAATTTGACCACCAACTTTTTTGAATAATAACCTCTATAAGACCCGTAAAAAGTTAATTCCACAGTGCAATATAAATGAGATTCTTTGGTATACTGAAAAGAAAAGAAACCTATATCACATTTTTTAGATTTGAAGAACACACATGGTAAGAGCTAAGTGAAGCCATGTGCTGCATTAAGACAGAAAGGGAATTCCGAAAAATTATTAAGAATGGTATAAGTAATGTGCCAAAACACAAAACATCTGTGAAAACTTGAAGTAATAGGAACTTAATATTTCAATATAAAGATTGGACTTTCATCAGATATCAGCTTTGAGCCCATTTCTTAATATTTGCATTTACCTTTAATGCACTGCTAGGTTGTGTGGCCTAACAAATGAAACAGCACAATTAGTTTTTGTTGATGAATTAGGCATTACTTTGTAATCAACTGAATAAGTCCAAAAAAATTTTAATGACTTGCACAGTTCTTTAAAAAAATTGAAACAGCTTGAACGAAGATGAATGGGAACAAAACAGAGATGATGGTTGGTTCAAGAGATGCAGATATTTTTACAGATGATAGAGAAAGTACACAACTAATCTAAGTAGAACATTTGAAACACTTGGGCTGACCCAGGACCATATTAAAGCCTTAGTGGTTGGTTCCCTAGGCTAAGACATCTGATTGGGCTACTAAGGCTGAGATATCAGAGTGAGGCCCCCAAAGAATTTATGATGGAGAATCATTATTGAAGTCATTTAAAATACAGAACTTAAGCAATATGTTTGTGATGATTAATAAGTAGTGCGCTCTTCAAACAAATAAACTACCTGTAGAGTTTTTATAAATAGTCACTGTATTTTCCACTGTTCTCAAAAGAATATGAGTACAAAACTTAAGATTCCTAGATCTTTTGTCGTGGAATTTTTGATAATTTAACATTGTATACTTTTCTTGGTGTATCTTTTTGTTATGCAATGTGAAGTCACAGTGGATTTTGCCCATTAAAGACTCCAAGTGCAAGCAGGGAGATGTGGGTGGATGATAGTGAAGAAGCTGAAACTATCTTGCCAACCTCGCTGTACACATAGTGGCCTGAAACGTTTAACCTTCATGAGTCACTGCCTTAAAATCTGTTTGTCTTCTAGCCAATGTTTATAATCGAGTGGAAATCATATGAGACAAAAGTGAAACTACTTTAATTCTCTCTATACGTAAATATACAATTATAAGCTGTGCATTATTTATGATGTAGCAGCATGCCTCCTCGGCCCTTCGTAATGGTGGGCCCCTAGGCTACCCATTAGACCCTTCCCCCTTTAATCTGGAGTTGGGCTGACCCTCACAAAAAGAGCAGCAACTGGAAGAAAGCAGAAAGGCAAAGACTGAGAGAATATAATAAATGGAAAGATCAGGTGTAAGGGCTGCCATAGATCAAAATCTTGGGCAACTGAAGAAATCAGGACATAAAGGAAGAGCTATAAATTGGAAATATAAAGAAAGTGAGTCCTGATATGACATATATGTGACATACATGAGATGTATGTAAGTATTTTAGTATATGTATTATGCATGTAGCATTGTTGGCACCAGTTATAAAGTAGAACGTTGGAGATTGGAACAAGCGATGGCAGTTATTTAAATAAAGTGGTGTTCACTAACTAAATTTTGCACTTTTGTGTTATGTAATACACTGAAGAGCAATTGAATTACAGATACCTGTCTAGTAACGTGTAGCACCACCTTTCGCCCTGATGACAGCGGCAATTCATCTCGGCATGGACTCGACAAGACACTGGAAGCATTGGGAAGCCGTACGGATCCATGACTGCTGAACAAGCTCCCACAGTTCACGAAGATTTGATGGAGTGGGGTCAGAGCCTTGAACATCTCTCTTGATGGCATCCCAGATGTGCTCGATGGGATTGAGGTCAGGTGACCTAGCTGGCCAAGGAAGCAAGGTCACGTTGGTGGAGTATTCATCCAACCATTCGGATAAAATTCGGGAGTGATGGCACGATGTATTGTCTTTTTGCAGGATGAGGTCCCCAGTGGGATGTTGAAGACGCACAAACGGGAGCAAATGGTCGTCCAGGATATCCCAGAGCGTTGACCTATGAGGGATAATGTCACACATACCAGGGGTCCCATTTCAGTCCATATAAACAGTCCCCAGATGAGAATGCCACCCCCACCAGCTTGAAGAGTACCCTGCTCGCAAGAAGGATCCATCGCTTCATGTGGTTTGTGCTATACTCGTATCCTGCCATCCACATGCACCAACGTGAATCTCGACTCATCAGTCCAGGCAACATTTTTCCACATGTCTAGGGTCTAGTGGCGATGTTCCCACGCCCATGCTAATCTTTGCACCCTGTGATGTGCAGTCAGCAGCGTTACCCTCGTGGGACGATAGCTTCTGTACCCCATAGCAAGGAGATGGTTCGGGATGGTGTGGCTGCTTACACATTTTTGTGCACCAGCATTAAATTGCCAAGTGATTTCTTGCACTGTTGCCCGTCTATCCGCTGTTGCAATGCGAGCTAGCCGACGATGGCCCCGCTCATCCACACGCTGTTGTCCACGGCAAAAAAAGGTGCAACCGGTAAGCCCACTGCTAATCCAGAAGTTTATTGCCAAATTGAAAATAGTTGTTTTTTTTTTTTTTTAAAAAGGGGAAATGAAAAAAGTTTTGGAAGACAATAATTACCCTTCTCAACTAGTCAACAAAATTCTTAGTAAAGAAGAAAAGAATCAGAAGTAAAAAACTAAGTTTTAGTCAACTAGAAAAATTACTTACCATAAAGAACTGTTTGAAAAACTTCAGAGGATCAGTGAAAAGTTCCTAGTCAGACTGGCTCCAGGATCATAAAAATAAAATTAGTAACCATCTTCAAAAATTAAAGCAAAAAGAAGAAAGCATCCTTTCACAGGAAGGTGTGGTCTACAACATAAAATGTGAGTGTGGTCTCAGTTATGTGGGAGAAACAGGCAGACAGCACAGCTTAAAACCAGAAAACCACATTTTGTTTTGATGAGATGGGGGGGGAGAGGAGGGGAGGAAGAGAGAGAGAGAGAGAGAGAGAGAGAGAGAGAGAGAGAGAGAGAAAGAGAGAGATAACATAAAACTGCAATTAAAAATATGACAAACTAAACAAGTTTGGACAGACATGCTCAAAATACAGGACATCAAGTGCTTTGGTGCTTTGTAGAAGTTCTGACGCATGAACAGTATTTTTCAAAAGAATTATCTCAGGAATGGCAACACTTACTATAACTGTAGTCCTGAGAAAGGGTAGGGGTGCTACCCGAAAATTCAACAGATTATTTCCTTCTGTTCCTTAGGAAAAAAAAAACATTGTTTGGAATTATTTGTGCTGCATTAAGTCTAGGAATAGCCATGTCATCAATTACAGTCAAACCCCGTATAACGAACTTCAAGGGGCCGAATTCCTTTACCTTTCACCACATTGCCTGTCTCCTCAAACTGAACCATCATCATATATTGTTCACATGTGTTGGATCCTTGTGGTATTCAGGTCTGAACTGCCTTTGAACCTGGATTATGGATTAGCATTCCGCCAATTGCAAAATGCATGCAGCTTTCTTTTGCATGGCCATAATTGCTGAACTAACTACTTTGCCACTGCCTGCCCGACTGAACAGCAATTACATAGCACACCTTGTTGCATGCACAATGAGACGCTGCTACGAACTTATTGCCCTATCGATTTCATTCGAAAAACTTTCAAGCAAGGGTCCTTACCATGTGTCACATATCAACAGCACAAAAACCCCACCATTACTTTTCAGACACCCTGTATAAAAAATGGAATGCCCAGCCTTTGATAAGTTACATGCAAAATGTTAAAACAAAAGCCACCTTTCAGTTATGTGTAGAACAAGTATGTTTTCTGCTGCCACTAAAAAAGTTTATGAGATAATAGATTCTAAAACTAATTGAATACACTCTAAGATGCAAATTTGTCTATGCAAATGTAATGCGAGTACAAGATTTATGCCAGAGGTAGCACTTTTAATGCACCACAAAACCATATGTCAACAGGCAAGTGGATTGAAACTACAGTAAATTTCAGATCATAAGATATAACTCTGCTGAGCAACATGACAAATTAATAATCTAAGTATTCAGTGATAAATTTTCCTCAGAATGTACCACATTATTTTGGATGAACATTTGTATGCTTAGAAAAATCTATTACTAAAAGATGTATGCAAATAATATCACTATATCCCAAAATTTTGCTTAAAAGCTGTTGTTCCAGCATGTTTCCTTTGATTTAATTGAAATCAAAAGAAATCAATATCAATTAAAAGCAAAACAAACAAAACAAAAAGAAATAAAAAGTCTTTCCAGATGCTTCATTCTATACAGACACAACATACTCTTTCTTAATGGAAGAATTTTCACAATAGGAGCAACAATGTTACCCCTTTCCTCCATGAATCATCAAGTGCCTAATGAAGCTTTTTTTCTTTTTTGCAGATTTGCATTTGCAGTGAGTACAATTAAACATGCTTCTTGTCAAAATGGGTTCTCTGGTGTCTAATTAAATTATGCTTTTGTGCACACTTGTACTCGCACATACTACAGTGAAATGGCTTTTCACCAGAATGAGTTCTGAGATGTCTGATTAGAGTTCCTTTTTGTGAAGCAGAATAACTGCAGTCAGCACATTTAAATGGCTTTTTACCAGAATGAATCCGCAAATGTCTATTCATGTTGCCATGGTCACTTGAACAATAACTACAGTAAGAACATTTATACAACCAGGTGAGTGGATCCCGAAGATAGTATTTCTCAGAAGATTTTTGAAGTCTGGAAGAAAGGCTACAGCTTTTCATCAAATGGCCTGAAAAAATAGAATAAATTCTAAAATTTATCTTAAATATTTTTTCTTTACAATAAGAAAAGAAGACAGAACTGAATTATAATTTTTTTGTATGACATTATGCTACACGATTCATTTTTCTATCATGGCATGCACTGTTTCTATGGGAAACTGTATGAGCAGTGTTCATTCTTAATGTTCTACTAACGATTTTCAATCCATCACTCTATCACAGATATACCAGAGAAGAGTGTAAGGCATCTATACAAATCATGTTTATTCTTCAAGAATTTTACAGCATGAATGTTTTATATTACTTCAAAAAATAATTACTATTATTGTCTTGTTTGCAGTACCTGTTTATGTTTTTCAAAACATAAATGCTTTAAAGTACTAGATTCTTCAGCAAAACAAAGAAACAGCTTCATGGAAAACGAGTTATTTGTCAAAAGCGTATACACCGAAGAACCAAAACATTACGATAACTGCATAATATGAGGTTGGTCCTCCACGTGCTATTGAAATAGCTCTCACCTGGCAAAGCATGACCACTACAAGATTTCAAAAGGTGACTAGTGGTATCTGGTACCAACATGTTACTAGCAAATCCTTTAACTCTCATAAGTTATGTGGTTGAGCCACAGAAGATCAGATAAGTATGAACACTACAAGATTTGTAAAGGTGTCTTGTGGTATCTGGTACCAACATGTTACTAGCAGATCCTTTAACTCTCATAAGTTATGCGGTTGAGCCACAGAAGATCAGATAAGTATGAACACTACAAGATTTGTAAAGGTGTCTTGTGGTATCTGGTACCAACATGTTACCAGCAGATTCTTTAACTCTCGTAAGTTATGTGGTTGAGCCACAGAAGATCGGATAAGTATGAACAGTACAAGATTTGTAAAGGTGTCTTGTGGTATCTGGTACCAACATGCTACCAGCAGATCCTTTAACTCTCATAAGTTATGTGGTTGAGTCACAGAAGATCGGATAAGTATGAACACTACAAGATTTGTAAAGGTGTCTTGTGGTATCTGGTACCAACATGCTACCAGCAGATCCTTTAACTCTCATAAGTTATGTGGTTGAGTCACAGAAGATCGGATAAGTATGAACACTACAAGATTTTTAAAGGTGTTCTGTGGTATCTGGTACCAACATGTTACCAGCAGATCCTTTAACTCTCATAAGTTATGTGGTTGAGTCACAGAAGATCGGATAAGTATGAACACTACAAGATTTCAAAAGGTCTAGCAAATGGGGATTTTCTTGCTTTAAAAGTCTTTTTTACAGCCTACCATAACTTGTGGACTATCAGTTATAATGCATATTAAGCGAGATATATTGATGTTAAACATTTCTAAAACAGAAATTAATTTTTCTTTAATGGGAAGTGCTTTAGCTTCTGAAAAATATACCCTTGCAAGAAAATCTATTACAATTCTCTGCTGCATATTATCACAATATTGTATAATAATTCCAAGCTCTTTTTTGTTATGCACACCACTGTCATTGTATTCATCTAGCCCAACTGATACATATTTCCCTTTCAAATTGTCATTTAAAACCGTTTCATATGTTCATCCCAAACCATGGATAATCATGTCCTTTAGACATGCTGAACTAGTAATCTTTGCTAGGTGCATTGAAAATGACTCAGCAATTTTGGAGTCAGGAAACATTCTCTGAAACAGTTGTGTTGTGTTGAATGATCACAAAACCATTCTGAATGGAATAATGTGCTCAACAAGTGCAAAGGCCCACAAAACTTCAGCAATAGTAACCTGATCACAAATTGTTGTTTGACTTTTGAAACTTTTTGTCAAGTCCTTTGTCTTTACTATAGCTTCTCTATTTTTCTTGTGATTTTCACTTCTTGAATGTTGCAAAACTGCTTGAACACCCATTGGAGATACTGAAAATTCTTTTGAGCACCACGCACATGAAGCATGAGTGTTCCTCTTTCCTGGTCTGCACCATTTGCCAATTTCATCATCATTATTGTCTTTTTGACAAGAAGAGGACCAATCACTTTTAGTGGCACTGTCATTTAGACATGTTGAACTAGAAATCTGTGGAGTAAAAAAAAAGAATTAGTCTTCATTTAATCATAAAAAAAGCGTCAAAACAAACTAAATTAAAAAAACAAACAAATTAATTAATGTGGTAAACAAAAGGCTCATATGAGAAAGGAGACATCACCATAGAGAAATCCAGAGTCATATGCTACTTAAGTACTTTAGAACTTTGTTTGTTAAAACAAAATCACAAAAATAGTAGCAATGTTAAGAAATAAGGGCTCAGTTATCTCAGTATTATAGTTCATCATTGCCCTTACATACAAAAAATATCTAATAAAAAACTTCAACAGTAGTCATAGATTTAAAGGGCAGATCTTTAAAAAGAGGATATTTGGACACACTGCTTCTATGAACATAATATTTAAAAAAATTATCACAGCACTGTGGATGACTAATTGCGTTTCTGCACTCTCTCAGAAGAGGACAAATCAGTCCCTCAAATTCCCCACACTCCTTTTTTCAGGTCATAGTTTCATCCTCTTGTCCTCCACGACTTGTTTATGGTAGAGACCTTTGAACTATGTCTTTGGACGGCACGTGTCATGAAAGAGAATTTGTCCCCTCCACTACTGCAGTACATATTCACTCTCTTTTATTCCGATTTTGTTTCTCCTTGCCAGCTATTCATTTTAAATACAACACGATAATTATGTCTCTCTCGAAACAAGTGAAACAAAAGCATGTCAGTTTAACAATATTAGAAAAAGTTGAATTATTACGAAAACTGGAAAATGGCTGGTGTTTTAAGAAGCTTTGTGAGCACTATGGATTAAGATAAACTGTGTATGATCTTAAAAAGCAAAGAGAAAAAATTCTTAATTTTTACGTGGAAAGTGATGTGCCGAAGGAAATGGCTAAAAGAAAAACAACACATCAAAGTAAAAGCGGTGATGTTGAAAAAGTGCTTCTTGAATGGTTTTGACAGAGGAGTGAAGGTATTCCCATATTGGGACCTATGCTCATAGAACAGGCAAAAGCCTACTACAACGAGCTAAAAATTGAACTGCCAAGAGTATTTACATCGATTTAAGGCATGTCACGGAATAAGAAAATTGGCCGTTAGTGGGGAAAAACATTCTACCGATGAAGAGCAAGCGGAAAAATTAATTGAAGAATTTAGTGAATTAGTGACAAAAGAAAAATTATCGCCAGAGCAAATATACAATGCCGATGAGTCAGGGTTATTCTGGCATTGCTTACCAAAAGTAACCCTTGCTGATGCAAATGAAGTTGCAGCCCTGTGAATGAAAGACTCAAAAGAAAGATGAACTATTCTTGCTTGTGTGAATGCTGCTGGAACGCATAAGTGCAAATTGCTCATAATTGGGGGAAATCTTGCATCCATGTGCCTTTAAAGGTATGAAAATGTTCCACATTATATACAAAGTCAAGAAACATGCATGGATGACATCTGATATAATGAGCGCTAGCTTTACAAGTGCTTCATAAAAGAAGCGTGACCCATTCGTCGGGCCCTGACAATTTGCTCACGATCAAATGTGCTTAGATCCTTCGTCTCACCCATACTACGTCCAACTCTTACTGATTCCTGTCACATCACTCCTTATATTGTCAGATCGCTGCATACGTCATGTCGTTTCCATTTACAGGGCCGCCCACAGCGCCACATTTGCATAATGCCAGCTGTCTCTAATTCAATTGCACTTCAGTGTATATATGTACTGTATACCACTGTCTGAATACTACTGTAACCATGTCCTGAAAACCACTGTAACCAGGCAAGAAAGATATGAGTTGGCACAACACTTATTGCAGCAGGAAGACTGACAGAGCTTCCAGTTTTGTTTAAGTCCAGAGTTGGACCAATGGGAACTCAGCTCTACAAAACCTGATGAACAGGCAGCAGTAAATATTTGTGGCCATCTCTGCTGTCATTCCATAGCAGCTCAGTAATGGTGTGGGATGGGATCTGCTTTGATGGTGACACAGAGCTGCATGTTCCTTGAGGGCATACAAACTTTAGCATATGCTAAAGTTTGTATGCCCTTCGTCATGGTGTGATGGGCTTCATTTTTCTCTTTATAAATAATAATGCAAGATCTCATTAAGCTCACATCATGGTTTGCAAACTCAAAGATCATTTTTGTTTACCTCTACCTCCAAAGTCCCTTGATCATCCCACTGAGCACATTAATGATGCACTACAGAGGAACTTGGACAGGCATCACCCAATTCCTATGACACTTTCAAGAACATCAGTTTTTGCCTCCTTTGTGGTCAGAACTACCCAAAGCTAGCTGAATCATCTCACAATATGTAAAGGAGGTGCAAAACAATTGTGTACAACTGAGGAGGTGTTATAACATACTGACTGACCAAGGTAAGCCTAGCATGCTTTTTATTACCTTTCACTCAATTGTGTGCTTCTCATTACTTTTCACTCATTCTTTGAATCCCAAATGTACCACACTACATAAGCTCACTGCACTGGGGATATGATATGCACACTCACCTATTCAATCACATGCAGAAACCAAATATACACACACTGATGGAAAGATATAGAAATATATTGCCCTTCAAATTTCTGTTCAACACATCATAATCAATACTAGCATATGTTTCACAGATAACAAGCTATGCTCTCAAAATTGACAACAAAACAATAGTTTTTTTCATACCAGTTGTCTCTGGTGTGGTTACTACTATGTTATGCTTATATATTACATAAATTATATCATCATCATCATCATCATTGTCAACCATTATCAATCTTGTGCTGGACGAAGGTCTCCCCAAGTTTCCTCCACAACGGTCTGTCTTGTGCCAGTCTCCTCCATGTCACCCCTGCATACTTTCGAATTTCATCCATCCATCTCCCATGTGGTCTTCTTCTGGGTCTTTTCCTGTCCCTTGGAATCCAATCTAAAATTTCGGCTGTCCATCGATGATCTGTCCTTCTGGCAGTATGTCCAGCCCATTGCCATTTCAGGGATTTAACTCTGATCATGATGTCTTCCACTCTTGTCATTTTTCGGATCCACGAGTTCCTCTTCTTATCTCTCCTGGTTACACCAAGCATGCACCTCTCCATGCTTCTTTGAGTTGTCTGCAGCCTTTGTATGTCTCTTTTAGTTAAGGTCCACGTCTCTGCACCATACGTAAGCACTGGAAGGATGCATTGATCAAACACTTTTCTTTTAAGACATAATGGCATATTGCTCTTGAAAATTATGCTGTTTCTTCCAAAAGCTCTCCAGGCAAGTTTTGTATGCCGATTAATTTCTTCATCAATGTGACCCTCACTTGATATCTGCTGTCCAAGATAAACGTACGTGTCTGTTATCTCCAGCTTTTCTCCATCAATCGATAAATCTTCATTTCTTGTAAAAGCATTGAACATCACTTTTGTCTTCTGAAAGTTCATTTTTAATCCCACTTCTTTACTCTTGTCAGCAAGTTCCTGGATCATACTCTGCAGCTCTGATGGGGTAGTTGCAAAAATGACTACGTCATCAGCAAAACGAAGGTGGGTTAGATAATCTCCATTAATCTTTATCCCCTTGTTTTCCCAGCTCAGCGACTGAAAAACACCCTCCAATGTGGCATTAAAGAGCTTCGGAGATATGGTGTCACCTTGTCTCACTCCCTTTCCAATTTTTATGTGTGTTGTATTTTCAAACAGCCTAATCTTTGCACTTGCATTTTCATAGATGTTATTAATAATATTAATGTATGCATCTTCAATACCGCAGGTTTTCAGAGCCATTGTAACTGCTGATGGTTTCACCGAATCAAAGGCTTTTTCATAATCGATAAAAGCCATGCACAATGGAAGTTCATATTCCCTCGCTCTTTCAATTAGTTCTCTCAGCACGTGGATATGATCTATTGTGCTGTAGCCACTCCTGAATCCAGCTTGTTCTCTCGGTTGAGCCATGTCCAGTGTTACCTTAAAGCGGTGTGAAAGAACTTTAGTGAAGATTTTATAAACTACTGATAGGAGGCTGATAGGTCTGTAGTTTCCGAGATCCTCAATGTCACCTTTCTTATGTAGCAGGATCATTGTAGCGGTGTTCCAATCCTCAGGAATCTTTCCTTCATTAAGGCATCGAGTGTAAATTTGGGCGAGTACTGTTTCGATTTCTCCACTTGCTTCTTCTATGATGTCTACAGTAATTCCATCTTCTCCTGGAGCTTTTCCTCGCTTCATGTTCTTGATTGCATGTGCAACTTCTGCTGGAAGGATTGGAGGAACTCTGGTACTGGTATCTTTCATGATGTCTGGAGTGCATATATCATCCCTTTCATATAATTTGGAGTAGAAATCTTTCACTCTTGTCAAAATTTCGCCTCTATTTCTTGTTACAGAACCATCTTCTTTTCTCAGTGCCATAATCTGTTTTCTTCCCTTACTGAGATGTCCCTTTGCTATCTTTAGGCTTTGGTTGTTTTCAATTGCTTTCCTCACTAGTTCACAGTTGAATTTCCTTACGTCTTCAGTGATACTTTTTCTTACTGTCTTGCATAGCTCTATATATTCCACTTTGGAAGTCACATCTTCTTTAGTTGTCCTCATCTCTCTTCTTTTTTGCATCAACATTTTGGTTTTTCCTGATAATTTGTTCACATGCAACTTGTTCTTAGACCCAGCTAATTTTGTTGCTGTTTCCATAAGAGCTTTGGTTACTTTTCTGTTAACTTCAGAGATGTCCACTTCTTCCGATGTTAGGCCTTCTAAAGCAGAGAACCTGTTCTTCAGTTCTAACTTGAAGGTATTATGGTGTTTTTTAAGGTTGGTTATGTCAATAGATTTTGTTTGTCTTATGAGCTTGCCACGTTCAAGTTTAGTGTTGAGGTGCATCTTACATCTCACCAATCTATGGTCACTACCTGTGTTGAACTTGTTTAGCACACTGCAGTCTTCTATGATGAATTTTTTGTTACACATAATAAAATCAATTTCACTTGTCGTCCCATTTGGATGTCTCCATGTCCATTTCCTGTGTGGCTTTTTCTTGAAGAAGGAGTTCATGATGAAAAACCCTTCTGCCTCTGCAAACTATACGAGAGTATTTCCATGCTGGTTTCTGTTGCCGTGACCAAATTTACCTACTGAAGTTTCATTCTGTTGCCGTTGCCCTATTTTTGCATTGAAATCTCCCATAATTATCTTTAAGTGCTGCTTACCTTTATTATTTAGATGACGAATTTCCTCATAAAATTCTTCAATTTCTTCTTCAGGATGACTTGTGGTGGGTGCATAAGTTTGAATAATCTGAGCCTGGTATCTTTTCGAGAGTTGGATAACAAGTCGTGCAGCTCTGTCAGAGGAACTTTCAACTTCTACAACTTTATCCTTCAGTTTCTTGTTTATTATAAATCCAACACCACTAGTTCTGCCAGTATCTGTCCCACGATAGTAGAAGAGATGTCCACTTTTCAGTTCGATGAGATCTTCTCCTTTTCTCCTTACCTCACTTAGCCCCACGATGTCCCACTTGATCCTTTGTAGTTCCTCTTCCAATTCAAGAAGCCTTGAATCAGAAGATAGGGAGCGTCCATTGTAAGTAGCCAAGGTCAGCATCAGATGGCAGCCTAGTCCGGTCCTCCAGGGATTCTTAGCACCCTCTGCCTTCATGTCGCACTGGCCGCTGCCTTGGCCAGGTACATTCCAGCTGCCGGAGACTGAGGGCCAAGATTTAAGTTGTGGAATCATTTTGGAGGGGTTTGGCCATAACTCACCACGCTGGCCAAGCGGGTTGGTGAGTGTGGGATAGAATTTCCTCTAATCCCGATGGTATAGTTAGTTATACCGCTATGGGCGGTCGTCAGAGCCCCTTTAGTGGGAACAGGATGTACCACGAGAAGGCGGGGTTGACATTTGTCAAGGAGAGGCTGTGATGTTATGCATCACCTGACCTTCATTTTTCCTCATATTGCATAAAATATGAGGAAAAATGAATAAAAGGAATTTTAGAGCTTTGTTAGTAGAGATCAGCCATAGATGAGCTAAATGCAAGAATATGTCTACATTTACTGCCTATACATTTCAAGAAAACGTTTTTCTGTTCATCATGTGAGGTGTTTGCTGAATTTCAGCCACAAAACTTTCTGGTGCAAGCTCTGTCTTTTGAATTATTTATTGTGCATCAGGCAAGCAGAACAATTCTGTTACAGTACAGCAACACAATTTGTTCTGCTTGCCTGATGTTAGATGGTTGATCAAATGATTGTACTCTTACATATCTCATGGCACCATCAGTTGTTACTGGGTAAGTATCAAGTTTGCAGCTTTTATATTTCCTGTGAGGTTTTTCTTTCTATCTTTTTTACATGTATACAGAATGTTTATGCAAAAAATGTACAGAAATATTCTTAAGTTATTATCTATAAATTTGCCATGTCACAGGAAATTAAATGAGAAATTAAGTTACACATTAGCAATACAAACAATTAGGAATATTTGTGAATACTTTTTATTCTAACATAAAAGCTATCAAATGCATGCACATGTTATAACACATGAAATCAGAGTAAACCAGAAACAACATAAGAATTTGCAAAGTTCTGGCAAATAAAGCACACCCATACTTTCATCAGAATATAGTTTTAGGAATTCATCATCTGAATAAGTATGCTTTGAGCCCTAATATTCATGTGGTATTTGTTGTCATAAAATATCACGACAATTAAAATTCCAGAAGAAAATGTTTTGATATTATGATTCCTGCACACATAACCTACAAACATTATATTTAATATGAGAGTAAGCAAAAGTGGTGATATGATGCAAATAATATAGAAAATGGTAGGAGAGCTTCATGTGTGCTTTATGATAACTTTGAGTTACAAAGCTTTCAAGTCTGTAGCACCTGAAGTTTTTTACAGTGCTGCACCTAAGTGTATTAAAATATCTAAAGATAATAAGTTTTTCACAATTGGGAGAGACAGAGTGCCTAATGTGCTACAAGAAAGTATAAAATTAAAAATGTAAGACTAAGGCCAAATTTAAAAATCAAGAATGTTGTAAAGAAATTCTAAAAATAAAAGGCAAAACTGTACTGCTCTGGACATGTAATGACAAGGAGGAAGGTATAAATGGAAGGTAGAGTTGTGGACATGAAGCTACCAAATTAGTGAAGCAAGAAATGTTTTGGATGATGTAGGAAAACTGTTACAAAAATAACATGAAAGGAGAGAGTTTAAAGAGTAAATTGAAACTAAGATAGGCAGAGTAAAAATATCTGTAAAGGTGAACCCACACAACTATGGAGCTATTGTCATGAATCTTAAAACTTCTTTCTTCTATGTACTATACAATTAATATTTGAGGTTTGGCTAAAACAATTATTTAAGATACTAATATTGAATATATACCTTAATTTCAAATTTTTCTAAACTTCTGTTCAGTAAATTAAGGATGTAATGGTAATTATTTATATTTTTAGAAATCAGCACTGATCTTAAGTCATGTTTATCTGAAAACTTAATTCAAATTGCACTTAGGGAGACCAAACTTGAAGAACTGTATTCAAAGTATTGATAGGTGACTTTGGCAAAAATAAAAACATATGTGTCAAGTGATTGCATTTCTCCAACAGTGATGAAAGTTTTGGCAAGTGAAACAAGTGATCAATTCTGTGCAATGATATATATAAAACCTATAAAAGGTTATAAAAATATGAGTGATCAAAGGATAGAAGATAATTATTAAGCATTAGGTTATTAATTAGGAAAAGTGAATTTTTGTACACTCACTCTGATTAAAAGTACATATTATATTTGCACCATGTTCAAGTTCAGTCGTCAGATTTCATTATGCCCAACTCCTATATATGTACCACAGAGCAATCAATAGAAGGTGATGGGATAACAAAACATTTTCAGAGCAGTCAGCTCAACTGGGCTGATGGATCATCAACTGCTTGGTCAGTAGTTACATAAGTCTTTCTAAAAATCTTCGGTAGGGACTCAGAACAGTTCATGTCCCCTATATTAAATCATTCTTTTTTTCCTAGTTGTAAATGCATTTATGGCACCTATATTCATAGTGATTGTGGAATAACTTTTTTACGGGTCTTATAGAGGTTATTTTTCATGAAAGTTGGTTGTCAAATTTTCGAACTAAAGCCAGACATATACAAGCAAGTGGACACTCCATAAATTGGGACTCAGTGAAAATAATCGCCCACCAGCCAAACTTAGTAAAGAGGAAAATAGAAGAAGGGATCGAAATAGCAAGAAGAAGAAATACCACAATTAACGATAATTGCGGATGGACTCTTCCAATTGAGTGGCAGCAACTACTCCAGTGACATAGTCCTGATGACGAACTAGGCTTTAGTTCGAAAATTTGACAACCAACTTTCATGAAAAATAACCTCTATAAGACCCGTAAAAAAGTTATTCCACAATCATTCTTTTTTTCAAAGAACCTAGTCCATCCGGCAACATGTCTTTGTCTTCCTTTTTGGTTTTGTTACTGCACTATTTTTACAGGATACAGGATGGGGTTGTAAATACCATGACTCCAGACTGGCAGCGCAAGTATTCTTCCATTGTTTAGCCCATACACTGTGACCTATTTAGATTGGCAGGCCCTACATGTAGATAAATAAGTTACTGCAAACATAGTTGAGTAGAGCACGCAGAAGCCTTACTAGTACTGAGCACAAATCTTCTGACATGAATAGCCTTTGTGTGAAACACTATTATGTTCAATATCTTTTATATTAGGACTAACTAAGCATTGTATGTTCGAAAAACTGAAATACGTTGCATTATTCACAGAAGTTTAATGTATCTTTTAATGTCCACTTCTGTTCTCCATATCATGTTTTGCTTGACATTAAGCACAATGGTAGCAAAATGGAATATCAACACAAATTCCAGGAAATGGGTAAGCCTAACCTAATCTTTAAACAGCACAGCGATTTTAAAATTTGAATAATTTCAATGAATACACAGGATTTAAAATACAAAGCCTTTTCCCCAAGGAAAACATAACGTGCCGAACAGAAATGGACAGAATTGGTAAGTATAAATATCTTGGTTTAATTATAACCAAGAAAGGCAAGAATAGCATTGAAATCACAGCTGGACTTGCTGCTAACAACTATTGTTACCTTGTCTTCAAGAAAATGCTGAGATTCTCACTATTATTGTGCAAAGAGAAGCAGAAAATTTATAGAATCATCTTTTGTCCAGTGGTGATGTATATTAATGATACACGAGAATTAAATAAAAACAGAGTTACATATAGCAATAAAATTCATATAATTGGAAGCTTTTGACTTTGTGCAAAGGTTTTTCAATTACCCACAATCAACTAAACCAGATTGTTATGTGAAACCTGCTGTTTTAAACCACGCTACTGAAACCTGAGCTCTCATGAGCACAGATGACAATGCCCTAAATACCTAGGAGGGAAAGAGCTAGAGACTAATATAGAAAGCAGAAATTTGGAGGATCCACACAAATAAAGGACTGTATGAAATGTACAGACTAACACACCTTGTCACACAAAATAAGTGTTCCATACTTGAGTGGTTGGAACATGTGGAGAGGATGCCAATGAACAGTGCTACTAAAACGTTCCACAGCAGAAAGACTCATGCATAATATAATGGAAAGGCTCAGGAAGAGGTTGTTAGAACTGGTGGAGGGGAATGCTATTTCATTTGGTACCACAGTTTACATTGGCAGCATATTTTGCAACATTACTACACATCTGGCTAAACACAGAAAAGATGTTTCACGAAGTTTACCAAATTTTTCCTATTTTTCCTTGGCTTTACTGACTCTCACATACTTCAGCAGTGCCTTTCAGGAAACTTACTGAGAAAATAGCTTCTTTCATCAACAAATGATCTTTAAGATTTTGTGTGAGAGCATTGAAACATCCACCTCTTTAAACTGCAATACTGACAGTCCCTATTTTATACCTATCATTTGGAAATCACTCCAAGCATTTTGTAACAACGATAATGAAGAGCTTGGAAATACAAATCTGGCAATCAGTCTGCTCTGATTGTTTGCAAGTTTTCATGACTTAAGTTGCGGGGTGCTTCTATGTCAAAAATTTCTTACCGTAGCTAGCATGCTTTCATACAACTTATGTAATTCTTCCTGTCACTTAGAGTAAACCAATGAAAGCCTTATCAATAGTCTGATATGCAATAAATATCCAAATTTCATATTTGATCAATACAATATCAAAAAAATACAGCAACTTATAGGCTTGTAGCCATACAGAAACAGAGATGTTGGGAGGGTAGGCAGATTCACGTCAGGCAACAGGCATCTTATTAATATATACACTGAGTGGCTACTTTATTATGACCACCCCCTCAGTACTTTGTTGGGCCACCTTTTGCCTTTAATACTGCGTCAATTCTTTGTGGCATGGGCTCCACGAGATGTTGATAGGTGGTTTGTGGAATCTGAGACCATGCTTAATGAATAGCACTTTCCAGGAGTGTGAGATTGCAGGGCTCATTCAACTTCATCCCACAAATTCTTAATGGGGTTGAGATCTGGAGATTGTGGGAGCCACCTAAGCAAAGTAAACTCACCGGCATGTTCCTGAAACCAATCCTGTACAATACGAGCACTATGGCAGGATGCATTATCTTGTTGAAAGTAGTCATCGCCATTGGGATAAACCATCCACATGGCAGGATGCACTTGGTCCGCAACGATGTTTAGATATGATGTGCCAGTTAGATGTTGATCAACACAAATTAAAGGGACCAAAGCATGCCAGGAAAGCATTTCCCAAACCATAATGTTGCCTCCACCAGCTTGAAGGGTAGTAGCAATGCATTTGGGGTCCATGCTTTTGTGCTGTTTCCACCAAATTCTCACTTGGCCATCGGCATGGTGCAACTGAAAACGTGATTCATCGGACCATATAATTTGTTTCCAATTATTGACTGTCCAATCCTTGTGCTCCTGTGTGAACTGGAGACATTTTCTTTTGCTAACTACAGACAGCAAAGGTGTTCGAACAAGCCTTCGGCTGCCATATCCCATCCGATGCAGTGTATGGTGAACAGTGCATGCAGAGATCATTTGAGGGGATCCTTGATTAAGATAGTCTGTAAATTGCTGCACTGTTGCCCTTCTGTTGTCTGTTACCAGTCCGGACACTCTCCGTTCCGCCTGAGCAGTCACTAGTCGATGACGGCCACACGTTGCATGTAGAGACCCAGATTTTTGGCTCACAGTCCAGTCTTTAAACACTTTAAAAACAGCTGCTCTGGAACATTTCATGAATGTGGCAGTTTTGGTGATACTCGCTCCATGGCTCCGAGCTCCTACAATCATCCCACATTGAAAGTCCGTCAAATTGCATTTTTTACCCATCTCGTCACCCCAAAATCACTTCTACTACTGTCGCAAGCACTAAGCTTTCCCTTTTTATACTAGCCTCGCTCTTTGGCGGCAACAGCATGCAGCCATAGCTCATTTGCTTAAAACTGTCAGGTGGTCATAATAAAGTGGCCACTCAGTGTATAGCACCATCGTCAAGCATTATCAATCCACTGCTGGATGGATGAAGGTCTTTCGAAGATTGTTCCACAACATTCTGTCTTGAGCCAGTCTCCTCCATGTCACTACTGTCTGTCTGTCTATCTATCTATACCATCATTGTCGAACATTATCAATCCAATGCTGGATGAAGGTCTCCCCAAGTTTCTTCCACAATTGTCTGTCTTGAGCCTGTCTCCTCCATTTCACTCTGGCATGCTTCTGAATTTCATCCATCCATCTTCCATGGGGAGATGGATGGATGAAATTCAGAAGGTCTTCTGGGTCTTTTTCTGCCCCTTGAAATTCAGTCTAAAATTTTGGTTGTCCATCTGTGATCCGTTCTTCTGGCAACATGTCCAGCCCATTGCCATTTCAGTGATTTTACTCTGGTCACGATGTTGTCCATTCTTGTCATTTTTCTTATCCATAAGTTCCTCTTCTTATCTTTCCTGGTTACACTAAGCATTCATCTCTCCATGCCTTTTTGAGTTGTCTGCAGTCTTTGTATGTTTTTTTTTAGTTAAGGTCCATGTCTCTGCTCCATATGTAAGCACTTGCAAGATGCATTGATTAAAATTTTTTCTTTAAGACATAATGCTCTTAAAAATTGTACTGTTTCTTCCAAAAGCTCTCCATCCAAGTTTTACACGACGATTGATTTCTTCATCAATGTGACCCTCACTTGATATTTGTTGCCCAAGAGAAATGTAGGTATCGGTTGTTTCAAGCTTTTCTCCATCAATCGATAAATCTTTGTTTCTTGTAAAAGCATTAATAGATAAATCTTTGTTTCGTGCATTAAATCAATAAATCTTCAGGCATTAAATTAAAGCATTAAATCAATAAATCTTTGTTTCTTGTAAAGCATTATATATCAGTTTTGCCTTCTGAAAGTTCGTTTTTAGTACCATTTCTTTACTCTTGTCAGTGAGTTCCTGGATCGTATCTCTGCAGTTGCGAAGGGGTAGTTGGAAAAATGACTACATCATCAGCAAAACAAAGGTGAGTTAAATAATCTCCATTAATCTTTATCCTGTTTTCCCATTTGAAAGATTGAAAGATATTTTGCAATGTGGCATTAAAGCACTTGGGAGTTATGGTGTCATCTTGTCTTACTCCCTTTCCAATTTTTATTTGTGCTGCATGCTCAAATATCCGAATCTTTGCACTTGCATTTTCCTAGATGTTATTAATAATGCTAATGTATGCATCTTCAGTACCACAGGATTTCAAAGCCATTGTTACTGCTGATGGTTTCATGGAATTAAAGGCCTTTTCATAGTCAATAAAAGTCATGCATAATGGGAGTTCATATTCTCTTGTTCTTTCAATTAGTTCTCTCAGAACATGGATATGATCTACAGTGCTGAAGCCACTCCTGACTCCAGCTTGTTTTCTTGGTTGAGCTATGTTTAGTGTTACCTTCAAGTGACGTGAAAGAACCTTAGTGTAACCTTGTGTATCAGGACTGGACACATATGAATGCTTAACTTAAAAATAATGAAATAAGTATGAAATATACGAAAACCAAAATCCATCTAAAGAAAAATATGAAGTTTTGGCAGTGATAAAACATTTTTCATATCTGCTGTGACAGGGTTGCAACTCAGTAGAAACAGTAAAAAAAGTTGAAAAAATTACCAAAATTATTAAAAAGTAAACTATTCCATTATGAAAAAGTAACCAAAAAATTACACTTTTCGTGCTTTTAAATGTCTAAAAACTAACTTAGTATATGACAAAACAAAGTGCAACGAGTCACTTCATCAAGTTATTTGTATATGTATGTGATGGTCACAATATTATAGTAAGAAAATGGTAACAATATATATATACATATTTTATTAATGGCCTCCTCATCACCCCTTATAGCCAACCGATCCACCCACTTTATTTTTTAAACTACTTTATATTTATACATGAATAGGAAAAGTAACTTAATTATAAACATAATGGGGCAAACATGTGACAAATGCACAGTTTGTTTATTAAAAAAATATTATTTCAAAAATTTTCCTCTACAACAGAATAATCATTAGTAATTTATACTGAGATGAGCAAATTTTAAGTATTTTGCTCTGCAAAATTAAATCCAGAAAAACATATTGTATATTTTTCATCTATTTCTTTTATTGGCCATTGCATTTGTTTGGTGTGATCTCAGTTGAATGTGAAACAGACTTAAATATTAATTGAAAATTAATCACAGAAGATAAATTATACAGCAAAAGAAATGAACTCTTTCTTTGAAAAATATGCATTTTATATAACTTAATTCAATATGAACACACACAAAAAAAGTAATGTTTCAGTTTTTCAAACAAGCTACAGTAGATAGCAATCTTTTATCATGACAAAATAATCCTGCTTTTGATAGTTGAATATTTAACATAATGGCAGCAGGTAACACCCAAATGATAACAGATAATACTTGGCATGATGAACATTAGCAGCAAACATAAAAACATGAATCATATAAGCTCAAACAGTATGAAAAATTAAAAAAAATATTTTTTGTTTCTCACAGATGATAACAAAACACTGTCTGTAACTCTCTTTGATTTGGTGCCAAAAATATAATGGAAAATAGACAACTCCTAAATGTTATCTTTTTTTTAATTTTCCAGCGTACCTAAAGTTGAATTTAGACACCCCAAAAAAAAAAAGAAAAGTATTTTCAACCAAAAAAAAAAAAAAAAAAAAAGAAAGAAAAGAAAGTGGATGTGCTCACAAAATATTTGTCCTCCTTACATAAACATTTCTACAATTCTCTGAAATAATAAAGAAAAGAATTTGAGAAACATGTGCAGTAGAAAATATATTTTAATGGATGAAGCTACCAACACTACTATATTAACTATGATATTTTCTTCTAAGTAAAATATGACTTTTTTTATACTTTTTTTTCTTTTATTACTTTTTCAATTCCATGAGTGTATGATATACTCTTATCTATGGGAGACACATTATGTAAGGCATTAACTAGAACAACATTAATAAAAAAATATTTAGGAGCTTCCTGTGTATTATTGTGTTTACATGAATAAAAAAATTGCATTGGAGTATAATGTTGTTTTTACAGGGCCAGATGGAGCTTTTGTGGTGCCCGGGGCAAAATTTCATTGCAGGGCCCGGGACAAAATTTTATTGCAAGCACTAGGAAAAAAATCTCACAGTTTCAGTCTTTTTTACGTGAAAAAATGTTGTTCGTAAAGAAAACACAAAAACTATCATAAATCATAAAATCAGATGATGATGATGATGATGAGAGAGAGAGAGAGAGAGAGTAAAAAGTGTTAAAATCTACAATTTCCTTTTCTTTCCAGGTGGGAGTAGGGGGGGTGAAGTTGTAAACTTTAACTTCCTCACAAAATGATGAAATGATCCCTCCATAGTGAAAATGTTTGCACTGTGGATATTTTTGCACAGGAAACATGATAAGGATCTCTAAAATAATTCATATAAATATTTTTTTTTAATGTTTAATTGATTGATTTTTAATGCAAAGTGGATTAAGAGACAAATTAATGACTCTTTAAACTTTTATAAATGCTCATATATGAATTTTGTTTTTAATTTCTAGTAATGTTCTTAAAGTCACTGAATAATTGGCCTCCATATGTAGCTCAAAACAAACTTTGGTTTTGTTTTTTTAGTATTTTAAATTTAAGTATCTGATTTGCACACAAATTGTTGAATGCATCAGTATAAAAGTATGCACAAAAAAAAATGAAGAAATTAAATTTATTTCATGAATGTGGGAAATATTAAGGTCATTACAATAATCATTTGAAATCTGAACATCTCAGTAGCTGTATAACAAAAGGTGATGACCTATTCGAAAATGGGGAATTGGAAACAAAAAACATCAACATTTTTAAATATCTTTAAAGGGCCTTATGCCCAAAACTTATAAAAAAATATTATTAATAATTCTACAGAAAATGATTTTGTTTTGTTTTTCCTAAACTGCAGGGCCCATCAAAGGTGTGGAGCCTGGGGCTGTCGCCCCTGTTGCCCCTAGGGTCCTGACTACCCTTCTTTTTATTTAGAAGCTTACACTACAACTTGGTAAAAATATGGCTTCTCCAAAGTGGGTAACAAATTAACTACCATTTTTTTACAAGGTTCTGGAAAACTGATAATCATGTGCAACACATCTCAGTCCATGTAGACTCTTAGGTTTTATAATGGTTTCTTCTGCATTATTAACCTTGAAAGGTGCAACTAAAATTACTCATGTTATGAATCACCAAAACTTCTCTTCCTAAGCCACAACTTTCAGATAAAACTACCAGTTGTTTTGATAAAACAATATCTATATAACAAGGTAGGCTCCTGGAAATTTGTATTTCCAGAACATTATATTACCCTCTTACATTGTTCTATCAATGATCACAGTTTGAAATAATTGTTATGACTCAAAATGTTATCTTAAAATTAGTACATACCAGACATTCTAGAATGCAGAAACTACAGAAGAATAAAACTGATAGAAAACTTTTTGATGACAGTTTAGGAAGTAACTGAAAAGAGGTTACAAGAAGTTGAAAAATAATAAATATCAATTTGGATTAATGGAGAGAAAAAGGATTGTAACTGCAATCTTCATAGTGAGATACTTATAAATAAATGAATAAATAAATAAATAAATAAATATGGTTATTAAATGTTCTCAAACCTTTGCTGGATAAAGCTCTCCCAATGTCATTTTCATAACTTTTTGTCTTAAACCATTTTCTTCCATGTCTTTGGTATGCTTTTGAATTTTAACCATCCATCTCACACATGTTCTTATCCTGTGTCTCTTACTGTTCTTTGGCAACCACTCTAATATTTCACTTGTCCGACAGTGGTCAGTTCTTCAAGCAATATGTCAGGCAATTTGCCACTTGGGGGTCAAACACTGAACATAGAGTCATTAACATTTGTCATTTTTCCTGCTCCATGAGTTATTTCTCCAATCTTTATTGGTTATACCAAACAATCTCTCCATATTTATTTGTTGCCCACAACCTCTGTATATCTTTTTTAGTTAAGTTGAGAAGTACCTATGATACACATGTCAAGAGGCAACAAAAAGCCCTAGACAGTGTAGCTTAATTGGGAAAGCATTCACAGCTCCAGAGAACAAGGATTCGGATTGAGTCCCACCACTGGCAGAGAGAGGGCTTGAATTTCACATTGGCATCCAAACATAAAAATGAATTTCCTGGCTGTTTAAAAAATGTGTGATATTCCTTTCACACCTTGCCTGGAATTAATGAGATTTTCTTCTTTGCTTCAAAAAGAGTGTGATATTCCTTCCACACCTTGCCTGGAATGAATGAGAATTCCTTCTTTGCTTTAAAAACTGTGATATTCCTTCTACACCTTGCCTGGAATTAACAAGAATTCCCTCTTTGCTTCAAAAAGTGTGTGATATTCCTACCACACCTTGCCTGGAATTATTGAGAATTCCTTCTTTGCTTCAAAAAGTGTGTGATATTTCTTCTACTCATCATTAGGAATTAGAATTGCTTCTTCTACAGTGAGCTCTTTCAAGCATGATTTGCCAGCTGACCTGGAAACCTAAGATTTCGTCTCAGACTTTTCTCAAGGGGGGATATATGTGACATACCTACCTCAGAGGTGATGCACATGCCAAGACATCAAGTAGCAATGAAAAGCTCTTCTGGCATAGCTTAATTGAGAAAGTATTCAGCTCTGAAGTAGCAGGATGTAGGCTGAAGTCCTGCCACCAGCAGAGAGAAGGTTTGAATTTCACAAAGTCTCACATCTCTAATGCATAAGTAAAAACTGGAATGATGTATTCATTAAAATCTTTTAAGATATAATGGTAAATTGCTCTTAAAAATTTTACTGTTTCTTTCAAATGCACTCCAGTCAGATTTTATATGCTCATTGATCTCTTTTTTGATATGATGTGACACTTTATATGTGATATCCAAGTAAATGTAGATATCTGGTACACACTTCTAAATCTGTAAGAGCTGCAGAGAAGAATTTTTAAGCAAATAGCATATTTTTTGGTTGTGTGAAGTTTTTAGTCATATTTTTATTATATACAGTAAAACCTCAAAAATCCTACATCGATGGAACCAGAGGAGTGCCGGATTTATGAAAATTCCAGATTTCTGAAGCTATCCAAAATTGTGTAATGGGCGTTACGTAAAGTATGTACTTACATGTAACTTTAATGAAATTGTGTGCGTCTATGCCTTATAGATATGCAGGGGTCATGCTGCTGATCGCATTCTTTGCAATTTGAGAAAATAAAATTGTTTTGGCGATGGAAAAAAGTTTTGGCGAAAATATTGGTGATTACCTTTCTGTGCTATTTATTATAAAACTTTGTCAAAAAAAAATTGAATTTGGCGAATGGTTAGGCAAAAACTTGAAAAAAAAAAAAACCCCAGAACAACCGCTAGGGCTGGGCAATGTATCGATACATCACAAAAACCAGATGCGAATTTTACATTGATGTTACCGATTTTCGGCTGACGAAACTACAATACATTGTGAAGATGATTACTGTGATGCAGGATGAAGGCCGATGTAGATGTCATTACATGATTGAATCCACATACTGCACTGCCACCAACAAGCACAGATCATCATCACATGTTCGACATAGAGATGAGCTTAACTACTACTTGGTGATCACGACACTAACTGTGTCTGCTACTCAAAAGTAACAGTGATTTTTAACTGTGATTGGAATCACAGTTTAGGATCTGCTCCTTCACTTCTGTGTACCAGTAAAGTAACTAATAGTAGAAGAATGGTGGGAGTGTGTGGGTTGTGGTCATATGCAGCGGATAGTGAGTTATATGTTTTATACTTTTATACGTAATTGTGCGCTAATCCTGATATTTTGCTGTAGTTTTTATGGCTTTTTCAGTTGAATTATGCATAATTCTTTTATACACTTTTGCGGTTAGTTAAATTTTGAATTCAGATCATCAAAAATACACTGTTCTTTTATACCTAACATGGTATGTTACGACTTTGAAAGAAACGAGCCAGCATTTTTTTCAGCCTTGAAATGTATGAAGCTACTAAAAATTTACTAAGCTACGTTCACAATTCACTATTTTCTCCGAATTCAAAAAATTGAACCTCACTCACTGAGAGAACAACCTAACAGCAAGCTCACAAACAATGCTGGAAAAAAATCACAAAGAGCAGGCAGCTTCCAAATTGCAATAGCAGATAACAAGTAACAACCAGTAACAACTAACATCTACAGGAGCAGATTTCACTTGGTAACAGTTAAGACGGAGCTGCGAAAAATCAATGAAGAGCATGATGGGTAGCAACGACAGAGTGGGGAATGTTTATTGGACGATCACCGTTACTCATGGTTTTCAGTAGCAGGCGCTACCTGTGATTTTTCGATAACCGTGTCAAATCACAGGTAGTGAAATAATGCTCATCTCTAGTTCCACATGCATTTCAAACGTACATGCCAATTTGTCACCTCATTGGTCTGTGTAACTTCAGTGGGGCTCAATAAGTCGGCAATTTGCACGCTGAGATTGGAAGTCCATTATTACTGGTATTGTGTATCTCAATATGGTGAAACAGTATCGCATCCCACTATTAGACGACAATGACCACAATGGACGCTTTCACTTCTAGCAAAAGATGGAGCACCTCCACATTACCTAAATAATGTAAGGTTGTACCTAAACACCCATTTTTCAGGTATGTGGATTGGTAGAGACGCACCTGTAGCATGGCACCGTATTTCCCCGACCTTACAGCACCAGATCTTTTTTTGTGGGGCTTAGGTAGTGTCTATGCAGCACCACTACCAACCAATATTGATTCTCTTGCTTACAAGAATTACTGCCACCATTGCTGCTGTTACACCTTATATGCTATGCTGTGTGTTGCTGGAAACTGACAATAGGTGGGATATCTGCAGAATTACAGGAGACAGTCACATTGAAACTTGATTCTCTGTGTTGAAACTTTAAGCATTACTCTACATTTGAACAGTAAGACCAATTGTTCATCTGCTACTATTTCATTTCTGTTCTCTTAAAAAGTTGTGTACCCTCTTATAAAACACCCTGCAGGTGTGAGTGTACGCATGTGTGTGTGTGTGTGTGTGTGTGTGTGTGTTGAAGAGCTTAGGAAATATGGTATCATCTTGTTTCTATTCCTTTCCCAATTTCATACATGTGGTGCCTATCTTTGAGCAGTCAAATCTATACACTTGCATTTTCAGTAATATTAATATATCACATTCAAATCCTGTGGTACTAATGAATGTTAATACTACTGAGAACATATAAAAAAATGCAAGTGCAAAGGTCCAAATGTTTGAGTTCACAGCATATATGAAAATTGGAATGGCAGTGAGATAAGGTAACACCACATTTCCCAACCCTTAAATCCCACATTGAAGAATGTCGTTCAGTCGTTTAATTAGGAAAACAAAGAGATAAAGGTCAATGCAGATAATTTAATCCACATTTATTTTGCTGATAACATAGTTTTTGTACCTCATTGAAAGTGTAATTGTTCCTACTCTGATGTATGGCAGTGAAACCTGGGTACTGCAGAAGAGACATAGGAATCATTTGTGTGCTGGAGAGATGCATTTCTTATTGGGAGTTTGTGCAAGACACTTTCTGGTGGTGTGAAAATGAAGATGTGCTGCAGTTATGTAATGTGAGGCAAATCATTGTTAGTAAGGTGGAGACTAATATTCTTAGGTGGTTTGGCCATGTTGAAAGAATGAGTGATGAGATACTTACTCAGAAAAAATTTTCAGCCTAAGTGGCAGGAAAGAAAGGCAGAAGAAGGCCAAGGAAGTATGGGAGGATCAGATTCAGGAGTGTCTGCATGAGAAAAAGATTATGAGCATGAAGAATAGGAGGACTTGTGCACATCGTGTGACGGATGTCAGTGAAACCCGAGTTGTGTGTCAAGATCACTGTAAATGGGGAAGTTTGATATGGCAACAGTAAGTAAATGCCCAGGTAGTTAGAAATTTATCTGGTGGTTTATATTTCTTTGTGGAGCTAGGATCAAAATCCCAGAGAACAGCTTAGTGATGTGTATGTATAGCTTTTGTCTTTTTTTGCAAGTACAACCTCAGAGCTGCAGAACATGTCAAGAAGTCAGAAAAAAGATGAACTTACAGAAAACAAAATTGACTTACAATATTTTCAAAACTGAAGATTAAGAGGCTGATGCCTACATTTACTTTGGACAACATATATAAAGTGAAGGCTACATCAGAAAACAAATTAATAGGTGTATAAAACTGTACTGGAGTGTATTTGAAAGGAACAGTATGCTTTCCAAGAATAATTTAACATTATATCTCAAAAGAAAGGTTTAATCAATGCATCCTGCCAGTTTTTACTTATGGATAAGAGATATGGGTTTTAAGTAAAAAAAAAAATACAAAGACTGCGGACAACTCAATGAGGTAGGGAGAGATGCACGCTTTGTGTAACCAAGAAAGATAAGAAAAGGAACCCAGGATCAGGAAAATGATAAAAATGTATGATATCATGATCAATGTAAAGACCCTAACTTTGCAATGGATGGGACTTATCGCTAGAAGAACTGAAAACCATTGAAAAACTGAAATACTAAACTGGGTACCAAGGGACAGTAAAAGACCATGTTTGCGATGGGTAGATGAAATCTGAAAGCATGCAGGAGTGATATAGAAGATAATGGATCAGGTAACAAAGTTGTGGAAGAGAATTGGAGCGACTAATCCCGCAGTGAATTCAGAATGATTGCGGCTGATAATGATATACTGAAAAAAGAAACCTCTACCACATTATTTTTTAGATTTGAAGAGTGCATATGAAATGTGCCATTATAACGAAGTAAATTTCTCCGTCATTTTTATCCGCGCCAGGATTCGAACCCCGGGTCCCCTCATTCCGGAATAAGTTGCTCTACCAATTGAGCTACGCGGACGTTTTATTCTGATTCCTATCTGCCTTTATGTCGTGTGCGTCCTTCTGGCAGGTACGTCACATCTCCTGGTACGTTACACCACGTGAAGTACATACTGGACATTAAGACAAATGGGGGATTCTCAGAAAAAGTAGCACAAATTGTACAAGTAATTACAAAAAACATCTGTCAAACACAGAGTAATAACAACAGGAAAGTTTCAGATATAGATTGCACTTCATCAAAGATCAGTTTTGAGCCAATTATTAAAAAAATTCATCTATCTTCAATACACTGAATAATTGTGTGGCCTTATATTGGACAGAGCAAGACGAACTTTTCTTTGTTGATGATTTTGTCACTACTTCAGATTCAGTTGAAAAAGCCCCCCCCAAATTTAGACTGGCAAAGGAATAAATCAAACACAGCCCTTGCAAAACACTGAATAAAGATGAATCTTCCATAAGCACAGATGATGAGCTGTTCAAGAGATACAAGTTTTCCTTATTTATTTTTTGCAGATGATGGAGAGAGAAAACGACTAACACACTAGTCACAAATTAGGGATACTGTGGTTTTCTAGGGAAAATGTGGTGATATACATATTTAGTGACTACTGGAGATTGGTTATCAGCATGAGTAGCTACGTCATATATAAATTAGAATCATGACAACACAGCAGATGGTGCACAAGCTCCAATAGAAGTACCCTGCGAGAAGAGAAAAATGGGTCGTTTCACTGCTTGGATTAGAAGTTTGCTGAATGTATTACCTTCAAGGTTGGATTAACCTGAAATGATGTCCAGGCAACATTTAAACATTGACAACATAAACAGGGCTCTTGGCATGTTACCGGCAGGTATACGACAGATTAATGTGGCTGCTACTTTAGGAGTTTTCCAAAGTGCAGAAAGTCGGCTACACACAAGAAAGATTTCTACAGCATGGAAATGTTGCAGTTTGACTCAGGGAGGTCACCCGAGGATAACCACCAGCAGGCAAGATCGTTGTCTGACAGTAAAAGCTCAGAGGAGGTCTAGTATCTCCAATAGCCAATTCTGGTAATCACTTAGAGTTGCTTCTGGTGATACAGTATGCACTCAAATGGTACAAAACTTTCTTCACAAGTATGGACTCACAGCAAGGAGGCTGCTGAGATGTATAGCACAGACATCAGCTCACCATCATCATAAATGTTCCTGGGTCCAACAACACATGTCATGAAATACAAAGTGGCACAATGTACTTTTCACAAACAAATCCCATTTCGCTCTTTATTCTGATACTCAATGAAGACACATGTGGTAGAGATCTGGCACATGAATGGAACCACACTGTGTGTAGTCCATCCAACCTTACCAGTGACAGTCAGTTTTGGTCTGGGCAGGAGTGTGTTTTAATAGCTGTACTTCTGTGTTGGTGTTTGTCAAGATGACATGAATGCATCAGTCTTCTGAAACGAAATTATTGTGCCCACTGTGACACTGTTTCACACTGCTGTTGGACATGCATTCCATTTTCTCAATGATAATGCAATCAGTCACTGTGCTTGGAGCATACTTCAGCAGCTCGAAAATCATGGGATTGAATCATTACAATTGCCTTCACGGCCTCCTGACTTTAATTTTATTGAGAGCCTTTAGGATGCTGTACAGCAACATCTGGGTAACCATGTTCCATGCCCCAGTACACTGGCAGACCTCCATAATATGTTGCCTCTATTATGGGACTAGCTGCCACAGACACTGATCAATATTATGCCATTGCAAGTATGCGTTGTAAGTGTCAAGACATTATTTAACATAGAGGTGGTTGCTGGGTACTGAAATGAAAAGGTATGGACATTCTCTGAATTTATCATTTTGTTGATACTGCAGTGCTACTTTGTTCTGCGCAGAAATTACACTAATAATTCTGTTTGTAAATGCACCCTTTAACATTTGTGTTACAAAGCCTCACTGTTATTTCAATGTGTGATACTTGAGTCAGGTAAATGCGCTCTTCATTTCATGCAATATCCCTAACTTCTTGTGACCAGTGTATAAATAGAACATTATAAATACTTTTGGCTTATCCTTACAAAAACAAACAAACAAACAAACAAAACAGCAGCTTGAATGAATCAGAAAAGTAAAGACTGAAAGTAGAATGAAATAAATGGAAAGGTCAGGTGTATCTTTTTCCTTCCATTGATCAATGTCTTGGGCTATCTTCAATGGATAAAAATCTTGGGGGACTAGGAAAAATTGAAAACTAGAGGGAAAAGAAATGAGGAAGGTTATGTGGATGAAAGGAATACCAGGAATGCAGAAGAAATAAGGACATAAAGAGAAATATCAGTGAAAAGGATGTGAGTCATATCAGATTAGTCAGACACTTGAGAAGACAGGAAGTACAACTAATTAAAATAGCAATGGAAATGGAGATGCCAGGAAGAGAGTAGAAAGACCCATTAAAAGATAGTGGAGAAAATAACAAAGGATATCATGGAAGACCTAAAAAAAAGAAAAAAAAATGAAGACTCATCTGGTGTAAAAAAATATTTAATGATATAAATTTGGACTCTTTTGTTCATTTTCTAATAATTGCTATGAAATATCCACCATAAAAATTGTTTGTCTTAAACAAAAATTTAAAGACAAGAGTAAAAAAACTAAATACTGTAGATATTTCACACAAGAAAACACCTTACACAGTAAAAAAACTAAATACTGTAGATATTTCACACAAGAAAACACCTTACACAGAACAAAACAAAATTACCTCTGCAAATATAATACAACATTTATCTCAGTGTTCATACTTTTAATGCACCACCTGAATATCAGTCAACAGGCGAGCAGATCAAAGAAATAGTAAATTTCACATACCAAGACATAACTTTGCTGAACACCATGATAAACTCATAATCTATAAATTCAGTGATTACGAGAGAAATCTTGCTCAGAATGTACCACATTATTTTGTATGAAAATTTTAACACTTATAAGATAATTTATTACTAGAAGATATATGCAAGTAATATCACTATATCCAGCAATCTTTCTTAAACAGTGTTGTTTCAGTCTACTTCCTTTGATTTCTATTATATTAAAAGAAAAACCTGAATTAAAAACAAAGAAACAAAACAAATATTAAACAAAACACTGGCATTCTAGCTGTTTCATTATACACAGATATGATGTTTTAAATCCCCTTTATGGAAAATTTTTCACAACTGCGGCAACACTGTTATTCCTTTCCTGGTTCATGAATCAATAAGTGCCTACTAAGATTTTGTTTCTGTGCAAATTTGCGTTTGCAGTGAATACAATTAAAGGGCTTTTTATTAGAATGAATCCTCTGGTGTTTGATTAAATCAGCTTTTTGAATACACTTATACACGCACATATTACAATGAACTGGCTTTTCACCAGAGTGAATACGGAGGTGTCTCGTCAAATTTACTTTTTGTGAAGCAGAATAACTGCAGTAGGAACATTTAAATGGCTTTTCACCAGTATGGGTCCTAAGGTGATTGCTGAAATTTGTTTTATGTGAAGATGAATATTTGCAGTAAGTACACTGAAATGGCCTTTCACCAGAATGAATCTTCATATGTCTGTTCATGCGGCCCCTTTGCTTCAAACAGCCACAGAAAGAGCATCTATAGAGCTTGGTGAGTGGATCCCAATTATAGTGTTTTTCTGAAGACTTTTGAATACTAGAAGAAAGGCTGTGTTTTGCCATCAAGCAACCTGAAATGAATAGAAGAATAAATTATAAAACATATCTTAAATGTTATTATAATTTTCCCTTTAAAATAGAAAAAAATATGAAAGAATTAATTATGAAATTTGTGTATGAAATTATGCTACATGATTAACTTTTCACCTGTCATTGCACACACTTTTTCTTTGGTTAATTGAAGTTGCAGTGCTTATTCCTGAAGTACTGGCAGATGTTTCATTTCCTTGCTCTGATTACCACTGATACACCAGAGAATAGTGTAATGCATGTGCTACAATAAATCATGTTTATTCTTTAAGAACTTTACAGCATGAATGGTATTTATTACTTCTAAAAATAACTACCATTAATGTCTTGTTTGAAGCACCTGTTTATGTTCTTTAAAAAATCCATGGTTTAAAGTACTAAATTCCTCACCAAACAAAACATCATCATGGAAAAGGAGTTACTTGTCAAAAACATATTCATGCTCTTGTTATCCGGATTTTGAATAGTCAAAGAATTAATCAGTATCAAGAATTATAATTCTTACTGTCTATCAAAATACACAAATATAGATGAATATAATTTTTACAGTTGAAATAAAACTGAAGAATCTTTAAAACTGAAATCTCTAGAATTTTGTATGCGAAAATAAAATTTATCGCAAAAAAATAAAAAAAATAAAAAAATTCAATGAATGGAATATTCTAATACAGAAACCTATTAAACAAAATTTTTTTAACTTACAGGTCTTCAGTTAATGATGAATTTTCATAGCCATTCTATTCTGTTATATTATTCAACATTTATCTTTCCATAATCATTAAATACACATTGTTTTCTTGTATCTATTCTCCTGTAGGGGAAATATACTAAGCATAATTAATAAAGGTCTTAGTGCAACTATAGCAAAGATATTAAACCTAGTTTTAAAAAAGGGACAATACAATTTTATTATAAATTTTTTTGGTGATAATTTTTCATAAACATCCCTTTGTACTCATGTAGTAATGACAATGTGGCAGAAATGGATAACAATTTCTCTGATTTTGAATTTCTTTTTTCATTAATTTTGAGCAAATACTTTTAAAAACAGATTATGAGAATTCTATCACAGAAAGAAAGCTTAAATTTAAGAGCTGCTAAAAAAGGAAATTTTCATTTAAAATTGATCTAAAACAAGTGAAAAAGAATCCTCAAAGAATGTACAATAATACTTTTATACAATCATATGTTAAACACAGGAACAGCCATGGCACAGTTCATTACCCAATTTTTGATAAAACTGTTATCAGTATATTACAATCAAGTTTCCCAGACTTACTTCCTTACATTGTTACATCATTGATCATATTTTGAAATAATGGTTACAACATACAATGTTATCTTAAAATTGGTACACACCAGACATTCGGGAATGTCGAAACTACAGAGGGATAAAAAGAGGATAACAGAGTATAACAGAACACTTTTTGATGACAGTTTAGGTAATAAATTAAAAACGATTGCACAAGTAGCTGAAAAAAATAATCAATATCAGTTTGACCAGAACAAATGTAACTGTAACCTTTATAATGATAAAGGCCTGGCTTTACTGATGGTGCAACATCTGCTTTTGTATGGGGCAGCAAAAAAGTAGGAAATTAAAAAATAATTTGAAAATAATTCATCAAAAAACCAACAAACAAAAAAAAAACACATTTTTATTTATTCCTGCCCTGTCAGATCCAGACTTTGGGATGTAATTGGCCATATTTTCACACCAAACACTTTATTTGTACATTAAATTATTCATAAATCATAATGAATCATTTAAAATAATGTAGTACATTTACGCAGCATAGAATTTGTTCTCTTTGCTTCTGGAGTAAAACACAAGTCACTCTTTGAAGCATGCACCAGCTCTGAGTTAACTAATACATACACGTCCACAGTAAAACATCTATGATTTAACAGTTCTTCTTTTCACATTACTTACATGTAAGTAATGTGACAACATTTATTTCTTTTAGTTGCCTCTCATTTTTGTAATAAATGGACCGTTTATTCTTATTCAATCATTAATGAATATTAATAATCGAATAAAAAATATGATTATTCTTTCTTTAATTTATGAATTGTTATTAATGATACTATTTTAAATTAATGGTCAGACATGTTGAAGCTCACTTAACATAATAACTTTTAAAATGTTAAGTGTTATTTGAGGGTGGGATAGGGTGGCAAGTTATGCTATTGCACAGGGCAGCAAAATACCTAGGGGCGGCGCTGTAATGAGATACTTATTAATAGATAAGAAAATATATTTATATCATCCTTAACTATTCTCAATGCACTGCTGTATGAAGGTTTAACCATCTCTATTTTATAAATCTCTGTCTTGAGCCATTCTCTTTCATGTCATTTTGGCATGCTTTTGAACTTCATCCATCTCTCACATGATCTTATTCAGTGTCTTTTCCTGTTCCGTAGTATCTAGTCTAATATTTCACTTGTCCAACAGTGGTAAATTCTTCCAGCAATATGTCCAGCTATTAGTCACTTCACCATCTTTACATTGACCATAAAGTCATTAACATTTGCGATTTTCCTGTTCCACAAGTTCCTTTTCCTGTCTTTCTTGGTTACATCACATGTACATCTCTTCATGTTTCTTTGAGTTGTACACAGCCCTCTACATATACATATTTTTTAATGAAGGAACATGTGTCTTGTCCATAAATAAGAACTGGAAAGATGCATTGATTAAACACTTTTGAGACATAATGGCAAATTGCTGTTGAAAATTGTAATGCTTCTTCCACATGCCCTCCAGCCAGGTTTATACCCCAATTAATTTCTTTTTACACATGATGTGGCCCTTACTTGATAACTCTTTTTGAGGTAAATGTAGACATTATTTACTCCTAGATTTGCTGTATCAACCTCCTTCCCTTTGCGTGCGTGTATGTGTGTGTGTGTGCGTACATATTGAAGATCTAGGCAGATAAAGTGACATCTTGTCTCTCTTCCTTTCCAAATTTTATACATGCTGTGCCTTTAAACAGTCAAACATATGCCATTGCAACTTCATATATGTTTTAAATAATATAAATGTATCAGAGTTAAAAAGTGCGGTACTGAAGTATGTTAACTTAGTTACACTGCAAAGTGCCATACTATTAAAAAGTAACACTTGACAAATTTAATTCTGTAGGTAGTCATGCATTGGCTGCCAACATGGAGGTAAGCATTAGTCTTTATTATAATTATTCATAAGATCTTTGACCACCAAAATCTTATTGATTGGGCAAGAAGAACTTGCCCTAATAATTTAGCCAATAAAAATAAAATTTCCCTGATACTCAAAAACAACTCATTCAACTTCTGGATTGCTGTGAAACAACAGACATTTCATAAATTATAGATAACATGACGAAGACCAACTTTGATTTAAATACACAGAAAGAAGGAGAGATGTCAAGTGATCTCACCACTTTAAGTTAGAGTTAATAATGAATAAATAGATACAGTTCTCAAGCTTATACTCTCTGGCTATGTACATTTTTCAGCTGATACTGTTTTATACAGGCTGACTGAAGCCTACCTAATCAAAAACATGAAGAAATGTGTGTTTGTAAAAATAAAAAAAATAAAAAAAAAAAAGAGAGAGAGAGAGAGAGAGAGAGAGAGAGAGAGAGAGAGAGAGACAGAGAGACAGAGAGAGAGAGAGAGAGAATCCACATAATCCATGGTGAAGGCACACCTGTTTAAAGCATGACTGTTTTGATGTGACTCACAGAATAGGTTGAACCCAACCTAGGGTATTGGTGATTCTCATGGATCCCAAAAAATGCAGGGTATTGGTGGTTCTTATGGATCCCAAAATCTTATTGTTGGATCACAGGGTCTCTGATCACCGCTATTTGAGGCTGCATTAATTTTGCATCCTGGCGATATATGTAGAGTGTGGCATCCAGAAGGGCTATTCTTGTGCTCTAACTTTGCAGCATGGTACAAGACATTTCTTTTGTAACTTAGGGGCCCCTGGTCCTTCTATTTTGATTTCACAACATGAGGTTGCCTACTTTCTTTAATCACACAAGCAAACTAAAAAGAGAGAAAAAAACCAGATTCTTACAGCCAAAACAACCGCTTTCTCTAGCCATAACATGATTACCCAAGCTCTCAGCCCCAAAAGCAGAACTGCCTTTACGTTTCAAGAAAGAACTGTACCAACTCTTTTGGCTTCACGTTTTGCCTTTTGCCCAGCTGATAACTCTTTTTTAACCTCAAATGTTATTCTAATTGCAGAAAGCTTTTAAAGAAATGTCACACACTTTTTTTGAAATATTGTGATAGGTAATCCTCTTAGTGACCTGTGCATACATTCTTAGTTCCATTTTGTTGTGATGTAACTTTTGGCTTTTGAAAATTGTGATAAAGTTTCCTTTAGCCTTTCTCACTTGACAATTTTAACTGGTTTTCTGTTTTGGGCAAAGAGATTTACATCTCTGGTGGGACAACTCAAAGAGCTTGCTGCTGTGAGCCATGGGAGCATTACCCTAGCAGTCCTCCTCCATTTAGCACCAGGCTCCTATCTTCAGATCCTTCCCCTTTGAACTGGGGAAGTTACAAAATGTTCTTTTAATTCTGTCCTGCTTCTTGCTATCAAATAAATCAATGCACACTATGTCCATAATGACATTATAGAGAACATCTACAAAAATGCAAGTACATAGGTTCAACTGCTCGAGTTCACAGCATGAAGAAAAATTAGAAGGGAATGGAAACAAGGCAATACCATGTCTCCCAACTCTTCAATGCCACATTGATGTCTTTCAGTCATTGAATTGGGAAAACAAAGGAATAAAGATCAATGTACACTGTTTAACCCACCTTCATTTTGCTGATGACATAGTCATTTTTGCAAGTATTACTTCACAGCTGTAGAACATGCAGTAGGAACTTACTGAAAAGAACAAAGAAGGATTAAAGAAGGAATTACAGAAAACTAAATTAATGTCTTACATATTTTTTTAACAAAAACCAAAGATTTTGAGGCTGATGGGGCAAGCCAGAAACAATTGATGTGTACATATACTCTGGCCAACAGTTATCAAGTGAAGGCAACCATGAAGAAGAAATTAGTAGGTACAAAAATCTTAACTGGAGTGCATTTGGAAAAAGTAATACAATTTTCCATTATATCTTAAAAGAAAGGTTTTTATCCAACCATCCAGTTACAATGGCTGTAGGCAACTTGAAGATACATAGGCTGTAGACAACTTGATGCATGCTTGGCATAACTAAGAAAGATAAAAGAAATTGATTGAGGATCAAGAAAATGAAATGAGTGTATGACATTTTCATCAAAGTATAGACCCTCACATTACAATGGGTTGGACATATTGCTAGAAGAACTGACCCCCATTGAACAACTGAAACACCAGATTGGGTATCAAGGTACAGGAAAAGACCCAAAGAAGACCATGTGAGAGATGAATGGATGAATTTTAAAATCATGCTCAACAGAAATGGAATGGAATCTGAATGGCTTATGTGGAAAAGACTTGTGGCAACTTTTATCCATCAACACTCTGATAATGATTGATGATGATAACACAACGGAACATTGTTTATAAATTTTTCAAGGGACCAAGTAAAATGAACATACAATTGGAAAAACATATAAATGAAGCAGAGAAAGTTTAACACTAAGGGCAATTCAGAATTGTTGGACCAGCAAATTTTTACATATAAATGAGAAAAACCTATAGTGAGAAACATATAAATGAGTTGTAAATGAATTATGCCACCTCTATTCATATTGTACTGTGGAATTAACTTTTTTACGGATCTTATAGAGGTTATTATTCAAAAAATTTGGTGGTCAAATTTTCGAACTAAAGCCTAGTTTGTGATACAGTGTAATATAAATGAGATTCTTTTGTATATTGAAAAGAAAAGAAACCTATATCACATTTTTTAGAATTGAAGAACACACATGGTAAGAGCTAAGTGAAGCCATGTGCTGCATTAAGACAGAAAGGGAATTCCAAAAAATTATTAAGAATGGTATAAGTAATGTGCCAAAACACAAAACATCTGTGAAAACTTGAAGTAATAGGAACTTAATATTTCAATATAAAGATTGGACTTTCATCAGATATCAGCTTTGAGCCCATTTCTTAATATTTGCATTTACCTTTAATGCACTGCTAGGTTGTGTGGCCTAACAAATGAAACAGCACAATTAGTTTTTGTTGATGAATTTGGCATTACTTTGTAATCAACTGAATAAGTCCAAAAAAAAATTTAATGACTTGCACAATTCTTTAAAAAAATTGAAACAGCTTGAACGAAGATGAATGGGAACAAAACAGAGATGATGGTTGGTTCAAGAGATGCAGATATTTTTACAGATGATAGAGAAAGTACACAACTAATCTAAGTAGAACATTTGAAACACTTGGGCTGACCCAGGACCATATTAAAGCCTTAGTGGTTGGTTCCCTAGGCTAAGACATCTGATTGGGCTACTAAGGCTGAGATATCAGAGTGAGGCCCCCAAAGAATTTATGATGGAGAATCATTATTGAAGTCATTTAAAATACAGAACTTAAGCAATATGTTTGTGATGATTAATAAGTAGTGCGCTCTTCAAACAAATAAACTACCTGTAGAGTTTTTATAAATAGTCACTGTATTTTCCACTGTTCTCAAAAGAATATGAGTACAAAACTTAAGATTCCTAGATCTTTTGTCGTGGAATTTTTGATAATTTAACATTGTATACTTTTCTTGGTGTATCTTTTTGTTATGCAATGTGAAGTCACAGTGGATTTTGCCCATTAAAGACTCCAAGTGCAAGCAGGGAGATGTGGGTGGATGATAGTGAAGAAGCTGAAACTATCTTGCCAACCTCGCTGTACACATAGTGGCCTGAAACGTTTAACCTTCATGAGTCACTGCCTTAAAATCTGTTTGTCTTCTAGCCAATGTTTATAATCGAGTGGAAATCATATGAGACAAAAGTGAAACTACTTTAATTCTCTCTATACGTAAATATACAATTATAAGCTGTGCATTATTTATGATGTAGCAGCATGCCTCCTCGGCCCTTCGTAATGGTGGGCCCCTAGGCTACCCATTAGACCCTTCCCCCTTAATCTGGAGTTGGGCTGACCCTCACAAAAAGAGCAGCAACTGGAAGAAAGCAGAAAGGCAAAGACTGAGAGAATATAATAAATGGAAAGATCAGGTGTAAGGGCTGCCATAGATCAAAATCTTGGGCAACTGAAGAAATCAGGACATAAAGGAAGAGCTATAAATTGGAAATATAAAGAAAGTGAGTCCTGATATGACATAGATGTGACATACATGAGATGTATGTAAGTATTTCAGTATATGTATTATGCATGTAGCATTGTTGGCACCAGTTATAAAGTAGAACGTTGGAGATTGGAACAAGCGATGGCAGTTATTTAAATAAAGCGGTGTTTCCTAACTAAATTTTGCACTTTTGTGTTATGTTATTCACTGAAGAGCAATTGAATTAGATATACCTGTCTAGTAACGTGTAGCACCACCTTTCGCCCTGATGACAGTGGCAATTCGTCTCGGCATGGACTCGACAAGACACTGGAAGCATTGGGAAGCCATACGGATCCATGACCGCTGAACAAGCTCCCACAGTTCACGAAGTTTTGATGGAGCGGGGTCAGAGCCTTGAACATCTCTCTTGATGGCATCCCAGATGTGCTCGATGGGACTGAGGTCAGGTGACCTAGCTGGCCAAGGAAGCGAGGTCATGTTGGTGGAGTATTCATCCAACCATTCGGATAAAATTCGGGAGTGATGGCACGGTGCATTGTCTTGTTCCAGGATGAGGTCCTTAGTGGGATGTTGAAGACACACAAACGGGAGCAAATGGTCGTCCAGGATATCCCAGAACGTTGACCTGTGAGGGACAATGTCACACATACCAGGGGTCCCATTTCAGTCCATATAAACAGTCCCCAGATGAGAATGTTACTCCCACCAGCTTGAAGAGTACCCTGCTGGCAAGAAGGATCCATCGCTTCATGTGGTTTGTGCCATACTCGTATCCTGCCATCCACATGTACCAACGTGAATCTCGACTCATCAGTCCAGGCAACATTTTTCCACATGTCTAGGGCCCAGTGGCGATGTTCCCACGCCCATGCTAATCTTTGCACCCTGTGATGTGCAGTCAGCAGCGGTACCCTCGTGGGACAATGGCTTCTGTACCCCATAGCAAGGAGATGGTTCGGGATGGTGTGGCTGCTTACACATTTTTGTGCACCAGCATTAAATTGCCGAGTGATTTCTTGCACTGTTGCCCGTCTATCCACTGTTACAATGCGAGCTAGCCGACGGTGACCCCGCTCATCCATACGCTGTTGTCCACGGCAAAAAGGTGCAACCGGTGAGCCCACTGCTAATCCAGAAGTTTGCTCCCAAATTGAAAATAGTTGTTTTTTTAAAGAAAAAATCAGTATTCCATAAAGTCCTTGTAGGTTCTTCTTTGCTGTGGTTATTACATAAAAACAAATGCGGCTACTCAATTTTTGGAAAAAATAAACATTATAAATTCAATTCCAATTAGTAGTTCCAGTTCTGACTATTATATAACTCTAATCATTCTACTATTCTCTTTTACGTGTGATATTTCAAAGTAACTTGTACAAAATTCTAGCGGATAATGCTTACCTTGGCATTCCTTTCTAGCGATGGGAACATTTCAAGCACGTGTTTTCCGGTCTTTGTTGATGTTTTTGTCCTAAAGTCCGTTGTATGCGATGACTGGCTTTACTTCTCACACTTTTCGCTGGGTATACTCATTGGATCTTTGCCTTAGGATTCCAAACACATCAATTTTTACCATTCTTTATACTCGAAATTTTCGCCCATCCTCTGGGCATCCTCAGGAGCGTGGCGACTTTACCACCGATGTTCGTGGTTAACTTCGCGCTAATGGAGTCCGATATTCCTTGTTGCCATTCGTCAGATATACTTTCCTGGATATATTTGGTTATCAAGCCCGGCTGGCGCCATCTATGTTTCATTAAAACAACTTTTTTTTTCTTTTCATCTCCTATCCTGGTTTTCTTGTCTTTTTTGCCGGTTTTTCTTTTGTTGTTGTTTTTCTTGTCTTATTAGTTCTTTCCACAGGCCCGATAATGTGCTAAGGTCGTTCTGGTTACAGGGTCGTTCTGGTTACATATCCCAGCATTTTAATTTCATCGAATTTTAGGAATGTCCTGTTTTCCAGGCAAATGAGAAGGGAAGATGCAATGTTAATCTATAAAAATAAAGCAAGGGTATGTAACCAGAATGACCCTAGCACATTATCGGGCCTGTGGAAAGAACTAATAAGACAAGAAAAACAACAACAAAAGAAAAACCAGCAAAAAAGACAAGAAAACCAGGATAGGAGATGGAAAAAAAAAAAGTTGTTTTAATGAAACATAGATGGCGCCAGCCGGGCTTGATAACGAAATATATCCAGGAAAGTATATCCGACGAATGGCAACAAGGAGTATCGGACTCCATTAGTGTGAAGTTAACCACGAACATTGGTGGTAAAGTTGCCACGCTCCTAAGGATGCCCAGAGGATGGGCGAAAATTTCGAGTATAAAGAACGGTAAAAATTGATGTTTTTGGAATCCTAAGGCAAAGATCCAATGAGTATACCCAGCGAAAAGTGTGAGAAGTAAAGCCAGGCAACAAGGAGTATCGGACTCCATTAGCGTGAAGTTAACCACGAACATCGGTGGTAAAGTTGCCACGCTCCTGAGGATGCCCAGAGGATGGGCGAAAATTTCGAGTATAAAGAACGGTAAAAATTGATGTTTTTGGAATCCTAAGGTAAAGATCCAATGAGTATACCCAGCAAAAAGTGTGAGAAGTAAAGCCAGTCATAGCATACAACGGACTTTAGGACAATAACATCAACAAAGACTGGAAAACATGTGCGTGAAATGTTCCCATCGCTAGAAAGGAATGCCAAGGTAAGCATTATCCGCTAGAATTTTGTACAAGTTACATTATAACTTCTTCAGAATTGTTGAAAAATGCTGAAAAAGGGGAAATGAAAAAAGTTTTGGAAGACAATAATTACCCTTCTCAACTAGTCAACAAAATTCTTAGTAAAGAAGAAAAGAATCAGAAGTAAAAAACTAAGTTTTAGTCAACTAGAAAAATTACTTACCATAAAGAACTGTTTGAAAAACTTCAGAGGATCAGTGAAAAGTTCCTAGTCAGACTGGCTCCAGGATCATAAAAATAAAATTAGTAACCATCTTCAAAAATTAAAGCAAAAAGAAGAAAGCATCCTTTCACAGGAAGGTGTGGTCTACAACATAAAATGTGAGTGTGGTCTCAGTTATGTGGGAGAAACAGGCAGACAGCACAGCTTAAAACCAGAAAACCACATTTTGTTTTGATGGGGGGGGGCAGGAAGAGAGAGAGAGAGAGAGAGAGAGAGAGAGAGAAAGAGAGAGATAATATAAAACTGCAATTAAAAATATGACAAACTAAACAAGTTTGGACAGACATGCTCAAAATACAGGACATCAAGTGCTTTGGTGCTTTGTAGAAGTTCTGACGCATCAACAGTATTTTTTCAAAAGAATTATCTCACGAATGGCAACACTTACTATAACTGTAGTCCTGAGGAAGAGTAGGGGTGCTACCCGAAAATTCAACAGATTATTTCCTTCTGTTCCTTAGGAAAAAAAAAACATTGTTTGGAATTATTTGTACTGCATTAAGTCTAGGAATAGCCATGTCATCAATTACAGTCAAACCCCGTAAAACAAACTTCAAGGGACCGAATTCCTTTACCTTTCACCACATTGCCTGTCTCCTCAAACTGAACCATCATCAGATATTGTTCACATGTGTTGGATTCTTGTGGTATTCAGGTCTGAACTGCCTTTGAACCTGGATTATGGATTAGCATTCCGCCAATTGCAAAATGCATGCAGCTTTCTTTTGCATGGCCATAATTGCTGAACTAACTACTTTGCCACTGCCTGCCCGACTGAACAGCAATTACATAGCACACCTTTTTGCATGCATAATGAGACGCTGCTACAAACTTATTGCCCTATCGATTTCATTCGAAAAACTTTCAAGCAAGGGTCCTTACCATGTGTCACATATCAGTAGCACAAAAACCCCACCATTACTTTTCAGACACCCTGTATAAAAAATGGAATGCCCAGCCTTTGATAAGTTACGTGCAAAATGTTAAAACAAAAGCCCCCTTTCAGTTATGTGTAGAACAAGTACGTTTTCTGCTGCCACTAAAAAGGTTTATGAGATAATAGATTCTAAAACTAATTGAATACACTCTAAGATGCAAATTTGTCTATGCAAATGTAATGCGAGTACAAGATTTATGCCAGAGGTAGCACTTTTAATGCACCACAAAACCATATGTCAACAGGCAAGTGGATTGAAACTACAGTAAATTTCAGATCATAAGATATAACTCTGCTGAGCAACATGACAAATTCATAATCTATGTATTCAGTGATAAATTTTCCTCAGAATGTACCACATTATTTTGAATGAACATTTTTATGCTTAGAAAAATCTATTACTAAAAGATGTATACAAATAATATCACTATATCCCAAAATTTTGCTTAAAAGCTGTTGTTCCAGCCTGCTTCCTTTGATTTAATTGAAATCAAAAGAAATCAATATCAATTAAAAGCAAAACAAACAAAACAAAAAGAAATAAAAAAAGTCTTTCCAGATGCTTCATTCTATACAGACACAACATACTCTTTCTTAATGGAAGAATTTTCACAATAGGAGCAACAATGTTACCCCTTTCCTCCATGAATCATCAAGTGCCTAATGAAGCTTTTTTTCTTTTTTGCAGATTTGCATTTGCAGTGAGTACAATTAAACATGCTTCTTGTCAAAATGGGTTCTCTGGTGTCTAATTAAATTATGCTTTTGTGCACACTTGTACTCGCACATACTACAGTGAAATGGCTTTTCACCAGAATGAGTTCTGAGATGTCTGATTAGAGTTCCTTTTTGTGAAGCAGAATAACTGCAGTCAGCACATTTAAATGGCCTTTCACTTGAATGAGTCCTGAGGTGATGTATCAGGTGTTGCTTTTGTGAAGCAGCATAATTGCAGTCAGCACATTTAAATGGCTTTTTACCAGAATGAATCCGCAAATGTCTATTCATGTTGCCATGGTCACTTGAACAATAACTACAGTAAGAACATTTATACAACCAGGTGAGTGGATCCTGAAGATAGTATTTCTCAGAAGATTTTTGAAGTCTGGAAGAAAGGCTACAGCTTTTCATCAAATGGCCTGAAAAAATAGAATAAATTCTAAAATTTATCTTAAATATTTTTCTTTACAATAAGAAAAGAAGACAGAACTGAATTATAATTTTTTTGTATGACATTATGCTACACGATTCATTTTTCTATCATGGCATGCACTGTTTCTATGGGAAACTGTATGAGCAGTGTTCATTCTTAATGTTCTACTAACGATTTTCAATCCATCACTCTATCACAGATATACCAGAGAAGAGTGTAAGGCATCTATACAAATCATGTTTATTCTTCAAGAATTTTACAGCATGAATGTTTTATATTACTTCAAAAAATAATTACTATTATTGTCTTGTTTGCAGTACCTGTTTATGTTTTTCAAAACATAAATGCTTTAAAGTACTAGATTCTTCAGCAAAACAAAGAAACAGCTTCATGGAAAACGAGTTATTTGTCAAAAGCGTATACACCGAAGAACCAAAACATTACGATAACTGCATAATATGAGGTTGGTCCTCCACGTGCTATTGAAATAGCTCTCACCTGGCAAAGCATGACCACTACAAGATTTCAAAAGGTGACTAGTGGTATCTGGTACCAACATGTTACTAGCAAATCCTTTAACTCTCATAAGTTATGTGGTTGAGCCACAGAAGATCAGATAAGTATGAACACTACAAGATTTGTAAAGGTATCTTGTGGTATCTGGTACCAACATGTTACCAGCAGATCCTTTAACTCTCATAAGTTATGTGGTTGAGCCACAGAACATCAGATAAGTATGAACACTACAAGATTTGTAAAGGTGTCTTGTGGTATCTGGTACCAACATGTTACTAGCAGATCCTTTAACTCTCATAAGTTATGCGGTTGAGCCACAGAAGATCAGATAAGTATGAACACTACAAGATTTGTAAAGGTGTCTTGTGGTATCTGGTACCAACATGTTACCAGCAGATTCTTTAACTCTCGTAAGTTATGTGGTTGAGCCACAGAAGATCGGATAAGTATGAACAGTACAAGATTTGTAAAGGTGTCTTGTGGTATCTGGTACCAACATGCTACCAGCAGATCCTTTAACTCTCATAAGTTATGTGGTTGAGTCACAGAAGATCGGATAAGTATGAACACTACAAGATTTGTAAAGGTGTCTTGTGGTATCTGGTACCAACATGCTACCAGCAGATCCTTTAACTCTCATAAGTTATGTGGTTGAGTCACAGAAGATCGGATAAGTATGAACACTACAAGATTTTTAAAGGTGTTCTGTGGTATCTGGTACCAACATGTTACCAGCAGATCCTTTAACTCTCATAAGTTATGTGGTTGAGTCACAGAAGATCGGATAAGTATGAACACTACAAGATTTCAAAAGGTCTAGCAAATGGGGATTTTCTTGCTTTAAAAGTCTTTTTTACAGCCTACCATAACTTGTGGACTATCAGTTATAATGCATATTAAGCGAGATATATTGATGTTAAACATTTCTAAAACAGAAATTAATTTTTCTTTAATGGGAAGTGCTTTAGCTTCTGAAAAATATACCCTTGCAAGAAAATCTATTACAATTCTCTGCTGCATATTATCACAATATTGTATAATAATTCCAAGCTCTTTTTTGTTTGCACACCACTGTCATTGTATTCATCTAGCCCAACTGATACATATTTCCCTTTCAAATTGTCATTTAAAACCGTTTCATATGTTCATCCCAAACCATGGATAATCATGTCCTTTAGACATGCTGAACTAGTAATCTTTGCTAGGTGCATTGAAAATGACTCAGCAATTTTGGAGTCAGGAAACATTCTCTGAAACAGTTGTGTTGTGTTGAATGATCACAAAACCATTCTGAATGGAATAATGTGCTCAACAAGTGCAAAGGCCCACAAAACTTCAGCAATAGTAACCTGATCACAAATTGTTGTTTGACTTTTGAAACTTTTTGTCAAGTCCTTTGTCTTTACTATAGCTTCTCTATTTTTCTTGTGATTTTCACTTCTTGAATGTTGCAAAACTGCTTGAACACCCATTGGAGATACTGAAAATTCTTTTGAGCACCACGCACATGAAGCATGAGTGTTCCTCCTTCCTGGTCTGCACCATTTGCCAATTTCATCATCATTATTGTCTTTTTGACAAGAAGAGGACCAATCACTTTTAGTGGCACTGTCATTTAGACATGTTGAACTAGAAATCTGTGGAGTAAAAAAAAAGAATTAGTCTTCATTTAATCATAAAAAAAGCGTCAAAACAAACTAAATTAAAAAAACAAACAAATTAATTAATGTGGTAAACAAAAGGCTCATATGAGAAAGGAGACATCACCATAGAGAAATCCAGAGTCATATGCTACTTAAGTACTTTAGAACTTTGTTTGTTAAAACAAAATCACAAAAATAGTAGCAATGTTAAGAAATAAGGGCTCAGTTATCTCAGTATTATAGTTCATCATTGCCCTTACATACAAAAAATATCTAATAAAAAACTTCAACAGTAGTCATAGATTTAAAGGGCAGATCTTTAAAAAGAGGATATTTGGACACACTGCTTCTATGAACATAATATTTAAAAAAATTATCACAGCACTGTGGATGACTAATTGCGTTTCTGCACTCTCTCAGAAGAGGACAAATCAGTCCCTCAAATTCCCCACACTCCTTTTTTCAGGTCATAGTTTCATCCTCTTGTCCTCCACGACTTGTTTATGGTAGAGACCTTTGAACTATGTCTTTGGACGGCACGTGTCATGAAAGAGAATTTGTCCCCTCCACTACTGCAGTACATATTCACTCTCTTTTATTCCGATTTTGTTTCTCCTTGCCAGCTATTCATTTTAAATACAACACGATAATTATGTCTCTCTCGAAACAAGTGAAACAAAAGCATGTCAGTTTAACAATAGTAGAAAAAGTTGAATTATTACGAAAACTGGAAAATGGCTGGTGTTTTAAGAAGCTTTGTGAGCACTATGGATTAAGATAAACTGTGTATGATCTTAAAAAGCAAAGAGAAAAAATTCTTAATTTTTACGTGGAAAGTGATGTGCCGAAGGAAATGGCTAAAAGAAAAACAACACATCAAAGTAAAAGCGGTGATGTTGAAAAAGTGCTTCTTGAATGGTTTTGACAGAGGAGTGAAGGTATTCCCATATTGGGACCTATGCTCATAGAACAGGCAAAAGCCTACTACAACGAGCTAAAAATTGAACTGCCAAGAGTATTTACATCGATTTAAGGCATGTCACGGAATAAGAAAATTGGCCGTTAGTGGGGAAAAACATTCTACCGATGAAGAGCAAGCGGAAAAATTAATTGAAGAATTTAGTGAATTAGTGACAAAAGAAAAATTATCGCCAGAGCAAATATACAATGCCGATGAGTCAGGGTTATTCTGGCATTGCTTACCAAAAGTAACCCTTGCTGATGCAAATGAAGTTGCAGCCCAGTGAATGAAAGATAATAATAGTAGATTTATTCTATTATGTTGTCAGACCATTATATAATTCTTTTATCTCTATAATGCACTATATTCAATGCAAGAAAAACAAGAAAGCTGACACTGAATTTTCGGGTGTAATGAGCACGTTTTTGAATCCAATCTGATGCAAATTAAATTTATCAAAGTCAATGGAACCAGTATGGAAAACAATAGAATATGACTGAAGAAAGAAGTTTTTCAATTAGATTTTTAATCCCGCATATATTGCTGTAAACAGAATCCTGAACTTTTGTCCTCTGTTTTTTTTTTTTTTTATTGGAATTTTAACTACCACCGTCAGCAACTCATTGGGCTAAGGGAAGTCACTCATCCCTAATTTAGGGGCACTGACACCAGGGAAGGGAGACAGCCAGTTCCGTAAGCCAAACACAACATCTGTGCCTCGCCGGGATTCAAACCTGGATGCATCTGGAACAAATGATCAGAAGCCATCGATCAGACCACTGCGCCACTGGGGCAGTGTTCTCTGGTTGCAGACTTGTGCATTAAGAAAAATTTGAATTTATATGAGAAACATTTTGCAGCGGAAATGTTCTCCAACAAAGAAGGAATTTTTCAAATCAGACTCTTAGAAGCAGAGATGTGGACAAATATAAAATATGCATCTACGCCCCCGGCGGGAAAATATGCACTTTACGAAGAAAATATTCTCGAAAGGTTTTTTGATGTAAGCGGTATCGGTCCAAGAAAAAAAAATTTTAGTCGAGTTTTAAGGAGCTCAGATTTTGCTGCAAATACATCAAAAGCAGAAATTAAAACTTTTGCCCCCTGGTGGCCAAACCATTCTTTACAAAATATTAGAAATTATATGAAAAATATTTTCCATCAGGAGCTGTATACGATACAGGACAAATTTTTCAAATTGGAGTTTTAGAAGCAAAAATATTGGGGAAAACGCAATTTACCTTTGCACTTCCTAGTGGAAAGTCTATGAATTACTTGAAAATTTTGAAATTATTTAAAATTCATGTCACACCAGAAACTCGATCCAATGTAGAAAGAATTTTCTAAATTGGACCATTAGAAGCAGAGATATTGACAAAAATAAGATATACATCTACGTCCCCTAGCGGTGAAACTATGGAATATTTCAAAAAGAAAATATTCTGAAAAGGTTTATCGATGTGAGTAGCATCAGTCCACGAACGAATTTTTTTCAATCAAGATTTCAGAAGCTCAAATTTATATATATCAGAAGCAAAAATTAACACTTACGCCCCCTGGTGGCCAAAGTATTCTTTACCAAAAATTAGAAATTATATGCAAAAGATTTCCCATCAGGAGTTGTATCCTCTGAAGAAAAGATTTTATAAATCGGAGTTTTAGAAGAAGAGATAACAGGGGAAATGTAATTTACTTTTACGCCCCCAAGTGGAAAATCTATGCGTAACTTGATAAAGTAACTATACCTAAAATACTTTTTAACATAAGTGGTTTCGAAAGATAAAATAATTTTTTCAATCGGACGTTTAGGCAAATGTATGGAATAAAATGTATTTTGAATTCGACATCATGTTCATTTACGCCCTCCAGCGGCGAAATTGGAAATCGTAAAAAAACAAAAAAGATCATCATTCGCATATTTCAAGCTTCCCAAAGAAAAAATAATTCTTCCAATCAGACTAATAGTAGTTGCAGAGATATGGTGTCTACAGACGGACGGACAAACCAATAACATAAGCACGATCTTCTTTAACAAAAGACGTGCTGAAAAAGTTATTTATTGACAAATAAAGAAGATAGCTGTCTAAGCACGAACACTTTAGCTCAAACCAATTGCAACACTCAAATGAAGCTGAAACGTATCACCGGTATCAAAAGTATACACAGTTAAAAACCATGATGACACAAATAACTCATTCCATTGAGGTTTAAAAAGGTTTAATGTTAAAAACTTGCGAGATCTTTCGAACCTACGACTTATAGGTTCATCATCAGGCACCAAAACTCGCAAGGTGCACATGAAACGTAGTGGTTATATACACGTGTGGTTATGGGCAAAGACCGCGCATGCGTACAAGTCGGAACAGTATGAGGTCATAAAATACATACATTTAAAATAACCTGTAGGGTAAAAAAACACATAATGAATGGTTGTCATAAATAGTACTGCAACACGTCGAACATACTGTTTTTCATAATGGTACATTCCAACCATTACTCTATATACAATATGTCGACGATGTTTTAGTTTTTTGGCAATACTCACTTAGTGAATTAGACACTTTTGCTGCCTCTTTATCAGCCATCTTTCCCACTATTTCCTTCACCCAAGAGTTTGAAACCTCCAACTCCCTTCCGTTCTTAGATATTTTATTACGACCACCCCATCTAATGACATTCAAACCTCCGTCTACCTAAAACCCACTTGTTCACCTACCCTCATTCCATATAACTCGTACACACCACTTCCCTATAAACATAGTTCTATTTCATCTTTAATCTGTAGGGCTTATAGTCATTCATCCACCAAAAGATCTTTAAAACTAGAATTACACAGGATTTTCAATCTAACAAAGGTTTCCGGTTATCCCGGATATCTATTTACAAAATTGTTACGCAGGTATCAACGACGGATCTCCACAATGTTACAACCAATACGTGATGAAGTAACCATAAAATATGTGGCATCCATCCCCTTCCATCCAACCGTTGTACCGATCTTACAAAATTCATGCAAAAAATACGATTGTTCCTTTGGCGTTTCTTCGGAAAGTTTGTTCAATTTGACCAAATCAGACCGAGACCCGACATCAATCTTAGATAAATACGGCGTTTATTCGGTACCACTGAACTCTTTCTCAACTACCTCACAGTCTACTTCTTACGTGGGATCCACTTGTAGATCATTTAAGACACGAATTACAGAACACAAATGCAGTGTTCGTACACATGCCTTAACAACTTCTTTAGCACGAGAGGTACTAAAAGGAGAGCACTATCCTGACTGGGACAATGTAAAACTGTTATCGACGACCAAAACTAAAAATGGCCTGTTGTTTCTCAAGAGCTTGTATATTTATCATTTGAATGAACAATGTTGCAATGATGAAGCTCCATCCAATATACCAGCACCTTGGCGATACCTACTGAAAAACCAAGAAACAAGATTAGACAACCATTGATTTTATTGAACATATATAAAACTCAGGCGAAAGAACTTTGACCTTCATTTTATATTTCTTATATTTATGACAACCATTATGTGTTTTTTACCCTACAGGTTATTTTAAATGTATGTATTTTATGACCTCATACTGTTCCAACTTGTACGCATGCGCAGTCTTTGCCCATAACCACACGTGTATATAACCACTACGTTTCATGTGCACCTTGCGAGTTTTGGTGCCTGATGATGAACCTATAAGTCATAGGTTCGAAAGATCTCGCAAGTTTTTAACATTAAACCTTTTTAAACCTCAATGGAATGAGTTATTTGTGTCATCGTGGTTTTTAACTGTGTATACTTTTGATACCGGTGATACGTTTTAGCTTCATTTGAGTGTTGCAATTGGTTTGAGCTAAAGTGTTCGTGCTTAGACAGCTATCTTCTTTATTTGTGTATCAATCAGCACGATAGTGTCTTCATCATATCAGCTATTTATTGTACACTTGAATTATTTGCTGGCGTTTTTTTATTGCTGGCTGAAATTTTTCGATTTCCATTGCATATTTGACGTTTTGTGTTGTCAGCAGCGGACCAACGATTTCTGTAGCATTTTCGATGTTTTTCGTCGTGCGTAGTGGACTGACGATTTTCATAGCGTACTCGATATTTTCCATTGTCAGTAGCAGACCGACAACTTTCATAGCATACTGGATATTTTCCTTTATCCGTAGCGGAGCGTCAATTTCCATAGCATACTGGATATTTTCCGACATCCGCAGCAGACCGACAATTTCCATAGCATACTCGATGTTTTCCATTGTCCGCAGCGAACTAACGATTTTCATAGTAACTAAATAAAACCGCTAGTACTTGGTTCGCCAAATCTTTCTTCCCACCGCATGGTCTTATTCAGCTTCAAGCGGAACTCGGTGCGCACGGAGAATTTAGTGTGCTGAAGTACTGGCAATGACGACGGGGCATGGTGGTTCTGTCACGCAATGGCGCAAAACCTGCCTTTTGTAGACAAGATGGCGCAAGATTTTTATTTTGACGCACTCGGCCGCAGAATTCGCATCCCTGGTAACTACATACGCATTATGCAAAAAATTATCAGTTTAATTTCCCCTGACTTTTCTAGGTATTTGCAAAAAAAAAAAAAAAAAAAAAAAAAAATTCTCCCCGAGTTTTCCCTGATTTTCAGTCTTATTTACAGATTCCCTGATTTTTCTCGTTTTCCGGGTCGGTTGGCAACCCTGTCATAGCAACAAAGAACATAGCTGTTGGTATGACATCATTTCATCCAAATCACTCTCACATGACGTCAGAGATGCATTATGTCACACGGTCAACTCTTTAGAAATAGGAAAACCAAAGACCTTTAAGATACATAAACTGGAAAACCGTAAGTTAACCGTGTGACATTTGAAGTTCAGCGTTGTACGGAGAGAATCTGTCACATCTCGTTGCTTACTATAGGCGTTCGTGTGTTTATATCAGTTACATCCATTTTTTATGCATATAACCAGTAAGATTCACAATTTTTTGTTTTTATAATAATATGTATCATCTTCATCATCATCATTGTCAACAACTATCAATCCACTGCTGGACGAAGGTCTCTCCAAGCCTCTTCCACAACGGTCTGTTTTGCGCCAGTCTCCTTCATGTTACTCCTGCATCATACTTTCGAATTTCATCCACCCATCTTCCATGTGGTCTTCTTTTGGGTCTTTTCCTGTCCCTTGGAATCCAATCTAAAATTTCAACTGTCCATTGATGGTCTGTCCTCCTGGCAGCATGTCCAGCCCATTGCCATTTCTGGGATTTTACTCTGATCACGATGTCTTCCACTCTTGTCATTTTTCTGATCCATGAGTTCCTCTTCTTATCTCTCCTGGTTACACCAAACATGCACCTCTCCATGCTTCTTTAATTGTCTGCAGCCTTTGTATGTCTCTTTCAGTTAAGGTCCACGTCTCTGCACCATACATAAGCACTGGAAGGATGCATTGATCAAACACTCTTCTTTTAAGACATAATGGCATATTGCTCTTGAAAATTATGCTGTTTCTTCCAAAAGCTCTCCAGGCAAGTTTTATACGGCGATTAATTTCTTCATCAATGTGACTCTCACTTGATATCTGCTGTACAAGATAAACGTACGCATCTGTTATCTCCAGCTTTTCTCCATCAATCGATAAATCTTCATTTCTTGTAAAAGCATTGAACATCACTTTTGTCTTCTGAAAGTTCATTTTTAATCCCACTTCTTTACTCTTGTCAGCAAGTTACTGTATCATACTCTGCAGCTCTGATGGGGTGGTTGCAAAAATGACTATGTCATCAGCAAAACGAAGGTGGGTTAGATAATCTCCATGAATCTTTATCCCTTTGTTTTCCCAGTTCAGTGATTGAAAGACACCCTCCAATGTAGCATTAAAGAGCTTCGGAGATATGGTGTCACCTTGTCTCACTCCCTTTCCAATTTTTATGTGTGTTGTATTTTCAAACAGCCAAATCTTTGCACTTGTATTTTCATAGATGTTATTAATAATATTAATATATGCATCTTCAATACCGCAGGATTTCAGAGCCATTGTAACTGCTGATGGTTTCACCGAATCAAAGGCTTTTTCATAATCGATAAAAACCATGCACAATGGAAGTTCATATTCCCTCGCTCTTTCAATTAGTTCTCTCAGTACGTGGATATGATCTATTGTGGTGTAGCCACTCCTAAATCCAGCTTGTTCTCTTGGTTGAGCCATGTCCAGTGTTACCTTCAAGCGGTGTGAAAGAACTTTAGTGAAGATTTTATAAACCACTGATAGGAGGCTGATAGGTTTGAAGTTCCTGAGATCCTCAATGTCACCTTTTTACATTGCAGGATCATTGTAGCATTGTTCCAATCCTCAGGAATCTTCCCTTCATTAAGGCATCGAGTGAAAATTTGGGCGAGTACTGTTTCGATTTCTCCACTTGCTTCTTGTATGATGTCTACAGTAATTCCATCTTCTCCTGGAGCTTTTTCCCACTTCATGATCTTGATTGCATGTGCAACTTCTGCTGGGAGGACTGGAAGAACTCTGGTTTTGGTACCTTCCATGATATCTGGAGTACATGTATCATCCCTTTCATATAATTTGGAGTAGAAATCTTTCACTCTTGTCAAAATTTCGCCTCTTTCTTGTTACAGAACCATCTTCTTTTCTCGGTGCCATAAACTGTTTTCTTCCCTTACTGAGATGTCCTTTGCTATCTTTGGGCTTTGATTGTTTTCAATTGCTTTCCTCACCAGTTCACAGTTTAATTTCCTTACGTCTTCAGTGATACTTTTTCGTACTGTCTTGCATAGCTCCATAAATTCCACTTTGGAAGTTAGATCTTCTTTAGTTGTCCTCATCTCTCTTCTTTTTTGCATCAACATTTTGGTTTTTCCTGATAATTTGTTCACATGCAACTTGTTCTTAGATCCAGCTAATCTTGTTGCTGTTTTCATAAGAGCTTTGGTTACTTTTCTGTTAACTTCAGAGATGTCCACTTCTTCTGATGTTAGACCTTCTAGAGCAGAGAATCTGTTCCTCAGTTTTAATTTGAAGGTATTATGATGCTTTTCAAGGTTGGCCATATCAATACACTTTGTTTGTTTTATGAGCTTGCCACGCTCGAGTTTAGCATTGAGGTGCATCTTACATCTTACCATTCTATGGTCACTATCTGTGCTGAACTTGTTCAGTACACTGCAGTCTTCCATGACAAATTTCTTGTTACACATAATAAAATCAATTTCACTTATCCATCCATTAGGATGCCTCCATGTCCATGTCCTTTGTGGCTTTTTCTTGAAAAAGGAGTTCATGATGAAAAACCCTTCAGCTTCTGCAAGCTCAACGAGAGTATTTCCACGCTGGTTTCTATTGCTGTGACCGAATTTACTTACTGAGGTTTCATTCTGTTGCCGTTGCCCTTTTTTTGCCTTGAAATCTCCCATAATTATCTTCAAGTGCTGCTTGCCTTTATTATTTAGATGATGAATTTCCTCATAAAATTCTTCAAGCAGCCAGGAGAAAAAAAATCCAAAGGCTGAAAAAAAAAATGGGAAGAAAAAAAAAAGATGAGGAAGAGAACTGGAAAAATGGAATGGAGAGTCATCTGGCATAGAAATATTTAACAGAAGATACAAATTAGGACTTTTGGTAAAGACAGGTTTCCCAAAATTACTATTACATATCCACCATAAAAACTTATTACTGTCTCAAACAAAATTTAAAAAAAAAGAGTAAACATAAAAAGACATTTTAAGAATAAAAACACCTTACACAGAACACAATAAATTGTCTATGCAAATAAAATATAATACTTCATATATGTCAGTGCTTACACTGTTAGTGGATCACCTTACTGTGTGCCCACAGGATAGCAGACCAAAGAAATAATAAATATCAAACTGAAAGATATAACTGCTGAGCAATATGACACAAACCCATAATCTATGTATTAAGTGATAATTTTTCCCCAGAATGTAACACATTATTTTGAATGAAAATTTTAATGTTTATAAAATAATCTATTACTAAAAGATGTGTGCAAGTAATATTACTAGAACCCAAAATCTTATATAAACAACTGTTGTTTCTTTCTACTTTCTTTGATTTCTATTAAATTGAAAGACAGCAGTATCAGTTAAAAACAAAACAAAAAGAAATTAGAAAACAGGAATTTCAGATACTTCATTATATACAGACTCAATGTTTTATTTAAGTTTTCCTTAATAGAAGAATTTTTGCAGTAGTGGAAACAATGTTACTCCTTTCCTGCTTCATGAATAATCAAGTTTCTAATGAAGCTTTCTTTATTTAAAATTTGAATTTGCCGTAAGCACATTTAAACAGGTTTCTCACTAAAATGGGTGTTTTGGTGTCTGATAAAATTATGCTTTCGTGTACACTGATACACGCACATATCACAATGAAACAGCTTTTCACCAGAATGAGTTTTGAGGTGATTGATCAGAGTAACTTTTTGTGAAGCAGAATAACTGCACTCAGAACATTTAAATGGCCTTTCACCAGAATGAGTTTTGAGGTGATTGATCAGATTTATTTTTTGTGAAGTAGAATAACTGCATTCATTACACTGAAATGGCTTTTCACCGGAATGAATCCTTAAATGTACATTCATGTGTCCACTGTATTTTGAAGAATAACTACACTGAGGACATTTATGCAATCTGCTGAATGGGTCCCAAGTAGATTGTTTCTTCAAGGTTTTTTGAATGCTGGAAGAAAAGCTGCAGCTCTTCCCTAAAGTACCTGTAAAAAAAAAAATTAAAATTACATTAAACGTTTTATAAGTTTTTTTCCTAGAATAAGAACAGAAAACAAAACCATGAATTACAAATTTTTTGTACAACGTAATGCTATACGTGTACGCTTTACTTTTCTATCATTGCATGCACTGTAATGAGTAATTGTAGAAGTGTTCATTATTGAAATTTCAGCAGATGTTTAATCCTTCATGATGACCGTCACTCATACATCAGAGAAGAGCAGGCAATTAATTTATATATAATTTATTACTACAAACCTCGTGATAGAATAAAATAATAATGTTTATACATAATTAAATGTTTATTTTAACAACAACTATAGTTATCCTAAATTATCGTTTTTTTTAGTATGGAATAAAGAGAATGTTTACTGTTACATTTTTGGGTAATACCCCTACCCTTTCTCAGGGCTACAGCTACAGTAGGTATTGCCATTTAAGTGGTAAATTTCAATCTTTCAAATCATTTAATGTAGTACCTCTCCATCTCTATGTGAATTTCTAGTCCTTTTGCCAGTTAATAAAAAAGTTAAAAAATAAAACGCTATTTTTGAATTTTTTTACTCAATATTTTTGCACTTTTTATCCCTTCAGATCAATTAATTGGAATTTAACAGAGACAAAAAATGCACCAAATGGGAATAAGAGAAAAATGACAGAAGAAAGCCTTCTAACAGAAGGATCAGCTAAAACATAATTATATCACATTCCAAAAGTATGGCAGAACACAATCTGTGGGGAATTTATTCAAACTTTAGGTAATACATTTTAATTTAATTATATTTTTCACAAATGTCTATTTGGGTAAAAATGCTATATATTTAAACATCAGTCTTTGTTAATCTATCTTGGAACATAATGGCATTATTCCTTTTTCAAGATTCTTCACGTTTTCAACTCTTTTTGGACATGAGAAATTAGTTTGGTAATATGTTGCTTATTTATTATTTATAACGCTAATTGTTATTAGATTTATAACCATCAATAAAAACCTTATACACAAAGTTAAAAATTCCAATTTACAGTTGCTAAAAAAATTTATTTACAAATTATTGTTCTCATAAGATTATTTTAAAAGTTCATAAAAACTGTAAAAAAATTACTTCAAATAACACTTATCTGCCTCAGTTTATGTACCAGTAATATTTGAGTTCTTGATATCGATAAATTTATTCCCATAGTCCAATAATCAGTTTCTTAGGATTTTCCTACCTAAGTTTCTGGACTCATTGCAGTGCAATTTTCAAAGATTTGGTGAAGTACAGACATGAAAAATTCTTCCTTGCTGGCTATCTTGTGACAGGCGGCTGCCAAGAAAAATCCAGTCTTTAGTAGGGGATATGATCACCCCTGACTGCATTGCAGGATTTACGTATGTCCATGCTGAGGACGAGGTTGTCAAGGAACTGTTGAGGCATGGCAGCCCATTCCTCTTGTAGCGCCAATCGCAGCTGCGGAATCGTTGCTGGCGGCTGGTGACGTGCTGCCAAGCGCCTCCCAAGAAGGTCCCACACGTGTTCGATTGGATTTAGGTCTGAGGACCTTGCGGGACAATCCATGCGTTGAATATCTTCACTCTTCAACAGCTCTGCGACAGCCACTATACGATGAGGTGTAGCGTTGTCGTCCATGAAGAGGAACTCAGGACCCACAGCACCTCTGAACAGACTCACGTGAGGCAGGAGAACCTCGGTACAATAGCGGAAACCAGTGACTGAACCTCCTTGAAAGATGTGGTCAGTACGGCTACCAAGCATGATACCGCCCCAAACGAGAACTCTGCCACCTCCAAACCGTTCCCTTTCGATGATGCTGGAGGTGTGATTGCATGTTTCCTGCTCTCTCCAGATGTGTATACGTCCAGAATCGCTCGTCAGCCTAAATCGGCTCTAATCCGTAAAGAGAACTCGACCCCATTGCTGATGTGTCCAGTTATTATGTTCCTGGCACCACAGAAACCGCCATCTCCGATGAGCAGGCATTAATGGCACACACCGTACTGGTTGTCGTGCAAATAGACCACCTTTGTGCAGCCTCCTGACAACGGTAAAACGCGATAACGGACGTCCAGTTGTCTGTTGCATGTGCCTTGCGATTTCTCCCTCTGTCTGCCTCTTCTCGCCTGTAGGACAATATACCGGTCATCCACTGTCGTGGTTGCTCATGGACGACCACTGCTAAACTCTTGGACAACTGTTCCTGTCATTTGAAATGATCTTCAAGCTTGTGAAACGATGCTGTGAGTGATCCTGAACTTTTCGGCCACACTTCAACCTTCTCCCAACTTCCCAATGACGCGACCTTGGGTAAAGTCATCCAGATGTTGTCCACTGGATTGCCTGTTGGTCATATCAGATGGTGGCAACAATTCGACGTCGTTCAAACCGATGTACACCGTGCAATAACTTTCACCGAATTGCTGAGCGTACACCACCCATGTGCTTTATACTCTTCCGACCCCCATATGTCATGCTGCATACATGTGCATGCCCTATCGTACCGGACCCTAGTCTATGGCCTGAGTGGTCTTTTGGTCCGTTCTGCCTGCTCGTTCCGCTGTTATGCTAATTTCTCCTCTTCGTCCTTAATTTTTGCACACCAGAGTAATATGTGTATTTAAGTATAGTCAATAGTCTTCCTAATAAGCATTAATGCACTGCCATACATCAAATGGCAGATATTAGAACTCCATAGTTGAATCTCATATCTTGCTTTCTTTAGTGAGTATATCTATATGCACTTAAAACAAAGATGAGAACAGTCTATATAAATGATTAGTCCAGAATTGATGTCCAGTGTTTAACTAGAAATTACCTGCATCTTGACTATTGCAAAACTCCTGGTGTAACTGATTCTAAGTTTCAAAATTTGCCATCTACTCAATAACTTAAATAACATACTGAATAATAACTTTTCCTCAGTACCTGCCTAAAAGTGTTTTCGAAGACAGTAAGCTCCTAAACATAATTTTTAATTCATATGATAAAACTATTGAGAGAGCTACCTGCAAAAAATTATTCTGCTAGACTTTCTTAAGTAATACTGTTTTTCAGCTTATTAGAGAATTATCAACATGACAAAAACTGTGTATTAATTATGACATGGCAAAAATTCTAGTGATTAAATATCTTGGAAATTTAACTCAAGTATTTTCAGGGAATACTAGAATAAACCTTTTCCTCCTGTTGTCAAGTTTTGGGATTGTACACCAACTCATCACCAAACAGATGATGGGTTGGTTTACAACCCAAAATCTGACAAAAATAGAGAAAAAAAAATTATCCTAACAATAGACATAATACTAAATTTTTAATTTATCACGAAAACTTCAAATCTGAAATGCTAGACTTGAACAAAAGTCCAAAATTACCAAAAAAAAATAAATATATATATATATATACTGTATATACCCAGATGATTCATATTTAATAATTATATGAAATTTTGAAGATGAGGGCAAACATGAGAAAGATAAAAATTCAAAAGAACATAGCATTGAAAAACATTAAACATATGCAGTATCTGAAACAATCATTTGATGTTTCTGAACATTTCTGTTTCACACGTTATGTTCTGTGAAAGTTCGACCGGCTGATACGTAACGTCCGACGGTGAAAATTATTTCACAGAACATAACGTGTGAAACAGAAATATTCAGAAACATCAAATGATTGTTTCAGATACTATATATGTCCCACGTATAATGGCATGATTCAGTTAATACCATAATGTGCAACTAGAATTAAACATATGGATTTGATACAATATGAAAAATTAAAACAAGATATTTTGCTTCTTGTAGATAATAAAAAAGACACTGCATGCATCTCTTTCTGACTTGCTGCTGAAAATACTGCAAAAAATAAATGACTCCTGTAACATTCTCCTTTTTCAAAAAAGAATTTCCCAATGTACCTGAAGAATTTACACTCAACTAAAAGAAAATGGTTATGCTCACAAAACATCGGTTGGAAAAATACCACCAAAAAAGAACTTTTTGAAAAACATATCTAATACAAAACAGCTTTAAAAGGTATACAATGTGGAAGAAATTTTCTTCACATATTACGTGGGAATTCATTTGAATTATTAACACAGCAATCAGATGTCTCTGAATAATGTGTATTTTACTGTATCTCGAGTAACAGTCACATAAAAAAACTTGAAAATTACATCGTCCTGGAACAAAAAACAAACCCGTATCTCCCGATTTCCATTTGAGTATGCCATCTGTTACATCACCCACTGTTGCTCTGACTTGCAAAAATCAGGGATTATTATTGTTTTTATCGCTCAGACACTTGGGACTTCATCATCCAGATAGCATGCTCGAATGGAATCGGGAGATATGGGTGAGCATCCCATTCCAGAATGATGTAATTTTCAAGTTTTCTAACGTGATTGTTACATGAGGAACAATAAAATACATGTGATTCAGAGACATCTGATTATTGTGTTAATAATTCAGATGTTTTAAAAGGATGGAGCTATGAGCACTATTATATTAACAATGCTGTCAGCTTAAGTCAGTGAACTAAGGCAATTTTGTTTTAGTTTTTTTTTTCTGTTAGATGATGCCTATATTTACAGTGGACAACAGATATAAAGTGAAGGATTACAATGCACTAAAAGGAACAGTACAATTTTCAAAAATAATTTACCATTAGATCTTACAAGAAAAGTGTTTAATCAATGCTTCCTGCCAGTTCCTACTTATGAATGAGAGGCAGACTTCAACTAAAAAAACATGAAGATGCTGTGGACAACTCAAAGAAGCAAAGCATAGAGAGAGATGCATGCTTGGTGTAACCAAGAAACATACGAAAAGGAACTACGGATCAAGAAAATGACAAGAGTGTATGACATCATGATCAAAAAAAAAAAAACTAATGTTACAAAGGGCGGGACATGCTGATAAAACTGGTTACCGTTTAACAACTGAAATATACAGCAAAGTACCAAGGGACAAGAAATAACACAAAGAAAATCGTTTGAGTTGAGCAGATTAAACTCAAAAACATTCTGTAATGACATGGAATAGAATGGCTTATGGCACAGAGTTTTGGTAGAGACTTGTGGCAACCTTTATTCAGCAGTGAACTGAAAATGATTCAACAATGATGTATTGAACAAAAACCTGTTTCATATCTTTTAGATTTGAAGAAAGTGTGCAATTCTCAAATTAAGCCATATACTGGTTATTAAGACAGAAAAAAGGATTCAGAACAATCAGTAAGAAATAATTGTACAAGTAATGCACCAAAGCACAAAACCATTTGTTAAAGTTTGAAGTGATTAAAACTTAATATTTTCAGATAAATATTTGACTTTATCAAAGATCAGCATTGAGACCATTTTTAATTTTTGCATCTACCTTAGATACACTGCTAGGTTGTGTGGCCTAATGTACAGAACAAGACAATATTTTTTATTGATGATTTTGTCATTAACTTAGCATCAGCTGAGTCAGCCCCCAATTAAAAAAAAAAACTAACAAAGGAATGAATATTCCTAGAGGAAGGAGTGCTAGAACAAATACGAATGTGGCAGAAAGACCCAGATGATGGTTTATTCAAGCCCCCCCCCCTCAATAATAGAGAAAGTACATAATTACTCTAAGTAGTACATTTTAAATGTTTGAGCTCAGCTTTACAAAAGAGTAGCAGCTGAGAGCAAACAGAAACCAAAGACCAAAAACAGAATAAAACAAATAGAAAGGTCATGTGTAAGAACTGCTGTGGATCAAAATATTGGGCAACTACAGAGGACAGAAATGAAGATGGTTAGGTGGATGAAAATAATGTCAATAGTACAGAAGAAATGTGGACATGAAGGACGAACTGTGAATTACAAACTGAAAAATAAAGGTGGCAAGTATGATTCACCAGACTTGTGTGAAGAATTAGCAGAGTGATTCCAACTCAAAAATCACTGAAAATGGAGATGCCAGGAAGTACAAGATCAGAAAGATTAAGTAAAAGATGACATTCTTGGCCCAAATGTGCCCAATTTTCAGTCAGTTTCTTCAGTGTAACCACATCTTTGGAAAATTTGAAAATTACATCACCCTAGAGTGGGGGGGGGATAATAAGTAAACAGTAATGAAAAATACCAAAGGATATAACGGATAACCAAGAAGACAGAGAAGATGTGAATAACAGTAAAAATGAAGACTCATCTGGAATAAAAATATTTTAATGAAGATGCAAATTTGTATGCATTCCTGCAGAGGGTTTTGCAACTGCTGTTTAACATCCACAAAAAAAAATCATTTTAGTTTTTAACAAAATTTAAAAAACAAGAGTCAAATTAAATGAATACTTCACACACATAAAATCTCTGAAATAGAAAACAACAAAATTGTCTATGCAAAACATTTATGACAGAAATAGCACTTTTAATGCACCACTTTAACATATGTCAACAGAAAAGTTGATTGAAAACAGAGTAAATTTCAGATCACAAGATATAATTCTGCTGAACAACAAAACAAACTCACAATCTATATATTCACATTAAGTGAGTTTCTTCCATGGAATGTGTCACTTTATTTTGTGCAAAATATTTTGTTCATAAAAGAATGTATTACTAAAATATGAAAAAAAAAGTGTTTCATTCTACTTCATTTGATTTCCGTTAAATTAAAAGGAAAAATATAAACATAAAACAAAGTAAAACAACAATTGAAAAAGATTTGCTTCAGTGTATACAGTCATGATGTTTTAAGCCTTCCTTTATTGAAGAATTTTCACAGCAGTGAAAACACTCTTACTCCTTTATGCTGCATAAATCATGGAGTGTTACTGAGGCTACTTTTGCATACTGAAAATACTTCTCACCGAAATGGGATCTCTGTTTTCTGATTAGATGGTACTTTTGTATACATTTATACTTGCACATATTGCAATGAAATGGTTAATTAACAGAATGAGATTTGAGGTGATTGATCAGAGTTACTTTCTGCAAAGAATAATAATTGCAGTTAGCACTTTTAAATGGCCTTTCTATTCACCAGAATGAGTCTTCAGATGATTAATAAGATTTCTTTTTGTGAAAATGAATATTTGTAGACAACACAATGAAATGGCTTTTCACCAGAATGAGTCCTAAGGTGAACAATCAGGGGTTCTTTTCGTGAAGAAGAATAACTGCAGTCAGCACATTTAAATGGCCTTTCACCAGAATGAGTCCTAAGGTGAACAATTAGGTTTTCTTTTTGTGAAGCAGAATAATTGCAATCAGCACATTTAAAGGGCTTTTCACCACAATGAATTCTCAGGTGTTTATTCATGTTGCATCTATAACATGAAGAATAACTACAGCAGGATCACCTATATAACTTGGTGTGTGGATCCCAAATACAGTGTTTCTCAGAAGATTTTTGAAGGCTGGAGGAAAGGCTGCAGCTTTTCATCAAGTGACTTGAAAAAGTAGAATACATTCCTAAAAAATGACTTCATAAGAAAAGAAAACAAAAAAATGAATTATGATATTTTGTATGACATAATAACTACATGATTAATTTCTCTATTATTCCATATACTGTTTCTTTGGTTAACTGTAGGAACAGTGCTCATTCCTGAAGTTCTGAGAGATGTTTAGTTTGTCACTCTATCACTCATACACCAGAGAATAGCATCAGGCATTTTTTTAGAATAGACCAAGCTCATTTTTTAAGGAATTTGCAATTCAATTGGGTTTCACAAATTCTAAATATACTGATGTCTGTTGAAAATACAACACTGTGAAATACCTGAGATATTCAAGTGAAATTTATAAGGTACATTACTTATGATACAAGACATAAGTGATCAGACAAAAAGACCTGTTAGTGATGTGGAACACACAGCACTCAGTATCCTGTACACCCACCAAAAGAGGCTTACAGCTTGTACATATTGCATCATTGAATGGAAGAGGTTCTGCATATTGCACTGGGGTAAGCCATTACACGCTGTATCAATTCATATCCAAAGTATATTTTGGGTAACTGGTGGTAGAGTATGATGAGTCAGGCATCAAACAACCATATCCTATATTTCTTCAATGTGTAACATATGAGACTAACATGCTGGATACGGAAGCTATAATACATGTTGTGCATTAAGGAGCTATAAGACATCCTGCGCTACTGTGGTCGGGCATTGTTCTGTTGAAGGGGACAGTCAGAAAATATGACAGCACTTTAATCTCCACAACTTTCGCGATGTACTGCTGGTTGGGTACGGTACCTAAATTGCGTAGAAGGCAGGAATGTGAATGTAGCTTAACAGCATGCAACACCAGAACTTCTGGTGTCACGCTTGCATGACACTGAATTATGCAAACCTCCAGCAGCCATTTACCATGGTGTTGCAGTACAAGGATACGTTCATCATGGGTGAATAGGTTGAACAGTGACTTGCCAGAAAACAGCAAGTCTTGCTATTGATCTTGTCAGTGTCTGCACTTTTGGCCACATTGCAGCCATTATTATTTGTAATTTAAGGTCAAATGAATTCAAGGCAACAGACAGCAAGTGATGTAGCCTGTCTGAAGCAAACAGTTTTTGACTGAGCTTGCGGACAACCCTTGATGTGAGACTGACCTCCACTGCTGCACTAACTCTCGTGAATTTGCTATTTGGTCCACCAAAGCCATACGATGGACTTCCCATGCGTTCGTCTGTCGCTGGGTTACAGGCCCCTGATATCAGTGTATCAGACATTTGTCTTTCCACTGGCACCATATCTGCATCAATGTGCTCGTGTTTCCTCCAATAAACCTGAACAGGTCATGGACTTGGATGTCCTGGCACAAAGTCCGTGATCTGTACATATGGGTCAGATCTGCTGCTGTGGTGTATACACAGTCACTACCTCTACCTCACTCCCAGAGTTCCAGTGAATCAGCTATGGCAACTGGTCATGTGCATCCTGTTTTATAACTCCTGGGAGAGAGCTGTAAGAGTGCGGCTAATACAAATCATATGCATACAAGCAGTGGCTCCAAACATTTTTTCCTCCTCAGGTGCCCTACTCATCTTGTGAATTTCAGTCCAATTGTAAACTTTTTTTGGTGACGCATTTTTAAAAAAGCAGCAGTGTATAATAAACCTTATTTTCTTTTTTGAAGTTTTTGTCCATGCTTTTAAAAAATCCAAGCTTCGAATACCAGAATTTTAAGCAAGTGCAGCAAATTCATCAAAAAGGAGGTATTTATCAAAAGTATCTACATGTTCTAGTTATCCAGATTTTGAATGCTCCCTCTTTAAATCAATACCAAGCATTAGAGCCATTATTTTATTGCAAAAAGTACTTTACATAAATGCTTAAATAATGTATTACATATGCAAAGAGCACGCAATCTACTCAAAAGCAATAAAATGTAATATCTAGAAATATAAAATTTACTACAAAAGAGAACTGCAATCGATGAAACTTTTTAATTCAGAAAACTATTAAACAAAACTTTCATAACTGACAGGTCATCAGTTTATAACAAATACTTGCAGCATCTCTATTTTGTTATACTATTCAATTTTTGTCTTTACATAAGCATCAAACTCCCATTACTACATTGTACCTGTTGTTCTCAAGGTAAAATATACCGAACCCATTTAATAAAGCTATTAGTGTAGTTATAGCAATGATATTCAAATGCAGTTAGAGGAAAGGAACAATACAGTTTTTCTGTGATAATTATGCATAAGCAACCCTTTTTAGTAATGCAGTACGCACATGACAATACAGCAGAAATGGATAACAATTTCTTTATGAATTTGATCTCATTTGGTATACATCATATGAATTCCATTACCGAAACAATTGCTATTTAAGAGCTGATGAAAAAGGAGCTTTTCTTTGAAAATTTGCTAAAAATAATTAAATAAAAAAGAATCATGAAAAAAATGTACTAAATCACTTTTATACAATCTTATTTTAAACATCCCGATAGCCATGTTACATTACATTACCACATTTTTGATACAACTGAAATTCATATTACAATAAAGTGTCCTGGAAACTTTCAGAGCATTACTTCCATACGTTCTTCTATAAAAGATCACATTCTCAAGCCTCCCACTAGGTATTTTGCAAAAAGTAGGATATTTTTTGAAAAAAAAGTAGGACATTCCAAAAATAATCTGTCTGGTAATGATTTCAGTGTTTTTCTCCCTATATCATTTTTTCCACATTTTCTTTGTTTGCCTTCTTAATAATTATCTTATATTAGAGAAATATTAAAATGCATGGCTTATTATACAAATAGTATGTACTTTGGTCTTCATCATAATGTCTTGATGCTTTTATATAGTTTTGTGTAAATTGAAATATTTAAGCCCTTGATGAAATATTATTGGTTATCCTAAATGAAATATTATTGGTTATTCTTATTCTCTTTAAAGATTCAAACAAACCTTTTTCATATGTAATTTTTTTTTGTGAACCTGAACTCCTGCTTGCTTGTACAAGATAAACAAAAAAAAAATACAAGCAAGCAGGAGTTCAGGTTCACACACACACACACAAAAAAAACCTATCAAAAAGGTTTGTTTGAATCTTTAAAGAGAATAAGCAGTAAATATGATATTAGATTAGCTCCCAGTTTAGACAACAAGCTTAAAATTTTTTGCCCTAGCTTGGTTAAAAAAGAAGAAAACTTGTTAAAATGCAAGAAGTCATTTATAAAGTAACCTGCAGCTGTGAAAAATACTGCATAGGAGAAACAGGTCGTAGGCTGGAAACTCGCATCGTGAAGCACAAGGCAGAAATAAAAAAATGTTCAAACAAGACAGGATTAGACAGACACATTAGAGAAACCGTACATGACATGGACTGGGACTCTTTGACTGTCATTGGACATCAATCCAACTTCGTTAAGTAAGAATTGAAAGAGGGACTTGAAATTGGAAAATACCATTTGACTGTCATTGGACATCAATCCAACTTCGTTAAGTAAAAACTGAAAGAGGGACTTGAAATTGGAAAATACCAGAACTTCATCATTAATGACTGTAAGGGGTTTTCACTGCCTAACATCTGGCAAGACATTTTGCAAAATCGCTGTAACAGTCAAGGTTAACCGTAACCGAAGACCGTGATGGAGATTGAACGAAAGACTGCCTGACGAAGGAGAGGAGTTCTCTCCGAAAATTTGCAGAAATTTTAATAATCCTTCTTCAATTCAGTTTTATTAATCTTTTTAGCTATCTTATTATACTCTTTTGTTTTCTCAGTTTCACTTTCTTCTGCTAAAGCCTGCTTCTATTTTAAACATGATTACCTAGCTGCATTAATAATCTTTTTGATTTTAATATTTGTAATACCTTTTAAGGCTTTTATGTAATCTTTCACAACATGAAGACCTATTATAGTTCACTGATGCAAAGCTGACCTTTCTGATGTTACAATGGCTTTGTTTAAGGAAAAGCCTCTCTCTACATCGGAATTCCCATGTGCCAGTATTAATGCACATTTTACCACTTTACTTAACACAGGATACCTGAGTTTGCCATCCAATATTTTTATGTTTATAACTTTATCCCAGTAATAATCAATTCTTTGATATTTGATTTCTTGTTCCCCCTTTTCAGCAACAAACCAATCATCTTCAGTTTCATCATCATTCCGGTAGCATTTCTATTCATTCAATGCAATATCTCTTTCAGAATCTAACAGAGTATGAGATAATTTTGTTACCACATACCTGAAATGGTTGACAGACTGTTTTTCTTTCCTCATTATAGGATGAAGACACTGAAGATTCTTTAATATTCGGTTGCTGAGTGGAAGAGTAGTGAAAAGCTTTTTTGTAACTCTTTTATGGAAGCATAGAGTGGCTCTAAAAAATAGAAAAGGATCTCTGTCTGTGAATTTTGTTGAAGACACGATTTTCTTCATGAGCAATTTCAGTTTCATGAAGTCAGCCTATTTTCTTCACTGAGTTCTATGCTATATAAATTATAAGAAAAATCTTCAGTAATGTGTGGTCTAACAAATTTCTTTAGAATTTTCTTCAGGAGCTCACTTAGCTCATTGTACTGTATAAAACATGCACCATTGCAGATTCATTTTGAAAAGTGTTGAGGAACATAACAAAAATATCACCGACAGAAGGAACTGCATTATTGGTAACAACATTTTGTTTTTCAAAGCACTAATTATTAGCTGATATCTACTAATATTAGATAGTCTTACAATTTCTAGGCAAGAATGTCAAAAAATAATGTTCCAAAGCAATGTGCTGTTCTACAAGTCTTTTCAAAACAGGAGATATACTTAACCACCTACAGCTCATGTAATTGAAAAAAATATTTTTCTCCCACATCCATTACTTTCTGCGCTTCTTTGCAATTTTCACGCCTAGCAGCTGGGTGCTTAAACCATTTGTATGCATCATCAGCATAGTCTTCTACAAATTAAAAGTGTGAGTCTTGAAATCTCGAAGGAAAGGCATTATGACCTATATGCAAATTGCAAAATCCAATATTTATCAGTCCAGGTGAGCAATTCGCTTGGACTAATGCATCCATCTTCTTCCACAGAGATTTGTTAACATTTAGTCCATCGATTGATATCATTACTATTTTTACTATGTCAAGTCCTTAACTCTCTAAACAAATACTACCAATTTCTTCTTTCATGCATTCTGCTTCAGCATGTCTTAAAAATACTGATGATAAATAAAGGCACTCAACCTGTTGTGATATATTGTTCCAAAACCTGATGCACAAATCGAGTTACTTTTTTGTTTGAGCTGTAATTGTCTCATCAATAGCAACAGTATAATACAGGTTACTTTGTGGCAAACAAGTGGTCAGTTTTTTAGTTATGTAAGGACCTAAGCCTTATGAAATTTATTAAGTATGATGCTTTTGTATGATCTAAGGCAAAATCATTTGCAGCTTCTCTAAATATTAGAATAAAATGCTCTTGCAGCTGTTCACATGAAGCAAAAGAAAAATTTGAATGAGCCATTTTTAATGCCCACAGAATTTCAGCAGGTGTAGCTTGATCCTTCTTCGAAACTGCAAACATGCAGTTTTCTTTGTACAAAGACACCACACTTCATGAACCTACATTGAACACCAGGATTTTGCTCTCCTGTTTGGAAAATACTGGTATTGCTTTAGTTGAATGTTTTTTGTTGCACTACGTGAAATTAATCAGTCTTTCCCACGATTTCCATAGAAAAAATATGTTTGACACAAAGAACAGAATGCTTCATCATCTGTTCTTCCTTTTCTGCACCATAAGTTTATTGTATGCTTGTTAGAATCCAAATAACACCAGTCTTCTGAAAAACGTGATGGATGTGGCATGTGTGGCATGATTTAGATTATAATTCTATGTCAGCACCTGTGTGTGAAATAGGAAAGAATGTGTATTAATAAAACAATGATCACATGAAATTCTAAAAATCATCTGTAAAACAAAAATATTATATAAACTAATCCCATACATTAATGCAGAACAACAACTGCTAGTAATTAATGACATCATGGGTCCTAAACTTAGTTAAAGTTAATAAAATATGCTAAAATAGGTGTAAGAGAGCATAAATTAGTAACTTATTGTTCTGAAATACTAGATCATCTTGAGGAGCAATTTATGGCAACATCAATAAATATGTGGTATGGCAATTACAACAGGCACTGTCCCTAGATCTATGGATTAAATAGATCTGGGGACAGAATACAAAAATAAAAGATGATCTGGTTCTCAGATAAAAAATTAGAGCAGTAAGTTACTTATTGTATTTTCTAATATATCAATATCAAAATAATTTGCTAATTTAACAAATGATATGGAATTGTAACATCGATTAATACAAAAAAAAATCACATTTTTAACAAAGCGTTAATAACAGAAAGTATGCAAAAGTACAAGCAAGAAGATGATTAGTTTAAAACTAAATGTACCCTCAGTTTGTGCATTATTACAAAAATAATTTCCTCACTGGGTACATGATTTGCTGAAAAATATGCAAATTAAGTAAAACTTACTTTTTTAATATTTTATTTGAGGAACAAATGCAAACTTCTTTATAAATGCTGAACTCTTCTTTGAAGACACAGGTCTCAGGCACCTTTTTACAAAATTATAAAAAATTAGAAAATTTACAGGGTTACAGGAACATTTCTGACAGAAAAAGGCAACAATTATGAGTGAAATTTATCTTTTCTGTTCAACATTGTGAAAAGTAGCACAATTCTTCCAAAAGTAGGACAAAGTAGGACACTTTGCCAAAAAGTAGCAAAAGTAGGACAAGTGCTCTAGAGGCCTGCAATCTGCTTAAACAGTGCAGTTTTTCTGCCAAGGGGCGTAGATGTATTTCTTATTTTTGTTGATATCTATGCTTCATTTGCCTACATTTCCTTCCCCAAAAATGCAAAATTTCCTCACTAAGAGGCACAAATATTTAATCTGTTTTTCTCAATATCTCTGCTTTTAAAAGTTCTATTTAAAACATTCTTTTAACTCTGGATTACATTTACTTTGTGGAACAATTTAGGCTAGTTCTTGCTCAGTTTTTTTTTTACTTTCCAATTCTGCCGCTATGTGGCGTTTGCACACTTTTGTTTGCAGCAGTATTTTTGCTTCTGAATACACTATCAAAAATTCACTTTTTTTAACTGTATACCATTTACTACAATAAAGATGGTGACAAAAACTTTTTTCACTATTTCTGATTCTGGGAGACATTTTCAAAAATGCTAATCTATTTGCTTCTGATATTTTCTGCTATGAAAAAGTTTTTCTGCAATGTAGTAGTACGTAGCTGTTTCTATTTCCGGATGTTTTACTGATTGTAGAAATATGGTTGATTTTTGTTTTTCTAATTGTTCCACTGACTAGGAATAAATTTGAAAAAATTTACTCGCATCAGAAAAAAATTCAAAAGACATGCATATTACAACCAAAAATTTGGTGTAATTTTTTCATCCCTCATGGTTACACCACACGTACATTTTTTTCATGTGTCTTTGAGTTGTCCATAGCCTCTAAATGTATACATTTTTTAGTTAAGGCACATGTGCCTGTTCCACAAGTAAAAACTGGAAGCATGAATCAATTAAACACTTTTAAGACATAACGGTATGCTGCTCTTGGTGAAAACTATACTGTTTCTGCTACAGGTACTCCAGCTAGGCTTTACCCCATAGCAGAAAGTTCCTGATCAGTCTGCTCCAGATATCATTGTGCCCCAGTAAATCTGCGGGTGGTCACCTGGAAAGATAACTATTAGAGGTGAAAAACAAGAAAAATTTGTACAGGTAAAAATAAAAAAAATAAAATAAAAACTGACCACTTAGTTTTTCTTCAAACTAAAAACAAAAAGCTAGGTACAACAGCAATTGCAATGATAACCAAGATCAAGAACACACTGCCCACAGTATCTAGAATTCTGCTTTCATTTTCAAACTGAAACACAAAGATGTATGGAATAAAAAGGTATGTGCTAAAAATATAGGACACAGGAAACATTGCTAGAAAAAAAAATGAACAATTATTGGAGATATATTCACTCAGCCCTACTTCCATTTTTGGAAATTTTTTCACCATTTTTTATTTTAAATATTAAATACAAACATTTACGCAATTAAATGAAATTTAAACAACAATATAGTGCAAGGAAAGCATCGTAAAGAAAAAAAAAAATAGCGGGGAAAACACCGGCTCCGTTTCACTTCCATTTTTGGATTTTTTTTTTTTTTTTTGCATTTTCAGTCTTAAATACAAACATTTATGCAATTAAACAACATTTAACAACCCTAAGGGGCAAAGGGTACATTGAAAGAAAAGGAATTTAAGAATACATGGCAATGTTTAACTTCCGTTTTCTGAAATATTTGCTTCTATTTTCAAGCTGAAACACAAACATAAAATGATATTTAACAACAATGTTGGACAGACGGAACATCGTCAGAGAAAAAAATGACGATTACTGGGGAAATCTTTGTTCCGTCTAACTTCTGTGTTCAGCAAGTATTGAAAGACAAAAAACTTGCATCCACGATCAGAACTCTTCAAGAGAGGATTTAATAGGGATCAGGATATGCTGTTTTTGTCTGTAGTATTCTTCTATTCTGTAATGCCACACAACTGCTATGGGGGGGGGGGGGCTTTACATGCCAATTAATTTCATTTTTGGCATGATGTGTGCATCACTTGATAATTGTCTTATAGCTAAGTGTAGACACTGTTACTCTAAGATTTGCTGCATCAGGCACTCTCTCTCTCTCTCTCTCTCTCTCAGTATATGTCTGTATAAAAATGCAGTGCAGAAATTAAGAAATGAGACTGAATTCATTTTTAGAAATGGAAAAGCAGGAAAACTTTATTCAAAGACATTCCTCCTGGGCGTTCAGCCAATGAAAGGAAGGACTTGAAGAGGTGATCTTTTGGTATGGAGTGAAGAAATGATGTTATAGTTCTTTCTATGTCTTGAAAAACATTTCCTTTTAAAGACAGCTTTAATTTGGGGAAAAAAAAGTAATCACACGTTGACAAATCTGGAAAATAGGGGGATGGTTGAGTACACACACTTGTTTTTGTGCCAGTAATTGCTGTACACCAACTACTATGTGTGCAGGTGCTTTATTGTGAACAACGGACCATTGTCCGTTTTTGTATTCAGGCCTGATGTGAACAATACTTTTCCACAATCATTCCAAAATGAATGTGTAAGCACTGCTTGTTACAGTTGTCCTTTCAGAATTGAACTGAGGATGTAGCTGCTGTAAAAGCACACAAGCATTGTCTTGATTTTGGACTTCCCTTCAAAATCATAATGAATCAAAACAAAGTCACCATACCAAGTCTCTCACCTTCCACAGTGCTTTGGAGAACATTATGCATTGTTTCTGCAGTCTCCAGGATGTCTTTTGTGTACTCCACTTGTGCATGTTTCTGGTTGTCTCACAAGGCATGTGGAACAAAACGAGCACAAACTGTTTTACCCCCAAATCTTGCACTAAAATTTGACAAATTATCTCCTTATTAACACAAAGATCACATTCCAGCATCCTTAAGGACACAGAACTATCACTTCTTATTCTTTTGCAAACTTTCTCACTGAGTTCAGATGTGTGCACTGAAATCGGGTGGGCCTTTGGCAATTTTCCAAATCTTCCTGCCCATTATTGAAATGTGCGCATACAGACATGCCAACCTACAAAATTTGAAAAACAGGAGATTTTTGTAGCTCCTAAAATCCTAGGAGCACTATTTTTTATCGGAACAATTTCCTAGTAGTAGTAGTAGTAGTAGTAGTAGTAGTAGTAGTAGTAGTAGTAGTAGCAGTAGTAGTAGTAGTATTGGTCCACTAAAAGTTCTAGAAAGAAAAGAAAAAAGCACGACCTCCCCCCATTTCGTTTTCAGGTACGTCGATTCCTCAAGATAATGAAAATGTAAAATGGCCCACAAGGTTGTTTTTTTTATGAATGTAATAGCAGTCAATTGTTTTTCATTTCTTCTTTAGGCTGTGTGTGAAGGCAAAGATGACAAGAAGTATTGTACTAACAACACTGCCTTTCGTTACAAGGCAAGGCCAACTGTAACTACTCCCTTTTGTCATTAAATGAATTCACCACAACTCAGCTGTTTATCATCACTTAAAATGTGCGCAGCTCTGTTGAGGTGAAGAGTTGAAAGACAACTGTAAGGAGAAGGAAAAGCAGCTCCCATCTGCCAATCAATTACTGACCCTCCCCGGCATTCTAGTGCCAGAGCAGATGAACTACTTGCTGAAGGCCTCGTATGACAATCAAACCTGGAGAAAAAAACTTAATGCACGTTTTTTCTGACCCATCTTGGTGATTGGTCAGAACCAAGTGCTTAGACCACTGTGCCACTGGGAGATTATCTTTTTGAAGACAAGAGAGGAAAAGCACAAAACTGATAACTGTAATGCCGCCTTGCATCGATGCAGAAAGAAAACAATTTCACAAGCGGTTTGAAATCATGGTGGTTGATGCAATCTTGACCATCCTAACAGCTAATTCTCAGTGAAAATCAGGAGAATTGGGCATTAATTGGGAGGGCAGGAGGAAGGGCTGAAAATCCAGTCTCCTGCCTAAATCTGGAGAGTTGGCACATCTGTGCATACCATCAGAATATTTGTGCATGAGATATGCAATTATCCCCATACACATCACATAACAATTCAACTGTCTCAGATGCAATTTTATTGATTTCCAATAGAACTGTATATTTGCTCTCCAATCGATGATACAGCAGTGACAATGTCCTGTTACCAAATTATGTCATGCACAGTGTAAATAATCATCCGCACAATTCTCACACAAATGGTGTTGTCACTGGTAGTTGAAAAATAACTTATCAGAAAACCATGCCTTTCCGAACCACATGTTTTACTGCTATTTAAAAAAACTCATCAGTCTCATCACTTAATTGCTGTACTGTCTATCTGTCTGTCCATCTATCCATTCATCCATACATACTGTATATAGCAAAGATCTTGGGAGATAAAGTGTCACTCTGTCTGCTTTCCTTTCCAGATTTCAAACATGCTATACCTTTAAACAGTTGAAGATACACCCTTGCATTTCCATATATGCTTTCAATACTAGTAATGTATCATATTCAAATCCTGTGGTACAGAAGCATGTAACTACTGTTACATAGTGAAGTGCCAAAACTGTTCCACAAATAACACTTAACAAATTTAATTTGGCAGTTAGTCGCGCATTAGCTGCCAATCTAGGGGTAAGCATTAGTCTTTATGATAATTACTCATAGGACCACTGATCACCAAAATCTTATTTATTTGGAGAGAGATCTTCCCTTAATAATTTAGCCAATAAAAATAAAATTCACTCTGATGTTAAAAAATCACTTACTCAACTTCTGGACAGGCACAATGTAACAGTAATTTAATTAATTAAACAAAGTAGATAATATCATGAAGCCTTGATTTTAATACCAACAGAAAGAGAGGCATCAAGTGACATTGCCCCTTTAAGTTACCACCAAATATAAAAAGAAACTCAGAATCAATAAAATGACATCACTATCAAAGTACATTGAAATGACGACATCCCCATCATCAAAGTAAAGAAACTCATGTTGTAATGGGTGGGACTTATTGCTCAAGGAAATGACCATCATTTGGTAACTGAAATACTACACTGGGTAATAAGAGACAGGAAAAGACCCAAAGAAGACCATCTGAGAGATAGTCGGTTTAGTTCTAAAATTATGCTCAAGTGACATGGAACGGAATGGCTCAAGACATAGATTTATGGAAGAGACTTACAGCCATCTTTATCCAGCAGTGAAAAGAAAAAGGATTATGATGATGATATATTGCAAAGAAAAGAAATCTGTATCACTTTTTTTTTAGATTTGATGAACACATATTGTAAGGGTCAAGTGAGAAGAGATATACTGCTTGTTAAAAAGAAACAGGATTCAGAAAAATTAGAAAGAATTGTACTATGTACCAAAACCTCTGCAAAAACATGCAAAGTGACGAGAATCGATATTTTGATATAAATTAATATTTTGAAGTTTAGACTTCTCTAAATATAAATTTTGAGCCAATTTTTAATGTCTGCATACACCTCAGATATACTTCTAAGGTGTGTGACTTACGAGACAAGACATGATTTTTCTTTTGTTGATGATTTACTTAAGAATCAGATGATTAAGCTCCAACTTTTTTTGAAAGACTAGCCAAGGATATTTCTTGAAAAAGTTTAACAAAGATGAGTATGACAATAACAGAGATGATGGATTGTTCAAAGAGACCGATTTTTTTGCAGATGATTGAGACAATAAAAAATTAATCTAAGTAGCACAATTTAAATACTTGGTCTCCTTCTTACAAAATGAGCAGCAGCTGGGAGTAAAGAGAAAGGCAAAGTCTGAAAGAAAAATGGGGGAGAAAATGAACAGAACAGTAAAAATTGAGAGTCATCTGGTATAAAAATATTTGAATGAAGATGTTTAGGGATTTTTGTGAAGGCAGGTTTCCAAAAATTGCTATTAAATATTCACTATAAAAAGGCATTTTTGCCACAAAAATAATTAAAAAAAAAGAGTAAATATAAAAAGACATTTCAAAAAAGAAAACACCTTTCATACAAAAAATAAATTGTCTAAACAAATATAATACTTCATTTACGAGGGGCGGTCAAAAAGTTTTTATTATTACCTGAAGCAAGTGGGTTTAGCTCAAAAATTTCCACTGCGTGGAAAACGCATGACCTGAGCTATTAACACGCACGAATGATCCTGTGCTGTTGTTGTTGTAACATGAAAAACTGCTAGGGCTCCAAAAACAAAATGGCACAGCCTGCGGAGCAAGTCAAATGGCATGCAGCAATTCAGTTCTTATATTTAAGGGGGAACAGTGCCAAACAGATTTATACTGAGCTCTTAAAAATATACAGGGAAATGCTCCATCGTATGACACAGTGGCAAAGTGGCATAGTAGCTTTCAATGTGGATAAACAAGTCTGTCAAATGATCCATGAAGTGGAAGACCGTCTCTCAGTGAAGAATCAGACATTGCGAAAGAAGTTCGGCTCTCGTGCTCGAATATCAGGGCATCACTGTCACAGGAATCGTGCAGAAGGTCAATATTAGTCATGGGTCAGCAGTCAACATCATTCACAATGAACTTCACATGATGAAGGTCTCCAACCATTGGGTACCTCGACTGCTGATGCCAATGCAAAAAAGAGCACCAAAAGGATACTGCAGCGGACATGTTGAAGCTGCGTGTTGCCAACCTGTACTTCTTTCAAAGGCTTATCACTATGGATGAATATTGGGTATACCATTATGACCCAGAAATGAATGAACATAGCAAACATTGGAAGCATGCTGTGTCACCGATGCAAAAAAAAAAAAAAAAAAAGGTAAGGATGCAAGTCTCTTTGAGGAATGTCATGCTCAGCATTTTCTGGAACTTCCATGGCGTGATCCAAGCAGATTATGTCTGGAAGGGCCAAACAAAAATGAGGAAGCATTACCGGGACTTCCTGCACAAGTTACAGAATGCCATCAAAGTGAAATGCAGAGGAAAGCTGATGAAGGTGGTGCAGCTCCTTCATGACAATGCCCCAGCCCATTCTGTTCAAAAGACAGTGACATTTGCAGTTGGTTTGGGTTATGAAATTCTGCTTTTGACTCCTTACTCCCTTGATCTGGCACCATCCAACTTCTTTCTATTTTCTCGGCTAAAGAGCCTAACATGTGGCAGGAGTTTCATGGACAATGACGAGGCGATTTTGGAGGTGGAGCACTACCTGAACAGCTAGACAGAGGACTTCTACAATACATGTCTCCAACAGGTCATCCAACGCTGAAATTAGTTGTTGTCCTAGACAGAGGATGTGTGGAGAAGGACTAACTTCGCCACCAAAGCTCACGGACACAATTCTCCTTCTTCTTAGTGACAATAAAAACTTTTTGACCACCCACCATATGTTGGTGCTCACATTTTAAATGCATCACCTTACTGTATGACCACAGGATAGCAGATCAAAACAAATAGTCAATATCAAATTGAAAGATATAATTCTGCTCAGCAATATGCCAAACCCCCAATCTATGTATTCAGTGATTATTTTTCCTTAAAATGTATCACATTATTTTAAATGAAATTTTGTATGCTTACTTATAAGAATCCATTACTAAAAGTTGTGTGCAAGTAATATCACTATAACCCAAAATCTTTACATAAAAACAGCTATTTCAGTCTACTTTCCTTGATTTCTGTTAAATTAAAAGAGAACAATAGCAATTAGAAACAAAACAAAAAGAAAAAAAGTCATTCCAGATGCTTTACAGACACAATGTTTTATTTAAGTCTTCTTTAATAGAATAATTTTCACAACAGTGGCATAATGTTATTCCTTTCCTCCTTCATGAATTGCCAAGTGTCTAATAAAGCCTTCTTTTTTTCTTTTTCTTTTTTTCCAAATTTTCATTTCCAGTTTGTACAATTAAACAGGCTTCTTGCCAAAATGGATCTTTTGGTGTCTAACTAAACTATGCTTTTGTGTACACTTGAACTCACACATATTACAATGAAATGGCTTTTCACCAGAATGAGTCCTGAGGTGAATAGTCAGGTGTTCGTTTTGTGAAGCAGAATAGTTGCAGTAAGCACATTTGAATGGCTTTTCACCAGAATGAGCCCTGAGGTGAACAGTCAGGTGTTCATTTTGTGAAGCAGAATAATTGCAGTAAGCACATTTGAATGGCTTTTCACCAGAATGAATCCTCAAATGTTTATTCATGCTGTTTCTTTTCTTGCAAGAATAGCCACAGTAAAGACATCTACACAGCTTGGTGAGTGGATCATAATTAGAGTGTTTCTCAGAGGAATTTTGAATTCTAGAAGAAAGGCTGCAGCTTTTCATCAAGTTGCCTATAAAAAAAATAGAAGAAAAAATTCTAAAAATTGTCCTAAATGCGTTATAAGTTTTTTCCTAGGATAACAAAATAAAACAAAATCGCAGAATTCTTGTAAGACATAATGCTAAATGCTTTACTTTTCCATTACACACATATCATGCTTTACTTTTCGATAAATTCTTGTGGAAAAACCTAATTTGACTTGAGTCAGAAAAAAAAAAGATTCTTTAATACACTACAGAGACAAAACATTGACAAAGACAGGGAAATCTGAAAAAAAAGCTGCAAATTAAGTGGAAAAACTTGAGCTATGTGAATAAATGGATCACAGCAAACTACAAGATTATACGGTAGTATAATTTTGAAACAAATTCATTAACTGAAATCTATGATGAAGCAATGTATGAACTTTGGAAGAAGATATATTATCTCAGAAATGTTACTAACAGACTGTAAAAAGGGTTTACAATCAAGAATAAAATATTCAAAGATTTTTAGGTAGAAGAATTACAATGGAAAACTGAAGGCGATATTGAAACTTGAAAAATATTTAAAAGAATGAAAGAAACATTTGAAATGAATGCTTCAATCACCAAAACTTTACATCAGTCCTTATCAGAATATCAATATCATTTTCTTTACTACGGAACAGGAAATAAAATAAAGTGTCATTGAAAATATAATACTATTACATAGACTAATAAACACTTCTAAGCACAAATTCAGAGTTTAGAAAAGATACTTAAACTATATTTGATACAAATTAATATGCTCATATGATTAAATCAACTGTTACACAACAAGTTTGCTAATGTACAGTATACAGTGCAAACAGCAAAAGGATGTAGAAAAAAAAACAATTTAAACTCAAACTGCAAAGATACACAAAATTGTAAAATTGAAGTACAATTTAAAATCAGTAAACTGAAAGATTCTGCAAAACACCTGGAATACCTGCAAATCAGGAAATTCAAAAAATGAATTTTGTATAACTAATAAATTCCATGTACATATGATGTTACATCTCAGTCTCTGTTGTTTCTGAAGAAATACAAAGCACAAAGACCAATAATATTATCTCATTTTTTCAGACTCAGTTATTACTGTATGAAAAGAAATAACGTGTTGTTTTGATGATTTCATCAAATTTATTACAGTATCCTAATGGAATTATTTTGATCACTGGCAGAACAATTTTTTAGCTGAATGTTTCTTTTGATGAATATGCAGGGCTCAATATTCATAGTAACCACAATGAAAGGTCTTTTAACAAGAATGTGTCCTTTGATTGTTTTTTATATTAAACTGATTGTAGGTGAAATATCTGCAGCCAGAACACACAACATGGCAACTGGATCCCAAACGAAGTGTTCGTTTGAAGATCACACAAAAATAAAACTCTCATTGCATTCATGACTACATTTTTTGAAGACAGTACCTGAAAATAATAATTACAATGATAATAATAAGCATATGGAGAATAATAACAATAAAAATCAGCTGATTTTCAAGACAAAATCTTGGATTACTTCAGGAACTTTGTATCTTAACAAAATTGTTATAATGGCAATACTTTACCACTAGAAGACCACATGAGGACAGCTATTAGCTAAGAAGTCACGAAGATTCATTTTGCTGAAAGAAATGTGGTACATATAAGAAAACAGATGCTAACATTCCATTTGCCTTTATCTAGGGGCAACAAAGGCTACACTATGTTTGTAGCTGTATTGTGACTTCTGCTTTGAGAAGAAATAGCTAATAGAAGTAAACAAGATGATAATACAATACTATTTTAAATCAAAGACATTAATTAGAGGCAGACATTAATGAAAGATTGTATGTGAATTGAGAAATTAGTTTATTTAAATTTTTAATATCTCAGAAGAATAGCACATTGACCAAGACATGATCAGAAATAAAATGTTCATAGATATTCAAGTTGAAGCATTAAAATGCCAAATGAAAGCCACACCTGGAGATTAAAAATAGCTTAAAGATAAACAAAACAATTAGAAAAAGATTCATACACAGCAAATTCGAAAAAAATTCTTGAAAGAATCAAATAGAGAGCAATAAGAAATAATGGGATTATTTTTTTCAACATATTAAGCAATGCAATAACATTATAAAATATGGACATAAGAACATAACCATTAATAATAAGTATAAAAACTTAAAAACATGCTTAAGCTATATGATAAGGTTGATGGAGGATGACAATCAATTGTTATCGTCCATCTGTCACAGGGATGATGAAGATCGAAGTTATCAGTTGACTAATCTCCCTCAAGTTAAACCTTCTTACATAACTTAAGCATGTTTTAAAGTTTTTATACTTAACAAAGCAATATTTTGGCAAAGACTATTAGCGTAAAAATGACATGACGTAAAAAGTACATTAAGAACTTACCTGATCAAGAAAAGCAAGTAATACAGTAAGTATTGTACAAGTAAATCACCTATAGTATAATGATGCCAAAAAAGTTTCAGGGAATGAAATACCAAAAACGGACAAAAAAAAATGTCAAACTCACAAAATGTAAAATTTGACTGCAACCTAAAATCTATAAGTTGTGAATTGTGCACTGATATTAATCTGACACATATGAAAAAAAAAGTAAATGCAAAGAATGAAAGCTGAAGGTATATATACACTATATTATCAAAAGTATTGTAGACAGTATAATGTTTTGAGACAAGTGACTTTATTATTGCAAGTAATAGTTAGTCGGTCCACATTCTGCATGTACAACAGTGGCAACATGTCGAGGCATACAATCAACCAATTTTTGGTAGGTTTCAGCAGCAATGATTCACCATTTACTGTAGTCACACTGTCCTGCTTCTATCGCTTAAGGATATCACTTACAGTCAATTTTGGCACGTTCATTTTTGCTCTAATACTCTAGAAATTTCACTCAAATGACAGCCTATGACCTGCCTACATGGAAACTTAGAAAGTTTACCTGCATACGCTGTAACTTAGAAAGCTACTTCAAAATGAATTTATGGCACCTCTATTCATAGTTTACTGTGCAAATAAAAAGAAGCAGGAAATAAACAACTTCAAATTCACCAGCAAAATTACATACTACAATGGACTTTTCGAAAAACGGATGAGGACCAGAACGAAATATAATATCAGGCTTGCTCCAGATCTTAATAACAAATTAAAGAAATTCCTGCCAGTTCTAAAACAGAAAATAATGGACATCCAATTGAAAGAAGGAGTAGTATATTGCATCGACTGTAACTGTGGGCTCAGCTACATAGGAGAAACAGGAAGAAGTATTAAAGTCCGAATGAAAGAACACCAAGCAGCTACTAGGAACATTAGTAACAAAACAGGGGTAGACAGATATATACAAGCAAGTGGACACTCCATAAATTGGGACTCGGTAAGAATAATTGCCAACCAATCAAACTTAGTAAAGAGGAAACTAGAAGAAGGGATGAAAATAGCGAGACAAAGTACCACAATTAACGATAATTGTGGTTGGACACTTCTGACTGAGTGGCAGCAACTACTCCAGTGACGTAGTCCTGATGATGAACTAGGCTTTAGTTTGAAAATTTGACCACCAACTTTTTTGAACAATAACCTCTGTAAGACCTGTATAAAAGTTATTTCCACAGTAAATCTCAGGTTTATTTATATTGCAAATATTTGGAAGTGTTGAAATACTCTGATAATGTAGTGTGTATGAACATATACAGTATATTGTATAATGTACATATCTGAATGATGACTCAAGGAACTTTACACCAACTATTATTAAAATAGTACAACTATACCAGTAATCTGAGTTTATTGGTGCAGAATAGAAATCAAGCTTGTGGAAACTTCGGTTTCTATCGCATGCCAATAAATTCAGATTACTATAGTACAGTTATACTATTTTAATTATATATATATGGGAGGGCAGACATGCAAATTATTAATGTTTCGTGCAATACCGCATACCCGTGCGTCCAAGACCGGCACTGCAATTGCAAACCTTGGGGCTTACAAGGGATGTGCTGGGGACTCCACAAGCGTGCCGAAGTGCACGGTAAGAGTTAGGTGAGATCCCTGAGCAAAAAAACATGCCGAGGAGCCACGTAGATGTGCATGCAGACAACTGACAGAATTTGAACAAGGCTGTATTGTAGTGATGAGAGAGGCAGGGTGGCTGGCATGCTGAATCAGCTGCCATTTCGGCCGGTCAGACAATACAGTGCGATGGTGTTGGGAACAATGGACACGGGAAGGCATCCAGACACAGCAGACTGGCTCTGGACGACCTAGATACACCACCAGCAGAGAGGACCGTGAGAGTCACAGGCACAGATGGAACGACATCTTTGTCCAATATCCAGAGAGATGTGGCGGCTGTACAAGGGACTCCTGTGTCTGCCAAAAACCATTTCCAGACACCTTAGCAGAGGCAAATCTGCACTCCCGACTGAACTTACATTTTCTAAAATTAACGTTTAGCCATCATCAGCGTCGATTGCAGTGGTGTCAGCAGCGAGCAACGTGGAATTCTACGGACTGGTGATGTACTGTTCAGTGATGAATGCCGCTTCTGTTCGGGAACAGACGACCCCCGTGTCAGAGAGTGGAAGACTGCATGTGAGCACTACAATCCCAGCCTCACTGTACAGTGGCATATGTCCCGAACTGCAGGTGTGAAGGTCTGCAGAGCCACTGCGTATGACAGCTGGACTTCCCTTGCAGTGATCCATGGGACATTGATAGCCCAGTGTTATGTACATTAGATCCCGTGGCCCCATATGCTCCCTTTCCTAGCGGGGCAGTACGGAGCCATTTTTCAACAAGATAACGCCTGTCAGTACATGGCTTGGGTTTCCTAGGACTATCTACATCATGCTTCGACACTTCCATGGCCTGCCAGATCATCTGATCTCTCACCCATCGAGCATGCACTGATCCATGTCATCAACTTTGGTCAGTTTCCCCATCTATGACTACATTTTACAGCATGTCTTTTGGAAAAAAGCACATGCTTAGAGTATCGCTTTGTCCATCCATCTGTTTGTGGACACCAACCAGATCTTTGTAAGTATTACTCCAATTTGAAAAATTCTTTTAGCGTTGGAAAGCTTGAAATATTTGAACGATTATCTTTACCTTTTTTTATGCATAACTTCACTGCTAGAAGGCGCAAATGCATATGATATGGAATTCAAGATACATTTTATATATATTCCACATATTAGCTACTAAATATCTAACTGAAAAAAATTCTTTATCCTTTCAATGCCATTTATAACAAAGACCATCATGTGTACAGTTTCTTTTTTAAGTAATGTATATATTTTCGTTATTCTTTTTCAGTTAAATCCATTTAATAGTGGTTTAACTGTTGGAACTTTTACACGTTATAGTTCGTTTGTGTGAAATTGCAATTTCTCAGTTGGAAGTTATTAGTATTTACTGCAAACAAATACCTCAGTAACCAAATGCAATTCAAAGAAAAATCTTTCACGCACCTCTCAGTTGCAAGTGGTTGATGTTCGAATCTTTGTATGGTTGTTCTCATCAGGCTCTTGAGTTTAGACTTTTAAGAATTTAGTTGACACATTTTCTTTCGGGACCTGTGAAGAAAATGTGCCGACTAAATTCTTAAAAGTCTAAACTCAATAGCCTGATGAGAACAACCATACAAAGATTTGAACATCGAATACTTACAACTGAGACAGGTACATGAAAGGTTTTTCCTTGAATTACATTTGATTACTGAGGTATTTGTTCGCAGTAAATACTAATAACTTCCAACTGAAAAATTGCATTCACACAAAGGAACTATAACATGTAAAAGTTCCAACAGTTAAACCACTATTAAATGGATTTAACTGAAAAAGAATGATGTATGTAAAACATGAATCTCGATACGTTGAGAAATACGTGTGTATCATATATATTTTCTCTTATGAGGCACAAAGGTAAATTGGGATTTCTCCCAAAATTTCTGCTTCTAAATGCTCGATTTAAAAAAAAAAATTCACCGTCAGATACAGCTTTCAGTGGGAAATGCTCTAAATATAATTTCTAATTTTCTGTGGAGAATAGTTCAATGGCCACTAGGGGCATGCTTATTTCTGTTTCTGGTGTATTTGCACTTCAGAAAACTGTACTGAAAACATTCTTTTGTGGGTCGATCATCATCAAAGTAAAGATCATCACTTTGCATTGTGTGGGGCATATTACTAGAGGAAACAACCACCTTTTAACAACACAAATACTATGCTAGGTACCAAGAGATAAGAAAATACTCAAAGAAGACCATACAAGGGATGAATCTATGTCTGGAAGTCAACGGCACACATACGGATGGTTGCCTGGCATAGAGCCTGGCCTAGTGGAGCAGCCTGGAAACACATGAGAGTGATACCTGCCTGCCTGTAGATACCATGAGGTCAGAACATAGATATGATACAGATGCCCTTTAGTTCCTTTTGGCTAAGAGTTCAATGTAGGGGTCATCCTGTGGTATTGCACTCCTTGGACGACCTGCAACAAGTCGTCTAACAATGGTTTCACTTATTTGGAATTGTCTCAACAGCTTTAAGATGTTGGAATGGTGGACATTAAGGAATCTGGCCCCTTTGGTGACTATTTGCTCAACTTCCATCTGTCCGACAGCTCTCCATTTTTCTGAGTCCTCCAAACGTCTTCTTTGGGACATGTTCAACAAGTTGGTTATTTGGAAATTTTGACTGTGACCTGTAATAACAAATTATGAACATTAGCAAAATATGCTTTTCTTACTGTGTTCCTGTTTGGCATCTAAGGGTACATGTGGCATTATTTTCGAGTGGATATTAAGCATTTAAATTTAAAAATATGTCTCTCCACTAATTACTACTTCGACTGCTTTACTTGTTACTATTTTATTCACATTTTTGTGATCTGTACTTAACTTTTGACGAGCAGTGTATTTCAGTAATTTTTAGAATCACTTTATACCAAGTAAACCAAAGTCAATTTTGTTGTACATAAAGACAATGACAGTTAAGAATTGACATGGTGGAACCCAGATAGGGAGATGAGGGACTGGACATAGACATAAAATAGTTATGCATGTTATTTATGCAGGAATTTATGTAAATAATTACTCTTCATACAATTTCTCAAGCTCAAATTTCAGGAACATAATTAGTGATAAACAAATAGGCCAGTACAATATGACTAATATCAACCACTAATTTAGCAGATATACTGTAGTGATGACACACAAAGATGTAGTATGAATATTAAGTAATGAGTATATATGAATTTAATAATTCTTGCGAAACTTAAATTACTTTATTTTTGATATGAAGGCTGCCATGAAATATTTTTTTATAGCAAGACTATAACCGTATCTCAAAGAAACACAAAATATGTATTCTTTAAAAATCATTTCACAACAGTTATTAGCTCCCAAAATGAAATTCATTTTAAAAATGAATGGAAAATTTTTACAATAAATTCCTTATATTTAAGTATGTAAGCAGTATGAACACACAGAAAACAACTCATCTCTGAAAAATTACACTTGTGCAGAAAATAAGATAATGAAAAGAAGAAACAACTTAAATGCATATGGTACCTTATTTTAAATAAAAATACACCTAAACTCATTCACACAAAACAGTCTAACAATGACTGTTATAACAAAAGAAATAGAAGCACATCTACAAAAAAACCAAAAAAAAACATATGTTTGACCTACAATGAGATGCTGCATTAAAATGTAGTGTTTTATTTTCATTTTTTTTTCAATGTTTACTTTGAAAATTTAATTTTCCTTTGTTTGTTGAATTTTTTGTGAAATTCCTATTGTTTCACAGAGTTCTGAAGACCACATATCATACATTGGCAGCACAAAAAATAGATTAATAAAAAGATTACATCAACACATAAAAAACTGGAACAAAAAAGATGAAAAAACTGCACTTATCCAACACTGTGTTAAACATAAACAATACCCTGATTTTGAAAATATTAAATTACTAACCACCCACACAAACGAAAAAGAATTAAGAATTTTCAAAAGCGTTATAATTGAACAAAAAAAAAAAGATAAAATATGAAACTTACAAGACCCCACCACACTAGACGCAGCCTGGAAATCACTTATAAAAAAAGAAAGAATACATAAAAAAAGGCAAAAAAAAAAAGAACATTACAAAAAATTACACCAATAAACAAAGGGAGAAAAAAATACACCTGTTTCTATGAACAAATAATAATAGCCCAAAAATATTTACACAAAAGAATTATACTTACGACTGATACCTACCAACTCATCCAATAGATGGCGACACATTGGAAACAAATCACCTAACACATACAGGCAGCAAACCTTCCCATCGATTGCCGACATGCAACTCCAAAACTACACACACACGCGAAGAGCCCTCGTGTAGAAATAGTGACCCGAAGATGGCGGTAAAGGTACCACAGAAAGCGCTCACTGTACAACGAACCCCGTGTGAGACATCTCCTGACCCGACGAGTATAACTCTTTCTACTAAAATCTTTTCATTAATAGTAAACTTTAAATGTTTTATTGTGCAAGTGAATGAATGTGGAACTGAAAATATGTAACCTAACTGTTTTATTTCTACACATTTTTTTTTTTTTTATAACTAACCAAAGATCCGTAACGTAAGAGACCTCTCGGGGCCGGAAGCACGTGTCTCACAGAGCAAACAACGTGAGAAATACTTTGACAATATCAGGTAAAATACCTTAGATATTATGTATAGTTTAATTAAAAGCACGTTTATAACATAAGACAACCTATAAGGTTGTCTCATGAATTGCATTTTTCGTAGTAAGAGCAATGTTAACAGATTAGATGTCGTTATGTCATATTTATAGTTGTTCCTGCCCTGGACCTGAGAGGTTGTTTACTCTCTCACAGACTGTTAAGGTATATTTCTTTTATTCAATCTAAAATAAAAACAATTCTTAGGAATTAGTGTTATAAACTGCTAATGTTTTGTAAAAATCCTACGAGTATGGTGTATCAGCTTGCTTGTCATTCTTTCTCTCTCTCTTTGTTTCTGTCCCTCAGTACTCACTCTTAAAAAAACATTCACAAACTTATGCTTACTATGTCACTAACACATACATTTGTTATTATAATTAAGAGATACAAAATTTCCTGACTGAAATTCTTCACTGGAATAAAATAAAGATATAAAGAAGAAAAAGCAAAACTGAAACAGCTACTTGAATTATTAACACAGCAATCTGATGTGTCTGAACTGTGTGCATTTTACTTTTTCTCACGTAATATTAATACATCAGAAAACTTGAAAGTTACATTCTCTTCCACACTATGAAACAGCTAAACTGGCAGATCTAGAATTTATTTTGGGGTATGACGAAGTAAATTTCTCCATCATTTTTATGCCAGGGGTGGGATTTGAACCCACAACTCTCGGCTCTGGAGCTCCGAGTGCTATCACTATACTACACTGGCATGTGCTCTCACTGCTATCTGCCTTTATCATGTGTGTGTCCTGAGGGGCAGGCACATCACCCCCCTCCCCGAAAGAGGACTGGGGGCATGGCCCACGGTTCAGCCAGAACCATGTGTCACTACCGTAGGCAGTCATCCCGATGAAGAACATGCATTTGAGAAATCCCAGACAATTTAGTGTGTGGAACATAACATCACACTGATTTTTTTTTTCGAAGCACTGAAGAAGGGATTCTCATTTTTCCTATCTTGCGGTGTGGAAATAACTTCACACGATTGCAAGAAACCTATCAGCTAGGTCATCCTTGAAGTTCAGGGGCCAATATGACGAAGTAAATTTCTCCATCATTTTTATGCTACAGGCGGGATTCAAATCCACAACTCTTGGCTCCGAGCTCTGAGTGCTGTCCACTATACTACACTGACATATGCTCTCACTGCTATCTGCCTTTATATGTGTCCTGCAGGGCAGGCACGTCACAGGGCAGAGGAGTACATTGTGAGTAAACAAACTGGTAGTTGTTACTGGCAACTGGCTAACACATAAAATCTTTCAAACATTTTCACAAATTATTATATTACGATTAAATATGGCAATGAAAGAATGTGATAACAAGAGAACTTGCCACAGTAGGGATGAGACTTTTAAAGAAAATTGTGGCTACACAAAACTTGATCAACAAAGAAATGAAGATATTCTTAAAGAACAATCATTTTTAAAGAAAACAAAATTAATGTTTAAATTATGTAAAATAATAATGCAGTATCACTGAAAAGCACTAAACACTGAAATTTAAAATAAATAAGAAAGAAAACAAAAGTGTAAATTTCTTGGATACTTCACTTCAGAGAAATATAGATTTTTTCATTTGAAGATCAGTTTTATAAAAACCTTCAGGTTCAACAAATATGCCTTTCCAATCCATTACCTTTCAAAATTACAAATGTGCTGCAATAATATTTTATTTATATACAGCCCACATGATATGCAACATTTAAGCTCCTCTGGAAGAAAGAATACTGAACAATCTGAGATATTGCCATTTCTCCTCTCACCTCATAGTTTTGCTTGATCAGAAAAATATGATCCTTTTCTCAGAGGATGAAATTGGAACAAAAATACAGGGTTTCCAATCAAGCAAAGAAAATCTGCAATTCACATGCTCCATCCATTTCTACCACATTTCCCCCATAAATAAATAAACTTATTCAAAATTTTTAGTTGCTATTTTGGAGTCAGTGCTAATTATACTATTATAAAGTTTTTGCTTAATGGCAGAATCATTTGGACCTCTTTGACATCCTAGGAGTTTACTCTTATCACAGTAAAAACTTCTTTTGGACAACCATTCAACATGAGAAGCACTTGCTGAAACTTCAAAAACAAACTGACTGAACACCAAACTGATGCAAAAATTGAAAATAACACTGCCTTGGCATCTTTTTCATAGAAAATATCTCAGGTGAACCCAGTTGGAAAGACTAAATGAATTACTCTATTCTCATCTCAGAATTGCACCTTGCTATTGTGAAAGCCTAGAAATGTATCTTTCCCCCAATAATTACAATTAGAATTTCCCTCAAATCATCACCATGATCTGGAAATTTGTTTTCATTTTTGAAAAGTCCTAATTATTCCAATTCTTGCAAGCATTTACAGAAACACGTGGACAGAGATCTGGCAAACCTAGACTTTTTTTTCTAAAACTTTGGTTTAAACAGATTAGAGGTCTACTGTAGTTTAAAAGCATCTATACCGTGTCCTTATTTTATGTAACTTGAATGTGAATTTAGTTTTATCACTGTATTTCTAATAGTTATGTGTTTTTGCTTATTTTGCTCACTGTTGTCATAAGTGATTAAACAGTTCATAATCAGCTGCATTAGGAAGGTCTGTAGTCAAGACATCCATGTCCTAAATACCACTTTCTAAATACCACTTTCTAAATACATCTGAATATCACTGTAACCATGTCCTGAATACCTATCTAACTTGGGCAAGAAAGATGGAGTGTGTACGACAACCCCTAATGAGCAGGAAGAGTGACAAAGCTTCCTGCTTTGTGATAAGTCCAGACTTGGATCATAGGGTCTTCAGGTCTAGAGAACCTAAGGAACAGGTAGCAATAATCATTTGTGCCAAGCTGTGTACCCATTCTGTAGAAGCTGAGTCATGGGGTGGAATGGGATGTGCTTTGATTGTGACACAGATCTACATTTTCGTAGAGGCAGAGGGCATAAAAGCTCTAGAATGTCCGAAGACAATATCACCAGGTGCAAAGTGACACTTTTCCATGGTGCAATATGATTTTTTTTTTATTTGAGAGGATAATGCATGACCTTATCATGGTTTACAAGCTCAAAGATCATAGTAATTAATGGCATCACTGAATATTAATCACAGTGATAAAAATTTATTTGATAGAGGTAAATTATAACACATTTGTTGGTAAAATTTTTCAAACTATAACCTGGTTGATCATCAGGACCGTCACTGGAATAGTTGTTGCCAATTGCTTGGAAGGGTCCAACAGCAATTATCGTTAAGCATGGCACCTCCTCTTCTTGCTATTTCCATTCCTTCTCCAAATTTCCCCTTTACTACATGTGATTGGTGGGTGAGTATTTCTATTGAGTCCCATTTTATGGAGTGTCCACTTCCTTGTACATGTCTATCTTATTCAGCTTTGTTCCCTACGTTTCTAATAGGTGCTTTATGTTCTTCCATATGGACTTTTACACTTCTTCCCATTTCACTTATATACCTTAGTCCACAGGTACAGTCTATGCTACAGACTACTTCTTCTTGTAACTTTAAAATAATGTGTGAAATATACATATACTAACCCTACATTCATTGTAGGACTAACCATTATTTTTTTAGCACATTTTTCGTCAATTTACAATATGAACCACATTAATTGATGAAAAACGTGTAAAAAAATAGTGTTAGTCTTACAATGAATGTAGTTAAGTATATCTGTATTTCAAACATTATTTTGCTTACAAAGTTAATTTCTTTCAAAGCATGTTAAATTTACCTAAAAAAAACTTTTTTAGGTGCCTTTGACTTCATATCATTAAGTCAAAAACAACAGTAACAAAAAATTGATGTGATTTTCTCGTTTCTTCTTATTTGTTTTATTCTTAAAAATATTCTTTATAAATGGGGAGGGAATATTATTTTTGATAAAATTCTTTTTAAATCTTTTCTGTGGATATCGTTTTTGAGCTTCTGCTGGACTAGGAAGTTGATTTTCTCCAAAAATTGTGTTGCAGTATTAGATTTATTTAGTCAAGGTGATATTATTTGTAGTCTAATATCTTATCAGTATTGGTGGGTTCTTTGTAGATCTGTGTCAAAATCTTTCTATCTTTTGAGGTCAGGATTAAGTCGAAGTAGTTGAGGTTATGATCTTTTTGGAGTTCTAAGGTGAATTTTAGGGAATGTTCCAGTGAGTTAAATGGTTTCAAAATGTGAGAGGGTAGGGATTGATCTTTATTGTCTAATAAGAATAATATGTTATCCATGTATCTGACATACAGAATACATATTGAGGGTTGTATATCAGGACCTTTGCTTCTAGTTTACTCACAAAGCAGTTTGCCAGTAGAGGTGCTAGTGGTGATCCCAAATTCCTGATGTCTGTTATTCAATAGTAAAATGATCTTATTATCATATCTTCTGTTATACATGTTTATTATACTATCAAATTCAAAGGCGAGCACCTTGAAAGAAAGAATTGGTGGTGCTCGCCTTTGAATTTGATAATATAATAAACGTGTATAACAGAAGATATGATAGCAATTTTACTATTGAATAAGATATATAAAACACATTTACTATTATTATTATACTATTGAATAAGATATATAAAACACATAATTTAGTATGCTCAGCATGATATTGTGAATGAGTGAACTCAAATTTCTGATGTCTGGTTGTAATTTTTTTCCAAATTGGAAGAAATTATTTTTGAAAGAAAATAGGAGCAACTCATAAATACCTATTAATATATCTCTATTGTGGTCATGGAAAACTATTTTCTCTGTAAGACCATCTGCAATAAATTCTATCAGAAGATCCAGATTTATATTAATATACATTAATACTGGATGATGTTATACTGGTAAAATATCTAGCATGTCTTTTAACTTCATGAAATTTTTCAGAAGGTATTCAGTAGAAGGGAAACTATCTTTGAAGTGAAAAAGAAGGTAGTAATTTACGTTGATGAGTAAAGAATTTTTCGTGTCAATTATACACCTCAATAGTTTGTCTTCCTTGTGGAGTTTTATGGTGCCAAACATTTGGGGAACTCTAGAATGAATTTCAGAGAAGTCCTTGAAGAAAATCTGCAATTCACATGCTCCATCCTAAGCTTATTCTTTAAGTGATTTATTATAATTTTTAATTTTTAATTGTTTGATTTACAGAGTTTTCAGTAAGCTCTTCATACAGTGGTTCTTTAATTCTCTCGTTTTCCTGTAGTACCACAGAACAGAGAAAATGCTATTGAACATAGGTTAAATTAAACATATCAGTCTAATATACATAAAACTGAATTTTTATAGTAATAATTCAAAGAAAATGTTCAGAAACATCTTTTTCCAGCTTTGCCACAGAAATAAATACATATAATTATGGATAAATAATCACTCATGCATGTTATAGATTGGGATTCAGTGAAATATAATTTATGCATTTCAGCTTCATTTTAATAATATGATTTTGAATATAAAAAAATAAAATCGCATATTTCATGGTATGCAACATATTATGAGAAAAGTTGCTGAAGTGACATAGCAATAAACTTAAGCCTTTCATGTAGTGTTGTATGAAGAAACTTCTATGGATGTGTCCTTGTGAGAAGCAAAAAGTCTGAGAGAGTAACTGGTGCACAAAAAAGGAAGCCCATATCAAAATGGAAATAAGTGACATTCTACGCATATTTCAGTTTAAACAGAGTATGACATTTCTAGAGTCAAAACAAATCACAGTCATCACAGTGTAGTATTACAACATCTGATGTGGCTACATTTTACTGAACATTTATATTTACATACAGTATGATGAGAGGCTTTTTATAAGACTGCAATACAAACAAATTAAACCACTTTTCATTTGGGAAAACTACACTTACACAGAATGCACTGAAATGAATTTTTACCAGACTGTGAAACCAGATAATGTGATCATTGTTATGAGCTGAATAACCATTTTTGTTGTTGTTGTTTGGAGGTTTAACGACCATAGTGAGCAACACGATTGGCTATAGCAGTTGCCCATCCCTAATTTAGAGCTGCTGGCTTGAGGGAAGGGAGAGAACAAATGCTGTAAGACAAAGACAACATCCATATCTTGCCAGAATTCAAAACCAGACCCATTTGGGACGAATGATCAGAAGCCAGCACTTAAATCACTGCCCCACCAGCCTGGTGTTGAATGTATATGCAAAGAGCATAAAGAGAGAGGGGCACATGCATCTCAACAATAATATTCTTCTCATCAGTTAATTTTATCAGAAGGATTTGAACATCCTCAAATATTATGCTTGTCAAAGTTATATTGAATAAAAGATACCAGCATCACTTATTAAATGTTTCTGAAGTTTGTGAATGAAATACAACCAAACTAAAATAAGGAATTAGTTTCCACTAATTAAACCACAGATATATTTATAAAACAGCCATGGCTGTACAATCATAGAACAAAAATATACAAATTAGTAAGGGAAAATATGGCTGGAAATCCAAGGTCATGTTTGTGTAAGTGAGTCTAAAATAGAATATACTGCAGCTGCATCACTTTTTTGCATCAAAAAACATACTGAAAGAAGGAATTCAACTTGGCCTTGCAAAATCTGATTGCAAAAATAAATAAGTAAAATGACAATAAGTAAAAATAGAAATAGAAGCTTCTCCACAGTTACAGTGAATATATCACATGAAAAGCAAGTAAAATCATACAATGCATTGATTATGATATGCTTTCCAACATACTAGAAATCATTACTCAAGTTATGAGGAAAACGGCTGTGGAATAAATCTCACTCCTGTGCCCTGACCTTTGATCCCATTTCGATGATATTCAACAGAACTGGTTCAGTATACCTCCGAAATAACATGATGAAGTTTTGTCACAATCAATGCAATTTTACGTACGTTTGGATGCATAAGGGCTATGGAATAAATCCCGCTTCTATGTCCTAACCTTTGACCCCATTTCGCCCATTTTCAAGAGGATTTGTCCCCAGGCAGGCCCCTACAACATACTAACATTTCATCCAAATCGAAACATTTTTACGTAAGGTATGACGCATAATGGCGATGGAAGTGATTCCGCTCCTATGTCCTGACCTTTGACCCCCATTTCACCAATTTTCAATAGGATTTGTCCCTAGGTGGTCTCCTACCACATACTAAAATTTAATCAAAATCGAACCTTTTTTACATTAGTTATGACGCATAAGAGCAGTGAAATGGATCCCGCTCCCATGTCCTGACCTTTGACTCCATTTCGTTCACTTTCAATGGGGTTCCTTTCCAAGTGTTCCCCTACCACATTCTAAAATGTCATCAAAATCGAGCGATTTTTACGTGAGTTATTATGCGGACGAACATATGCACACAACGCGTGACGTAATGAGGCAGATGGGAATCGCGACCATCTGCTCGCAAGAGTGTGACGTCATAAAATTTTAATAGGATCCACACACAACGCGTGACGTAATGAGACAGATGGCGTGACCGCACGCCAACATCTAATGGCACGACGCCATGACATTACACTAAAAACGTGGTAACTCGGGGTGGTTATTGAACCCACTAAACGAATTTTCCTAAAGTCGAAATCAAGCTAAATCGATTTCTAGTACCAGAAAACGGTAGGTTAACGACTTTCATCAAAAACCTTAGAGCCGTTTTCAAAATAAAATTTACATACATACAAGAATTGCTCCTTTAAGGTGAACGTCAAGTAATTTTGCTTCTTGTACTTCGAATGGAAAAATTTCTGTACACATTTTCTTCCCAATTAATGCGTTCCCAAGGATGAAAATTTGAACATCGATTAAGATATCTTCATTTTATAACTTGCAATACTTAATATTTTCTAAAACATAACCATAATTATGCAATCCAACATTTGTTTGTCTACTGACGTCATGAAAATACAGGTCGACCCATCTTTTGTCTGGACAATTAATGCGTTCACAAGGATGAAAATTTGAACATCGATTATAATAACTTCATTTTATAACTTGGAATACCTAATATTTTCTAAAACATAACCATAATTATGCATTCCAACATTTGTTTGTCTACTGATGTCATCAAAGTACAGGTCGTGCCATCCTTTTTCTGATTTCAACACCACCAAAGGAAAAGTTATTGATTTTTAATATAATTATGGTTATGTTTTAGAAAATATTAAGTATTCCAAGTTATAATAGGAAGTTATTTTAATCGATGTTCAAATTTTCATCCGTGGGAACACATTAATTGTGAAGGAAATGTGTACAAAAGTTTTTCCATTGGAAGTATAGGAAGCAAAATTACTTGACGTCCATCTTAATAATATGAGATAAAGGCGATGGAATGGATCACAATCCTATGTCCTGACATTTGACCCCATTTAGTCCATTTTCAATAGGGTTCGTCCCCAGGTGGTCCTCTACCACATACTGAAATTTCATCGAAATCGAACCATTTTTACGCACGTTATGACGCATAAGGGCAATGGAATGCATCCCACTCTTATGTCCTGACCTTTGACCCCAATTCACCCATTTTGAATAGGGTTCGTCCCCAGGCGGTCCCCTACCACACAGTAAAATTTCATTGAAATCAAACCATATTTACGCAAGTTATGGCGCATAAGTGCAATGGAATGGATCCCGATCTTACTTTGTGACCTTTGATCCCATTTGACCCATTTTCAATAGGGTTTGTCCCCAGGTGGTCCCCTACCACATACTAAAATTTCATCAAAATCGAACCATTTTTATGCCAGTTATCGTGCGGACAGACAAAGCCGGAGCATATACGCTTCTTCAACTTACGGTTGGAAAGCGTATAAAAGAGATAAGGATATTTAACTCTTAAAATGTTACTATGAAAGCAAAGAAGAAAGTGCTTCCCATGTTTTCAGAATTGCATGGTTTTACTTTCATACCATCTTTGTATCCTTTTGCATTTTTGTTCTTGTCATTGGCCATACTACCTTTCTGGTTTACAATTTGAAATTAGAGCAGTATGGGGAGCTCTTCCTAATTAAAAACCACACATTTACTTTTGAATGTTACATGCCCAATATATATGGTAATTTTGAGGGATCAAAGAATAACTTATATTTAGAAAGCTTAGAGATAAAATGCGGACCTGTTAAGCATGCAGAGAAATCTTATGATTTTAAAACTGAAGCAAATGATTTATTTGATTAGCATATATGATAATCACATGGGAAATCTACAAGATCAGAATGTATAAATCCACTGTATGGAAACTTTTACTTTATATTGTATGGTGATGTGTTTTAAAATTCAGCTACTGATATATTTTAGACAGACTAGCAAAAGTAATGCTTCAGTTATGTTCTTCTACTGATATGAAATCATGCAGAACAAAACCATAAATTATAATTCTTATCATGTTTTTCAATTATCATAATAATTATTCCATAATAGGAAAATTAGAAATGTCACTAATTGAAGCAGATGAGTAACTATATTGAAGTTATTGCAGAAATTCAACATGAAATAAAAAATATATGTTATGAGTAACTTGTGTATGCTCATTTTGCAAATTTCAGGTTACTGAATAATATGTTGTCCTATTTTAAGTTCAATGTTCATTAAAATAGGCAGTCCTTGATACCTTTCCCATTGGTAGCTGATTTCACTGCATCAGGTCAGATCGTCTTCAGAATTGTTCTTCAAATGAAAGAATATTACCTAAAATGTAAAATAAACAATGAGGAGAGATGAACAAAATGAATTTTAACACTTTGTTAATAGAGGTCAGCCTTGTAGGAGCAAAGTGTAAGGCTATGTTTAGCTTTACTGCCTATACATTTTAAGAAAAATTTCATTGTCTTCATCAGGTGAGGTGTTTTGAAATTCAGCCATTTATCTTCCAGCTGCAAGCACTTTCTCTGATTTTTGGGCTTCAGTCAGTACAGCAGGAAAGTATGTTCTGCTTATAGTGTTAGATGGTTGATTACTATATGATTGCACTCTTAACAGATATCACCGCACCATCTGCTATTTGGTAAGTATAATGTTTATAGCTATTACATTTCTTGTTTTGTTTCATTTCTTCCTTCTTTACATATAAATCCAATGATGATACAGAAAAATGTACAAGAAATATTCTTAAGTTATTATTTATAGATTTGCAGTGCCACAGGATATTAAAAATTAAGTTACATAATTGCAATGTAAAAGCTACAGCATATTGGTGATCCTCTAATTTTATGTAAAAGCAATCACATGCAGTTAGATGTTATAACACAGCAAATGATAGAAAACCAGAAATAACACAAGAATCTGTGAAGTTCTGGTAAATAAAAACATACATATTTTCATCAGAATACATTTATAGAAATGGTTAATATATATTAAATACATCGTCCATTTACATTTATAGAAATTCATCATCTGAGTATGTATGCTTCACTCCCTAACATTCCCATGGTCATTTGGTGCCATAAATTATCCAAATTGTAAATATTCTTGAAGCAAACTTTTTATTCAATAATTCTTGCACGCAGAATCTAAAAACATTATATCTAACATCAGTGTAGGTAAAACTGGCAATATGAGAGAAATATGTATTGTGATACAAGTAGTAAGGTATAATTCTGATAAAACCTTTAAGATTTGGCAACTTAATTCAAATTGTATTCAGGCTGAACAAACTTGAAGGACTGTATTCAAAGTATTGTGAGTGGGCTTGGATTTTTGTGTTATAGCGGATGTCTCCTGCCTTTCATTGACTAATGAAAAGCAGGAGACATCCGCTATAACACAAAAACACAGAGAAAAAGAATTACATAAATTATTTGCCTGAATATAATTTGTGTATTTCAGTATAGTTAAAAGTAGGTACAGCAGATATCAAAACCATGTAGTTTAACATAATTATGGCGCTTTCTTTAGTGACTTTACCCATATCCACTCAAAACAAAGATGAATACAGTCTATGTAAATGACTAGTCCAGAATTATTCTCCAGTGCTAAACTGGAATTTCTCCTGCATCCTGACTGTTGCCAAATTCCTGGTGTAACCGATTCTCTGTTTTAGAATTTACCATTTACTCAAAAACTTAAGTAACATACTAAATAATAATTTCTTCTCAGTATCTGACTGAAAGTGTTTTCAAAGACAATAAACTTTTAAACACAACACATAAATCCTATTTCATATAATGTAATAGACAAATCAACACATAAATCCTATTTCATATGATAAAACTATTCAGAGAGTCGCCTGAAAAAAATTATTTTGACAGTCTTCCTTAGGTAATACTGCTTTTCAATGTTATTTTATACCATCTTTCTGAGCTTCTTACTCAAAATAAAAGAATACTCTTTATAAGGAGCAAATTTAAGACATGTTTCTGTATTTGCAGTCTTCCCTGAATCAATCACAATGCCTGTTTCCTATTATTTATTTGGCCACTATTTATTAAGGTTTTCTTTCGGGATTTTTTTTTTTTTTGTGTGTATTAATCAATCACAATGCCTGTTTCCTATTATTTATTTGGCCACTATTTATTAAGGTTTTCTTTTCGGGATTTTTTTTTTTTTTTGTGTGTATTTAGTGCTCATCAGAGTAATGCAAAAGAGATAGGAATGATAAGGTGGAAATTCCTGAATTGTTCTTTTTTTTTTTTGAAAAAACAGAAAAAATATTCTGGAAGTACAGAAAACATAAAAAAAAAATAGAGAATTAAATTTCTAAGTTATGTGAAGAGTAAATTTGGAGAAATGATAAGGGAGCTTAATGAGCTAAGTAAAAGATGGGGTGAATAATTTTGTGAGTTATAAGAACATGAAATAAGAAGTAATTTTTGAGGCAGTAGCAGATAATGCCACAGTGAGAGATAGAAGAAGCATAGCAGGGATATCAAAAGGAAAGTTTTGTGAAGCTCTAAAATCTTGGCAAAATGGTATGGTTTTGGATGTAGGTGACATAAATGCTCAGATATTAAAACATGATGGTGGTTCTGCAATTGACAGGTTAATTGAAATTTGCTAGTTCCAGGGATGGAAACTAGTCAGTGGGTCAAAATTACTGACTTTACTGACCAAAATACCAAAAATACTGACCAATTACTGACAAATTTAATTACAGACTATCAATAAATTAGAATTTTAAAAGTAAAATTGGGAATTCATTAAAAAAATATTATCTGGCCTCCACCATTTCCATAGCCAGCCGTTGCACACTTTTTTATTGAAAAACCAACAACATATTTTTATGAATACAGGATAATATTTTCATTATTGTCCTATAAAATTTAAGGCAGAAAAATATTCCTTTTTAAAGATAATAGTGTACTGCAGATAATAAAACAGCAAAACATATTAAAAATCATGCATAATATAAACATTATGAGAACAAAACATAATTACTGTAAGGTACAACTTGTCTTTACTTTGTCTTTTTGTTGAAAAAAAGAAGTTATTAACAAGCCCTTTCGTTTCTCAACGGTTTTCTGCACTGTATCCACACACTTTTTTTCTTGTCCTCTTCTTTCATTGCTTCCTGCACTTTTAGCATGAGATCCACTGTGTCAAATCCCAACATGTCCATTTGCTCAGCAGACTCCTTAATACGTTTGGCTGCATCACTTAGCAACGTTCGAGCAATCAACCTCTTCCTGTTCTATTATTATATTTGCACTTTTAAGGTATTAACCTCTTGCAAAGTGCGCATAGTTTACGTGCAATTCATAAATGAAAAAACCATGAGGAATAACCACTCACCATAAAGATCATGGTAACCTCCAATGGACCAAACACTTCCAACACGTCAATTCATCGTGATGTAACTGGGCTTCCACAGGTTTACAGACCTCTTGCTTACGCTTCTTATTTTCGGGTGTGAAACATCGTTTTTTTTCTTTGCCTTATAGTATGTTACTATAATGCTTGTCAATTCGATAAAAATCATACATACAACTCATTCATACAATTCAAGTAAAAACTATGTACATAAACCTTACATTCACAGGTGATTAAACCTTAGTCAACTCTAATTATGGAACTCCTCCTTCTGTTTCACAACCTCTGCTACTCCCACTGCAATTGTCACACCCATTCAGCCCCGCACATCCAATCCTCTAGTACTTTCGACAGATCCCTGTCATCTTCAGGAGGCAGGTGTGTCTCATCCGCCCACCGCAGCTCAAGTGAGCAGAGCCATCGAGGCCTGGGCTCCAGTTGCTATCTCTGAATCGTTGTGTCTCTGGCGCCATCTATTGTCCCTGCTGCTCTTTTTTCTCTCTTTCTTTTTACGCTGCTGTTCAATTTTTATTAGGGCTTTCCATTGTTCGTTTAAGTTATTTGGCTCATTAATGTTGCATAATCTTGATCTGTTTTTTTCAATTAACACTGATTCTGCAATTCTTAACTGCTTTTCGTTTTTACAGCTCTTAATAATTTTAATATCTTCAAACCTTGGACATTTTTGATTTTCCATACAGTATTGGGTCAATGCTGTCTTAGCCTCTTTTTATTCCAATTATTAATATGCTGATTCAATCTATACTTTAATTTATTCTTGGTGCTGCCTATATATGACACAGGTGGTTGCTGGTTTATTGGGATTTCATAAATTCCTGCTCTATCTAATTGGCTAATTTTTTCATTTTTAATCACTAAATTTTTTACAGTAAGTACCTGATTTCCTACCTGTATGCCATACTTGCCACAAACTTTATTAATTTCTGCTGAAACATTTTCTATATATGGTATTGCTCCCACATATTTTACAAGTTTTTTATCACTCTTGACCTTATTGTAACCTTGAGTTACTTCATAAATCCATTTTTTAATACCTGTTTAGGGTATCCAAAAGCATATGCAATTTTTTCAATATATTCAATTTCTTCCTTTCTATACTGTTCAATTGATGAATGTGTTAAACTTCTTTTAATTAGTGTTTTAATACTATTTCTTTTATGTGTTAATGGATGTGATGACTGAAATGGTATAAGTACTGGGATATATGAAGATTTTCTATGCACTCTGAATTGTAAACTCTCCTCTGTTTTAATAATCAAAACGTCCAAAAATGCCAAAGTATTGTCATGTTCTTGTTCTACTGTCAGTTCTATAGATGGATAAATTTCACTATACTTTTTTGTCAAGTCCTCAAGTTCATCATTTTTTAGCCTGGATAACAGAAAAATGTCATCAACATATCTGCAGTATATCAGTGGTGGATCCTCGAGTTTACTTATTATTTTTTCCTCAATGTCACTCATTATAATTTCAGCAAATAAAGTTGACAGTGGTGACCCCATAGGTCCACCATGATTATTGTATTGAATGCAATACAAATAGAGGAGTTAAGAGAAATTTTATTGTACATATATGAAAATAACATTTTTAAGTTTAACAACAAGATGTACAAACAAAATCATGGTGGACCTATGGGGTCACCACTGTCAACTTTATTTGCTGAAATTATAATGAGTGACATTGAGGAAAAAATAATAAGTAAACTCGAGGATCCACCACTGATATACTGCAGATATGTTGATGACATTTTTCTGTTATCCAGGCTAAAAAATGATGAACTTGAGGACTTGACAAAAAAGTATAGTGAAATTTATCCATCTATAGAACTGACAGTAGAACAAGAACATGACAATACTTTGGCATTTTTGCATGTTTTGATTATTAAAACAGAGGAGAGTTTACAATTCAGAGTGCATAGAAAATCTTCATATATCCCAGTACTTATACCATTTCAGTCATCACATCCATTAACACATAAAAGAAATAGTATTAAAACACTAATTAAAAGAAGTTTAACACATTCATCAATTGAACAGTATAGAAAGGAAGAAATTGAATATATTGAAAAAATTGCATATGCTTTTGGATACCCTAAACAGGTATTAAAAAAATGGATTTATGAAGTAACTCAAGGTTACAATAAGGTCAAGAGTGATAAAAAACTTGTAAAATATGTGGGAGCAATACCATATATAGAAAATGTTTCAGCAGAAATTAATAAAGTTTGTGGCAAGTATGGCATACAGGTAGGAAATCAGGTACTTACTGTAAAAAATTTAGTGATTAAAAATGAAAAAATTAGCCAATTAGATAGAGCAGGAATTGATGAAATCCCAATAAACCAGCAACCACCTGTGTCATATATAGGCAGCACCAAGAATAAATTAAAGTATAGATTGAATCAGCATATTAATAATTGGAATAAAAAGAGGCTAAGACAGCATTGACCCAATACTGTATGGAAAATCAAAAATGTCCAAGGTTTGAAGATATTAAAATTATTAAGAGCTGTAAAAACGAAAAGCAGTTAAGAATTGCAGAATCAGTGTTAATTGAAAAAAACAGATCAAGATTATGCAACATTAATGAGCCAAATAACTTAAACGAACAATGGAAAGCCCTAATAAAAATTGAACAGCAGCGTAAAAAGAAAGAGAGAAAAAGAGCAGCAGGGACAATAGATGGTGCCAGAGACACAACGATTCAGAGATAGCGACTGGAGCCCAGGCCTCGATGGCTCTGCTCACTTGAGCTGCGGTGGGCGGATGAGACACACCTGCCTCCTGAAGATGACAGGGATCTGTCGAAAGTACTAGAGGATTGGATGTGCGGGGCTGAATGGGTGTGACAATTGCAGTGGGAGTAGCAGAGGTTGTGAAACAGAAGGAGGAGTTCCATAATTAGAGTTGACTAAGGTTTAATCACCTGTGAATGTAAGGTTTATGTACATAGTTTTTACTTGAATTGTATGAATGAGTTGTATGTATGATTTTTATCGAATTGACAAGCATTATAGTAACATACTATAAGGCAAAGGAAAAAAACGATGTTTCACACCCGAAAATAAGAAGCGTAAGCAAGAGGTCTGTAAACCTGTGGAAGCCCAGTTACATCACGATGAATTGACGTGTTGGAAGTGTTTGGTCCATTGGAGGTTACCATGATCTTTATGGTGAGTGGTTATTCCTCATGGTTTTTTCATTCTTCCTGTTCTGTTCTTGTCTCACCTTTTTCAGTTTTGCTTCCTTCTCTTGTATACTATCCTTTTCATTTTCTATTTTCTTCAATCTTTCTAGCTACTCTGCCTATTCCCTTTCATTCTTTTCCTTTTCTTTTTGCTTCTTCTCTTTAATGGCATGCTGTTCATCACAATATTGCTTGTAATGAACATGAGCTGCTCTTGCCATCTGTAAAAGTTCCTGGGTGATATTAGCACGGTACATCTTATACTATTAAAAATCACCAATCACTTACCCTAAAGATCATGGTAATTTCCATCCACAAACACTTCAAGCACGTCAATTATCGTAATGTTGTTGGCCTTCAAAGGTTTACAGACACCCTGCTTATGATTCCTTCTTCCAGGGATGAAACATCGTATTATTATTTATTTATTTTTAAACAAACAACGCTGGGTTTTTTTCAGCCATATGAGATGTAACCATAGCTCGTCAGTTCCATAAAAACCACACAAGCATACTACTCATTCATACATTCAGTTAAAAATCTATGTACATAATTACGCTACATTACATTCCCAGGTGGTTAAACCTTTGTCAACTGTGAGTAACAAAATGCTCCATCCGTTTCAAAACCCATGCTAACCCTACTGCAAGTGTCACCCTCATTCAGCCCTTCACACACAATCCTCTAGCGCTTTCAACAGGCTACTGTCATCCTCAGGAGGCAGGTGTGTCTCACCCGCCTACCACAGCTCAAGTGAGCAGAGCCATCGAGGCACGGGCTCCAGTCGCAATCTCTGAATCTTTGTGTCTCTGGCGCCATCTATTGTCATTGCTGCTCTCTTTTCTTTTTTTCTTTCTAAGCTGTTGTTCAATTTTTATTAAGGCCTTCCATTGTCCGTTTAAGTTGCTAGGCTCATTAATGTTGCATAATCTTGATCTGTTTTTTTCAATTAACACTGACTCTGCAATTCTCAACTGCCTTTTCGTTTTTACATAAAAAAGAAGAAATTGAATATATTGAAAAAATTGCATATGATTTTGGTTACCCTAAACAGGTATTAAAAAAATGGATTTATGAAGTAACTCAAGCTAACAATAAAGCCAAGATTGATAAAAAAACTAGTAAAATATGTAGGGGCAATGCCATATGTTGAAAACGTTTCAGCTGAAATTAATAAAGTTTGTGGCAAATATGACATACAGGTAGGAAATCAGGTGCTTACTGTAAAAAATTTAGTGATAAAAAATGAAAAAATCAGCCAATTGGATAGAGCAAGGAATATATGAAATCCCTATAAACCAGCAACCACCTTTGTCATATATAGGCAGCACCAAGAATAAATTAAAGTATAGATTGAACCAGCATGTAAATAATTGGAATAAAAAAGAAGCTAAGACAGCATTAACCCAATACTGTCAGTAAAATCAACAATGTCCAAGGTTTCAGGATATTAAAATTATTAAGAGCTGTAAAAACGAAAGGCGGTTGAGAATTGCAGAGTCAGTGTTATTTGAAAAAACAGATCAAGGTTATGCAACATTAATGAGCCTAGCAACTTAAACGAACAATGGAAGGCCTTAATAAAAATTTAACAACAGCTTAGAAAGAAAAATAAGAAAAGAGAGCAGCAATGACAATAGATGGCACCAGAGACACAAAGATTCAGAGAGGGGGCGGGTGAGACACACCTGCCTCCTGAGGATGACAGTAGCCTGTTGAAAGCGCTAGAGGATTGTGTGTGAAGGGCTGAATGAGGGTGACACTTGCAGTAGGGTTAGCACGGGTTTTGAAACGGATGGAGCATTTTGTTACTCACAGTTGACAAAGGTTTAACCACCTGGGAATGTAATGTAGCGTAATTATGTACATAGTTTTTTAACTGAATGTATGAATGAGTAGTATGCTTGTGTGGTTTTTATGGAATTGACGAGCTATGGTTACATCTCATATGGCTGAAAAAAACCCAGCGTTGTTTGTTTAAAAAAATAATAATAATAATAATACGATGTTTCATCCCCGGAAGAAGGAATCATAAGCAAGGTGTCTGTAAACCTTTGAAGGCCAACAACATTACGATAATTGACGTGCTTGAAGTGTTTGTGGATGGAAATTATCATGATCTTTAGGGTAAGTGATTGGTGATTTTTAATAGTATATCATTAATGAATTGCACGTAAACTATGCGCACTTTGCTGGGTATAATACCTTAAAAGTGCAAATATAATAATGGTATATCTTGTTTTCATATACATGATATAATGTTTCTTTGACCAGCAGGTGGGCATTCAAAGTTCTCTCCGACATTCTGGATCTTACATCGGTAAAAATGTGTCCAGATTTTGAAAACCCTCTTTCTATGTACGCACTACCATGCGATAACGATAATGATGCTTTCACCACCCTGGTAACCAGTGGGTATTTAGGATCTCCAGATGGTTTTGTCTTTTTAAAGAACTGATTTCAGTACGTATCTATGTGGCAAGTTTCACTGACAGTTTCATCTTTGAGTCTAAGAAGTTTCCATTCATCCGTAATCATGTCTAGTGGAATATCCATAGGAAGTGCTACTGCTACTTTCATTATATCCTTGTCGGTTCGTTCTTTGACTTGCGGTGCTGGAACTAAACACTGAAGATTTCTGAGAATGGGCTTGTCCAAAGATGAGTGGAGTAAAAGGTGTATGCAGCTTGCTGTGAAATATTTTTTGCTCCCATTAAAAATAGTAGAGTGCATGAAACAAAAGACATATTGTCCTTAGCAACTTTCATGGCCCATAATGCTTCGGCTTTAGCTAGCTGTAAATCATGACTCAGTACTTCACTAATATTTGTTTTAGGCTGAAGATCCCGTCCTCCAAAGGCTTTCAGGATGGACTTATTTTGAAATTTACTTTGGAATTTCTGCAAATGTTTTTTCCCTTTATTATGCGCTTTTACTTGTGAAAAGCCACTATTAGAAATATTGAAAATTTCTGAACACAATATACACTTAGCAGAAAATATTGTTTCAGTTGCAGAACACCATTCTTTCAACTTCACTCCGTCCATTTCTTTGGCGAGCCATGCATCTTGAAATTTCGTTTTGGATTTAGGCATCTCAAACACTTGTATTACTAACAAGAAAACTGAAAATAGAAAACTGAAAATAAAACTGAAGGTAGTACAAAAACATGTTCCAATATTGCAAAACCAGAGAACTTCCCAAAGTTTGTCTGCGAGGATGTCAGAAGATAGAAAAAAAAAGAAAAAAAAAGAAAGTCACCACTAGAGAACTGAACCTGCACACAGCACAGAGAACACCATAAAAGATGCAAAACCAGAAACAATTATACGCATCTCATGCAAGTTCAGTCAAAGCAAGTTGGAGCCGAGATATATTGTGTATCGAAGGTCACCGTCGCCAACGCAGGATCGAAGGTCAATGATCACATGCTCTAATGCCTGCCACGATAACACTCAGCTACTATCCATCGTCATTACCGGAGGTTACGGAAGGAGACCACATGTTTGCTCTTTGCTTCCAGCCACCTGCGATTTACAATAACAAAACATCAGCAGAAAGAGGAGGGTCTATGAGGCATGTCCAAAAATAAAGTACAATCTTCTGCGTGTCACGGAGTTCGTCTGCAAAACGCAAACCAGTGGTGAAAATGACCCCTCCACCCCATGTTTTTTTCTTAAGATCTCCGTTACTCTCAAAAACTGTCCGAAGGCACAAAAGTGGAGCAACCCCCCCCCCCCCGAAGCATGTGCATCTCGATGGCGTCATTTTCCCTCCCTTCAGCAGTGCAGCATATAGGCTGCGTTTCTACAATAGCAGGTCTTTTTACCTTACTGTAATGGTAAATTTATTGGCGTTAATATCGGTTGTATTTTTAATAAATAAGCTTACTAAAATTTTAGGAAGAATGGTAAATTTTAGGTATAATTTTAGGAATTTAAGGAGGGTCACAAAATCTTAGGAATTTTAGGAGGAATGCAATCCCTGTGTTAGTAAAGTGGAGACCAATATTCTTAGGTGGTTTGGCCATGTTGAAAGAATGAGTGATAAAATGCTCACTAAAAACATTTTTTTGGCCAATTGGCAGGGTAAAAAGGTAGAGGAAAGCCAAGGAAGTCATGGGAAGACCATTTTCAGGAGTGCCTACATAAGAAAAATAATATGAGCATGAGGTACAAAAGTTCTTGTTTGTGTCATGTGAAGAATGTCAGTGAAGTTTGAGCTGGGTGACAAGACTGGTGTAAATGGAGACATTTGATATGGCAACAGTAAGTAAATTCTAGTTCCATCAGTTAAACATTTATCTGGTGGATTGTCTTTCTTTCAGGAGCTAACCTCTGAATCTCAGAGAAAAGTTTAGGGATACATATGTATAAGAAATAAAATGGATTTAGAAAAGTTAGTGGGAACTGTACAGGTAATGTGTACCAAAACATCTGCAAAAACATACCAAGCAATATGAACTTAATATTTTGAGTTAAAGATTGGACTTCATCAAAGATCACCCTTGGGCCCATTTTTTAATCACTGCATCCATCTCATATGCACTCCTATGCTGTGTGACTGTTTTGTTGATGATTTTGTCTCTTCTTAAGGATCAGCTAAATAAGATTAAAATTTAAAAAAAAAGTTAGCAAAGGATATTCCTTGGAAAAGCTTGAACAAAGTTGAATGTGGCAGAAACCGATAGCTTGTTCAACAAATGCAGATTATTTTTGCAGATAATAGAAAAAGTAAACAATGAATCTAAGTAGCACAATTTAAGTACTTTGGCTTATTCTTAGAAAAAGAGCAGCAGCTTGGATAAAGGAGAAAGGCAAATCGTGAATAGAGAATGGGTAAAAAAAAAAAAAAAAAAAAAAAAAGATAGAACAGTAAAATGGAGATTCACCTGGCATAGTAAAATTTAAATGATGTAAATTTTGATACTTTTATGAAAACAAACTTGCAAAAATTGCTATTAAATATTGTTAAATAATTTCTGTCTCAAACAAAAATTTAAAGAAAATAGTGAACATAAAAAGACATTTGAGGAAAGAAAGCATGTTACATAGAAAAAAATTAATTGTTTATGCAAATATAATTCAATTATGTCACAGTCCACAGTTTTAATGCATAACCTTATGGTATTCCCACAAGATAGCATATCATCAAAGAAATATTAAATATCAAATCAAAAGATATAAATCTGCTGAGCAATGAAATATCCATAATTTATGTGTTCAATGATTAAGTGATAATTTTCCCTCAGAATGTATCACATTAGTTTGAAGAAATTGTTTATGTTATAAAAGAATCTATTATTAAAAGATGCATACGAGGGATATCACAATATCCAAAAAAAAATACTTAAAAATTGTTTTTTCAGACTACTTTCTTTTATTTCTCCTACATAAAAAGAAAAAAAAAATCTGAATAAAAAAAAACAAAGAAACAGAATAAAAGAAAAAAACACAATCATTCCAACTGCTTCATTATATACAGACACAATGTTTTGTGTCCTCCTTTATATAAGAATTTTCTCAGCAGTGGCAAGAATGTTACTCCTTTCTTGCTTCATGAATCATCAAGTGCTTACCGAGGCTTTGTTTCTCTGCAAATTTCCATTTTCAGGGAGCACAATTAAAAGGCTTCTCATTACAATGAATCCTCTGGTGTCTGATTAAACCAGATTTTTTAATACACTTATACTTGCACATATTACAGTGAAATGGCTTTTCACCAGAATGAGTCCTGAGGTGATTGATCAGAGTTTCTTTCCGTGAAGCAGAATAACTGCAGTAGGAACATTTAAATGGCTTTTCACCAGTATGGCTCCTAATGTGATTGACAAGAGTTGTTTTATGTGAAAATACATATCTGCAGTAAGTACATTTAAATGGCTTTTCACCAGAATGAATCCTCAAATGTGCATTTATGTGTCTTCTTTGCTTCGAAGAATAGTTACAGTAAGGACACCCATACAACTTGGTGAGGGGATCCCAATTAAAGTGTTTCTCAGAGGATTTTCGAATGCCAGAAGAAACGCTGCAGCTTTTCGTCAAGTTGCCTGAAAGAAATAGAATAAATTATAAAAATTATTTTAAGTGTTTATATATTTTTTTCCAAGAATAAGAAAAGAAAAATCATGAATTACAAACTGTTGTATGATATAATGTTATATGCTTTATTTTTTCTGTCATGCAACATTTTACTGAAGATTTATACTCAGATACAGTATGATGAGAGGCTTTTTATGACATTCTAGTCCAAACAAATTAAAACACTTTTCATTTGGGAAAATTACTCTTACACAGAATGCACTGAAATGATTTTTTTTACCAGATGATGAAACCTGATAATGTGATTGTTGTAACGTGCAGAATGATTTTTATTTGTTTGTTTGGAGGTTTAACGACCACAGTGAGAAACTCGACTGGCTATAAGCAGTTGACTATCCCTAATTTAGAGCTGCTGGCTGCAGGGAAGGGAGAGAACCAGTGCTGTAAGACAAACACAGCATCCATGTCTTGCTGGAATTCAAAATCAGACCCATTTTGGAGGAATGATCAGAAGCCAGCACTTAGATGATTGCAATGCCAGCCCGGCATTCAATGACTATGCAAACAGCGTCAAGAGGGGAAAGTGGATCTCAGCAATAATGTTCTACTTTTGAATTAATTTTATTGGAAGGATTTGAACTTCTTCAGATAATATGCTTGTCAAAGTTATACTGAAAAAAACATTCCAGCACCATTTATTAAATGTTTCTGAAGCTTGTGAATGAAATAATGCACACTAAAATAAGATATTGTTTGTAAATAAGATAGCTATTTTGTAAATAGATGTATTTACAAAACAGCTATGGCTATATACACTGAAGAGCAATTGAATTAAAGATACTTGTCTAGTAATGTGTAGCACCACCTTTCGCCCTGATGACGGCGGCGATCATCTCAGCATGGACTCAACAAGACACCGGAAGCGTTGAGAAGCCATACGGATCCACGACCCCTGAACAAGCTCCCACAGTTCACGAAGATTTGATGGAGGGAGTCAGAGCCTCAAACATCTCTCTTGATGGGATTGAGGTCAGGTGACCTAGCTGGCCAAGGAAGCGAAGTCACGTCAGTGGAGTGTTCATCCAACCATTCAGATACAATTCGGGAGCGATGGCACGGTGCATTGTCTTGTTGCAGGATGAGGTCCCTAGTGGGATGTTGAAAACGCACAAATGGGAGCAAATGGTTGTCCAGGATATCCCGGTAACGTTGACCTGTGAGGGACGATGTCACACATCCACATAAACAGTCTCCATATGAGAATGCCACACTTACTAGCTTGAAGAGTACCCTGCTGGCAAAAAGGATCCATCGCTTCGTATATAAAAGGAGCGGAATAATCAAAATTAGGAAAATCTATTGCAATTAAATCATCAATATATCTAAAAATTCTACCAGAAAATTGCAATAGATTTTCCTAATTTTGATTATTCCGCCCTTTTATATATCCACAAGATTTGATCTTGGAAAAGACTAACCATCAACAAAATTTAATAGTTTACTTGGATTTGGAAATTACATTTTCTCAAACTGGGTCACTTGGGGTTATCCTGTATGATAAAAGATGTTCCTTTAATTTTCAGGTACACTTCTTTGCTAACTGGTTTTCAAATGTCTCCATTTTAGTTCATAGGAACCTAACTTTTTCTCAATTTTTCCGGTTTTTACGTATTACCTCTGATAATTTGATTTATAACTGTAAATTGTTTTTTGAACAATTAATTTCTAATCAATTTCCTTTACCTTTTATCAAAAAATATTTTTTATAATTACTCAAAAATCACAAACTTCATTCTGCTGACACATTTAATTACAGTACTCTTGGTCTGACAATATTAAATAGTTAGAAACTCTAAGTACCACTCGGCAGACCACTTTTGGCCACATAACCCTTTGCTTTCTTCACACTAGCTTACACCTAGCCTATAAAAAGTAAACTACATTCCTCCATTTGGCAAGCAGGTTTTGTTTAAACCGTATATCATTACCTCCTTATCAGCTTAACCTTTGCCCTTGTGCATTCTTGATTCTTTATCAGTGGCTCTTGGTGTTAGGTGTTGTAATGATCTTTGTGGTTTCACATTACTTTTTGTGTTCGTTCTTGCTTTCTTTGGTTATTTTTGTTTCCTGCCTTCTTCGTCCAGGTAGGACTACTCATGATTATACTATTTTTCTTTTTGTCTTTATTTCTGATCTTTTGGTCTTGTGGCTTTGGGAGCATGTCCAAGGGAACATATGAATTTTGTCCGTCCCTTTCTTGGTTTCAGAAGAGCCACTAACAAAAAACGGGTGCTTCCCTAATGATGACCATTTTAATTTGATTTTAGTGTCGTCTCTGTTCTTTGTTTGTTTTGTGTTTCACCTTTTAAAGTGAGGCGGCTGTGGTGCTGTTCTGTATTTGTTTTTTGTTTGTTTTTTGGGTTCCATTCGGTACATTAGCAGTGTCATGGGTTTGAGTAGTTCTGTGTGTTTGGGTTCAGGGCTTTTTGCAAGTATGTGGGAATTGTTTGTTCCTTTGGTGGTATATATTGTGTTTTGTTTGGGTGTTTGTGGGTTTCCTTGGTCTGTTTTAATTATTATTTGCCTATATAGCCTTTCCGACCGGATTGCTGCTTTGTGCATCAGGGGGTTTGGGGCTTTTTTATGTTTTGTATTGAAGTGCTTTAGCTTTCTTATTAGTGTTCTTATCATCATCATCATCATCATTGTCAGCCATTATCAATCCAATGCTGGACGAAGGTCTCCCCAAGTTTCCTCCACAACGGTTTGTCTTGTGCCAGTCTCCTCCATGTCACCCCTGCATACTTTCGAATTTCATCCACCTATCTTCCATGTGGTCTTCTTCTGGGTCTTTTCCTGTCCCTTAGAATCCAATCTAAAATTTCGGCTGTCCATCGATGATCTGTCCTTCTAGCAGTATGTCCAGCCCATTGCCATTTCAGGGATTTAACTCTGATCATGATATGATGTCTTCCACTCTTGTCATTTTTCGGATCCACGAGTTCCTCTTCTTATCTCTCCTGGTTACACCAAGCATGCACCTCTCCATGCTGCTTTGAGTTGTCTGCAGCCTTTGTATGTCTCTTTTAGTTAAGGTCCACGTCTCTGCACCATACGTAAGCACTGGAAGGATGCATTGATCAAACACTTTTCTTTTAAGACATAATGGCATATTGCTCTTGAAAATTATGCTGTTTCTTCCAAAAGCTCTCCAGGCAAGTTTTGTACGCCGATTAATTTCTTCATCAATGTGACCCTCACTTGATATCTGCTGTCCAAGATAAACATACATGCCTGTTATCTACAGCTTTTCTCCATCAATCGATAAATCTTCATTTCTTGTAAAAGCATTGAACATCACTTTTGTCTTCTGAAAGTTCATTTTTAATCCCACTTCTTTACTCTTGTCAGCAAGTTCCTGGATCATACTCTGCAGATCTGATGAGGTAGTTGCAAAAATGACTACGTTATCAGCAAAACAAAGGTGGGTTAGATAATCTCCATTAATCTTTATCCTCTTGTTTTCCCAGCTCAGCGACTGAAAGACACCCTCCAATGTGGCATTAAAGAGCTTCGGAGATATGGTGTCACCTTGTCTCACTCCCTTTCCAATTTTTATGTGTGTTGTATTTTCAAACTGCCGAATCTTTGCACTTGCATTTTCATAGATGTTATTAATAATATTAATGTATGCATCTTCAATGCCGCAGGATTTCAGAGCCATTGCAACTGCTGATGGTTTCACCGAATCAAAGGCTTTTTCATAATCGATAAAAGCCATGCACAATGGAAGTTCATATTCCCTCGCTCTTTCAATTAGTTCTCTCAGTACGGGGATATGATCTATTGTGCTGTAGCCACTCCTGAATCCAGCTTGTTCTCTCAGTTGAGCCATATCCAGTGTTACCTTCAAGCGGTGTGAAAGAACTTTAGTGAAGATTTTATAAACCACTGATAGGAGGCTGATAGGTCTGTAGTTCCTGAGATCCTCAATGTCACCTCTTTTATGTAGCAGGATCATTGTAGCAGTGTTCCAATCCTCAGAAATCTTCCCTTCATTAAGGCATCGAGTGAAAATTTGGGCGAGTACTGTTTCGATTTCTCCACTTGCTTCTTGTATGATGTCTACAGTAATTCCATCTTCTCCTGGAGCTTTTCCCCGCTTCATGTTCTTGATTGCATGTGCAACTTCTGCTGGAAGGACTGGAGGAACTCTGGTACTGGTACCTTTCATGATGTCTGGAGTGCATGTATCATCCCTTTCATATAATTTGGAGTAGAAATCTTTATATATATATATATATATATATATATATATATATATATATATATTTGTTTATCAAACAAATAGGGCCAAAAACCTTCAGATAAAAAAACTATAAAGTGATTAACAAAATGACAAATCAATGTTAAGAAAATATTTATAAAAAAATTTATTATAGTTTTTTCACCTGAAGGTTTTTGGCCCTATTTGTTTGTTTATGAAGGTAGATTGCTTGTATGTTAATATTCTTTTACATATACTAACTACATCTAATACTTGCAGCATTGTGCAGTTTTTTTGTGGTTTATATTATATTACATGAGTGAAAATGTAACTTTCCTATGAGATATATACATGTATATATATTATTAATGGCCTCCTCATCACCCCTTATAGCCATCCGATCCACCCACTTTATTTCTATTTTATTTTTTAAACTACTTTATATACTTATACATGAATAGGAAAATAATTTAATTGTAAAAATATGGAGCAAACATGTGACAAATGTAGTTTGTTTATTAAAAAAATACACTAAAATTATTTATTACTTATGGAAAAAGTTGGTAATAATTATGTTAATTATTTTGCATAAGTTCTGCTTTGTTATACTTTAGATTTTCCTTAATAATAACACATGAATAGAAAAAGTAATATAATTGCAAAAAAATAATGGAATGAATGAAAGTTGAAGACTTGTGCAATGAATCACTGATATGAACGATTACCGTCTTCGGTACGATTTAATGATAAAAGATGAAAAATATATACATTTAAAAACATATGTACATGAGCACTTTTGAGGCAGCGACTACCTCATCCTCAGATGTATTGAACAAAAAACACATTTAATCTATATATAGCATAAATTATGGCATTGTGGGAAGCAATGGGAGGCGTAAGAGCCAATAACATTTCGTATGCATCAAATAGTTGCATACACAGCATGCTTAATAGTAAGTAAGGAAAAACTTTTCAGTCATTGTAATAAGTTTTTCCTTACTTACTATTAAACATGCTGTGTACGCAACTATTTGACGCATATGAAATGTTATTGGCTCTTATGCCACCCATTGCTTCCCACAATGCCATAATCTATGCTATATATAGATTAAATGTGTTTTTTGTTCAATACATCTGAGGATGAGGTAGCCGCTGCCTCGAAAGTGCTCATGTACATATGTTTTTAAATGTATATATTTTTCATCCTTAATCATTAAATCGTGCCGAAGACGGTAATCATTCGTTTCAGTAATAGAATGAACATTATTAGTAACAAATGTAGTTTATTTAATTAGTAACGATGTACTAAAAATATTTATTTTTTGGAAAAAGTTTGTAATACGACATGTTCTCTGCTTAGCTAAATTATTCTGCATAACTTCTGCTTCTTTACAAACGAGATTTTTCTGTTCTTTTACAACTATCATTCCTTCAAGCACTGCTTGGGCAATCTTTGCTTCCCCAAGATCATTTCTGTCCAAAGCTTTCTTTAACTCCAAATGTGCTTCTTCAAAAAGCTTGTCACTGTTTTGTTTTTTTAATAACAATCTTTTTTAATTCTCTTCAGATCTTCTTGTAGTTTTTTCAATACACTGTTTTCTCTTTTTAATTTCTAATTCACTTTCTTCTATGATCTTGGCATACTTCTCTTCTTCTTCCTTAAGTTCAACTGCTGCTCCATTTTTTTATTCTCAAGATGTGTCATATAGGAAGAGTGGGCAGATCTTACCAAAGCCAGCAGTTCCCTGGTCATTGGGATTAATAATCCTGGTTTGTTTCCATAGTTTTTTAAAGCACATTGAATATTAATTCATGCATTTAACATATGCACTGACATGGATGCTCAAACACGCCAACCTTCAAAATCTAAAAATCAGGAGATTTTTTACAGCTATAAAATCACATGAGCGCTATTTTTTATCGACATTTTTCAGATGCAGGAGCAATTTTCCAGAAGTAGTATTATTGGCACATAGCATTTTTAATGTTTAAAAAGTTATTCTAAATTCAGACTGTATGTTTATCAAACTGAAATGCAAAACTTTGGGGGGGGGGGGGTATTTAAGAATACAGGATATACATGTTCTGATCATCGTTGGGGGGAAAAAGTTCAGTTTCAGGGGATATCTTTGCTACATCCGATTTCCGTTTTTGGACATTTTCCCTCAATTTTTAAGTTGAAATACAAATATTTATGAAATAAAATGATATTTAACAACAATACTAGGCAGAGGAAACATCACGTGAAAAATAAAATTACGATTACCGGAGAAATCTTCACTGCGTCTAACTTCCGTTTCCGAAAGTTTTGAAAGACGAAACTTCCTCTTTCGAAAGTTTAGAAGAAAGTTTCAGGCGGAAAACATTCTCCACCGCTACTAATTGCCCAAAATCTCTATTCAGTTATGCATTGATCTCGTGGATAACCCAAATCATGACGGAAAAGGAGAAATTCCTTGAAGCCGTCGCAACTCTCATGCCTAAAGATCACAGCAAAATTTTTTCACCCTCAAATTTTCGTTTTCGGACATTTTCCCTCCATTTTCAAACTGAAATGCAAATATTTACAGAATAAAATGATATATAATATACAACAATACTGGACAGAGGCAACATCACAGGAAAAAGAATGATTACGGAAAAAATCTTTATTTCGTTTACTTCCGTCTCTGAAAGATGAAATACCGTCCCGATGCGTATTTTTATGAATTGGTAAAATTCTTCGATGAGTAGTTTTACGCGCCGAGAAAAATTCTCGATGCATATTTTTATGCCCCGAGAAAAATTCCTGACGCATACTGTTACGCGTCAAGAAAAATTCCCGATACGTATTTTTACGCGTTGATAAAATTTCGATGCGTACTTGAGGCGTAATTAGATTACGCCTTTTTGAGAACTCTGGTCGGCACGTCACTTGAGCACTCCGGTGGAGAGAGAGAGAGCTACAGCATGAAGCCACGAAGCGGAGCCATCGTTATACTTGATGGCTCCGCACGAAGCCGGCGAGTCAAAAATGACATCATCGTGAAACACGGTGCCTTGTAAGGTCCGGTAGAAAATCTAAGTGGATGGTTGCAGGGGATTGAAATATTTCGATTGAGCAATCGAAATATAAAGAAATCCGTAAAAAAAGACATATCTGTAAATCAGTATAATTAAGCAGAAATCCGTAAATTTTACGGATAATCTGTAAAAGTTAGCAAGTATGTAACAACCATGCCCCACTGCGATTCGAACCCGGACCCATCTCGGACAATTTGTCGAAAGCCGGCGCTCAGTTTCACAACTTTATTATGCAGCAAAGACAATAACAGCTAATATGTAAAGAAGAAACAAATTGCCAAAGATATCACACAAAATAAAACATTAAAAACCGCAAAAGTGGCGTAATGCAAAAGGAAAAATCTCCCGCAAAAAGTAAGCGAAACGAATGAGGAAAAAAATCACAAACTGAGTGTATACAAAATGCTACAATAGAAGATAAAACAAAGCTAACAATAACAGATTTGCAATTAGAGATGAACAAAGGAGCACATTAATCTTCTACAAATGCGACAAAGAAGGGAAAAGAGACAAACATGGGGCAAAACAAGAAATAAAAATCTCCACAGCAAAGCAAAACTGAAAAGCCCTCCGCAAAACTCTGAAGAAACAATAAACAGAGCTCGCAGCTAAGACCGGGGAGACGTGAAACAATAAGTAGGTCACAGCTGGTGCGCGAGTGTGTTTGTAACCAACATAAAATAGACCACCGAGCCACCGGGGGTGGCTTTCTTTTGGAAATATAAGAAGAGGAGAAGTATGATACTGATGACTGTAAATGCCGTCTTGCATCGATGCAGAAAGAAAAAGATTTCGAACCGCTTGTGAAATATTTTTCTTTCTGCGTTGATCCAAGGCGGTGGTTGGTTTGTGAAATATTTTCCTCAGGCGGTGGTTGATGGAATTTCGACCATCGTAATGGCTAATTATTGGCGAAAATTGGGAGAATTTGACATTTATCCGGAGGGCAGGAGGAATGGCTGAAAATCCGGAGTCTTCCGCCTAAATCCGGAGAGTTGGCACATCTGGTTGCTTTGTCTTCAGTCAAAATTCTACCAGATTGTGAGAAACCTCTCTCAACATCTCCACTCCCATGAGACAGAGTCAAACATACCTTTATAACTTCTGCAACATTTGGATACTTCAGCATGCCACGAGGGAGTTTGAGATTAATGTATGTTTTCCAGTACTCATCAATTGGAGACTTTTTATTTGCTTCAACTTTTTCTAACTGTAGCATTTTCGACTCATCTTGAAGGATGTCAGTGGGAATATCTATGGGAAGAGCCTTAGTAACCTTTACAATATCCGTAATGCTGTGATTTGAATTTTTCTCCTTAGGCTGCAGAAAACGGATGTGTTTAAGAAAAGATGCAGATGTAGATACAGATAGCGATGTTTTCTGTAGAAGATGTTTACAATTGGCAATATAATGTTGCTGTACACCCCTTAGAAACAGAATGAGTTCTTTTTCTGGCAAGTCTTTCATGTAAGCTTCCACTATGTGGTTAACCACAACAGCTTTTAATGGAAGAAGGTTGCCTGACTGAAAGATTTGTTCCTGATCCCATGAACATGATGTATTCAGTTTCTTTAATACGTCAGTCTTGCAAACCCGACCAATAAGAGAGCAGCAGAGTATTTTCAGTTCATCATACAAAATATGGATGAACGGTTCTTGCTTTTAAAACCTCTTAGTGAATCCTGTAAACAAATCAGTACTTGACATGACAAAAATTAGTTCAGCTTTGTATGTTGGTTTTTTCAGGAATGAGCTGATAACTTTGAACTTTCTAGTTGACATTTAAGGCTGCACATTTTTAGGGATAAAATTCAAGAAATATTTCTCCAGAGCAGCACTTTGTTCAAGCAGGCATTCACAAGAATCTCTCAAAGTCAGCCACCTTGGTGGCACATGCTTCAATAATTTCTTTCTTGGCACATTCATTTCTTGCTGTACTTCGGTGTAATTTTCCTATCTACTTGGAAAACCATCAAAGAAATGGAAAACTGTAATAGCAATGTCTGAACATTCATCTCCTAATTCATTAAGACCCTTCAGGAAAGCATTATGAACCACATGTATGTTGCATGTGCCAATGTTAATGAGGCCACTACCTCTAACAGACAACACTTCTTCATTAACTAGTCTGAGCACTTTTATATTGACGTTGGGTCCATCACTTCCTAACTACATGTGATTTAAGGACAAATCTGATTTTTCTAAGGCCAGCAATATATGCTTTGATAGTTCTTCTGCAGTCACATGACCTAAGAAGATTCAAGGTGCATAACCTGTATTTTTGCCTTATTTTTTGACCAATATCTTATTAATATTTGAAGTTCTTTTTCATTTTCTGCATTTGTTGTCTCATCAAACTGAATATTGTAATATGAACCCTGAGCATCTTTGATCATTTGGTTATGAAAATAAGGACCTAATGCTTCCGTAATAAGATAACTCACTTTAGTTTTCGACAAGAAAAACTCATCAGGTACATACTGTGGAAACATGGACTGAAATATATCACTTATTCCATTGTATGAAGCAGCAGAATAATTGCTAACAACAGTTTTCAGCACCCAAATTAATTCTCCTCTAATTGCACTGTCTTTTGAACTGTATAAAAGCACTGCATCTATAGTACTGACTGGCTCTGATACAGATAAGGATGATCCAGATTTATGGTTATCACGTATTGGAGCTGCGGGTGGTCCAATTCTTGCTGACAAATGCAGTTGAAGAGGAGACATCTTTGTTGAAACATTATTTTTATGTTTCACAGGCTGCGCATGCTGAGTCACAGACTGCAACCCTTTAGTCACTATAAAGTTGCACTCACAAACAACACAATATCCTTGTTCTTCAGAGTTTCCTTTTTTTAACCACTCAGATATTTTAACACTGAGGCAATCTGTTTTTGATAGCCATGAAGTCTGAAACTTGCACTTTCCTATGTTATTTTCTGTATTCAGAATCAATCTAAAATAAAAAGCAAAACACTTATAGTTATTTTCTGTATGCAGAATCAATCTAAAAAAAAGCAAAACACTTATAGTTGATTTCAGCATGTAATTAACTTTTACGTCTTTTTGTTTAATTGGTAAGTTTAACTCTTCAGATAAAATAAAATGATACAGCTCTTCAGATAATATACAAAATGATACAGCTCTTATCCTTAAGGATAGATATATTTGTTTATTCTCATCATCAGAGTTCAATCAGTGAAATTTAAATAAGGCCTATAATTTATTGCAATTAGAATAAAAATGATGACCTTAGGTAAACAGATGATTGCTCTAGGTACCCGTACATTACATTGTAGTTGATGTTTCTTGCTGTTTATTCCTAAAAAGTAACTTAAAGTAACTTTGAATTAAAAAGGTTACCAAATAGTGACTTTAAAAAAAAAAAGTAACTTTTAGTTGAAAAAGTAACCAAGTGGCAGCCCTGGAATTAAAACACTTAGCTGTGGCTTTACTAATATAAATTTCCTTAATTCTATTTAAACTTAAAAGAAATTTCAATTAATCTTCACATATTTTGATTTCTTTTGCTTTTACAGATGTTTCTGGCCTGTTCTCAATGCACAGAAACCATATCAAAAGTTTTGTTTTCTTGGAGGGAATTTAAATTTCATTGCCTGGTTCTTCTTGCAGTTGCCCATTATTAAAGTTAAATCTTTTTATTATGTACTAATAAAAAGAATTGTGTATTAATAAAAAAACATACAAAATTGTTAGTCTATTTTTTTAATAATAGCTTTTTGTCCTGTGGCTGAGTAACAACCACAAGGCAGAAAAATAGTCACATATTTAAAAAAAGGTCTCGGCAGTTTTCTAAAATAAAACGAAAAATGTAGCAAAGTAAAATAATTTAAAATACCTGATATAAAGGACCCTCAACATGTTTTTTTAATTGCAAAGAAATTATGGAGAACAGAAAAACAAAGAAACTGTTGTTGAATGAAAATGTCAAAAAATATGGCTTTGATTTTGTATTGAATGGAAAAATAAGTTTAGGCATGAAACCAAGTTTTAAATAAAACATGGATTTGTTTTTATAAACTGATAATGACTTCCCAAAATTTAATGTGAGATCAATGTGAAGGTTGACCACCAATATTTGAAAAGAAATGCTATATAATGACAATATATCCCACTTCAAAAATATAAGCAGCAGTATCCAATGAAAACAATAAAAGAAAAAAAGAAAAGGAAAAAATGCTTATTAGAGAATTATGAACATGACAAAGTATTATTGATGACATGGTATATAAATCCTAGTCATGAAATATTTTAAAAATTCACCTTTGGTATTTTCAAGGATTACTAGGATAAAACTTTTCTCCCTGTCTTCAAGATTTTGGATTGTACATCAACCCATCACCAAACTGATAGTGGGTTTGGTTTACAACCCAAAATCTGAAAAAAAAAAAAAAAAGCTTTATACTAATAATGCATATAACATAATTTTTAATTTATGACAAAAACTTCAAATCTGAACTTGAATAAAATTCCTAAATTATAAAAAAAAAAAACATATCAAGATGATTCATATTTAAAATTATATGGAATTCTGAAGGTCAGGCCAATACTGAAAAGATAAAATTTTAATAGAAAATGGCATTAACTAAATACATATGTTGTTCAATAGTAAAGACATCTTATTACTATATTTTCTGTTATACACATTCTTTTTTATATCTTCGGGTGCAAATTCAAACACTCCGAAAGAAAGAACCATGAGAGGATAAAACTTGTGAACGATTGACTGGCATAAAAGGATTTTCTTGACTGTGAGTAATTTTATTTGTGTGTTTTTAAGCATAATGAGAAATATTTTAACAGGCAGTTAATTTTATATTGAATTTTCAATCTCAAAAATGAAAGTTTCTTCCTCTCGAAGTGTTTGAATTTGCACCTGAAGATGTAAAAAAGAATGTGTATAACAGAAAATATAGTAATAAGATGTCTTTACTATTGAACAAGAAATACAAACAAGTAATTTAATAAGCTCAGTATGATATATTATGAATGAGTGAAAACAAAAAAAGTAAATGCATATGGATGTACAATCACTAAATTAACAAATATATTATAAACTTAATTCCAAAATTTTGCCACACAACAGAACAGTCATCATTACTGAGATAAGAAAATGTTAAATGTTTTGCCCTCTAAAATTAAATCCAGAAAAATATATATAGTGTGTTTTTGTTCTCACATTCTTTTTACTGTCCATTGCATTTGTTTGCTATGATCTCCACTTAATGTGATATAAACTTAAATGCTAGTTGAAAATAAATTACAGAAGATAAATTATACACAAAAAGAAATGAAATCTTCGTGTTTTCAAAAAATCTGCATTTTATGAAACCAAGTTCAATATGTACTACAGACACAAAAAGCAATATTTCAATTTTTCACACAAGAGGTATTCATTATAGATATATAACACCATCTAGCAGATAACACAGATAATAATGGATACCATTTGGCATTACAAACATTTGCAATAATGACAAAAACATTAAACATAGGGAGTTGATACAGCATGAAAAATTCAAACAAGATATTCTGCTTCTTATAGATAATAAAAAGATAGCGCCTGTATCTTTCGTTGCCTTGATGCAGAAAATGCCATAAAAAATAATTCCTGTAATATTTGTCTTTTTAAAAAAATTTTCTTTCAGTGCATCTGAAGTAGAATTTACACAGCAATAAAAAAGCGATTATTCATACAAAACATTGTTTTTAATATAATCAATTCTCAGAAAAAAAAATTGTTTGGTTTGAGAACATATCCAGTAGAAAACTGGTTTTAAAAGGATGGAGCTACCAGCACCACTATATTAATAATGATGCCTTCCTAAGTCAGTAAACTATAATTGTTTTGTTTTACTTTTTTTCTCTTTCTTTTTGGATTCCATGAGTGGATGTCATGCTATAAATATGGGAAGCACTCAAATGAAAGACCCAAACCTGATGAACAATGTCGACCAGAAATATTTAGAAACTTCAGATGTATTATTGTGGTTACATGAAACTAGAAAAATGCATTGCCATAAGTTATTGCTGGTACTATTCTAATAGCTTACCAGAAACCTTATTGGTAAAAACAAGACCTTTTCCTTATGGGTAAAAAAGGGACTAACATTTATGTTACAGGGTTCAGTAAACTTGTTAATCATGTGAAATACATCCCAGTCAATTCAATCTCTCTATCTTTATGATAGTTTCTTCTGAATTACCAACTTTAAAGGCAAAAATTTCCCATGCTAACACAGCTTTCAGAGAAAACTACCAGTTGTGAAAAAAATGAGATCTACATTACAATGTAGGCTCCTGGAAATTTATATTTCTAGAACATGGCATTACTTTCATATGTTGTTCTATCAATGACCACATTTTGAAATAATGGCTGCAACTAACAATATCATTTTAGAGTTTTACATACTGACATTATGGAATGTAAAAATTACAGAGGGATAAAACTTACAAAAAACTTTTTAAGACAGTTCAGGAATTAACTGAAAAGAGGTTATGAGAAGCTGAAAAAATAATCAATATCAATTTGGTTTTATGCAGAGAATGATTGTAACTGCAATTTTCACAGTGAGTTACTCATACATACATACGTGAATAAATAAAAAATAAATACACCATCAACATTATTGCCAACCATTCTCAATCCCCATGTTTTTCCTGTAACTCTTTGTCTTGAGCCATTCTCTTCTATATGACTGTGGAATGCCTTTGAAACTCATCCAATCACTTCCTACATGATCTTATTCTGATTCTCATTCACCAGCTTAATATCTCAAGTTTCCCAACAGTGCTCAGTTCTTCTAGAAATATGCCTGGCTATTAGCCACTTTACATTGACTGCACTGTGATCAACATTATCATTTTCCTGCTAAATGGTTTCCTTTTCCTATTTCTCTTGTTTACACCTAACATGCATGTCTTGCATATTGTTTAATCCACTTTTGTTTTGCCGACAACATAATCAGGTTTGCAAGTATTATCTCACAGCTGCAGAGTATGATCTAGGAACTTGCTCAGAAGAATACAGAAGTTGTTTAAAAATGAACATACAGAAAACAAAATTGATGTTCAGTTCTTTGAATAAAGCTCAAGTTGAGAATTGACTTCCCAGTTTCTTAATTCAATTACTAATCAAAAACTACCATTATGGGAATTCTTACTAGGAAATTTAATTCCTAGGAAATTTTTATTTTAATTGCAAATTTTTGGAGAAAACTCTTCTCCTTCATCAAGCTGTCTTTTGTTGTCACTAATTCCTGTCACTATCGAGGTTACAGTTAACCTTGACGGTTACATCTATTTTTCATCAAATCCTGCCAGATGTTTGGCAGAGAAAATCCTTTGCAGTCATTAATGATGGAATTTTTATTTTTCTCAATCTCTATTCCTTCTTTTAGCTTTATTTTTTGAAAATTGCTTTGGAAACTGATGACTTTAAGGGAATTCCAATCCATGCTGTGACTAGTTTCTCTAACATGCCTATTTAAACCAGTCTTGTTGGGGCAATTTTTATAGCAGCTTTATGCTCTGCTATACGAGTTTCTAGTCTGCGACCTGTTTCACCTATGTAAGATAGTCCACAACTACATTTTACTTCATAGACTACACCTTGCATTTTCAAAATATCTTCTTCTCTTTGAACTATTTTACGGAAAATTTTATTAACCCTGTTCTCTAAACTTGGAGCTAGCCTAATACTGTAATTTTTACTAATTCTTCTTGAGGACTCAAATAAACCTTTGTGATAAGAAATTTTTTTAGTGAATTTTACTTGTTGCTTTTGTGCGTTCTTCATACCATTAAAATTCAGAAGCTTCTCAATTTCTTCTTTAGGATAGTTATTTTCTGCAAGTATTACTTTAAGTTCTTCTTTATTGGCTTCTTTCTTATCTGCAGTAGAAAATATTTTATTATTTTTTTCTAAAAACTGACTTGCCACATTCTTCTTAATAAAAACTAGATGATAGGAATTGAAATCTAATGGTCTATTATTAGTATTCATTGGTTTTTTATACCAACTAGTGAGGAATTGTCCATCTTCATAATAGATAGTAATATCTAAGAAGTTAATTCTTTCTTTTTGAAGTTCAATAGTGAACTTAAGCAAATCATCTAATTCATTGAATGAGTCTAAAATTCTATTCTGGAGCAATTTCTGAGCTATCTATTATAAATAAGATGTCATCCATGTATCTGCTATATAGGCAGAAGTATGTGGGTTGTACTACCTCAATATATTACCTCAAATATATGGAATAGTCAAACTGCATAAAGAACACCAACCAATTAGACCAATAATTGACTCATAAAACTCAATTCTTTCAAATCTTTTAAAATAGCCACCTAACTAGCTTAAAAATTCAATGCAGCTAAAAGAAAAATTAGAACGTCTTCCTAAATTAGATTCTCCTATTATGGGTAGTTTAGAAATAGTGTTTATGTATACTCACATAAATATAGATCAACTTATATAGACTTTATAGCAGAAGATTTGGTAGACCTAATAGTTTTTCACAAAAAAGATAGAAACATATTACTTGGAATTTTTAAAATGTTTGCCTTCTCCTTACAGAATAACTACTTTCAATTTGAGAAAAAAATTTCATTCAAAAATCTAGACTAGCTATGGAATCCCTACTCTCCCCACTCTTAGCTAACTATTATGTGGGAAAACTAGAAGCAAAGATACTAGTACAATCCACATACTTCTGCCTATATCACAGATACATGGATCACATCTTATTTATAATAGATAGCTCAGACATTATTCCAGAACAGATTTCTAGACTCATTCATTGAATTAAATGATTCCCTCAACTTAACTATTGAACTTTAAAAAGAAAGAATTAACTTCTTAGATATTACTATCTATTATGAAAATGGAAAATTCCTCACTAGTTGGTATAAAAAAACAATGAATACTAATAGACTATTGGATTTCAATTCCTATCATCCAGTTTCTATTAAGAAGAATGTGGCAAGCCAGTTTTTAGAAAAATAATAATAAAATAGTTTCTACAGCAGATAAAAAAGAAGCCTATAAAGAAGAAGTTAAAGTCATACTTGCAGAAAATAACTATCCTAAAGGAGAAATTGAGAAACTCCTAAATTTTAATGGTATGAAGAACCCGCAAAAGCAACAAGTAAAATTCACTAAAAAATGTTTTTATCACAAAGGTTTATTTGAGTCCTTAAAGAGAATTAGTAAGAAGTGCAATATAAGGCTAGCTCCAAGTTTAGAAAACAAGGTTACAAAATTTTTCCCTAAAAGAGTTCAAAGAAAAGAAGATATTTTAAAAATGAAAGGTGTAGTCTATGAAGTAAAATGTAGTTGTGGAATATCTTTCATAGGTGAAACAGGTTGCAGACTAGAAACTCGTACAGCAGAGCATAAAGCTGCTATAAAAATTGCTCCAACAAGACTGGTTTAGATAGGCATGTTAGAGAAACTAGTCACAGCATGGATTGGAATTCCCTTAAAGTCATCAGTTTCCAAAGCAATTTTCAAAAAATAAAGCTAAAGAAGGAATAGAGATTGAGAAAAATCAAAATTCCATCATCAGTGACTGCAGAGGATTTTCCCTGCCAAACATCTGGCCGGATTTGATGAAAAATAACTGTAACCGCGATAGTGACGGAAATTAGTGACAATAAAAGACAGCCTGAAGAAAGAGAAGAGTTTTCTCCGAAAATTTGCAATTAAAATAAAAAAATTCCTAGTAAGAATTCCCATAATAGTAGCTTTTGATTAGTAATTGATGTTTAATGTTTTCTAAAGAACTGAAGATTTTGATCTGAGGTTGAAGGGTACAACAAAAACCAAGGGATGCTTATATTTCTCTTGGACAGCTGATATAAAGATAAAGGACTATAGTGCATTTGAAATGAACAATACAATTTTCAAGAACGATTTAGCATCATATCTTAAATAATAAATGTTGAATAAATGCATCATGCCAGTTCCTACTTATGAATGAGAGACAGACCTCAACTGATAAAAACAAGAAGAGGCTTGTGGGCAACTCAAAAAAGCATAAATGCATGCTTGGTTTAAATAAGAAACACAGGAAAAGGAACTCAGGATCAATAAAATGACAAGACTGCATAACATCATGATCAAAAAGTAAAGACCCCTCCATCTTAGAAAGATTGGGACATATTACTAGAACTGGTGACCATTTAAGAACTGAGATACAAGACTAGGTACCAAGGGACAAGAAATAATACAAAAAAATCATGCTTAAGATGAGCAGATGAAATTCAAAAACATTCTGTAACATCATGTAAGGGAATGGCTAAAGACATAGAGTTTTAGTACAGGCTTCTGGTAACCTTCATCCAGGAGTGAACCAAAAATGGTTGATAATGATGATATACTAAAAATACAAGAAACCTGTATTATAACTTTCAGATTTGGAGTAAGCACATATGCTGGCTGTTATGACAGAAAGGGGATTCAGAAAAATTAGCAAGAATTGATTATACAAGTAATATATTAAGACACAAAAACATCTTCTAAAACTTGAAATGATGAAAACTTAATATTTTGAGATAAAGACTATATCAAAGATTTGCTTTAACCCCATTTTCTTAAATTTTTGCATATACCTTAGATACACTGATAGGTTGTGTGGCTTAACCCTTTAACGAACATAACGCCTAGCCATAGCCACCTGAAACGCCTGTCTAGAGTGTGTCAGATTTCCTACACAAGCTTGTTCTTCAAATTTTTTTGCATTATGAGAGACCAGCAGAAGTCACCCTCAGTCAACATTGTTGTTATTAAACAAACAAGTTACACAACAGACAGTTTCGGGCATTATGGTATTTAGAGTGATACAAGATTTTGGGGTCATGGTCGTCTAAGGGTTAATGGATAGAAAAGGACAATATTTCTGTTGATGTTTTGTCACTATGTTAGCTTCAGCTGAATCAGCCCAGTTTCATTAAGAGCAGCAGAGGAGTATTCCTTTGAAAAAGCTATTACGAAGATGAAAGTGGCAGAAACAGAGACAATAGTTTGTTGAAGAGATACAGACACCTCTGATGATAGAGGAAGTACACCACTAATCTAAGTAGCACATTTTAAATATTTGAGCTCAACCCTACAAAAAGAGTAGCAGCTGGAGGAAAACGGAAAGGCAAAAACTGGAAGCACAACAAAATGATTGGAAAGGTCAGGTGTAACAGCTGCTGTAAATCAAAATCTCGGGCAACAAGCAGAAATTGACAACTAGAGGGAAAAGAAATGAGGATGGTTAGGTGGATGAAAAGAATATAAATAATACAGAAGAAATGAGGACATTAAGGAAGACCTGTGAATTAGAAACATAAGCAAAAAATAAGGAAACCCAATATGTTGTGTCACATTTAAATGGAGAATTAGGAAACTACTTCCAACTCAAAAAGCACATAAAATGGAGATGCGATAAAGTAGGAGAGCAGAAAGATTAAGTAAAAGATGAAATTCTTGGCACAAATGTGCCATATTTTCACTGTTTCCCATGTAGGCACATCTTCAGAAAACTTGAAAATTACATCACCCTAGAGTGAAAAAACAATAAGTAAAAGTCGGTGAAAAAATAGTACAGGATATAAAGGAAAACCAGGAAAACAGAGAAGGCACAAATAACATTAAAAATGGAGGCACATCTGGCATAAAAATATTTTAATGAATATGTAAAGTTGGTCACTTTTCTGCAGAGAGGTTTCCAACAACTGCTGTTAAACATCCATGATAAATATCATTTTGGTGTCAAACAAAATTTTAAAGACAAGAGTAAATTTAAACAGATATCTCATACATGAAAATCCCTTAAACAGAAAACAACAAAATTGTCTAAGAAAATGCAAAAGAACATTTATGAGAGAGATAGCACTTTTAACGCACAACAATACTGTATGTCAACAAGAAAGTTGATTGAAACTACAGTAAATTTCAGATCACAAGATATAACGCAGCTGAACAACATGTCAAATTCATGAATCTATATATTCAGATTAAGTGAGAATGTATCTCTTCATTTAGAATGTACCCCTCAGAATGTATCGTTTCATTTTCTGTGAAATACTTTGTTTATAAAAGAATATATTATTAAAATATGTATGCAAGTAATAGCACTACATCTAAAAGTCTCACTTAAAAGTTATTCATTCCACTTCATCTGATTTCCATTATAATTCAAAGGAAAAATATGAATTTAAAACAAAACAAAACAAAATACTTTCCAGTTGCTTCAGTGTATATATTACACAATGTTTTATGTCTCCATTAACAAAAGAATTTTCACAACAGTGGCAACAATGTTACTCCTTTCCTGCTTCATGAATCATCAAGTGTCTAATATTTTTTTTTCTTTTATTTGAAAATTTGCATTTCAGTGAGCACAGTTAAGCAAGTTTTTTGTCAAAATGGGTCTTCTGGTGTCTGATTAAATTACGCTTTTGTGTACACTTATACTCGCACATATTACAATGAAACAACTTTTCACCAGAATGAATCCTGAAGTGTTTGATCAAATTTACTTTTTGAGAAGCGAATAACTGCAGTCAGCACGAAAATGATTCATAATTCATTCTTTTGTTTAAGCAAATAAAAGAATTAATTATGATAATTTTTGTATGACACAATGCTGGATGATTAATTTTTTTATTATTCCACACTGTTTCTTTGATTTAATGTAGGAGCAGTGTTTGTTCCTCAAGTTCTGACATCTTTTTTTATATGGAGTGAAGAGCTCATGTCCAAGTTCTTTGTATGTCTTCTGTGTCTTTAAAAATCTTTCCTTTTAAAGGCAGCTTTAATTTTGGAAACAGAAAGTAGTCACATGGTGACAAATCTGGAGAATAGAGGGGATGGTCAAATACACACACTTGTTTTCATGCCAGAAATTGCTGTACACTGATTGTTCTGTGTGCAGGTGCATTATCGTTAAGGAGGAGCCATTGCCTGTTTTTATACTCAGGCCTGACATGAAGAATCCTCTTCATCGATCGTTGTACCTTTAGGAATAAACTTGTGATGCAGAGTTCCCTTGCGTCGAAAAAGCACACAAGCATTGCTTTTGTTTTGGACATCTGTACCTTGTTCTTCTTTCCCTTGGGTGACTATGGCAACTTCCACTGAGCACTCCGAAGCTTTGTTTCGGGACCAAAATAAAAACAAAATCACCATGTCCCATCACTTGCAACAATGATTTGGAGAAAATTCTGCATTCTTTCACCAGTCTCGAGGATGTCTCGTGTACCCCACTCGTGCATGTTTCTGGTTATCAGACAAGGCATATGGAACAAAATGATCACAAAATCCCCCCTCCAAAAAATAAAAATAAAAAATAACACTAAAATTTTATGAATCGTCTGCTTACTAACACAGAGCTCACATTCCAGCATCCTCACATTCACACAACGATCACTTTTTATCCTTTTGCAAACTTTCTCAATGAGTTCGTATTTACACACTGAAATTGGGGATGCAGGTCATTTGTCATTTTCAAAATTTTCACACCCATCCTTGAAATGTACATACTATTGGAACATCTGTGCACGAGATAGGCAATTAGCCCAATACACACCATGCAACAATTTAACTGTATCAGTTTAGCTTTAGCTATTTTCAAACAGAACTGGATATTTGCTCTCTTATTCATGACAGTGAGTGTTTTTCCACCAAATGACATCATGCACAGTGTAAGTAAGTATCTGTGCAATACTCATGTAGATGGTGTTGCCACCGCTTAGCTGATAAATGACTTATCAAGAAACTATGCCTTTTTGACGTGTGTTTTACTGTGATTAAAACAAAATCAGTCTTATTACTTTTGCAACACTGTGTATGTGTCTACCTATCTATCGATCTATGTATATGTGCGTGTGTATATACAGTATATATGTTATATAATTCTGTAATATCGCACCAAATTGTGGGACACAGGTGTGTCATACGAACTTGAGAAATGTCTCACTTTAGAGGTCTTAATCCCAAGAATCAGGAAAAAATAAAAATCTTCTAACTTTAATCAGCTGATTGCTGTACACGTCACTACACTCAGTCAGATTTCATCATCATAGCACGGGGCAAATGGGTAGTGGTACGACCTTGGGAGATGGCGTCAACCGGAGTCAATGAGTGAAGATCTGATTGGCTATTATCAAAGACAAATCAGCTGCACATGCTTCCACTACTATTCAACTGTAAACTGTGTTACAGTGAGGATGGAATCAGTGTTCTGTTATGAGTAGTTTTCGGCAGAGACCACCCAAACCAGGGCGTTTTTTTTAAATGTACACAAATGAAGGAATTTTGACAGCACACATAATGATCGTAATAATACATGCGGCAACCTATCTTTCTGAAAAGCTTTATTGGATGGAACTGCGATACATGAGCACACCTTAGGAGTAATGAATAATGAATGTTTGCAGTGCCCTGCTTTGCGATTCACTGAGGAAACTAATGGTCATTTTAACTCCTGTTGTCATAACAGCCTTATTTCTCTTCCAGAACTACAGATAAATATGAGGCTAAAGGACATACTTCTGAACAGTCCTAATTTTGTCCAACACATTTGGAAACACAATAGTGCAATGTCATTCGCTTCCCTCTCGGCCACAAAAAGGAGATTTAAAATTCAGGGACAGATTCACCAGTACATCTTGGATTTGTTGCCACTTACTGGTAAAAATTGTACTTTATACATTCCCCTGCAGCTACTAATATATATGCATTGGTCATAATGAAAATTAAGGATTAAAGCCATACAATATTGACAGCACTGGCAGATATTCTAGCTAACAGTCCTTATGCTCAGGTATACAAGACTACAGTTGAGTTGATCGAACATATAGTAGAAGGACACAAATCTATACCTACATTTTGTTGATAATACATTTACACATTCTTTATACTCCATATTACTTTATAAGAATACATAAAGCATGAAAACACAGCACAATTTTATTACCACTTTATTTTCTTGAAAACTTTGAAAAATACCTCTTACAAGACTGGGGCTTTTGCTCCACCAACACACACTCAAGTGCGCGTGCAGACGCACACGCACACACACATTGTATGCTTGGTGTAACCAGGAAATGTAAGAACAGTAACATGGATAAGGAAAATGACAAGGGTGAAAGATGTCATGATCAGAGTAAAATCCCTGAAATGGCAATCGGTTAGACATACTGCTAGTAGAAGAGATCACCAATGGACAACTGAAATTTTAGACTGCATTCCAAAGGATGAGAAAAGGCCCAAAAGAAGACCACATGGGAGATGGGTGGATGAAATCTGAAATCATGCCAGAGTGACATAAAGGAGACTGGCCCAAAACAGACTGTTGTGGGAGAAACTTAGGGTAACCTTAATCTAGCAGTGGATGGATAATGGTTGGAAATTATGATAATAATGAAGACTGGCGCAAGACAGACCGATGTGGAAGAAACTAGAGAATACCTTTATCCAGCAGTGGATTGATAATGCTTGACAATGATGATGGCCATCATCATTGTCAAACATTATCAATCGATGTCATGAAGACAGACTGTTGCGGAAGAAATTTGGGGAGACCTTCACCCCACAGTGGATTGACAACGGTAGATGATGATGATGATAATGATGGAGACAGGACGAATTCAGACTGCTATGGAAGAAACTTGGGGATGCCTTCATCCTGCAGTGGATTGGTAGTGGTTGACAATGATGATGATTCTCTAAGTTTCTTCTACAATAGTCCGTCTTGATCACCATCAGTGGTATAATGGGGTAGCTGCCCGCAGCTAAAGACAGTGCAAAAATCACTGGCATCTGATTACAACTGGAACTGAAACTTTTACAAAAAAATTTTTTTGGCATACTTAAAATTAGAATTTTCTCCTCGAATTTTCAAGGATTGTTAGTTGCTCACATTTAGTAATGAAGGCTTGGTTATATTATCTGTCAAAATGAAGAATAACCATAGCCCTCTTCGACAACAATGGGACCACAGTACTTCTTTACTTGGACGGATCATATGTCCCATTGTAGATAAGGATGTCCTTTACATTCCTGAAGATTCTCTGGGGGCTATTCAATCTTTTTCATTTGTATCCCTAAACATTCCTCTGAATCTCAGAGAAAAGTTTAGGGATACATATGTATAAGAAATAAAATGGATTTAGAAAAGTTAGTGGGAACTGTACAGGTAATATGTACCAAAACATCTGCAAAAACATACCAAGCAATATGAACTTAATATTTTGAGTTAAAGATTGAACTTCACCAAAGATCACCATTGGGCCAATTTTTTAATCATTGCATCTATCTCATATGCACTCCTATGTTGTGTGACCTTTTCTGATGATTTTGTCTCTTCTTAAGAAACAGCTGAACAAAATCCAATTTTTTTAAAAACTAGAAAAAGGACATTCCTTGAAAAAGCTTGAACAAAGTTGTATGTGGCAAAAACAGAGATGACAGCTTCTTCAACAAATACAGATTTTTTTGCAGATGATAAAGTAAAAAATGAATCTAAGTAGCACAATTTAAGTACTTTGTCTCATTCTCATAAAAAAAAGCAGCAACTTGAAGAAAGCAGAAAGGAAAATTGTGAAAGAAGAATGGTATTGTAAAAGAAACATGAAGAGAACAGTAAAATGGAGATTCACATGGCATAATAACATTTTAATTATGCAAATTTGAACTCTTTCATGAAAACAGGCTTCCAAAAATTGATATTAAATATCGTAAAATCATTTCTGTGTCAAACAAAAATTGAAAGAAAAGAGTTAAAATAAAAAGACATTTGAGGAAAGAAAACACCTTAAATAGAAAAAAATAATTTGTTTATGCAAATATAATCCATTTTTGTCACAGTTCACACTTTTAATGCATCACCATACTGTATTCCCACAGGATAGCATATCAAAGAAACACTAAATAACAAATCGAAAGACATAAATCTGCTGAGCAATATAACAAACCCATAATAAATGCATTCAATGATTAAATGATAATTCTCCCTCAGAATGTATGACATTATTTTGAAGAAATTTTTTATGCTTATAAAATAATCAATTACTAAAAGTTACATTTAAATGATATCACAATATCCAAAAAAATTACTTAAAAATTATTCTTTTAGACTACTTTGTTTCATTTCTACTACATAAAAATATAAAAATCTGAATAAAAAAAATAAAAAAAGAAAAAAAGAAAAAGAAAAAGAAAAAAACACAATCATTCCAACTGCTTCATTCTATACAGACACAATGCTTTATGTCCTCCTTTATAGAGGAATTTTCTCAGCAGTGGCAACAATGTTACTTCTTTCCTGCTTCATGAATCATCAAGTGCTTACGAGGCTTCTTTCTCTGCAAATTTCCATTTTCAGTGAGCACAATTAAAATGCCTCTCATTACAATGAGTCCTCTGGTGTCTAATTAAATTAGGCTTAAATGCACATTTATACTCGCACATATTACAATGCAATAGCTTATCAACAGAATGAGTCTTGATGTGATTTAATAGATTCCCTTTTTGTGAAGCAGAATAACTGCAGGCAGAACATTTAAATGGCTTTTCACCAGTATGGGTCCTAATGTGATTAATAAGAGTTGATTTACGTGAAGACGAATAATTGCAATAAGTACATTTAAATGGCTTTTCACCAGAATGAATCATCAAATGTTCATTCATGTGTCCTCTTTGCTTTGAAGAACAGTTACAGTAAGGACACCTATACAACTTGGTGAGGGAATCCCAATTAAAGTGTTTCTCAGAGGATTTTTGAATGTCAGAAGAAATGCTGCAGCTTTTTGTCAAGTTGCCTGAAAGAAAGAGAAGAATAAATTCTAAAAATTGTCTTAAATGTTTTTATAATTTTTTTCCAAGAATAAGAAAAGAAAAAAATCAAGAATTACAAATTTTTTGTATGATATAATGTTATATACTTTATTTCCATCATACTGCATTTTACTGAACATTTATACTCAGATACAGTATAATGAGAGACTTTTTATGAGATCTGTGATCCAAACAAATGAAAACACTTTTCATTTGGGAAAATTACACTTACACAGAATACACTGAAATTAATTTTTTAACAGATGGTGAAACCTGATAATGTGATTGTTGCTACATGCTGAGTGATTTTTTTTGTTTGGAGATATAAAGACCATGGTGAGAAAGTTGACTGGCTATATAAGCAGTCGACGATCCCTAATTTAAAGCTGCTTGCTGCAGGGAAGGGAGAAAATCAGTGCTGTAAGACAAACACAGCATCCATGTCCTGCTGGAATTCAAAATCAGACCCATTTTGGGCTAATGATAAGAAACCAGCACTTAGATCATTGCAATGCCAGCCCGGCATTCAGTGACTATGCAAACAGCGTTAAGAGAGAGAGGCAAATGGATTTCAGCAATAATGTTCTTCTCTTAAATTAATTTTACAGGAAGGATTTGAACTTCCTCAGATAATATGCTTGTCAAAGTTATACTGGAAAAAATATACCAGCATCATTTATTAAATGTTGAAGTTTCGGAATGAAATAATGCACACTAAAATAAGATATTGTTTGTAAAAAAAATAGCTGTTTTTGTAAACAGATATATTTATAAAACAGCAATGGCAATATAATATAATTGAATAATAACATATTTTTAATAAGGAAAATATGGCTGGAAATCCAAAGTCATGTCGGTGTAAGTCAGTCTAAAATAAAATATACTGCAGCTAATCACTTTTCTCTATCAAAAACCATATTGAAAGAAGGAATTCAATTTGGCTTTGAAAACTGATTGCAAAACTAATTAAGTAAAATGACAATAAGTAAAAATAAAAATAGAAGTTTCTCCATAGTTAGTGAATATATTGATGAATGATACACATGATGGCAAAAAACAGAGCTGCAGGACGATAACAAAGGGATCAGTGGAATTAAGTCCGGTCATCTTCAATAGCACTTTGCACTGCCTCATGTGGTGATTCATGCTGCAATACAGTCCGCCATGGAGGCGAACAGATGCCCGAGGTTATCCTGTGTCAGACTGGCCCACACATGTTGGACAGTGTGCTCCAAATCCGGGATAGTGTGGCATGGCCGCAGTCGGCGTTTCAACTGGTCCCACACATGCTCGATACGAGACATGTCTGGGGAGCGGGCAGATCATGGAAGTGTCTGGACATGACATAGGCAGTCCTGGGTAACCCGATCCATGTGCGGGTAGGCATTATCCTGTTAGTATAGAGCACCTGGAATCCTGGCCAGGAATGGGAGCACATGGGGCCCCACGTAGGACCTCATCCGCATATTGCTGCTCCGTCAATGATCTACGCACCACTACTAGAGCTGATCGGTTATCGTGGGCAATGGCTCCCCAGACCATAATGTCTGCAGTGGGGAGGGGGGTGGCGCTTGATAGCAAGGTTGGGATTGTGCCGTAGACTCAGGGACCTCCACACCCAGACATGATGATCATCTGTCTCCAAAACAAAGAGGCACTCATTGCTAAACACCACACATGGGCAGTCTATGGAGTTCCCCGTCGCTCTGGCCTGGCACCACTGCACACAGAGCTGGCAATGTTCCTGTGCTAATAGAAGCACACGTAAGGGAAACTGGGATCGCAGATTCGTTTTCGCGAGGTTTCGGGAAATGGTTCGTTGGCACACAGGAGCCACTACGTCTGCCTGTATAGTGAACCGGGTCCCCGTGGGATCCGTTCGTGCCTGGCACACGATCCATCGATCCTCTCTACCGGTGGTCCTCTGGTCCATTCGGAGTCACTCCGTCGTGTGGCAGTGCCGTCATCTGTCCAGTGCTCCCAACACAGTCGAATGGTATGGTCAGGACTATCTATGTGGTGGGCCATACAACCTGCTGACCACCCTGCAGTTTTCAGCCCGATGATCCGGCCTCTCTCAAAGTCCGTAAGTTGTGTAAATCCATGACTCTGGCGTCTACCCGGAATTCTTGTCACTCTGTACTCTTGCTTGCATTGGCCGGTGCTTTTCACTTTCATGGGGCATCAACTACATGCTGGTTTATGCTTGCAGTACCACCACAGGGTGTGCAGTTATGCACCCTCGCACCAAACGTGGATCATTTGCATGCCCGCAAGCACTCTAGGTATTTGCAAAGGTTTGCAGTTGTAGCATGTTTTCTTCTAGGTGCCAAAATTCCATTGTCCAGGAGTGTACATATGGATATGCAATCACTAAATTAACAAATATATTAAAAACTTAATTCCAAAATTTTGCCACACAACAGAACAGTCATCAGTAATTCATACTGAGATGAGAAAATGCTAAGGGTTTTGCCCTGTAAATTTAAATCTAGAAAAATATAGTGTGCTTTTGTTCTCCCATTTCTTTTACTGGCCATCACATTTGTTTGGTATGACCACCACTTAATGTGAAATAAACTTAAATACTAATGAGAATTAATTACAGAAGATAAATTACACATAAAAAGAACTGAAATCTTTGTTTCCAAAAAATCTACATTTTATCAAACCAATTCAATATGTACTACAGACACAAAAAGCAATATTTCAGTTCTTTACACAAGAGGAGTTCATTATAAATATATATATAGAGAGAGATGCAAGGTCAGGTGATGCATAACATATCCCAGCCTCTCCTTAACAAATGTCAATCCCGCCTTCTCATGGTGCATACTGTTCCCACTAAAGGGGCTCTGACGACTGATGAATAGCGGTATAACTATAACATCGAGATTAGAGGAAATGTTATCCCACACTCACCAACCTGCTTGGCCAGAGTGGTGAGTTATGGCCAACCTTCCACCCAACCCCACCCCATATGCTTACACAATTTCAAACATGGTCCTGAGTCTCCGGCAGATGGAATGTACCTGGCCAAGACAGAAACCAGTGCGAAGTAGACGCAAAGGTTGCTAAGAATTGCCGGAGGACCGGAATAGGCTGCCATCTGATGCTGACCTTGGCTACGTTTAAGCTACGTTTTCTATACATTGTGGAAGATTTCACCAAATCACTTATACTTTTAGAAACAAAGTACATAAAGTATTTAGTAACTGTTGGCCACTGTTCAATCAGTCTTGCGGCAGCACTCTGTAGGCATAACCACCTAAGAGAAACATGTTTCAAGAAACCATGATTTGGGATTCTGAGATCTCTAAATTTTGGTGAAATCCTCCCATCGTAATGGCCACCCATTAAATAAATCATGAAAAAGTAAAATTAAATTTGATGCATTGCCACCCAGTTATGCCATGGTGCTACAAAATGCGTTATGGACTATATGAATGTTACAAGTGCCAATATCTACCATAACCTGCCTCTCTGTCAAAATAAGATAATCATTCATAAGTTTCGTGACAGCCTTGTTGACATTTGGCCCATCATTACTTATCATTAGCAGTTTTGACTGAGGAAGTTGTGCCGAATCCAAAACTTTGTCCAGTTTGCTGTAAATATCTTCAGCTGTTGATGATCCCATAAAAAAAAATTTGATATGCCTGGTAAACATGTTTTTAGTTAGTGACCAGTATCTAACAGCTACCTGTAATTCTTTATAAGATGCTGCATTGGTGGTTTCATCATAGCACAAGGTGTAATATGCACCTTTAAAATCCTTCAGAAATTGTTTTCTGAAGTATGGGGCCAGTGCAGTTGTTGTTAAATGCTGTGCCTTTGTCCTTGATCAGGCTTTTTGGAACACTGCATTTGGAAACATAAACTTGAAAGTTTCTCCAGTATGTTCATAAGATGGTCCAAAAGCAAAGTCAGCTGAAATAGTTTTCAATACCCAGATAAGTTCTGCTCTCGTTACACTATCTCTGACACTGTAAAGTGGAACAGTTCCTGTGCAATCTTTAGGCGCAGCGTGGCTACTAGAACTACGTTCCTCTGGCACACCAGGGTGAATAGCTGACACATGTAGTTGCGATGAAACCAATTAATTTCTGCACTAATCCATATGTTTATGAGAAGCGGCATGCTGTTCAAGTGCTTCAAACCCCCAATTGACACTAAATCCTTCAGTACACACAGCACAAAACTTTTCTCCTTCACTTTTTTTCCATCCCAATTCAGATATAACATATCCATTTTCGTCTTTTTTAGTCAACCACTCGGATTTAAAAGTGCACTGTCCCATTGTTCATTAGTCTCACTCGCAAATAAGTTCAGTCAGCAAAATAAAAATGGTGTTCACAAGTGCTTCAATATAATATATGTACTATAGACTCAGATTGTGAACCTGAAACACAAAAGACAAATTAAGATAAATGCACTGAAAACAAAGGTGATGTGATAACATAACATGGTGAATAACACAGTATGAAGTAGAGAAGAAAGCATGGCCCTCAGACATATTTTTGAGCAATTAGGGAAAGCCAATGCTCAAAAAAACACTTTCATCATTGGGCCACTTTGTTAGTACAATAATAATTATTACTAGGTTAGGAAAAATGAGACACAGAAATTGAGTTGAACTGAAAAAAAATTGTTATATCACTGGAAATTCGTCATGTCTTCCCCCTCCCCTCACCAAATGCAGAAACAAAAGCAAAAAATTAAAAATTACTGACTTACTGACCACTTTTTAAATAAAACTGACAGATTTAATTACTGACCAAGATGAAAAAACTGGCCTTTACTGATTTCGCTGATTATATTCTATTCCTGCATACTCCTTTACACAGAAAAAACAAAATTGCCTATGCAAATATAATTCAACATTTATGAGAGAGATAGAACTTGTAATGCACCACCTTATTGTATGTCAACAGGAAAGTTAATTGAAACTAAAGTTAATTACAGATCACAAGATACAACACTACTGAAAACATGTTAAATTCACAATGTATATATTCAGATGAAGTGTTTTTCATAGAATATGTCACTTTATTTTAGTTTGCATTTTTTTGTTTATAAAAGAATCTATTATTAAGTAAAAGCACTATATCCGAAAATCTCACTTAAAAGTGATTCATTCCATTGTACTTCATCTGAATTCCTTTAAATTAAAAAGAAAAATATAAATTTAAAACAAAACAAAACGAAATTTTTTTTTCCAGTTGCTACAGTGAATATACATAGTCACAATGCATTAAGCCTCTCTTAACAAAAGAATTTTCACAACAGCGAAAACAATATTACTCATTTCCTGCTTCACAAATCAAGTGTGTAATAAATCTTTTTTTTTTTCTTTCTTTCTTTGTTCCTTTTTTTTTTTCAAATTTGCATTTATGGTGAGCATAGTTAAGCAGGCTTTTTGCCAAAATGGTTCTTCTGGTGTCTGATTAAACAAACAAGGCTTTTGTATACATGTATACTCGCACATATTACAATAAAATGGCTTTTTACCAGAATGAGTCAAGAGGTGCTTCACCAGGTAGTCTTTTCGTGAAGCAGAATAACTGCAGTCAGCACATTTAAATGGCCTTCCACCAGAATGATTCCTGAGGTTATTGATCAGAGTACCTTTTTGTGAAGCAGAATAATTATGGTCAGCACATTGAAATGGCTTTTCCAGCTTTTCACTGCAATGAATCATCAGGTGTTTATTCATGTCACCTCTATGACTTGTAGAATAACTACAATAGAGACATCTATATAACTTGGTTGATGGATCCAATACGCAGTGTTTCTCAGAAAAATTTTGAAGGCCAGAGGGAAGGCTGCAGATTTTCATCATGTGAACTGAAAAAGTAAGATACATTCTAAAAGTTGACTTAATAAGAAAAGAAAACAAAACAATCAATTATGACATTTTTGTGTGACAGAATGCTGGATGATTAACTTTTATATTATTCCACACACTGTTTCTTTGATTAATTGCTGGAGCAGTGTTTATTCCTGAAGTTCTGACAGATGTCCAGTTCTTCCATCTGACTATCACTGACATAATAGCGTAAGACATTTTAGAATAAATAAAGCTTATGCTTTGAAGAATTTATGGTACACTTGAAGAGAGGCAAAGCAAAGGTAGTGGTCCTAGGGTCAGGAACCCCCCCCCTAAAGAAATTTCTGGCTACACCACTGTACTTGAGTTTCACTAATTCTAAATACACTGCTTACAGTTGAAAATGCAACACCGTAAAACACCTGAGACTGAAGTCAGATTTATAAGGTACATTGCTTACAAGACGTATAACGAAGTAAATTTCTCTGTCATTTTTGGTCTACGCCGGGATTCGAACCCGAGGCCGCTTATTCCGGAACAAGTTGCTCTACCAACTGAACTACGCAGACGTTTATTCTGATTCCTATCTGCCTTTATGTCGTGTGCGTCCTGCTGGCAGGTACGTCACAGACATAAGTAATCAGAAGAACAAACCTGTAATATAACTGTGTGGAACACACAATACTCACTATCATGTATACCCACCATGTGAGACATACGGCTTATACATGGCATGTCATGAAATGGAAGGGATTCTGGATATCGCACTGCGGAATGTCATTACATGCTGTATGGATTCATACCCAAAGTTTATTTTGGGAAACTGGCAGGGGAGCTAGATACTGAGCAATATTCTACACTTCTTCTATTGTTAACAAATCAGGTAAACGTGCTGGGCAAGGAAGATGTGTCACACGTCGGGCATCCACAAGCTGTAAGGCATCATAGTGAGAAGAATTGGCAGTAAAACAAGTAACACACAAAACATTAGAATTCTTGATATCTTCATATCACACATAAGTTATGTTAAAAATTATAAAAGGTGGGGCGCTTTGGTAATGACTTCTACCTTCATCAGCCATGGAATGAAACACGTGGTATAAGCATCAGTTGTTGCCAGATTTCAAAATAGATTTCCAAATGATAAGGATGTGAAAAGGTGCATCTGTATTGCAGGTGTTAGGGGTAAAGTAGAATTCAAGGCTTTCGTGGTACATGAGGGCTTTACAATTGCTGAACAGAGCGATATGTTTAGCATTTTGCCAATCAGGAATTGCATACGTATCACTGATGGTTAAAATTGAAAGGGAGGTGGAAGGGTTGCCTTTCTTAACATCAGCGATATATGTTCCACCAATCGCCAGTTGATGCTGTGGTAAGTACTACCAATGTAGTGGGTAACACCTGTGGAAGTGTTGACAGTGATAGAGTAGTAGACACCTCGTAACTCTAGGGGTTTATTGGGATCTCTATCTTTAAGGATAAGGTTAAGAAGATGTGGAGGTGGCTTAGCTGCAATCCTGTAGCCAAAAAATTTGAAAATAGAGCAAACTTTATGAGTACAGGACAGGTTAAAGGGTAAAGTGCCAACAAACTGATGAGTGGTGGAAAGTTCAGGCATTAAACTAGTAGATCTATTCTGCGATTCAAATTTCTTAATTAGTCTATGTACTAAGTGGGGTGGAAACCCATGCAATTTACCAATGTTGATGATGTTCTGATATTCTTTTTTAAAAGCAGAAGGGCTGTTGCAAGTAAGGTTAGCTCTGTGTATGTATGACCTTATAGCAGCCAATTTGAATTTTTAAAGGTGCAAGAATGGTAAGGAATGATATTATAGGTGGCAGAAGGCTTTCTGTAAACAGAGAGACCAAGTGAGAAGTCTGGGTCGATGTTGATGTCAACATCCAGAAAACCAATATTGTTGTCAACCTGCTCTTCAGATGAGAATTTTATATGAGGGAATTTGGAACACCAAGAATGTCCTGGGAAACTCATCAAAGATATTTGTGACTGTTTTGATTCATTGGAATAGTATTCCTGTTTTGTTTACAATAGTATCTACTACCAACAAAAATAAGGTGTACCAATGGGCTATCCTCTTTCCCCCTTACTTGCTGAAATTTATTTGCAGAATATTGAAAAATTAATCGTTGCCCCATTCCCCTTAAAACCCTCCATTTGGTTATGGTATGTTGATGACATCTTCATCATTTGGCCACAACAGAAACACGGTTGCTTTGTGTTAATTAAAGAAAAACATGGAAAGAGCAATGACTTGTCTATTTACATTGTCTCTACATATTTGAAAGATTTTCACCATTTCTCTCACTCTTTGAATTTATTAGCTATAATGAAATAGCTTGTGACGTTAAGTCCCACCAGATGGAGACGTCTCAGTTGCTGACACATAAACACACATAGTGGCGTGGATTGTTGGCACCTTAGCGTAAGGCAAACACATTCAGCTAGGTATTGAGATCTGGGGTTTGATCTCAGCGATGTAAAAATGCAATTTTTTGGTTGCTGTGTGTTAATTAAGAGAAAACGTGGGAAGAGTGATGACTTTGTCTATTTATATTTGGTGTATAAAGCTCCAAATTTTCTTCAGAATGGTGAGGCTCAGGGAGTAAATGGCATAACTGTTGTGATGTTAAAATATCATGATGACTCTGTAATTGACTGGTTAACTGAAATTTGCAAATAGTTCTGGGAGTTAGGAATGGTCCCTGAGGGATGAATGCCATCCAGTGGCACACTCTGGAATTCTTGCTGGTGGGTGCTGTATATATATATATATTATATGTACACAATGTGTGTACACATATATATAGTGTACACCTATAGTTTATATACGGTTGTGACATACGTTGCTCTTAATCTTTTTATGGGCTTTGGGAAGAAGGCGCCATGCAATAGATGACACTATGTAATTTTTTGAACATGTAAAATAATATTTTTGAATGTTTCATTTGTGACGTACATCATTCTTAATCTCCTTGGAGAGGGCTTAAGCACCCAAAGCCACTGCACCAATGATGCCATCACTGTTCGCTCGCATAAAGGAAAGCTGATCAGACTGAATGCAAGAACAATCTTGACATCAGACTGATGAGTCTGCTAGGGAAAGCATTTGGAAAGGTCATTATTGATGAGGTATGAGGTCTTACATCAGACAAAGAGTGGGATGTACAGAGTGGTTTTATGCCAGGTAAGGGCTATGCTAACCAAGTGTTTGCATTACATATGATGTTCGAAAAGTATTTGGCTGTCAGTAAGAAAATTTCTGCTATCTTCGATAAGTTTAGAGAAAGCTTATGACCAAGAAAATAGGATACTTCTGTGGGTGGTACTAAATAAATATGGTATTACTGGGAATCTACTTAATAGTGTGAAGCCATGTATACTGGCAGTAAAGCATGTGTACGAGTGAATGGTATTGTATTGAAATGGTTTTCTATTGGTGAAGGAGTGAGACAAAGTTGTTTAATATATATATTCATGGATGTGTGCATGCATGATGCTAAAATCGACAAAAATACTAAATTTATGTCTTGGTAATATCCGTGTTTGAAGATTGATGTATGCTGATGGTACAGTCCTTTTGGCAAGGAGCAAAAGTGAGTTGCAGAGTATAATGACCTAGATGTACAAAGTTTGTATGACATTCAAACTGAGTATAAATAAGGAAAAAAAAATTATGGCTTTTGAGCAAGGAATTGTTAGTACTGAATGCAAGAAAATCCTAAATGGAAATGCAAGGTAAGTCTCAGGTGAACGAGTTTGTACATTTGGGAAGCATGACAGAAAGAACAAATTAGATGGCAAAATAGTAGGAGAGTGAATTCTCTGAAAGTTATAGCTGTTTCAGGAGGATTTCAGAGGAATAATGAGTTCTCAAGAAAGTCCTGAATGGCTGTGTAGGAAATTGTAATTGTTAATACTCTGATGTACAGCAGTGAAACATAGGAACTTCAGAAGAGACATGAGTCATTTGTGTGCATGAGAGATGCATTACCTGTGGGGAATTTGTGGGAAAACATGCTCTGATCAAGTGAAGAATGATGTATCAATCACAGTTGTGTAATGTGAGGCAAAATGTTTTTAGTAAGGTGGAGACTAATATTCTTAAGTGGTTTGGCCATCTTGAAAGGATGTCATTCAAACTGCACATGTTGGTAGAGTAACCCTTCCTCTATACCAGGGTGTCCACAGAATTATCAAACCTGATTTCCCTGACCAAATATATAAGAAATCCCTGACCTTACAACAAATAGGTTTATTTGAGTTTTTCAATATATGTGCCATGATAATAAATAAAATTGAATTTGATAATTGAGAAACTTATATTATTTAAAAGTGTTTCCGTTTGACGTATAAAGTTTCCCAAATAACTGATTCATTTAATTTTTTATATTTTTTTAACGGCCTCCACCTTCCCCATAGCCGTCCAACTCACACCTTTTTAATTTTAAGTTTACTCTTTTTTCCATGGTTTTACATTTATTGAAGAAACACTCAAACAAACCCATACACAATATTCAGAACAGTTACTATATAAATATTACAGTAGGAACACAGTCACTGTTTTTATATTACACACCACTTTTCTTCTTTTCCCAATCTGAAATCTTCACCTGCAATGCTGCTTCTTCCAACTCTAGTTCCTTCCGTACTCTTTGTCTTTTTCCCTTTAATTCCTTTATTTCATGATCAATTTTTTTTTACTTCAGTTTTTTTCTTCTTCGTTTTGAAGAACACTTTTTTCTCAAGATAATCCTGATATCTTCGTCTGGAGGCTCTTACAGAAAGAAAAGCCTTCTATTGATGGCAATGTGTTCTACTCCTCCCACATTTTTAATGGCATCAAAAACTGTTCTCTGACAAATCAGGGATTCTTCCAGGATATTTTCCACAAAAAGAGACTTATTGACAGAAAATCCACCTTCCACTAAAGCATTTCCATAAGACATAATGAGACAAATTTTTATTACATCTCAAAGTTCACCGAATTGTTTTTGGTTGTCAAGTAGAGCACTGTAAAATTTGTCTAATCCAATGGAATCATCATGACTGCCTAAAAATTCATCAAACTGAGACTTTAAAGTAGATTGAGCTTCTACACACAATGAAGCGTACTGTTTATTAGCTTTTTCAGCACAGTCTTCTGAAATCCTGTTTGCACTAAGTAAAACTTCGAGCACAATTTCCACTCTCTTCTTGCCTAGACTCGGCTGCTGCACTATAATATTTGGGTCCAAACAAGTTACCCCACGGACAAACTTAAATTTTAGTGGGCTTTTCTCACGAAGTTTTTCAATCATACTGGTCACAAGTTTCCTAAATACAAGCTTAAACTCTAATTTCTCCCTTTCTGAGCACTTCACTTCTTTTAATAGCTGTTTAGCACTGAATCCAATATCAACTTTCTCAATTGAGAGATTTTCACTTTTTGATACATCTAAAGTTAACAGTTTTGAGATACTATCAGCTTCACTTAATTTGTCAGGCTTCAAGCTTCATGCCATCAAATTTTTCATCAGATCCAGCAAATCAGTGTGTAAGGAAGGAATTAAAGGCTTTGTGCTACGGAAGCTTCTCAAAACAGATTCACACTCTGAAGCTACAGTCCTAAATGCAGCCAATTTGCATTTCAACAGTGGACTTTCCATAAATTCTGCAAGAAACATGTGCTGTTTGCTGGAAACCGATTATTCTTGAACATATTTCTTGATATGATCATACACAAGCAATGCCCTAGTCAAACAATTAACGTTTTCCAACCACCTTACAGTGCAAAATTTCAAAAGGAAATCTTTACATCCAGTAATCACAGTATAATTTGCACGGCGAGCAGGACTATATTTTAAAAGGTAGGACAAGTTACGCAGAAAGTAATGCATATCCCATTTCACTGCTTCAAGTCCAGTTTTCATAGCTCCACTGACCACGTGAAGACCACATACTCCAATGTCAACTAATAATTTACCATCTGGATTTTCAGTTCTAAGTTTATCTTTCAGCTTTTGAAGAAAGCTGAGATTAACGTTAGGTCCATCCATTCACTCTTGTAGCATGCTATCCAAGGGAACAGGTGCACTTTTAATGAATTTCTCTAAAAGGTCATTAGCTATTGCCTGTACTAAAAACACACTACTTAAGTACCTAGTGGGAACTTTTTGCAGATTGACGTCCCAATAACGAACAAACTGATCCATTTGCCCACACTGAGCAATTTTGTTTAGTGATTCATCAAAACAAATTGCAAAGTCAGTGCACTGCTTCAGATCGTCCATTAAACACTCTTTGAAATGTGGTGCCAATCCATGGTTTATCACATAAGATGCTTTGCTTTTGCCTAAAGTAAATTTTGAAGCTATTGCACTCTCAGGAAACATTAACTGAAATGTTTTGTTAATCTGTGTACAAGAGTTCAAAGACATTCGCTTGGACAACACTCCCATGGCCCATATTATTTCCGACTTTGTTACATCATTTTTCACTACATAAGCATTAAGGTCACTGGGCTTCACATCATCTTTCACAGCGTAAGTATTTGAGTCATTAGACTTAATATTTTCTAGAAGTACTGATTCCACATTTCCTGAGCTTGTTGATGGCAAGAGTTCGTTATTACAAAGAGAGTTCTTTTTCACAAAGGAAGTGAAAGAAGCAAGACTGAGCTGAGACATTTCAGCACGGATGTTTTTCAAATGATTAGGGCCATTTCCGTGGCTGGAGACTGCCCGACGCCCCATGTTTCTAAGCTTGAGTTTTAGAGAACACTTTACAAAATGCTGATTCATTGCCGCCGTTCACAGCAGCTATCCAACCAGAAAACTCAGGATTTAATTGTTCGCCCAACCATTGTTCATGAAACACACAATGCTTTGACATTGCTGCAGTCTTAATTGCATTTTAACAAGGTATAACTTATATCACAAAATTTCTTTTTTGACCTAAAACAAAAAGAGAAATGTTAACAAGTAATGTAACACAACTTACAATAATAGGTAGGAAATACAAGGTTACGTTAGTAGGAAGGGGAAATTAGTGACTGTCTGCAACACCAAGTGCAAGTGTGTTGGGCGATGAGGGCGTCACTCCCCGACGCCGGGTTAAAACTAGTTGTAGTCTAACTGTGATTGAAATTTCTCTGACTTTTTTTTAAATATCACTGATTTTCCCTGACTTTTACCAACATTTCAGGCATTTCCCTGACCAATTTTCATTTCCCTGACTTTCCAGAATGTGGACACCCTGTAATATGTACCAAAACATCTGTAAAAACATACCAAGCAATAAGAACTTAATATTTTGAGATAAAGATTGGACTTTACCAAAGATCACCTTTTGGCACATTTTTTTTATCTTTGCATCCATCTTATATGCACTGCTATGTTATGTTACATTTTTTGTTGATGATTTTGTCTCTTTCTAAGAATCAGTTGAATAAGAACCATTTTTTTTAAACTAGCAAAGGATATTCGTTAAAGCTTGAACAAAAATGAATGTGGCAAAAAACATAGATGATGGCATGTTCAACAAACGCAGATTTTTTTTGCGGATGGTAGAGAAAGTAAACAATGAATCTATGTAGCACATTTTAAATACTTGGGCTCATTCTTACAAAAAGAGCAGCAGCTTGGAGAAAGCAGAAAGGCAAAGTGTGAAAGGAGAATGGGTAAAAAAAAAAAAAAAAAAAGATGAAAAGAACAGTATTATGGGGATTCATCTGGCATAGTAATATTTTAATGATGTAAATTTGAACACTTTCATGAAAACAGTCTTCCAAAAATTGCTGTTAAATGTCTTTAAATGATTTCTGCCTTTGAACAAAAATTAAAAATAAAGAGTGAACATAAAAAGATATTTGAAGAAAGAAAACATTTTACATATTCTAAATAAAATAAATTATTTATGCAAATATAATTTTCCATTTACGTCACAGATCACACACTTTTAATGCATCACTTTAATGTATTTCCACAGGATAGCATACCAAAGAAATATTAAATAACAAATCGAAAGACATAAATCTGCTGAGCAATATGACAAACCCATAATATATGTATTCAATGATTAAGTGATCATTTTCCCTCAGAATATATCACATAATTTTGAAGAAATTTTTTATGCTTATAAAATAATATATATTATTAAAAGATGTATACAAATGAAATCACAATATCCAAAATTTTTACTTAAAAAGTGTTCCTTCAGACTACTTTCTTTCATTTCTACTACATAAAAAGAAAAATCTGAATTACAAAAAACAAAAAAAAACAACAACAAAGAAACAAAATAAAATAAAAAAAGCACAGTCATTCCAACTGCTTCATTCTGTACAGACAGTGCTTTATGCCCCCCTTTACAGAAGAATTTTCTCAGCAGTGGTAAGAATGTTACTCCTTTCCTGCTTCATGAATCATCAAGTGCTTACTGAGGCTTTATTTCTTTGAAAGTTTCCATTTTCAGTGAGCACAATTAAAAGACTTCTCTTTACAATGAGTCCTTTGGTGTTTAATTAAATTAGGCTTAAATGCGCATTTATACTCGCACATATTACAGTGAAATGGCTTTTCACCAGAATGAGTCCTGAGGTGATTGATCAGAGTTTTTTTTCGTGAAGCAGAATAACTGCAGGCAGAACATTTAAATGGCCTTTCACCAGTATGGATCCTAACGTGATGGACAAGAGTTATTCTTTGTGAAGATGAATATTTGCAGTAAGTACATTTAAATGGCTTTTCACCAGAATGGATCCTCAAATGTGTATTCATGTTGCCCCTTTGATTCGAAGAATAGTTACTGTAAGGACATCTATACAACTTGGTGAGTGAGTCCCAATTAGATTGTTTCTCAGAGGATTTTGGAATGTAAGAAGAAATGCTGCAGCTTTTTGTCAAGTTGCCTGAAAGAAATAGAAGAATAAATTCTAAAAATTGTCTTAAATGTTTTTATAATTTTTTCCAAGAATAAGAAAAAAAAATCAAGAATTACAAATTTTTTGTATGATATAATGTTATATACTTTATTTCCATCACACTGTATTTTACTGAACATTTATACTCAGATACAGTATGATGAGAGACTTTTAGACTGTGATCCAAACAAATGAAAACACTTTTCATTTGGGAAAATTACACTTACACAGAATACACTGAAATTAATTTTTTAACAGATGGTGAAACCTGATAATGTGATTGTTGCTACATGCTGAGTGATTTTTTTTTTGTTTGGAGATATAAAGACCATGGTGAGAAAGTTGACTGGCTATATAAGCAGTCGACCATCCCTAATTTAAAGCTGCGTGCTGCAGGGAAGGAAGAAAATCAGTGCTGTAAGACAAACACAGCATCCGTGTCTTTCTGGAATTCAAAATCAGACTCATTTTGGGCTAATGATAAGAAACCAGCACTTAGATCATTGCAATGCCAGCCCGGCCTTCAGTGACTATGCAAACAGCGTTAAGAGAGAGGGGCAAGTGGATCTCAGCAATAATATTCTTCTCTTAAATTAATTTTACAGGAAGGATTTGAACTTCCTCAGATAATATGCTTGTCAAAGTTATACTGGAAAAAATATACCAGCATCATTTATTAAATGTTGAAGTTTCGGAATGAAATAATGCACACTAAAATAAGATATTGTTTGTAAAAAAGGTAGCTGTTTTGTAAACAGATATATTTATAAAACAGCAATGGCAATATAATATAATTGAATAAAAACATAATTAATAAGGAAAATATGGCTGGAAATCCAAAGTCATGTCGGTGTAAGTCAGTCTAAAATAGAATATACTGCAGCTAATCACTTTTCTCTATCAAAAACCATATTGAAAGAAGGAATTCAATTTGGCTTTGAAAACTGATTGCAAAACTAATTAAGTAAAATGACAATAAGTAAAAATAAAAATAGAAGTTTCTCCATAGTTAGTGAATATATTGATGAATGATACACATGATGGCAAAAAACAGAGCTGCAGGACGATAACAAAGGGATCAGGGGAATTAAGTCCGGTCATCTTCAATAGCGCTTTGCACTGCCTCATGTGGTGATTCATGCTGCAATACAGATCCGCCATGGAGGCGAACAGATGCCTGAGGTTATCCTGTGTCAGACTGGCCCACACATGTTGGACAGTGTGCTCCAAATCCGGGAGAGTGTGGCATGGCCGCAGTCGGCGTTTCAACTGGTCCCACACATGCTCGATAGGAGACATGTCTGGGGAGCGGGCAGATCATGGAAGTGTCTGGACATGACATAGGCAGTCCTGGGTAACCCGATCCATGTGCGGGCAGGCATTATCCTGTTAGTATAGCGCACCTGGAATCCTGGCCAGGAATGGGAGCACATGGGGCCCCACGTAGGATCTCATCCACATATTGCTGCCCCTTCAATGATCCATGCACCACTACTAGAGCTGATTGGTTATCGTGGGCAATGGCTCCCCAGACCATAATGTCTGCAGTGGGGAAGGTGTGGCGCTTGATAGCAAGGTTGGGATTGTGCCGTAGACTCAGGGACCTCCACACCCAGACATGATGATCATCTGTCTCCAAAACAAAGAGGCACTCATTGCTAAACACCACACATGGGCAGTCTATGGAGTTCCCCATCGCTCTGGCCTGGCACCACTGCACACAGAGCTGGCAATGTTCCTGTGTTAATAGAAGCACAGTAAGGGAAACTGGGATCTCAGATTCGTTTTCGCGAGGTTTCGGGAAATGGTTCGTTGGCACACAGGAGCCACTACGTCTGCCTGTATAGTGAACTAGGTCCCCGTGGGATCCGTTCGTGCCTGGCACACGATCCATCGATCCTCTCTACCGGTGGTCCTCTGGTCCATTCGGAGCCACTCCGTCGTGTGGCAGTGCCGTCATCTGTCCAGTGCTCCCAACACAGTCGAATGGTATGGTCAGGACTATCTATGTGGTGGGCTATACAACCTGCTAACCACCCTGCAGTTTTCAGCCTGATGATCCGGCCTCTCTCAAAGTCCGTAAGTTGTGTAAATCCATGACTCTGGCGTCTACCCGGAATTCTTGTCACTCTGTACTCTTCCTTGCATTGGCCGGTGCTTTTCACTTTCATGGGGCATCAACTACATGCTGGTTTATGCTTGCAGTACCACCACAGGGTGTGCAGTTATGCACCCTCGCACCAAACGTGGATCATTTGCATGCCCGCAAGCACTCTAGGTATTTGCAAAGTTTCGTAGTTGTAGCATGTTTTCTTCTAGGTGCCAAAATTCCATTGTCCAGGAGTGTACATATGGATATGCAATCACTAAATTAACAAATATATTAAAAACTTAATTCCAAAATTTTGCCACACAACAGAACAGTCATCAGTAATTCATACTGAGATGAGAAAATGCTAAGGGTTTTGCCCTTTAAATTTAAATCTAGAAAAATATAGTGTGCTTTTGTTCTCCCATTTCTTTTACTGGCCATCACATTTGTTTGGTATGACCACCACTTAATGTGAAATAAACTTAAATACTAATGAGAATTAATTACAGAAGATAAATTACACATAAAAAGAACTGAAATCTTTGTTTCCAAAAAATCTACATTTTATCAAACCAATTCAATATGTACTACAGACACAAAAAGCAATATTTCAGTTTTTTACACAAGAGGAGTTCATTATAAATATATATATAGAGAGAGATGCAAGGTCAGGTGATGCATAACATATCCCAGCCTCTCCTTAACAAATGTCAATCCCGCCTTCTCATGGTGCATACTGTTCCCACTAAAGGGGCTCTGACGACTGATGAATAGCGGTATAACTATAACATCGAGATTAGAGGAAATGTTATCAAACACTCACCAACCCTCTTGGCCAGAGTGGTGAGTTATGGCCAACCTTCCACCCAACCCCACCCCATATGCTTACACAATTTCAAACATGGTCCTGAGTCTCCGGCAGCTGGAATGTACCTGGCCAAGACAGAAATAAGTGCGAAGTAGAGGCAAAGGTTGCTAAGAATTGCCGGAGGACCGGACTAGGCTGCCATCTGATGCTGATCTTGGCTACGTTTAAGCTACGTTTTCTATACATTGTGGAAGATTTCACCAAATCACTTATACTTTTAGAAACAAAGTACATAAAGTATTTAGTAACTGTTGGCCACTGTTCAATCAGTCTTGCGGCAGCACTCTGTAGGCATAACCACCTAAGAGAAACATGTTTCAAGAAACCATGGTTTGGGATTCTGAGATCTCTTTAAATTTTGGTGAAATCCTCCCATCGTAATGGCCACCCATTAAATAAATCATGAAAAAGTAAAATTAAATTTGATGCATTGCCACCCAGTTATGCCATGGTGCTACAAAATGCGTTATGGACTATATGAATGTTACAAGTGCCAATATCTACCATAACCTGCCTCTCTGTCAAAATAAGATAATCATTCATAAGTTTCGTGACAGCCTTGTTGACATTTGGCCCATCATTACTTATCATTAGCAGTTTTGACTGAGGAAGTTGTGCCGAATCCAAAACTTTGTCCAGTTTGCTGTAAATATCTTCAGCTGTTGATGATCCCATAAAAAAATTTGATATGCCTGGTAAACATGTTTTTAGTTAGTGACCAGTATCTAACAGCTACCTGTAATTCTTTATAAGATGCTGCATTGGTGGTTTCATCATAGCACAAGGTGTAATATGCACCTTTAAAATCCTTCAGCAATTGTTTTCTGAAGTATGGGGCCAGTGCAGTTGTTGTTAAATACTGTGTCTTTGTCCTTGATCAGGTTTTTTTGGAACACTGCATTTGGAAACATAAACTTGAAAGTTTCCCCAGTATGTTCATAAGATGGCCCAAAAAGCAAAGTCAGCTGAAATAGTTTTCAATACCCAGATAAGTTCTGCTCTCGTTACACTATCTCTGACACTGTAAAGTGGAACAGTTCCTGTGCAATCTTTAGGCGCAGCGTGGCTACTAGAACTACGTTCCTCTGGCACACCAGGGTGAACCGCTGACAGATGTAGTTGCGATGAAACCACATAATTTCTGCACTCATCCGTATGTTTATGAGAAGCGGCATGCTGTTCAAGTGCTTCAAACCCCCAATTGACACTAAATCCTTCAGTACACACAGCACAAAACTTTTCTCCTTCACTTTTTTTCCATCCCCATTCAGATATAACATATCCATTTTCGTCTTTTTTAGTCAACCACTCGGATTTAAAAGTGCACTGTCCCATTGTTCATTAGTCTCACTCGCAAATAAGTTCAGTCAGCAAAATAAAAATGGTGTTCACAAGTGCTTCAATATAATATATGTACTATAGACTCAGATTGTGAACCTGAAACACAAAAGACAAATTAAGATAAATGCACTGAAAACAAAGGTGATGTGATAACATAACATGGTGAATAACATAGTATGAAGTAGAGAAGAAAGCATGGCCCTCAGACATTATATTTTTGAGCAATTAGGGAAAGCCAATGCTCAAAAAAGACTTTCTTCATTGGGCCACTTTGTTAGTACAATAATAATTATTACTAGGTTAGGAAAAATGAGAAACAGAAATTGAGTTGAACTGAAAAAAATTGTTATATCACTGGAAATTTGTTGTGTCCTCCCCACAAATGCAGAAACAAAAGCAAAAAATTAACAATTATTGACTTACTGACCACTTTTTAAATAAAACTGACAGATTTAATTACTGACCAAGATGAAAAAACTGACCTTTACTGATTTCACTGACCATTTTCTATTTCTGCATTCTCCTTTACACAGAAAAAACAAAATTGTCTATGCAAACGTAATGCAACATTTATGAGAGAGATAGAACTTGTAATGCACCACCTTATTGTATGTCAACAGGAAAGTTAATTGAAACTAAAGTAAATTAGAGATCAAAAGATACAACACTACTGAAAACATGTTAAATTCATAATGTATATATTCAGATGAAGTGTTTTTCACAGAATGTGTCACTTTATTTTAGTTTGAAATTTTTTGTTTATAAAAGAATATATTATTAAGTAAAAGCACTATATCCAAAAATCTCACTTAAAAGTGATTCATTCTATTGTACTTCATCTGAATTCCTTTAAATTAAAAAGAAAAATATAAATTTAAAACAAAACAAAACGAAAAATATTTTCCAGTTGCTTCAGTGAATATACATAGTCACAATGCATTAAGTCTCTCTTAACAGAAGAATTTTCACAACAGCGAAAACAATATTACTCATTTCCTGCTTCACAAATCAAGTGTGTAATAAATCTTTTTTTTCTTTCTTTGTTCCTTTTTTTTTTTTCAAATTTGCATTTACGGTGAGCACAGTTAAGCAGGCTTTTTGCCAAAATGGGTCTTCTGGTGTCTGATTAAACAATGCTTTTGTATACATGTATACTCGCACATATTACAATAAAATGGCTTTTCACCAGAATGAGTCATGAGGTGCTTCATCAGGTAGTCTTTTCGTAATGTATATATTCAGATTGGTAGTCTTTTTCGTAATGTATATATCAGATGAGGTGCTTCATCAGGTAGTCTTTTCGTAATGTATATATTGCCAAAATGGGTCTTCTGGTGTCTGATTAAACAATGCTTTTGTATACATGTATACTCGCACATATTACAATAAAATGGCTTTTCACCAGAATGAGTCATGAGGTGCTTCATCAGGTAGTCTTTTCGTGAAGCAGAATAACTGCAGTCAGCACATTTAAATGGCCTTTCACCAGAATGAGTCCTGAGGTGATTGATCAGAGTACCTTTTCGTGAAGCAGAATAATTATAGTCAGCACATTTAAATGGCTTTTGCAGCTTTTCACTGCAATGAATCATCAGGTGTTTATTCATGTCACCTCTATGACTTGTAGAATAACTACAATAGAGACATCTATAGAACTTGGTTGATGGATCCAATACGCAGTGTTTCTCAGAAAAATTTTGAAGGCCAGAGGGAAGGCTGCAGATTTTCATCATGTGAACTGAAAAAGTAAGATACATTCTAAAAGTTGACTTAATAAGAAAAGAAAACGAAACAATCAATTATGACATTTTTGTGTGACAGAATGCTGGATGATTAACTTTTATATTATTCCACACACTGTTTCTTTGATTAATTGCTGAAGCAGTGTTTATTCCTGAAGGTCTGACAGATGTCCAGTTCTTCCATCTGACTATCACTGACATAATAGCGTAAGACATTTTTTAGAATAAATAAAGCTTATGCTTTGAAGAATTTATGGTACACTTGAAGAGAGGCATAGCAAAGGTGGTGGTCGTAGGGTCAGGAACCCCCCTTTAAAGAAATTTCTGGCTACACCACTGTACTTTAGTTTCACTAATTCTAAATACACTGCTTACAGTTGAAAATGCAACACCGTAAAACACCTGAGATACTGAAGTCAGATTTATAACGTACATTGCTTACAAGACATATAACGAAGTAAATTTCTCCGTCATTTTTGGTCTACGCCGGGATTCGAACCCGAGACCGCTTATTCCGGAACAAGTTGCTCTACCAACTGAGCTACGCAGACGTTTATTCTGATTCCTATCTGCCTTTATGTCGTGTGCGTCCTGCTGGCACGTACGTCACAGACATAAGTAATCAGAAGAACAGACCTGTAATATAACTGTGTGGAACACACAATACTCACTATCATGTATACCCACCACGTGAGACATACGGCTTATACATGGCATGTCATGAAATGGAAGGGATTCTGGATATCGCACTGCGGAATGTCATTACATGCTGTATGGATTCATACCCAAAGTTTATTTTTGGGAAACTGGCAGGGGAGCTAGATACTGAGCAATATTCTACACTTCTTCTATTGTTAACAAATCAGGTAAACGTGCTGGGCAAGGAAGATGTGTCACACGTCGGGCATCCACAAGCTGTAAGGCATCATAGTGAGAAGAATTGGCAGTAAAACAAGTAACACACAAAACATTAGAATTCTTGATATCTTCATATCACACATAAGTTATGTTAAAAATTATAAAAGGTGGGGCGCTTTGGTAATGACTTCTACCTTCATCAGCCATGGAATGAAACACGTGGTATAAGCATCAGTTGTTGCCAGATTTCAAAATAAATTTCAAAATGATAAGGATGTGAAAAGGTGCATCTGTATTGCAGGTGTTAGGGGTAAAGTAGAATTCAAGGCTTTCGTGGTACATGAGGGCTTTACAATTGCTGAACAGAGGGATATGTTTAGCATTTTGCCAATCAGGAATTGCATACGTATCACTGATGGTTAAAATTGAAAGGGAGGTGGAAGGGTTGCCTTTCTTAACATCAGCGATATATGTTCCACCAATCGCCAGTTGATGCTGTGGTAAGTACTACCAATGTAGTGGGTAACACCTGTGGAAGTGTTGACAGGGATAGAGTAGTAGACACCTCGTAACTCTAGGGGTTTATTGGGATCTCTATCTTTAAGGATAAGGTTAAGAAGATGTGGAGGTGGCTTAGCTGCAATCCTATAGCCAAAAAATTTGAAAATAGAGCAAACTTTATGAGTACAGGACAGGTTAAAGGGTAAAGTGCCAACAAACTGATGAGTGGTGGAAAGTTCAGGCATTAAACTAGTAGATCTATTCTGCGATTCAAATTTCTTAATTAGTCTATGTACTAAGTGGGGTGGAAACCCATGCAATTTACCAATGTTGATGATGTTCTGATATTCTTTTTTAAAAGCAGAAGGGCTGTTGCAAGTAAGGTTAGCTCTGTGTATGTATGACCTTATAGCAGCCAATTTGAATTTTTCAAAGGTGCAAGAATGGTAAGGAATGATATTATAGGTGGCAGAAGGCTTTCTGTAAACAGAGAGACCAAGTGAGAAGTCTGTGTCGATGTTGATGTCAACATCCAGAAAACCAATATTGTTGTCAACCTGCTCTTCAGATGAGAATTTTATATGAGGGAATTTGGAACACCAAGAATGTCCTGGGAAACTCATCAAAGATATTTGTGACTGTTTTGATTCATTGGAATAGTATTCCTGTTTTGTTTACAATAGTATCTACTACCAACAAAAATAAGGTGTACCAATTACTTGCTGAAATTTATTTGCAGAATATTGAAAAATTAATCGTTGCCCCATTCCCCTTAAAACCCTCCATTTGGTTATGGTATGTTGATGACATCTTCATCATTTGGCCACAACAGAAACACGGTTGTTTTGTGTTAATTAAAGAAAAACATGGAAAGAGCAATGACTTGTCTATTTACATTGTCTCTACATATTTGAAACATTTTCACCATTTCTCTCACTCTTTGAATTTATTAGCTATAATTTGTGACGTTAAGTCCCACCAGATGGAGACGTCTCAGTTGCTGACACATAAACACACATAGTGGCGTGGATTGTTGGCACCTTAGCGTAAGGCAAACACATTCAGCTAGGTATTGAGATCTGGGGTTTGATCTCAGCGATGTAAAAATGCAATTTTTTGGTTGCTGTGTGTTAATTAAGAGAAAACGTGGGAAGAGTGATGACTTTGTCTATTTATATTTGGTGTATAAAACTCCAAATCTTCTTCAGAATGGTGAGGCTCAGGGAGTAAATGGCATAACTGTTGTGATGTTAAAATATCATGATGACTCTGTAATTGACTGGTTAACTGAAATTTGCAAATAGTTCTGGGAGTTAGGAATGGTCCCTGAGGGATGAATGCCATCCAGTGGCACACTCAGGAATTCTTGCTGGAGGGGGGCTGTATATATATATATATATATATATTATATGTACACAATGTGTGTACACATATATATAGTGTACACCTATAGTTTATATACGGTTGTGACATACGTTGCTCTTAATCTTTTGGGGGGCTTTGGGAAGAAGGCACCATGCAATAGATGACACTATGTAATTTTTTGAACATGTAAAATAATATTTTTGAATGTTTCATTTGTGACGTACATCATTCTTAATCTCCTTGGAGAGGGCTTAAGCACCCAAAGCCCCTGCACCAATGATGCCATCACTGTTCGCTCGCATAAAGGAAAGCTGATCAGACTGAATGCAAGAACAATCTTGACATCAGACTGATGAGTCTGCCAGGGAAAGTATTTGGAAAGGTCATTATTGATGAGGTATGAGGTCTTACATCAGACAAAGAGTGGGATGTACAGAGTGGTTTTATGCCAGGTAAGGGCTATGCTAACCAAGTGTTTGCATTACATATGATGTTCGAAAAGTATTTGGCTGTCAGTAAGAAAATTTCTGCTATCTTCGATAAGTTTAGAGAAAGCTTATGACCAAGAAAATAGGATACTTCTGTGGATGGTACTAAATAAATATGGTATTACTGGGAATCTACTTAATAGTGTGAAGCCATGTATACTGGCAGTAAAGCATGTGTACGAGTGAATGGTATTGTATTGAAATGGTTTTCTATTGGTGAAGGAGTGAGACAAAGTTGTTTAATATATATATTCATGGATGTGTGCATGCATGATGCTAAAATCGACAAAAATACTAAATTTATGTCTTGGTAATATCCGTGTTTGAAGATTGATGTATGCTGATGGTACAGTCCTTTTGGCAAGGAGCAAAAGTGAGTTGCAGAGTATAATGACCTAGATGTACAAAGTTTGTATGACATTCAAACTGAGTATAAATAAGGAAAAAAAAATTATGGCTTTTGAGCAAGGAATTGTTAGTACTGAATGCAAGAAAATCCTAAATGGAAATGCAAGGTAAGTCTCAGGTGAACGAGTTTGTACATTTGGGAAGCATGACAGAAAGAACAAATTAGATGGCAAAATAGTAGGAGAGTGAATTCTCTGAAAGTTATAGCTGTTTCAGGAGGATTTCAGAGGAATAATGAGTTCTCAAGAAAGTCCTGAATGGCTGTGTAGGAAATTGTAATTGTTAATACTCTGATGTACAGCAGTGAAACATAGGAACTTCAGAAGAGACATGAGTCATTTGTGTGCATGACAGATGCATTACCAGTGGGGAATTTGTGGAAAAACATGCTCTGATCAAGTGAAGAATGATGTATCAATCACAGTTGTGTAATGTGAGGCAAAATGTTTTTAGTAAGGTGGAGACTAATATTCTTAAATGGTTTGGCCATCTTGAAAGGATGTCATTCAAACTGCACATGTTGGTAGAGTAACCCTTCCTCTATACCAGGGTGTCCACAGAATTATCAAACCTGATTTCCCTGACCAAATATATAAGAAATCCCTGACCTTACAACAAATAGGTTTATTTGAGTTTTTCAATATATGTGCCATGATAATAAATAAAATTGAATTTGATAATTGAGAAACTTATATTATTTAAAAGTGTTTCCGTTTGACGTATAAAGTTTCCCAAATAACTGATTCATTTAATTTTTTATATTTTTTTAACGGCCTCCACCTTCCCCATAGCCGTCCAACTCACACCTTTTTAATTTTAAGTTTACTCTTTTTTCCATGGTTTTACATTTATTGAAGAAACACTCAAACAAACCCATACACAATATTCAGAACAGTTACTATATAAATATTACAGTAGGAACACAGTCACTGTTTTTATATTACACACCACTTTTCTTCTTTTCCCAATCTGAAATCTTCACCTGCAATGCTGCTTCTTCCAACTCTAGTTCCTTCCGTACTCTTTGTCTTTTTCCCTTTAATTCCTTTATTTCATGATCAATTTTTTTTTACTTCAGTTTTTTTCTTCTTCGTTTTGAAGAACACTTTTTCTCAAGATAATCCTGATATCTTCGTCTGGAGGCTCTTACAGAAAGAAAAGCCTTCTATTGATGGCAATGTGTTCTACTCCTCCCACATTTTTAATGGCATCAAAAACTGTTCTCTGACAAATCAGGGATTCTTCCAGGATATTTTCCACAAGAAAAGACTTATTGACAGAAAATCCACCTTCCACTAAAGCATTTCCATAAGACATAATAAGACAAATTTTTATTACATCCCAAAGTTCACCGAATTGTTTTTGGTTGTCAAGTAGAGCACTGTAAAATTTGTCTAATCCAATGGAATCATCATGACTGTCTAAAAATTCATCAAACTGAGACTTTAAAGTAGATTGAGCTTCTACACACAATGAAGCGTACTGTTTATTAGCTTTTTCAGCACAGTCTTCTGAAATCCTGTTTGCACTAAGTAAAACTTCGAGCACAATTTCCACTCTCTTCTTGCCTAGACTCGGCTGCTGCACTATAATATTTGGGTCCAAACAAGTTACCCCACGGACAAACTTAAATTTTAGTGGGCTTTTCTCACGAAGTTTTTCAATCATACTGGTCACAAGTTTCCTAAATACAAGCTTAAACTCTAATTTCTCCCTTTCTGAGCACTTCACTTCTTTTAATAGCTGTTTAGCACTGAATCCAATATCAACTTTCTCAATTGAGAGATTTTCACTTTTTGATACATCTAAAGTTAACAGTTTTGAGATACTATCAGCTTCACTTAATTTGTCAGGCTTCAAGCTTCATGCCATCAAATTTTTCATCAGATCCAGCAAATCAGTGTGTAAAGAAGGAATTAAAGGCTTTGTGCTATGGAACCTTCTCAAAACAGATTCACACTCTGAAGCTACAGTCCTAAATGCAGCCAATTTGCATTTCAACAGTGGACTTTCCATAAATTCTGCAAGAAACATGTGCTGTTTGCTGGAAACCGATGATTCTTGAACATATTTCTTGATATGATCATAGACAAGCAATGCCCTAGTCAAACAATTAACGTTTTCCAACCACCTTACAGTGCAAAATTTCAAAAGGAAATCTTTACATCCAGTAATCACAGTATAATTTGCACGGCGAGCAGGACTATATTTTAAAAGGTAGGACAAGTTACGCAGAAAGTAATGCATATCCCATTTCACTGCTTTAAGTCCAGTTTTCATAGCTCCACTGACCACGTGAAGACCACATACTCCAATGTCAACTAATAATTTACCATCTGGATTTTCAGTTCTAAGTTTATCTTTCAGCTTTTGAAGAAAGCTGAGATTAACGTTAGGTCCATCCATTCACTCTTGTAGCATGCTATCCAAGGGAACAGGTGCACTTTTAATGAATTTCTCTAAAAGGTCATTAGCTATTGCCTGTACTAAAAACACACTACTTAAGTACCTAGTGGGAACTTTTTGCAGATTGACGTCCCAATAACGAACAAACTGATCCATTTGCCCACACTGAGCAATTTTGTTTAGTGATTCATCAAAACAAATTGCAAAGTCAGTGCACTGCTTCAGATCGTCCATTAAACACTCTTTGAAATGTGGTGCCAATCCATGGTTTATCACATAAGATGCTTTGCTTTTGCCTAAAGTAAATTTTGAAGCTATTGCACTGTCAGGAAACATTAACTGAAATGTTTTGTTAATCTGTGTACAAGAGTTCAAAGACATTCGCTTGGACAACACTCCTATGGCCCATATTATTTCCAACTTTGTTACATCATCTTTCACTACATAAGCATTAAGGTCTCTGGGCTTCACATCATCTTTCACAACGTAAGTATTTGAGTCATTAGACTTAATATTTTCTAGAAGTACTGATTCCACATTTACTGAGCTTGTTGATGGCAAGAGTTCGTTATTACAAAGAGAGTTCTTTTTCACAAAGGAAGTGAAAGAAGCAAGACTGAGCTGAGACATTTCAGCACGGATGTTTTTCAAATGATTAGGGCCATTTCCGTGGCTGGAGACTGCTCGACGCCCCATGTTTCTAAGCTTGAGTTTTAGAGCACACTTTATAAAATGCTGATTCATTGCCGCCGTTCACAGCAGCTATCCAACCAGAAAACTCAGGATTTAATTGTTCGTCCAACCATTGTTCATTAAACACACAACGCTTTGACATTGCTGCAGTCTTAATTGCGTTTTAACAAGGTATAACTTATATCACAAAATTTCTTCTTTGACCTAAAACAAAAAGAGAAATGTTAACAAGTAATGTAACACAACTTACAATAACAGGTAGGAAATACAAGGTTACGTTAGTAGGAAGGGGAAGTTAGTGACTGTCTGCAACACCAAGTGCAAGTGTGTTGGGCGATGAGGGCGTCACTCCCCGACGCCGGGTTAAAACTAGTTGTAGTCTAACTGTGATTGAAATTTCTCTGACTTTTTTTTAAATATCACTGATTTTCCCTGACTTTTACCAACATTTCAGGCATTTCCCTGACCAATTTTCATTTCCCTGACTTTCCAGAATGTGGACACCCTGTAATATGTACCAAAACATCTGTAAAAACATACCAAGCAATAAGAACTTAATATTTTGAGATAAAGATTGGACTTTACCAAAGATCACCTTTTGGCACATTTTTTTATCTTTGCATCCATCTTATATGCACTGCTATGTTATGTTACATTTTTTGTTGATAATTTTGTGTCTTTCTAAGAATCAGTTGAACGAGATCCCTTTTTTTTTAAACTAGCAAAGGATGTTCGTTAAAAGCTTGAACAAAAATGAATGTGGCAAAAAACATAGATGATGGCATGTTCAACAAACGCAGATTTTTTTGCGGATGGTAGAGAAAGTAAACAATGAATCTATGTAGCACATTTTAAATACTTGGGCTCATTCTTACAAAAAGAGCAGCAGCTTGGAGAAAGCAGAAAGGCAAAGTGTGAAAGGAGAATGGGTAAAAAAAAAAAAAAAAAAAAGATGAAAAGAACAGTATTATGGGGATTCATCTGGCATAGTAATATTTTAATGATGTAAATTTGAACACTTTCATGAAAACAGTCTTCCAAAAATTGCTGTTAAATGTCTTTAAATGATTTCTGCCTTTGAACAAAAATTAAAAAATAAAGAGTGAACATAAAAAGATATTTGAAGAAAGAAAACATTTTACATATTCTAAATAAAATAAATTATTTATGCAAATATAATTTTCCATTTACGTCACAGATCACACACTTTTAATGCATCACTTTAATGTATTTCCACAGGATAGCATATCAAAGAAATATTAAATAACAAATCGAAAGACATAAATCTGCTGAGCAATATGACAAACCCATAATATATGTATTCAATGATTAAGTGATCATTTTCCCTCAGAATATATCACATTATTTTGAAGACCTCTTTTATGCTTATAAAAGAATATATATTATTAAAAGATGTATACAAATGAAATCACAATATCCAAAATTTTTACTTAAAAAGTGTTCCTTCAGACTACTTTCTTTCATTTCTACTACATAAAAAAAATCTGAATTACAAAAAACAACAAAAAAACAACAACAAAGAAACAAAATAAAATAAAAAAAAACACAGTCATTCCAACTGCTTCATTCTGTACAGAAAGTGCTTTATGCCCCCTTTACAGAAGAATTTTCTCAGCAGTGGTAAGAATGTTACTCCTTTCCTGCTTCATGAATCATCAAGTGCTTACTGAGGCTTTATTTCTTTGAAAGTTTCCATTTTCAGTGAGCACAATTAAAAGACTTCTCATTACAATGAGTCCTCTGGTGTTTAATTAAATTAGGCTTAAATGTGCATTTATACTCGCACATATTACAATGAAATGGCTTTTCACCAGAATGAGTCCTGAGGTGATTGATCAGAGTTTCTTTCCGTGAAGCAGAATAACTGCAGGCAGAACATTTAAATGGCCTTTCACCAGTATGGATCCTAACGTGATGGACAAGAGTTATTCTTTGTGAAGATGAATATTTGCAGTAAGTACATTTAAATGGCTTTTCACCAGAATGGATCCTCAAATGTGTATTCATGTTGCCCCTTTGATTCGAAGAATAGTTACAGTAAGGACATCTATACAACTTGGTGAGTGAGTCCCAATTAGATTGTTTCTCAGAGGATTTTGGAATGTCAGAAGAAATGCTGCAGCTTTTTGTCAAGTTGCCTGAAAGAAATAAAAGAATAAATTCTAAAAATTGTCTTAAATGCTTTTATAATTTTTTTCCAGTAAGAAAATAAAATAAAATCATGAATTACAAAATTTTTGTATGATATAATGCTATATGCTTTACTTTTCTATCATGCTGCATTTTACTGAACATTTATATTTAGCTACAGTATAATGAAGAGGTTTTTTATGGCATTCTAATCCGAACACGTTAAAACACTTTTGATTGCGAAAATTACACTTACACAGAATGCACTGAAAATAATTTTTTAACACACTGTGAAAACTGATGTGATCGTTGTTACATGCTGAATGACCTCTTTCTTCCTTTTTTCTTTGTTGTTGCTGTTGTTGTTGTTAGGGGTTTTAACGACCACAGTGAGCAACTTTACTGGCTATAAGCAGTCAACCATTCCTAATTTAGAGCTGCTATTTCCAGGGAAGGGGGCGAACCAGTGCTGTAAGACACAATATCCATGTTTTGCCAGAATTTAAAACCACACCCATTTCAGATGAATGATCAGAAGCCAGCGCTTAGATCACTGTACAGCCGGCCTGATGATGAATGACTATGCAAAGAACCTCAAGAGAGAGGGGCAAGTGGATCTCAGCAATGATATTCTTCTCAAAGTCAATTTTATTGGAAGGATTTAAACTTACTCAAATATTCTGCTTGTCAAAGTTACATTGAATAAAAGATACAAACATCATTTATTAAATGTTACTGGAGTTTGTGAATGATATAAGACCAAACTAAAATAAGGAATTATTTTCCCCTAACTAAAGTACAGATATACTTACAAAGCAGCTATAGATATGTAATATAATTGAACAAAAGCATGTAAATTAATAAGGAAAGATATGACTTGAAGTTCAAAGTCAGGTTTGTGTGAGTCTAAAATAGAATATACTGCAGCTGATCATTTTTCTCCATCAAAATATATACTGAAAGAAGGAATTCAACTTGGCCTTGCAATCTGATTGCAAAAATCATAAGAAAAATAACAATAAATAAGTAAAAATAAGAAACAGAAGCTTCTCCATAGTTAAAGTGAATATACCACAAGAAAAGCAATTCTCCACTTTGAAATATGTTGTACAGCAGTAATTTAACATTTTCCAATTCCAATTTCCATAACCTTAATAAAAAGTGACAAAGAAATTTTTGTTGACAAGTACTATTTTTAGTAAAATTTACTTTCAGCTACCAAATGGTTTCAATTAAATACAAAAAGAGATAAGGATATTTAACTCTTAAAATGTTACCACACAAGTAAGGAAGTAAGTGTTTCCTATGTTTTCAGAATTGAATTATTTTACTCTCATCACATCTTCGTATCCTTTTGCATTTGTCCTTGTCACTGGAGATGCTACATTTCTGGTTTGCAATTTGAAATTATGTAAATTATAGCAGTATTGGGGGGCCCTTTCTAATTTAAAAAACACATTATATATATATATATATATATAATGGAAGGCCTGCTTTAGAAGGCCTAACATCGGAAGAAGTGGATATTTCGGAAGTTAACAGAAAAGTAACCAAAGCTCTAATGGAAACTGCAACAAAATTAGCTGGGTCTAAGAACAAGTTGCATGTGAACAAATTATCAGGAAAAACCAAAATGTTGATGCAAAAAAGAAGAGAGATGAGGACAACTAAAGAAGATGTGACTTCCAAAGTGGAATATATAGAGCTATGCAAGACAACACGAAAAAGTATCACTGAAGACGTAAGGAAATTCAACTGTGAGCTAGTGAGGAAAGCAATTGAAAACAACCAAAGCCTTAAGATAGCAAAGGGACATCTCAGTAAGGGAAGAAAACAGATTATGGCTCTGAGAAAAGAAGATGGTTCTATAACAAGAAATAGAGGCGAAATTTTGACAAGAGTGAAAGATTTCTACTCCAAATTATATGAAAGGGATGATACATGTACTCCAGACATCATGAAAGGTACCAGAGTTCTTCCAGTCCTCCCAGCAGAAGTTGCTCATGCAATCAAGAACATGAAGCGGGGGAAAGCTCCAGGAGAAGATGGAATTACTATAGACATCATACAAGAAGCAAGTGGAGAAATTGAAACAGTACTCGCCCAAATTTTCACTCGATGCCTTAATGAAGGGAAGATTCCTGAGGATTGGAACAACGCTACAATGATCCTGCTACATAAAAAAGGTGACATTGAGGATCTCAGGAACTACAGACCTATCAGCCTCCTATCGGTGGTTTATAAAATCTTCACTAAAGTTCTTTCACACCGCTTGAAGGTAACACTGGGCTCAACCGAGAGAACAAGCTGGATTCAGGAGTGGCTACAGCACAATAGATCATATCCACGTACTGAGAGAACTAATTGAAAGAGCGAGGGAATATGAACTTCCATTGTGCCTGGCTTTTATCGATTATGAAAAAGCCTTTGATTCGGTGAAACCATCAGCAGTTACCACGGCTCTGAAATCCTGCGGTATTGAAGATGCATACATTAATATTATTAATAACATCTATGAAAATGCAAGTGCAAAGATTCGGCTGTTTGAAAATACAACACACATAAAAATTGGAAAGGGAGTGAGACAAGGTGACACCATATCTCCGAAGCTCTTTAATGCCACATTGGAAAATGTCTTTCAATCACTGAACTGGGAAAACAAAGGGATAAAGATTAATGGAGATTATCTAACCCACCTTCGTTTTGCTGATGACGTAGTCATTTTTGCAACTACCCCATCAGAGCTGCAGAGTATGATCCAGGAACTTGCTGACAAGAGTAAAGAAGTGGGATTAAAAATGAACAGAAGACAAAAGTGATGTTCAATGCTTTTACAAGAAATGAAGATTTATCGATTGATGGAGAAAAACTGGAGATAACAGATACGTATGTTTATCTTGGACAGCAGATATCAAGTGAGGGTCACATTGATGAAGAAATTAATCGGCGTACAAAACTTGCCTGGAGAGCTTTTGGAAGAAACAGCATAATTTTCAAGAGCAATATGCCATTATGTCTTAAAAGAAAAGTGTTTGATCAATGCATCCTTCCAGTGCTTACGTATGGTGCAGAGACGTGGACCTTAACTAAAAGAGACATACAAAGGCTGCAGACAACTCAAAGAAGCATGGAGAGGTGCATGCTTGGTATAACCAGGAGAGATAAGAAGAGGAACTCGTGGATCCGAAAAATGACGAGAGTGGAAGACATCATGATCAGAGTTAAATCCCTGAAATGGCAATGGGCTGGACATACTGCCAGAAGGACAGACCATAGATGGACAGCCGAAATTTTAGATTGGATTCCAAGGGACAGGAAAAGACCCAGAAAAAGACCACATGGGAGATGGGTGGATGAAATTCGTAAATATGCGGGAGTGACATGGAGGAGACTGGCACAAGACAGACCGTTGTGGAGGAAACTTGGGGAGACCTTCGTCCAGCAGTGGATTGATAATGGTTGACAATGATGATGATGATGATGATAATGGAAATTTTGAGGGATCAAAGAATAACATGTCTAGAATGCTTACAGATAAAATGATAAGCTGTTCAGGATGCAGAGAAATCATATGATTTAAAAACTGAAGGAAATCATTTATTTTATTAGCCATATGATAATAACATGGAAAATCTTCAAGATCAGAATGTATAAAACCACTGTATGGGAAACTTTGCTATAGTCAGGTGAGGTGTTTTGAAATTCAGTTACTGATCTATTTTAGACACATTAGCAAAAGTAATGTTGGAGTTATGTTCTTCTAGTGATATGAAATCATGCAGAAGGAAACTATATAAATTATAACTCTTATCATGCTTTTCAATTATTATGACAATTACACCATAATAGGAAAATTAAGAATGTCACTGATTGAAGCAGATGCGTAAGCCACATCAAAATTATTGCAGAAATTAAAAATGAAATAAAGAATACATATTTTGAGTAATTTGTGTATGCCCATTTTTCAATTTCACCTTCTGATAACTCAATAATCTGTTGTCCCATTTTTAAGTTCAATGTTCATTAAAATCTGTAATCCTCAATATATTTCTCATTGGTCACCTATTTCAGTTCATCAGGTCAGACCCTCCTTAGGACCGTTCTTCAACTGAAAGAATATTACTTAAAATGTATGTTAAAAAGTGAGAAGAGATGAACAAAATGAATTTGAACACTTTGTTAATAGAGGTCAGTTTTGTAGGAGCAAAGTTTAATGCTACGGTTAGCTTTACTGCCTATACATTTTAAGAACATTTTCTTTATCTTCATCAGGTGAGGTGTTTTGGATTTCAGCCATTGATCTTCCAGCTGCAAGCACTGTCTCTCTGATTATTGGGCTTCAATCATTACAGCAAGAAACTATGTTCTGCTTATCCATGTTAGATACATTTTCGCCATATGATTGAACTCTAACAGATCTTGCTCACAGTACTATCTGTTTGGTAAGTATAATGTTCATAGCTATTACATATCTTGTTTTGCTTCATTTCTCCTTTCGTTACATTTAAACATAATGTTGATACAGAAATATACTTAAGTTATTATTTATAAGTTTACTTCATTGCAGGAAATTAGAAATTAAGTTACATATTTGCACTGTAAAAGATAAGGCCTATTTGTGAGCCTCTACTTTTATGTAAAGGCTATCACATATTATAACACACCAAATGACAATGAACCAGAAATAACAGAAGGAGTTCTGTTAAATAAAAACATACATGTTTTCATCAGATTATATTTATAGAAATTCATCATTTGAATATGTATGCTTTGCTCCCTAATATTCCAATGGTCAATTGGTGCCATAAAATATCCCAACAGTAAACATTCTTGCAGCAAATTTTTGGATTCAATAATTCTTGCACAGAGAATCTGAAAGCATTATATCTAACATCAGTGTAGGTAAAACTGACGATATGTGAGAAATATCTGTGATACCAGTAGCAGGGATGCATAACATTCCCAGCCCGTGGTTCAAAATGGCATCACAATCTCCAACTAGAGGTCAGCGCCGAAGCAAAAAAAGTGGCGATGGCATGCCGGCTAGAGTTTGGTGGCAGCGGCGCGACCTTGACTGGCGATGATTGATAATGGCGTTTATATAATAATCAATTAACTAACGCAAAATTTTTGATTAGTGATTTTCAATGTCGGAGTTTTCGGGATTTTGAAGATTTCCCAGAACTTCATTGGGCAAATCGGAGCTCCGATCAAATAGCCGGTGGCGGCAGCGGCACAGTGAAAAAGGTTGGCGGCCGGCGCAGATGTCTATCTCCAACACAACGTCAAATATTTATTTGCGAGAAATCTTCGTTAATGATATCGTTATTCATATAGCGAAAAAAACAAAAGAAGTATTTAAAACATTTCTTGAAAGGAAACGTTTACAACCTTTTTTTATATATACTACGCAAATAACGATATCGGTATTGTTATAGTGTTTACATATCGTTGGCAATAAGTGTTGATAGTAGTTTGGAAACAACAATCATGGCGCCTGGTAAAAAAACGTAAGGTGGATTCCGAAAATCGTCAGTTTCAAGAGGCTTGGACGTATAAATATTGTTTTGTACAACAAAACAATTCCCTTATTTGTCTCTTGAGCAATGCTTCAGTAGTAGTGCCAAAAGAATTCAACATGAAGAGGCATCATGAAATGCAGCATAAGGACTTCATCATGCAAGGTCAGGAATGTCAGCAGAAAATTGAATCTCTGAAGCGATCACTAACCAGCCAACAAAATATCTTTAAAACACAATCTGCAGAACTGGATACAGCTGTTGGAAGTAGCCTAGAAAATTCTGCTTTAATAGCAAAGAGTGGGAAACTGTTCAGTGATGGAGATCTAATAAAAAAATGTCTCATAATCGCCAGTGATAGGATGTGACCTGAAAAGACAAAAGTGTTTCAAAACATCAGTCCCATATTGACAGTACAACGAAGGATTTCACAACTTGCATCAGATATTACTGGTCAGCTTCGTAAGTTAGTCATATGATTTGGCTTACTTCTCATTGGCCATAGATGAGTCGACTGACATATCATCAACAGCGCAGACGATTGTGTTTATCAGAGGAGTTTCATCTGATTTCACTGTAATCAGTGATGGAAAGTTGCAAAACCATTTTTGGAGCAGCAAAATGCGTTTTTAGAGCAGGTGAAATACATTTTTGGAGCAACAAAATGCATTTTTGGAGCAGGTAAAATATATTTTTAGAGCAGGTAAAATACATTTTTTGGAGCAGGTAAAATACATTTTTGGAGCAGCAAAATGTGTTTTTGGAGCAGGTGAAACACATTTTTGGAGCAACAAAATGCATTTTTGGAGCAGATAAAATACATTTTTGGTGTAAGAAAACAGTTTTTAGAGCAGGTAAAATATTAGTAGATAGAACAAACTCTTAAGCAAAAAATGTTTTGGAACTAGATGCACCCTACTCAAATTCAAAGCATCTTGCATTGAAATACACACACACACATATGCAAACATTTTAGTTTTCAAATAAATCAAATAATTTGTAACCATAGCAGGATTCTATTATTAATCATTTATTTTACAAAAAATGTTTAATTTTTTGCTGCTTTTCTCAATATTTAATTGCTCACTTCTATCCTTTTCTAATTTTTTAAGATAGTTAGCAATGTTTTGTTTTGCTTCTTTTAATAGTATCTGTCCACTTTCTATTGCACTCATGTCTTTTTTTTTATGCCACATTCAATGTTCATTTCAGCATTGTTTAATATTTTATGAGGGAATCCAACTGCTGCAAATGTTCAGCTTCTTCCCATTTCAAATCGCCTTGTGAACATTCAATCTCTTCTCTTTTTTGCTTGTTTTGCTGCATTTTTCCAGCACTGATCTGCTCTTGATATTTTTTTCAGGATTCTTTATAAGCTGTCAGAAGTTTTTTGGTTGCATTAATTTTACTCAAATCTCCATTTAATCTTTTGACATGATCTTTGTGCTTCTTGCTCTCCGCATGATGCCTACAATCATCGCGGCCACCTTGTGACAGGCTAAAATCGCAGCCACCTTGCGACTGGCTGAAATCGCAGCCACATGGCTTATAAAACGTGATTCAGCAAAACTTTAGATGCTTCATAAGAAAGCCATTCTTTACTATACATACTGTGATACACTTGATGATAAGTTTTATCTGACTTTGTTCTTTCTGTTGTCATAGCTGTTTCACTGCTACGTTTCATTTCATTTTAATCTAAATTAACCCTTTCCATTCAAATAGCTTTTCACCCATACTCACACAGAACTCGCATTTTTTTCTTTTCTGCAGTAGAAGCCACAACTTAGCAGTGAAAGCTCAGCTTTAGCTCGCCAACCATGACATACGAGCTATAGAGGCATCATCAGTGTGGCAGCTGACACCCGGACCTATTCGGCAAAAAAGGAAATGTCTCGCAAGCGTCAACATGCGAGCTATAGAGGCGTCATCAGCATGGAGGGTGCCACAAGACACGTGCGCTGTTCGGTGAAAAAGATGTCTTGCAAGCCCTGACCCACAAGCTAAAGAGGCATAATGAGCACAGAGGATGACACCCGACACGCAAGCTATTTGGCGAAAAAGAAATGTCTCATGAGCACCAACATGCGAGCTATTGAGGCATCATTGGCATGGAGTGTGACACCCGACACGCGAGATATTCGGCGAAAAAGAAATGTCTCGCAAGCCCCAACATATGAGCTATAGAAGTGTCATAGACGTGGCAGATGACACCCGACCTATTCAGCGAAAACGAAATTTCTCCCGAGCGCCGACATCCGAGCTATAGAGGCATCATAAGTGTGGCAGATAACACCCGACATGCAAGCTATTCGGTGAAAAGGAAATTCCTTGCGAGCGCCGACATGAGAGCCATAGAGGCATCATCGGGATGACGGGTGCCACCTGACACGCAGATGACGTTTCTTTTTCTTTATCCGGTGAAAAAGAAACGTCTCGTGAGCCCCGACATGCAAGCTATAGGGGCATCATCGGCGTGGCGAGTGACACCCGACCTATTCAACGAAAAGAAATGTCTCGCGACCATTGACGTGCGAGCTATAGAGGCGTCATCGGCATGGACGGTGCCACCCAACAGATGCGATATTTCACATAAAAGAAATGTCACGCAAGCCCCGACCCACGAGCTATAGAGGCGTAATGAGCGCAGCGGATGACACCCAACATGCAAGCTATTCGGCGAAAAAGAAATGTCTCATGAGCGCCAACATGCGAGATATAGAGGCATCATTGGCATGAAGGGTGACATCCGACATTTTCGGCAAAAAAATAAATGTCTCGCAAGCCCCAACATACGAGCTATAGAGGCGTCATAGACATGGCGGTTGACACCCGACCTATTCAGCGAAAAAGAAATTCCTCGTGAGCGCCGACATCCGAGCTATAGAGGCGTCATAGACATTGAGGATAACACGCGAGCTATTCGGTGAAAACAAAATTCCTCACGAGCGCTGGCATGAGAGCCATGGAGGCGTCATCGACATGGCGGGTGACACCCGACAACGCAGATGACGTTTCTTTTTCTTTATCCGGTGAAAAAGAAATGTCTCGCAAGCCCCGACCCACGAGCTATAGAGGCGTAATTAGCGTGGCAGATGAGATCCGACACGCAAGCTATTTGGCGAAAAAGAAATGTCTCGTGAGCGCCAACATGCGAGATATAGAGGCATCATTGGCATAAAGGGTGACACCCGACACACGAGATATTCGCCAAAAAAAATGTCTCGCAAGCCCCGACATGTGAGCTATAGAGGCGTCGCTTATAACACGCGAGCTATTTGGTGAAAACTAAATTCCTTGCGAGCGCTGACATGCGGGCCATAGAGGCATCATCGGCATGGTGGGTGACACCCGAAATGCAGATGAAGTTTCTTTTTCTTTATCCGGTGAAAAAGAAACGTCTCGCGAGCCCCGACATGCGAGCTATAGGGGCATCATTGGCATGGCGAGTGACACCTGACCCATTCGACGAAAAAGAAATGCCTCGCGACCACCGACATGCGAGCTATAGAGGCGTCATCGGAGTGACAGGTGAGCTATTCAGCGATTTCGTAATGTTGGGTGTTGAGTGTGAAGGGTTAAAACATTTGCACCAAAATTTTTATAAGCACAAAGCTACATGCAACCAATGTAAAGAGTTGGAAAAAGGCGATGAGCTGAGTTCCCTCTCGATTTTTGCGCACGGTACTGTATGGGGAGTCACGTGACAAACTCTGCCTCTGTTGGTGGGGGATGTCAGAACATCGAAGGCGCATAAGGGACTATCTGTAAAGTGTGTTTTTTCGACCAAAAGATGGTAACAAAAATAGAAATTGTGTGCAGGGATCTTGCGAGGGCTTTTCCGTAGTTTTTTTTGGGTGATTTCCGTAAAACCGTAAGATGGAGTGAAAATCCGTAAAAGTTGGCATCTCTGAATACCTATGAAACCTTTAGAAACAGAACCATTGTATCCTGCCGCGGGAGAGCCATTTTCAGTCATCCTTCGCGTCAACGAAATAGCTAATAAAGGACCTTATGCTGTATTTACGTAACCGCGCACCTCGCCCGGAATGAAATAACTGCGCTATACCAAAGAGCAGGAAACGACATATAAACAATCTCAATTGCACAGAACTTCAAAAGACCACCAAACTATCAGTAAACAATCTTCATCAGGATTTCATAACGTACAGCATCGTTTCTCCCACATCCACGTGATTACAACAAAACTCCTCCTTCATAAGCAAAAACAATTTAATTTTCTACATCGCGAAGATTGTTGTTTTTTCGTCACTTTCGCCAAAAAAAAAAAAAAAAAAAAATTAGAAAGTAGGTGAAAAACATTCCAAAATTTTGGGATTGGCGGTATGGTACGTGTTGATTAAGCGTCATTTTCACCAAATTACACGTAGACCTTAAAAAAGCGTCATTCGATTCGAAGTTTAAAACATCATTTTTTGCCATGAAAACATTTTTTTCACTTGGCAATTTTTGCTGTGGATTGCCGTTTTGGCGCAGTTGGGCACAAATATTAAATATTTTCGTAATTTGTAGTAGTTTGGCGCAAGATAATGAAATTGGCGCAGTTCGGCGCAAACTTTCCATCATTGCTGTAGCTGAAGAATTCCTTGGAATGGAATAACTTAGTGACCACACAACAGGTTCCAAATTTTTAAATGCTTTGTTGACTGTTTGCATTATGTGAACTCAATCCCAACAACTTATCTAGTGTTGCCACAGATGGGGCACCGTCCATGATTGGACGTGAAAACGACATGGTGACCTTGTTGAAAAGCCACCTTGGGAATAGACAGGAGTTAGTTCAGTATCATTGTATAATTCACCAAACGCAACTTTGTGCAAATTGACTAGGATTTGAAGCCCTTATGAAAGATGTTACTCAGACAGTGAACTTTATCTGATGTCATGGTCTGAATCATCGTTTGTTTAAAAAATTTCTAGAAGAAATAGAAGCTGAATATTCTGATGTTCCTCTGTATACTGAAGTTTGGTGGCTCAGTAAAGCAGCTGTTCTGGAGCGTTTTGTTGAACTGTTAGATATAGGTCAACATATCTCCAGTAATTAATGACTTCATGGCTTCCTCTTATTACTTTCAGTATTATAAATATTTAACGGGAATTATCGAGGATAAATTTATTAGGTACATTACCTCTTAAATTTTTGATCTAAACACTAGATCTTCGTCAGGAGTTCTTGCTTCCTTCTACTTCCACAGGTCTGGTGACCAAGTAGAGCCTATAAAAACTCTCCTTAAGAAGCATAGTAAACATACACACCATCTAGAGGGACAAAGATGGCAGTGTGACTTAGCTTTCTTTGCTGACATAACTGCCCATTTGAATCAACTTAATTTGCAATTGCAATGACAGATGCAACTTGTTTCACAGCTATCTGATACAGTGAAAGCTTTCATTACTAAACTAACCCTTTTCAAGTCTCAGATGCAATCAGATAGCTTTGCACATTTCCCACAGTGCAAGGCTATGAACGAAAAAATACCCACACATGAAGATGGATTATTCTGAACAAATTAGCAAACTTCTGGCATCATTTAATGAAAGGTTTCATGAGTTCAAAAAATAAAAACTTCAGCTGCAGCTGTTTTCAAATCCGTTTTCAGTGCAGCCAGAAGAGGCACCTGAAGATTTCCAATTAGAATTGATCGACATGCAATGCAAAGGTGAACTGAAATAATCATTTACGAATCTTGTTATTGTGAACTTTTACAAGCAGTTGCCAGAAACATTTCCTATGCTGAAGGACAACGCTCTATTTTGTGCATGTTTGGAAGCACATATGTATGCGAGCAGGCTTTCTCGATTATGAACTTAAACAAGTGCAAAATGAGGAATCGTATTACAGACAAGGACTTAGAAAATATATCTATTATATCCACGTCTAACATCACTCCAAACATAAAAAAAAAAAAAAAAATTGCTACCAGCATTCAGTTTCAACCATCACACCGAGTCCGGCCCTTGGTAAGTTGATTTTTTTCCCACTCAGCCCTTTCCTTGTATAGGTTGTGCATCCCTGCCAGTAGTAAGGTATAATTTTGATAAAACCTTTGAGGTTTGGCAATTTAATTAAAACTGTATTCAGGGTCAACCAACTTTAGGAACTGTATTAAAAGTATTGAGAGTGGGTTTTGATAGTCAACAAAAGGCAGGAAACATCTACTATAACACAAAAACACAGAGAAAAAGAACTACAGGAATTATTTGCCTGAATATAATTCGTACATTTCAGAATAGTCAAAAGTAGGCACAGGAGATATCAAAACCACATTGTGAAACATCATACGCCACTTTCTTTTGGGAGTTTATTCATATCCACTCAAAACAAAGATAAGTACTGTCTGCGTAATTTACTGGTCTAGAATTAATCTCCAGTGCTAAACTGGAATTTGTCCTGAATCTTGACTGTTGCCAAACTCCTGGTGTAACTGGTTCCCAGTTTTAGAACTTGCCATTTATTCAGTAACTATTTAAATAACATATTGAATAATCATTTTTCCTCAGTACCTGACTAAGTGTTTTCAAAAACAGTAAATAAACACAATAAATAAATTCTAGTTCATATGATAAAACTATTGAGAGCTGCATGCACACCATTTTTCTGCTAGTCTTCCTAAGCAATACTGTTTTTCAATGTTATTTTATACCATCTTTCTTAGCTTTTTACTCAAAATAAAAGAATGCTCTTCAGAAGAAACAAATTAAAGACACACTACTGTACTTCTTGTAGTCTTTCCTGAGATATTTCTAATGAATCAATCGCAATGCCTGATTTCTATGATTTATATGTCCAGTATTCCTTAAGTTTTCATTCAGCAATTGTTCAAAGGATTATTTTTGCCTATTTAGTGTTCATCAGAACAAAGCAAAATATAGTAAGGATAAGGTGGAAAGGCATGAATTTGTTTTCTGAAAAGACAGAAATAATATTCTGGAAGTACACAAAACATAGAAAAAATACAGGAAATGAAGTTCTAAGTTATGTGACAAAGATTGGAGAAAATGATAAGGGAGCCTAATGAACTAAGTAAGACATGGGGTGAATACTTCTGTGAGTTATAACAACATGAAATCAAAGGTGACTTTGAGACAGTAGCAGATGGTGCCACGGTGAGAGACAAAAGAACAGGGATCTCAAAAGAAGAGCAGATAGTGTGTAATTCATTCTAGTAATTTGAAAGAAGAGCTGTAAGACCTAAGATCTCTGCAAATGGTGTGGCTTTGGAAGTAAATGGCACAACTGCTCAGATATTAAAATACGATGGTGGCTCTGCAATTGACATGCTAATTGAAATTTGCCAGTTTTGCTGAGAGTTATGAATAGTTCTTCAGGATTGAAGTGCACTGTTCCCATGTATAAGGAAAAAGGTGATGAGGCATGGCATCAGACTGATTAACTGTGCCAAGAAAATTATTTGGAAAGTTCATTATTGACACGGTACATCTTACATCAGAGAATGTTTCGAAAGTTCATTATTGACAGGGTGTGACATCTTAGATTAGAGAATGTGTTTGGAAAGTTCATTATTGACATGGTATGACATTATAAAAAGTGTGGGACAAGCATAGTGGTTTTATTTATGCTATGGGCTACATAAACCAGATTTTTCCATTATGTATGATGATGCAAAAGTATTTGTCTGTTGGTAAGAAAGTTTTTGCAGCCTTGAAAGATTAAGAGAAAGCATATATGACATTGAGTAAACAGGGTACTTCTGTGGAAGGTCTTGAATAAATATGGTATAACTGGGAATCAGCATAAAAGCGTGAAAACTGTATATTCTATTTTGACATTACAGGTTACATAAAAAAGAATGGTGTTTTACTGAAATGGCTTTCTGTTGGTGCAGAAATCAGTCAGACAAGCATGAGAAAAGCTATCATAGCTATTTAGTAATGATCGCATACGTGCATGACAGCATAATAAACAATACAGGTTTATTTATTGTAGCTACAGAAAACTTAATTGCGTAATCCCATACTACTGACATATATCGTTGTTCAATTTTCGCTAAGTTGCGATGAACATACTTTTTACGTGGCTACGATATTCTAATTCGGTTGACATTAAATGTCTGTAAATACTGTTTCACACGTTATGCAAGTTCAGCTATCGGGAGATTGCAAAAGGACATTAACATAGTATTGGCAATTGAAGTCAAGTATAATAATAATAAGTATCTATACTTACAATATTCATAGTGGCTGTAGGGGCTTCATATGTGCGTCATCTAAGAATGTGAATTCTTTCAATTGTGAAGTTAAAATTCATGATATTGTAAAATCTGCACCAGATAAAATTAAACAAGATGAATTTTTTACAATGCAAAAAAATCCTTTAACATCGATGAAATAAGAAACTGAATTAAAACCTTGTTGAATTTTTTAAAAACGAACTACAATCCTGAAGATGAGACAATCTTGACCGCGAAGCACCCTGATACATAATGAAAACCAAAGATGAATTATACTTTTGCCAAAACCTCAAAAATAAACAATCTTGAAAAAGAAAATACAAATATACAAATCTCCCGAATGCGAAGCACCAAACTAGTTTCTGCTAACATTTATAGCCATCATCAGTGGTAGGTGCACGGACAATAGGATCACCGCACTCACTCGCTCAGGTATGCAGCTTAACCCCAATGTATGTTCAGCCCTGTAGATATTTGCGCATCATGATTTGGGTTCAACTGCACATATCAATGGTGTCGCCATCTGTAGTCAAACAAAAATATACTAGTAGCTTTTACGTAGAAATACAACTGTATTTTTAAGTAATATTTGATGTCACATGTTTTTTGTTAATGTTTTTCCTCTTGAAATGTTTTCTCTCCTGTTCAATAAGGTACCTCCATGCAAAGTGAAGCTCTACTGGACTATTAACATTACAGTTGTATCTTTTGGTTTTCAGCCTCGGAGGTTAGAATCTGGGCATGTGATCTATGTGATGTTAGAATTTTTGTGTTAGTCCAATCAGGAGTTACATGATTTTTGATACAATGTTGTATTAATGAAGTTTTTTCATCTTTTCTTGTCCAGTTCGTAATATGTTCATTTAATCTAGTCAAAAATCTTCTACGCGTACTTCCGATATATACTTTGTCTTTTTGGTTATCATCCGTAACTGTTGGAATGACATAAACTCCAGATTTATTTAGAATTGATCTATTATTAGTAGTAGTAAGTATGCTTCCATTGTCAATAACTGTTTCTGCAATGTTAATATTGTTGTTGTAACATTCTTTTTTTAAAATAGTACTAATAGGAGGTAAGTATGGAAATTTTCCATAATATTGCTGTATTTCTTTTTTAATGTTATTATCGAAACGATGTATATTGGCCGTAATGTTGTTATATAAAGATTTGACTAATCCTTTACTATATCCAAATTCTTCTGCAGTTTTTTCAATCCATTTTAGCTCTTTGATCTCCAATTCTTTATTGGATGAGTGTGTCACGGCTCTTTTAATATAAAAGCGGAATGCTGCAGTCTTATATTTCCAAGGGTGTGTAGAATCTCTTGGGATAATTGCCTGTACATATGATGGCTTCCGGTATACAGAATATTCTATAATTCCGTTATCCTTTTGTATAGATATATCGAAGAAGTTTAGCTGGCCATTAACCCATACTACTGTTTCACATGTTGTTCTTGATCGTATCATTTGCCAGCAGGAAGATATTATGCAAATTCAGTTACAGTATTATTAAAAGTTATCAAGCAGTACTCGCCAGATTTCATTATGGCTATATATTCCTGTAGGTTCACTGTTGCATGAAGTAGAGCATTGAACACCTTGTATTTTACGTGGCATAAAATTTACGTACTTCTATGAAATGGAGCGAGATAAAGAATGATTATAAAAACCACTGAAAATAAATTTCTGCGACAGACCACTGACCTTGAAAGCGGACCATTTTGTTAAAATAAGATGCACATGCAAAGGAAGTGGACTATTTACAGGATGTATGATTTTAACAGCAAAAAGACAAACTCGAAAACAAAGGAATTAAAACACTCAATAAAATCCACTCAGACTCCCATATTCATTACATTCATGTAATTCATTGCGTTGCAGCGCACTGTCGACGTGGCACAGTTGTGATGTGGTCCAGAGGCGTATAGAGAAATGCCAACCTCTAGCAGAACGTATCAGTAATCAATAGGGGATTTTTCAGTAATGTTTCAGTAATGGAGCACAAACTTTCAGTAATATTTTCAGTAATGTAACACGCCATTTTTTTTTCCAAGTTAAGGACAATATTATAGTATTACTGTGTAACCTGTAATACTTGTATGAGGTGACGACCTTCCGAGGAGCCTATCAGTAATCACCATACGAAGCCTCATCGTTAACGTGCAGAAAGGGTATTTCATGAGAAATTAATGTGTGAAATGTGTAATAACCTGATATGTTTACACTATCCTGATAAAAAATTATGAAATTAAATTATCAATATTGTACTTACCTCATGTCATTGCTGACATAAAGACTCCCTTGTTGCTTGTTTTGCAGTGGTACATTCTTTTTCAGAAAACTTCTTTTTATAACACGGCTCACCTGAGGAAGATGCTTTACTTTTCTGTACATTAACATGAAGGGCACTTAATATTTTGGTGCTCATTGTTGGGCAGAAGTATGTGAGGTTTTTCCTTACTATACTAAATATTCTCTCTGTAGAGGAATTGCTGTGAGGGATAGTCAATATTGCCAACATTAGTTTAGGCAATGCAGAATACTTGCGAAGGCCAGATGAATCCTTCATCTTAGATATTTCATTCCATGCCACATCTGATCTAGGATATCCAGCTTCATCAATATCACAGTCTGGGAACATAGCATGAAACAAGGGACCAGCATGATCACAGCTTGCTATAGGTAGGTTATGCTCCACAACGAATGTAGTAAACAGCAATTCAGCATTTATCAAGCTATTTTCATTCTTTTTTGCAAAAAAGTTATCCAAAGGCTTTTATTGAGTCTTTCATTTTACATAATCCTCGTGTTTTTTTGACTGGATATGCCTTCGGCAATCATCTCGTCCTACGTGGGCTACTGATTACTCCCACATTAGAAGGCATGCAAGGAAACCTTTATTTCAGCATTTGTAACATTTTTCCATTTCCTAGCTCAAGATTTGGGAAAAAGATTTGGATGTTCCTGGAGAAACCTCTTTGCATATTTATTTGTTTCAAAAATGATAATTCCAAGGATGAAATCTGTAAAAAACAAGTAAAAATATGCAATAGGAATAAAATGATATCTAATTATACTGGGTAAAGGAAATGTCGTGAGAGACCCCCCCACACACACACACACACACACACCACCACCACCACCACCAATCCTCCCAAAATTTCAGTTCAGTTGTGCCTTGATCTCGTGAATGGTCCAAATGATAACAAAAAAGACGGAATTCCTCGAATCTGCTTAACAATACTGAACAGAAACAACATCGCGCGCGAAAAAAATATGATTACGGGAAAAATCTGCACTCCGTTTAGCTTCCATTTCCAAACGTTTAAAAAGACAAAACAACGTCCCCAGACGGAATACGAACCCCCGCCCTAATACCCCAAAAATTTCTTCATTTTTGCATCGATCTCGAAAATGACAAAAAAAAAAAAAAAAAAAAAAAAAGGGTGGTGTGGGGTGGGCTCTGAGAATCCACGGAAGAATTTCACGTACGAATTAACCGCTGAATTGATTTCGAATGGCGTAAGATTACGCTAAAATATTGATAACCGGCAAATTGTAACTTTTGGCGCAAAATTAGCACAGATTTGTGAAAATCGCAATTTTTTAGCGGAATGGTGCAAGAACAATGTTTTGGCGTGGGCTGGCGCAATTGCTGCAGGACTGGCAGCCCTGAGATTAAGACTAGTAAAGTCATTGCTGCGCTTTTCAACTTTTTTTTTTTTTTTTGACTTACAAAAATTAATAAAACAGGTTATTTTTCGCAAAAAACACAGAAATTTTTCGAATGGCAGAAGAACGCGCGTTTGGCCTGAAGATCGGAAGAATGCATAAAAAATCGGAAGACTTCTGCCCAAATCGGAAGAGTTGGCTGGTATGCTCTATTACATCCTCCCATTCGCTTTCATGACCTGAAGATTCACTATCAAGATCTTCACTTTCGGAAGATATTGTGTGTGTGGCATGGTGGCTAGTTTTCTGGCTTGATGTTGCTTGGCCAATATCACTCTCAGATGATTCAAAATCATCACTATCACTTGGCAAACTTTCACTCTCACTACAACAAGCCCTTTCAAATAACCTTACAAAAACATTTCACACAGTAGGAAAAAGCACGTCTGCTAATCTGAGGAACAAGCTGTCAATAAAGTCATCCTCTGCTAACACTAGTTTGGAAAAGGAGGAGGATTCGAAATTGACGGAGTTTTGCGATTGTGTCTGTTTGCTTGGGGGAAAAAAAATGAATAATGTGAAGAGCTTCTAGTAATAAAACACCGCATTTCGTTCTCCCGCACGGTGAAAGTCAAAAAAACAAAACCCGCCATCGCGGGGTCATGCGTTCCGACAAGTTGCGCGTTATTGCACTTCGAACAGGGCTCAAAAAAGTGATTTCAGATAGTACGACGTTTTATATGTAATTCACCAACAAGGCCAAGTGAACAGCCCTGCCTCAACTAAAGTAGGAAATGTTTTGGCTAAAGTAGCCTTTCTCCCGTCACACAAAAAAAGCGCGTGGGGCGCCCGATAGCAAGCGCAAACTATTTCACAATACAACTCTTACGGCATATTACGATTCTTTCGATAATATGGCTGTTTCACGAAATGATTCATGGAGATTCTATTTCAAAATGATATGATTGATAAATGATATGATCATCAACACTGATATCTGCCGTCTGATTTGGAAAATACTCTGATCAAAATCGAGCACCGACGAATCGCCCGCGTCGCGCTAAAAGGGTTAACAAAAAAGGGATACAAAATTGAGATTCTCCAAAACGCACTGAAATCCGTAATTCTTCCAACCTGTCCGTAATTCCGTAATCTGACAGTCGAAACCATAATAATTACGGACAATCTGTAATAGTTGGCACCTCTGCGTATATGACATGAATCAGGCTACAAAAAAATGGGCATTCAACAGATGCACATATACCCACAGATGATGACTATGATGAGAGATAGCTCCAAGTAGTGTGGTCAAATTGACGATGACAGTCTGAGTGGATTTTATTGAATGTTTTGATTCCTTTGTTTTTGAGTTTGTCTTTTTGCTGTTAAAATCATAGATCTTGGAAATAGTCCACTTCTTTTGTATGTACATCTTATTTTAATGAAATGGTCTGCTTACAAGGTCACTGGTTGGTTGTGGAAATTTATTTTCAGTGGTTTTTAAAATCTCTCTCTATCCATTTCACAGAAGTATGTTAATTTTATGCTACCTAAAATGGTAAGGTGTTCAATGCTCTACTTCATGCAACAGTGAACCTACAGAATATATAGCCACAATGAAATCTGGTGAGTACTGCTTGATAACTTTTAATAATACTGTAATTGAATTTACATGTTATCTTCATGTAATTCATAGCATACAAAATGCTCCTGTGAGGAACTGATATGTTCAAGAATAACGTGTAAAACAGTAATATGGGCTTATGTAATTAAGTTGTTGACAGCTATGATTAGCTGATATAAGCCACATATATAAGGTTTGATATGTTCATTATATGAATTATCAGGAAGGAAATTATTCACTGGTTTATGTATTGTCAATATCTGTGTGTGCAGATTGTTGTATGCTGATAATACGGTCCTATTAGTGAGAGCCAAGGTGTATTGCAGAGTATGTTGACTTGGTTGTAAAAGTCTGTATGTCATTCAAACTGTGCATAAACAAAGCACAAAAGGTATTATGTGACACATGAGACAGACAACAGTGAAGCTTGAGTAATGTGCAAAGACTGCTGTAAATGGAGATGTTTGATTCATCAACAGTAAGTAAAATCTAGTACTATCAGTTTAAAACTTTAATGTGGAAGATGAGCTTTCTTTGAGGAATTAACCTCTGAATCTCAGAGCACAACTCAGTGATATATGTGTATGTAATCTCATCAGAGCACAACTCAGTGACATGTGTGTATGTAAAGCCCTTTTTAAAAGTTAGGAACTCCTTATCTTTGTCAAATAGCCACAATATCATACTCTTCTGTGCTTTCTTTAACATTTCATATGACCTCAAAACAGGAATTAAAACACTTAGTTGAGGATTTACTCAGATAAATTTACTAAATTCTATGAAAAAAATTGTTCAAGTTTAGAAATTTCAATTAATCATCACATATTCTGAATTCTTTAGTTTTTACAGACATTTCTGACCTGTTCTAAATGCATAGAAACAGTATCAAAAGTTTTGTTTACATGGAAAGAATTTATATTTTGTTGCCAGTTTTGTCCTAAAATTGCCAAATTATTAAAGTGAAATCTTTTTATTATGTATTAATAAAAAGACTTACAAAATTGTAAGTCTATTTTTTTATTAATAGTTTTTTGTCCTGTGGCTGAGTAACAACCACAAAGCAGAAAAATAGTGACATATTTAAAAATAGGTCTTCGTAGTTTTCTTGAAATAAAAATGAAAATGCTGCAAAGAAAAATAAAACAAAAATTAAAATAGCTGATATAAAATGCCCTTAACATGTTTTTTAATTGTGCAGAAATTATGTAGAACAGGAAAACAAAGCAACTGTTGCTGAATAAAAATGTCAAAAAGTATGGCTTTGATTTTGTACTGAATGGAAAAATAAGTGCAGGCATGAAACCAAGTTTTAAATAAAATATGGCATTGTTTTTAACTGTTGATGAACTGACAATGACTTCCCAGAATTTAATGATAGATCAATGTGAATGTTGACCACCAATATTTGAAATGGAATGCTATATAAAGACAATACATATATCATATTCCAAAAGATATAAGCAGCAGTGTCCAATGAAAAAAAAACAAAAAACAAAAGAAAAGAAAAAAAAACTGTTATTAGAAAATTACCAACATGACAAAAACTGTGCATTAATGATCATATGGTACTATATTGTGCAAATTAATTGGGACAATCTATTTTATTCTCAGAATTGTAATGTGATCGCCAGTTGATGTCGGAAACCCACGTAAACCGGTTTTATCAGCTGTGAGGTGGTGTGACTGTTAGAACTTGATAGTAAGAATGTGGTTTGACTGGTTTTAAACAGGAAATAGGCACTTCAGCTTCAGTTGTGAGTTTTCGTGTGTGACAGGTGGATGTTAGTTTTTGCTCTCTGTGAGTACGTGTTGCTTTCGTGTATTGAAAAATGGATATTTCCCCAAGGATGCGTGCAAAAATAATTGCTCTGAAGGATCACACTTCTATGACAGTGAGAGATATCGCTTCTGCAGTTGGTATAGGCAAATCAAGTGTATCAAGACTGCTTAAGCAATACAATGCATCTGGATCATCGTCTCCAAAAAGGAGAGGTTAATGTGGAATAAAACGAAAAACATCTCCACGAACCGATAAATATCTAATCAGAAATAGTAAAATGTATCCAAAAAAAAAACAAAAAAAAACAAGCACCGACCTTCAAAGAGATTTATTGGCTAGTGATTGTGCTGTTAGTGATTCAACTGTACGCCGTAGGCTTCTGAAAGTTGGCCGGAAGGCAAGAAGACCAACGAAAATACAATATTTGAATGTGAAAATGAAGATAAAACGTTTAGCATGGGCCAAAAAATATAAATCATGGACTGCTGACAACTGGAAAAAGGTAATTTTCAGTGATGAAACTCATTTATTTGTGCAGGGTTACCAAGCAAATGTCGTTAGACGAAGCAACTGTGAACCCTTAAGACCTGAGCATGACAAACAAACTGTAAAACACCCTCTGAAACAGATGTTTTGGGGGTTTTCACATCAAATGGCACTGGAAGCTTAGTTCCTGTTCAAGGTATGATGAATTCAGCCAAGTACGTAGAAATATTACAACATAGGATTGTTCCATTCTTGCAAACTTCTGACGGTAACATGACTTGGCCCCATGTCACAATTCAAAATTGGTCAAGAATTTCATGCTGGAAAATCAAATTCATTTGCTTGATTGGCATGGAAATTCACCAGACTTAAATCCCATAGAAAACTTGTGGAATATTTTGAAGAGACGTTTAGGTAAAATGGACTGTACAACCAAAGAACGAATGATAACGAATGCTATAAAAGTGTGGTTCCACGATTATGAAGTCAAAAATATGTGCACTCAATTAGTGGAGTCAATGCCAAAACGAATTCAAGAGGTCATTTCTGCTAAAGAAGGACATACTTCATACTAATACAGGTATTTATCAGTGTATATCAAGCATTAGAATGATATAAAGGCATAGTTTTGGGAAAAAGAGTGATTTTTTACTTTGTCCCAATTAATTTGCTCAGTATAGTATACACAGTATGTTTGGAAATAATGTATACGATTTCAAAGTTGATTAGTACAAAAATAATTTGTGATACAAATGTTTTACACTTTCTCCAAGATTAAGCAAATTCTAAAGTTTTTAGCTTTGCAATCAATACACTTCCACATGTGCTCCATTCGTAGCATGCAGGATATTGAGGCGGTAGTCGATTTCAGACCAAGAACAGGTCACAATGTCTGGGGTGACTTGGCGGAAGACTGTGGTGATGCGTGCCTTTGGTGACTGAGGGAGGCAACCTTTGTGTGGCAGACAATGTCTTTAAGGAACCCTCATGAAAAAAATCACGGAGGGTTATGTCTGGCAAATGGGGAGGCCATGCCATTGGACCTATGCGCCCAATCCACCGACCAGGGAAGTGCTGATCAAAGCATGCACGAACGTTTGATGACCAATGAGGCAGAGCTGGAAAATGACGTCTGGAATCTCCTGCAGTTGTGAAATGATGAACAGTTGTAACATGCCCAGCTATGTGCTGCCAGTTATGGTTGGTTCAGCAAACAAGAATGGTTCAATCACAATGCCTACATAATGCCACACCAAACATTAACTTTGGGGCTGTTTCTTGTGTGTTCCAGGACAACATGGGGATTTTCCGAACCCCAAATTCGGCAATTATGCTTGTTGATGGTACCTGACACATGAAATGTTGATTCATCACTGAAACAGATTCTTGACAGGAATGTGGGGGTCGCTATCAATGCAATGAAGCATTTTTATGGCAAACGCTGCACGACGAGCTTTGTCACTGGGCTGCACACTCTTTGCACCAGCTGCATTTTGTAGGCATAAAGACGAAGGCATTTGTGTAACACTGTGTGAAATGTTGTTGCAGGTATTACCAGTTCGCGACTAGCTGATCGAATGGACGTCGATGGGTTCCATTGGTATGCCTGCCACACAGCCTCCAAGGATTCTTCCAACATAGATAATCTGCCGCTGCTCTTTCCTTTCAACACACTATTGGTAGCTTTGAATTTGTCTACCCACTTTTGGATACTCCTCCGTGTTGGTGGTTTCCTCTTGTACTCCCTCCTGAAATTTCTCTGGACTTAGGTCAGCGATTTGGACTCCACAAACCACATCAAGCAAGCAGCTTTTTCCTGTGGTATCGCCATTTTTGCTATGTTGTCTCACACTGTGCTACCAGGCACTTATCAAAAGAAAAAGAAAACTTTAGAACTTGCTTAAACTTGGACAAAACGTAAAACATTCGTATCGCAAATACTTTTTGTATTAAACAACTCTGAAATTGTATATATCATTTCCAAACACCCTATAAATAATAGTGTGGAAATATCTTAAAAATTTAACTTTACTATTTTCAACGATTACTAAGATAAACCTTTTACCCCTTGTTGTCAATTTATGACAAAAACTTCAAATCTGAACTTGAACAAAATTCCTAAATTATAAAAAAACATATCAAGATGATTCATATTTAAAATTATACGAAATTCTGAACGTCAGGCCAATACTGAAAAGATAAAATTTCAATAGGAAATGGCATTAACTAAATACATATGGATGTCCAATCACTAAATTAATGAATTGATTAAGAACTTAATTCCAATATTTTGCCACACAACAAAAAGTCATTAGTAATTTATACTGAGATGAAAAAATGTCAAATGTTTTGTCCTCTAAAATTAAATTCAGAAAAATATAGTATGCTTTTGTTCTCACATTCCTTTTACTAGCCATTGCATTTGATTGGTATGATCTCACTTAATGTGAAATAAACTTAAATACTAATTGAAAATCAATTAGTATTTAAGTTTATTTCACATTAAGATAAAGTATACATAAAAAGAATCGAAACCTTTGTGTTATCAAAAAATTTGTATTTTATGAAACCAAGCTCAATATCTACTACAGACACAAAAGCAATATTTCAGTTACAAGAGGTGTTCATTACTGATATATAACACCATCTAGCAGATAACACAAGTAATACTGGATAACATTTGGCATTACAAACATTTGCAAAGATGACAAAAACACTAAAAATATGGAGTTGATACAGCATGAAAAATTCAAACAAGATTTTCTGCTTCTTATAGATAATAAAAAGACACTGCCTGTATCTTTCTTTGACTTGATGCACAAAATGCCGTAAGAAATATCTTGTAATATTCTCCTTTTTTAAAAAAATTCCAGTGTACTTGAAGTATAATTTACATACCACTAAAAGAAAGTGATTAAACTTACAAAACATTGTTCCTCACATAATCACTTCTGAGAAAAACAAAACAAAAAACAACTGTTTGAAAAACATATCCAGTATAAAACTGGTTTTAAAAGGATGGAGCTACCAGCACTACTAAATTAACAATGATGCCTTGCTAAGGCAGTAAATTATGATTGTTTTGTTTTACGTTTTTTCTGTTCCTTTTTTGATTCCAAGAGTGGGTGACATACTCACAAATATGGGAAGCACTCAAATGAAAGGACCAAATTGGAAAAACAGTATCTATCAGAAATACTTAAGAATTTCTGGTGTATTATTGTGCTTACATGAAACTAGAGAAATGCAATGGCATATGCTATAGCTCTTACTATTTTAATTGCTTAACATAAACCTTATTGGTACAGATAAGACTGTTTCCTTGTGGGAGCAAACTGACTATTATTTATGTACAAGGTTCAGTAAACTTGACAGTTATGTGAAACACATCTCAGTCAATCCAGTCTCCCTAGTTTTATAATGGTTTATTCTGAACTATCAACTTTAAAGGCAAAAATTTCTGATGCTAAGCTACCATTTTCAGAGAAAACTACCAGTTGTTTTGAAAAAAGTGAGGTCCACATTACAATGAAGGCTCATGAAAACTTGTATTTCTAGAGCATGGCATTGCTTTCTTATGTTGTTAAATTAATGACCATATTTCGAAATAATGGCTATGATTTACAATATTATTTTAGATTTTGTACATACTGGCATTCTGGAATGTGAAAACCACAAAGGGATAAAACTTACAGAAAACTTTTCAAAACAGTTCAGGAAATAACTGAAAAGAGGCTATGAGAAGCAGAAAAAATAATTAATATCAATTTGGTTTTATGGAGAGAATGATTGCGACTGCAATCTTCACAGTGAGATACTCATATATAAGTAAGTGAATAAATAAAAAATAAATAAACCATCAAAATTATTGGCAATTATTCTCAATCCATTGCCAGATGAATGTCTCCCCATGTCTTTTCCGTAACTTTTTGTCTTGAACCATTCTCTTCCATATGACTCTGGAATGCATTTGAAATTAATCCCACCACTTCCTACATGTTCTAATTCTGGGCCTTGCCCACCAGTTAACGTTTCAGTTGCTCAACGGTGGTAAGTTATGCTAGTAATATATCTAGCTATTTGCCACTTAAGAGCCTTTATACTGAAAACAGTGTAATCAATATTTGTCATTTTTCTGCTAAATGGTTTCCTTTTTCTATTTCTCTTGTTTACACCTAAATGCATCTCTCGCATATTTTTTAATTCACATTTATTTTGCTGACAACATAGTCAGGTTTCCAAGTACCATATCACAGCTGCAGAGTGTGATCTAGGAACTTGCTGAAAAGAGTGCAGAAGTTGTTTAAAGATGAATGTATTGAAAACAAATTGATGTACAACATACTTTTGATTGAGAAAAATAGAGATAGAATTGCAATAATAATGACCAAAGTATCCTAAGTGAAAAAGTGGAAAGAATTAATTAAAATTGAACAAAAAAGTCAAAATCACCAAAGAAGAAAATAAAGATATTACTAGTATTTACAATAGATGGAGTCACGGTGGAGACTTCGTAAATGACGTCGAGACTGGGGCAAGGAGGTAGATCGTTTAGCTCACTCACTCTGCAGTGGCAAAAGGAATAACATCTGGAACGTTTCCTGATGATGACCTTGGAGTTCGGTAGAAAGCACTTGAGGCAGTCTGCATGAGAAAGGCAGAGGTGTGGTGGCCGCAAGCTATAAACATCGAGGTGAAGTGTAGGGAACAAAAGGGACAGAATTACATAGACGGCGATAGGACTGGTTAAGTGTAAATAGTGCATATATGTTTTTAGAGATTTGTTTAGAATATTTGTGTATATGTAAATATGTCATTGGTTTTAATGTAAGTTTGTCGATGTATGTTAGTAGTTGGGTTAATGAATTTTGGTTTTGAAAAGTCATCAAATTTCCTTGGTTCGATTTATATGTTAGTAGAAGAGGTTTTAGGGAAACATTAATAGCTTTTGAAGTCAAATGTCATTGCTGCAAAACACTTCAGTGGTTAATTCACTAGTCTAGCATTGAAAGAGATGAAGACGAAATAGGACCACTGTGCCGTGGGCTGGAACCAACAAAAGACTCCACAAAAAAAAAAAAAAAAAAAAAAACTAACGTGCAGTGAAATGTTTGTCAAAGGAGCTGGCCTCATAAAAAAAGGTAAGCTATCTATTCTTTTGATGTACAATGTTTGCTCAAAAACTGAAGATTTTGATTTGAGGTTGAAGGGAAAATCTAAAACCAACGGATGCCTATATTTACCTTGGATAGCATGATATAAAGTGAAGGTCTACAGTGCATTTGAAAGGAATGGTACAATTTTTAAGAACAATTTACCACTATGTCTTAAAAGAAGAGTTTTTAATCAATAAATCCTGCCACTTCCTACTTATGGATGAGAGATAGACATCAACTAAAAAACATGAAGAGGCTTGTGGATAACTCAAAAAGCATAGAGAGATGCATGCTTGGTATAACCAAGAAACACCTAGGAAAAGGAACTCAGGATCAAGAAAATGACAAGACTGCATGGCATCATGATGAAAAAGTAAAGACCCCCACATTAAAAAGGGCGGGACATATTACTAGAACTGATGACCATTTAAGAACTGAAATGCAAGACTGGGTACCAAGAGACAAGAAAATAATACAAAGAAAATCATGTTTGAGATGAGCAGATGAAGCTCAAAAACATTGTTTAACATTGTGGGAGGGAATGGCTCAAGACATTGGTACAGACTTCTGGTAACCTTCAACGATCAGTGAACTGAAAATGGTTGATAATGACGATATACTGAAATTACAAGAAATCTGTATTATATTTTACAGATCTGGGGAAAGCATGTAAGCGCCATGTGAAGACATATGCTGGTTGTTAAGACAGAAAGGGGATTCAGAAAAATTAGTAAGAACTGATTGTACAAGTAAGGTATCAAAAGCACAAAAACATCTGCTGAAACTTGAAGGGATGAAAACTTAATATTTTTAGATAAAATAAAGAAAAAAATGGGGTCAAAGATCAGCTTTGACCTCGTTTTTTTCTTTATTTTAGCATCTACCTTGGATAGACTGCTAAGTTGTGTGGTCTAATAGACAGAACAGGACAATTTTTGTTGTTGATGTTTTTGCCAATACTTTAGCATCAGTCCATTTTTTTAAGACTAGCAAAGGAATATTCCTTGAAAAAGCTAGAACAAAGATGAATGTGGCAGGAACGGAGATGAAGGTCTGTTCGAGAGATACAGACACCTCTGATGATTGAGAAAGTACACAACTAATCTAAGTAGTACATTTAAAATATTTGAGCTCAACTTTACTAAAAAAGTAGCAGCTGGAGGAAAACAGAAAGGAAAAGAATGAAAGCACAACAAAATGAATGGAAAGGTCAGGTGCAACATATACTGTGGTACAAAATCTCAGGAAACTAGAAGAAATCAACAATCAGAGGGAAAAGAAATGAGGATGGTTAGGTGGACAAAAAGAATATCAATAATACAGAAAAAATGTGGACATGAAAGAAGAAGTCTGAATTAGAAACATCACTGAAAAATACGGGAGCCCACAATGCAGCGTCAGACATGTGAGGAGAATTAGGAAAGTAATTCTAACTGAAAAAGCAAATAAAATGGAGATGCAGGGAAGAGAGTAAAAAGTATTTAAGTAAAAAACGACATTCTTGGCACAAATGTGCCATATTTTCACTGCTTCCCATGTAGGCACATCTTCAGAAAATTTGAAAATTACATCACACTGGAGTAAGAGGAACAAATAATATGTAAAAGTTGGTGAAAAAATACAGGGTGATTCAAAAGTCCCTGAACTCTATTTTTAAAATGTATTTGCTGTAAAACTATAAAAGATATCCAAGTATTGCTGCTTGTGGCTGTTGTGTGGGACCTTGGGGAACGAGCTGAGCCACGTGATAGCGCCACGTGACACTAGGCTTTAGTGGGTGCTGGCAAGGAGTAACATTCAGTCAGTCATGAGTCTCATGCAAGAACAGAGAGTCGCTTTGTTACAAGTTTATTTTGCGGAAAAATCTTACCAACGTTGCATCCAGCTCTTCCAAAGGAAGTTTCCTGATGCTCCTATACCAGGGAAAACAACTGTGTATGACCTTGTGAACCTGTTTTGCAAGACAGGCAGTGTTCAGGATAAGCCTAAAAGCGACCGGCCATTCATGGTGACGACTATGTTTCCCTGTAGCAAGCGCTCTCCCTGGAAGTCACTTTGGCAGCTGTCTCAAGAGTTAGGGTCATCGTATTCAGCCTGCCAGAGGGCTATTAAACGTCTAAAGCTACTGTCATACAGAATTCGAGTAGTGCAAGAGCTACGTCCTTTGGACTCAGAAAAGCGCATTGCCTACTGCCAATGGTTTAAGAGTTCCATGCGCAATGATGTGACTAACCAGCTTAACAACTCTTTTTTCAGTGACGAGGCATGGTTTAATTTGAATGGATATGTCAATAGCCAAAAAATCGCATATGGGCTGCGGAGAATCCACATGCATTGCATGAGGTTGGACTTTACTGTCAGAAAGTTGGAATGTGGCGCGCCATGTCTAGAGGGTGAATTGTAGGGCCTTTTTTTTACACAACCGTAAATTTGGCTGTGTATGCAGACATCATCCATCAATTTGTAGCAATGCTGGAAAGAACACAAACATTACTGTTGGTTTCAACAAGATGGAGCAACATGCCACACATCAAACAACACAATGAAGATGCTCCGTGAGTTCTTCCATGATTGATTAATCTCGAAAAAACTTTGGCCGCCTCGCTTCCCAGACTTATTTGAGGGGCTATCTGAAAGACACAGTTTACCACAATAACCCTAAGATGGTACAGGACCTGCGGAACATCGTCACAGTTGTGAGGGACATACCAGCCAACATGCTGAAAAGAGTGTCCGCCAACGTGTCGTCAGGTGAATTTGTGTCTTCAACAGAATAGTGGACAATTTCAGCATCTATTGTAAAGTGGTTTTCATTACCTGCAAGTATGAGTGTCAATATAACAGTATGTAAAAATAGTTATATATCACTATATTCGTGGTAGAAATATTTGAATTCAAAGTTCAGGGACTTTTGAATCACCCTGTAGCACAGGATATAAAGGAAAACAGAGGTCACAAATAACATTAAAAATGGAGACACACTGGCATGAAAATATTTCAATAAAGATGTAAATTTGGCAGCTTTTCTGCAGAGGTTTCCAACAACTACTGTTTAACATCCATCATAAATGAGTGAAATTACATATTTCACATGAAAATCCCTTCTACAGAAAACAACAAAATTGTCTATGCAAATGTAATACAACATTTATGAGAGAGGTAGCACTTTTCATGCACCACCTTATTGTATGTCAACAGGAAAGTTGATTGAAACTGGAGTAATCTTCAAATGATAAGATATATAACTCTGCTGAACATGTCAAATTCATAATCTATATATTCAGATTAAGAATTTTTCCTCAGAATGTTTCATTTCATTTTGTATGGAATTTTTGTTTATAAAAGAATCTATTATTAATATTAAAATATGTATGCAAGTAATAGCACTATTATATCCACAAATCTCACTTAAGAGTGATTCATTCTACTTCATCTAATTTCTATTAAATTAAAAGCAAAAATGTTAATTTAAAACAAAACAAAACAAAACAAACAAAAATCTTTCCAGTTCCTTCAGTGTATATAGTCAGATTGTTGTAAGTCTCCATTAACAAAATAATATCTTTCCAGTTGCTTCAGTGTACACAGTCACAACATCTTAAGTCACCATTAACAAAAAGAATTTTCACAACACTGGCAACAATGTTACTGCTTTCCTGTTTCACGAATCATCAAGTGTCGAATAATAATTTTTTCAACACTGCATTTGCAGTGAGCACAGCTAAGCAGGCTTTTTGCCAAAATGGGTCTTCTGGTGTCTGATTAAATTCTGCTTTTGTGTAGACTTATACTTGCACATGTTACAATGAAATGGCTTTTCACCAGAATGAATCCTGAGATGAACAGTCAGGTGTTCCTTTTGTGAAGCAGAATAATTGCAGTAAGCACATTTGAATGGCTTTTCACCAGAATGAATCCTGAGGTGATTGATCAAAGAAACTTTTGTGAAGCAGAATAATTGCAATCAGCACACTTAAATGGCTTTTCACCAGAATGAATCCTGAGGTGATTGATCAAAGAAACTTTTTGTGAAGCAGAATAATTGCAATCAGCACACTTAAATGGCTTTTCACCAGAATGAATCTTGATGTGTTTATTCATGTCACCTCTATGATGTGTAGAATAACCACAGTACTGACATCTAAGCAAATTGGTGAGTGGATCCCAAATAAAGTGTTTCTCAGAACATTTTTGTAAGCTAGAGGAAATGCTGCAGCTTTTCATCATGTGACCTGAAAAAGTAAAATAAATTTCAAAACTTGACTTAATAAGAAAAGAAAACAAAAGAATGAATTACAATATTTTTGTATACCACAATGCTGCATGATTAATTTTTCTATTATTCCACACATTGTTACTTTGATTAAGTATAGGAGAAGTGTTCATTCCTGAAGTTCTGACAGATATTCAGTTTTTCAATCTGACTATCACTCACAGAATAGCGTAAGACATTTTATGGAATAAATTATGCTCATTCTTTAAGGAATTTACCGTACAGTTGAGTTTCCCTAATTCTAAATACATAGCTGTCTGTTGAAAATGCAACATCATAAAACACCTGAAATATTGAAGTCAGATTTACAAGGTATGTTATTTATGATATAAGACATATGTGCTCAGAAGAACAGACCTGTAAGTATGTGTAACACACAATGCTCACTACCTTGTATACGCAACAATATGAGGCATACGGCTTGAATATGAAGTATCATCAAATGGAAGGGGTTCTGGATGTTGCACCTTGAAAGATGATTACGTGCTATATCGATTCATACCCAAAGTTCATTTTGAGTAACTGGCAGTAGCATTAGATACTGAGCAACCATATTCTACACTTCTTCAATGGGTAACAAATCAGGTGAACGTGCTGAGCGAGGAAGATGTGTCACATGTTGGGCATCCACGAGCTGTAAGACATGCCATACCACAATGGTTAGGCATTGTTCTGTTGAAAGATGGCACCAGGGACCATCTGGAAATATGGTAGCACTTTAGACCACAACTTCTGTGATGTACTGCTGACTGGTTAGAACACTTGCAATGCGTAAGAGGCGGGAATGCGAATGGGGCTTAACAGCACGCAACACCAAAACATCCGGTGCCAGGCTTGTATGACGCTGCATAGCGCATGCCTCCAGCAGCCTTTCATCACAGTGTTGCAGTACAAGAATACATCCATCACGATTGATTAGATGGAACCACTACTCATTGGAAAACACTAGGTTTTGGCATTCATCAACTTCAGTTTCTACATTTTTGGCCCCATTACAGAAGCTTAAGGTCAAGGAAACCGACAGCAAATGATGAGATTTAAGGTCAAGGAAACCAACAGCAAATGATGTGTTGTAACGTATACTCTATATTCACTTTCCTTTTGATTTTACTATCTCTGGTTATTTTATTTTACTATGTAAATTATCTTCTTACTGAACGAAATATTATTTCACCCGATGAATGAGATCTGGCAATGAGTGTAAGTCATGACGTGGTGGTAGCTAGTATATAGGCGCGTTCATCGATAGCGGAGGAGCGTTGTTGTTGAGGGAGAGCGTTTTGTTATACGAGGAGAGATTTCGTTGTTATAAGGAGAGATTTTGTTGTATGTGATTAGTGATTCTTCATTATTGTGAAACAAGTTGTGTGTGGGTGCTTTGGATGATCAAGCGTACCGAATAAAAAAGCTGTCGTAAGTACGTCTTTCTCAATTCATAGTTTTTGTCAGACCTCTGTCTGGCTGTTAGGTTTATTTCAATTAATATTACTAGTAACAACCAGCGTTAAGACTTTATTCATGTTCTTAATTAACTAGTAACAACAACCATTTGAATTCACTATTTGAAGCTTAGTACAAGTATATCATTAGGAAGAGCTTATTCATTATAATTAGCTTAGCGGAAAGCAAAATAAAGCTAATTCATTATAGTGTCCTTTCTGAAGGAGACGTCATTGGGCAGAGATTGAAAATAACCTTCAATCCAAGACAGACCTACACTGCTGTGCTAAACCTGGTGAAGTGACTGTTTGGTCTGCCAAAGCCACACAATGGAGGTCATGGGGTTCCTGCGAATTTGTCTTTTGTTGGGATAAAGATCCCCTTAACATCGGTGCATCAGATATTTCACTTCTTCTTGGCACCCATATTCGCATCACTATGCTTGCATTTTTGTCCAATACATTGGCCTCACTAAAAGTCCATCAGCTGTACGTACGAGTCTAATCTGCTGCAATGGGGTACACTCAGTTACTATCACTACCTTACCACCACAATGCCTGCAAATTGACTATGGCAACTGGTGCTGTGAAATCTTTCTGGGGGGGACAGCTACAAGGCTGGCAAGAATAATTTGCATATGCACTGCAGTTGCAATTATTTGTTCCTCCTCACGCGCCCTACTTATCCTGTCGGTTTCTGTCCAATTACAAACTTTTCTTTTGGTGTTCCTTTTTAACAAACAGCAGTGTACAATAATATTCAATTTCATTTTTGAAGTTCTTATTTAAGCAAGCATAACAACTTCTTTGAATAGGAATTATTTATCAAAGGTATCTACACGATCTAGTAATCCAGATTTTCAATGCTCACGCTATTGATCAAAAGAAAGCATTAAAACCCTTACTTTATTGTGAAAATAAATTTACATAAATTCTTAATGCATTTGAATACGTAAAAGAGTGATGTAATGTAGTCAAAAGCTATAAAATATAATATCTAGAAATAAAAATTACTACAAGAGAGAAATGCAATGGATGGAACTTTCTAATTCAAAAAATTATTAAACAAACATTTTGTAACTGACATGTCTTCAGTTTATAATGAATATTCACATAGCCTTTCCATTCTATTATACTATTAAACTTTTATGTTTCGATAACCATCACACTCACATTAACCTGTTTTACCTGTTATTCTCTAGGTTGAATGCACCAAATCTAATTTAAATAAAGTTATTAGTGTAGCTATAGCAAAGATATTCAAAGGCAGTTTAAAAGAAGGAACAATACAATTTTTTTTTCTGTGTGAATTCTCCATAAAGAACCCTTATTACTCACGAATTACACACATGACAATGCAGCAGAAATGGATAACAATTTCTTTGATTATGGATTTTTTTTTTTTTTGTATTTTTATGATTAACTGCATTTAAAAATGCATCATATGAATTCCATTACAGAAACAAACGTTATTTAGGAGCTGATGAAAAAGATTTTCTTTGAAAATTTGTTCAAAATAATTAAAAAAAAATCCTGAAAAATGTACAAAATCATTTTTATACAATCATATTTTAAACACCAATACAGGCATCATACATTTCATTACCGAATTTTCGATACAACTGAGATCCATATTACAATAAAACCTCCTGAAAACTAGTATTTCCAGAACATGGCATTACTTCTGTACGTCGCTCCATAAAAGATCAGATAATGGTTACAACATAGAATGTTATCCTAAATGTATTACACATCAGACATTGTGGAATGTGGAAATTACAGAGGGATAAAACTTACAGCGCACCTTTTAATGATAATTTAGGTAATAAACGAAAAGAAATCACAAGTAGCTCAAAAAAAAAAAATAATCACTTTAAATTTGAGAAAAAAAACTGTAACTACGATCTTCATAATATGATACATATTAATAGACAAATGAAAAATATATACAGTATATCATTATCATCAACCATTTTCAAAGCATGTACATAGGTCTCCTCATGTTTTTTCTACAACACTTTGTCTTGAGAAAAGTACTCTTCCATATAACTGGCATGCTTTTCAATTTCATCCAACCGTCTCGCACACAATCTTATTGCGGATCTGATACATCTTAATATTTAAGACATTCAACAATGTCCAGTTGTAGCAATGTCTGGCTATTTACCACTTAGAGATCAGGCTTCCACATTCTTTTCGTCTTCTTTGACACGATGAACTGTTATGCAGACAGAATAAAAAAAATTACAATCAAACAAATGTACTGATACAAGTCAGGCTGTGTAACTATTCTTAAATTGACTTTCAAATGGAAAGACACATGCACCATTTTAAAAGGCTGATATTAGAGAGGAGTCCCCCACGGATTCTTCTTGCTTCCTTCACTAACCAGTCCCGGGTGGTGGTGACGCCAATCAGGTGAGAAAATTAATGTACATTCTAGAGTCATGTTATAATGAAATCAGGAGCATAGCTGGTGTTAAAACAGACCTTATGACTTACTAATGTTTTAATCGTGGCCGCCACTCAGGAAGCATTACTTTGTTGAATCTTCTTTTACTCTTCGGTATTTAAAATACGGTCATTTAAAGATTAAAATAAGAATAATAAAAGACGAACAAAAACATATTAATAAAAATAAGAGGATTTGTTCTGCAAAATTTGGATTCACTCAAAAGGCAACACTTAATGGCCTAGAAAGCCACAGGATCCCCACCCATGCATTCAACACTTTTAAGACATAATAATAAGTTGCTCTTGAAAACTGTACCATTTCTGTTAGATGTATTCAGGCCTAGGAGCACCAAACTGAAGCAGAAAAGGTGACAAAAGTTACTAAAATTACGAAAAAGGTGACAGAAAGGTGACTATAGTTATAAAAAAAAAGGGGAAAAGATAAAAGAAAACTACACAAAGGAGATGAAAATGACAAATAAAAGGTGACCTAATTCTTAGAGGGAATACATCATCATCAATGACAATCAGCTTATTTAATGTACTTTTAAGTCCATTTTAAAGAATATTTTAACTGATCAAATACGTTGCGGTGCAACAGGAAGTTTCCATTTTAAGGAAACACACTAACTCCACAAAAAACAATGTGCAATAAAAAAAAAAAGCCTGTACCTGATAAAGCATAGTACTAGCAGTACTTCATTGCAAAAGAAACTATCTTGATAATTCGAGAAAACAAGTTTACTTAAACTATTTTACCAAAACAAGTTCCTTTTAAAGAAAATTTCGTTTCTAATGTAACAGGATAGAAAATCATTTCCTTGCAACACAGACTTTATCTCACACAATTACAAAACATTCAGACACTATGATAAAAAAACACACACAAAATTGCTAACTTTATAATAAACTATTTCAGTTTCCCATATATGATGCGCAAGACTCAACAATAAATAAAACAACTTTGCATTTGATAACACAGAAGATCACTCACTTGAAAAGGAATTACACCAGCCAGCCACATTACAAGCCCCAGACATCGTCAATTTGTCCTTTGCTTCTTTGTGAAAAAGGATGTGATTAATGACTCTTTTCTTTTTTCAACAATATTCTGCAGGCTGGAAAATTCTCCATTTTGCTTGTTTTCCTCCATCTGCATTGCCTGAACACTTTGTAGCATGACCTGAGGCAAACAAGCCTTCTTTAAATCATTTTTTTGCAAAGCATTCTTTAATCTCTCCGTGGCCTCAGTAAACAATTGCTGTGCAACTTCACTATTCTTTCTATACTCTGCACTCCTTTTTTTTTAGCTCTGCTGTCATCTTCTGCAGGTCAATTTTTTTTCATCATTATATTCAAACTTTCTTTTTTCACTTTTGATCAAAATTTAAACTTTTATCTCTCATCTTTCCCTTTCTCTTCTTCCTCTTTCACTCTCTTACATTCTGCAAGGTATTCAGAATATTTTCTATATGCGTTATGAGCATATTTGATGAGGCTTTTGGTTATTGGCACCAAACGTGGATTGTTGTGATATAGCTTGAGAGCATCTTTTGTCACCATTATGGCATTTAAGGTGCGCTCTGACATTGATGCTCTATCTTCTGTCAATGCCCATCTGGAAATTTAAAACTGACGCTCTACATCCCCTTTGCCATGGGACAAAGAAAGTGCTGCCTTAACAACTTTTGTTACAGTTGGGTATTTTGTGCTGCCTGCTGCACTTTGCTTTTCAAAAAACTGACACCAATATTGCTCAATCCTTAAACTTTTATTTTTTGTGAAATTTCTCTCCATTTACAGAATCTTCCACTTGTCCAATAACACATCTTGAGGAACTTCAAATGGAAGGGCTTTTGCAACATGAATTATATGTCATGACAGCTTCGCAGGAGTGTAACTTCTTCAGGATTAATGAGAGCTTTCACCAGTCGGGATGACTCGGGATGACACAGGAGTCTTGAGGAGTAGGTGCTTACAGGTATTTATAAAATGTGATTGCACATTTTTCAGGAAACTTACATTTTTCTTCCCTGATAGTTTGGAGAGCTTACATTTAACAGAATCACTTAAAATAATTTTCTTAAGTGGAACAAGATTTGCTTCTGCAAACAATGTCCAATGATCAAATTCATTTCTATATGAAAATATTTGCAATGTTGCAGATGTACGAGTACAAATCCAACCAACAATGCACTGCACTAGTTGAAACAATTCTAAGAATAATTTTTGAATGTGTGGCACATCACTTTGAAATTTTGTCGTAAAGACAGTGAAAATATCAGCAGAAGATATAGTGAAGTACAGTTCAGTCTTTATAGAAGGTTTCCCTTAAAAAGTTAGCAATTTTTCTGTAAGATGCAGAATTCATAGCTCCAGAGTCTTTCAGTGGGATATGCTTGAGGAAATAAAACACCACTCTTTCCCATTGCTCCAACAATCTAGAAGCAGCTTCTTTAAAAGTGAGCCACGAATGCTTGATGAAAACATTTTGTGGTAGCTTCAAGTTAGCTTGTATCTCACCATACTCCTCACACCTAGAAGGCCATCCATGAAAATAATAAGACAGCTGTTACTAATTCTGATGCTTCCTCACCAAGGCACTGTAAACCCTTTAAAAAAACATTGTGGACTGTATGCAAGCTGCATGTACCAACATCTATAAAAGATATATTCCTACAATGCTTCATTTCTTCATTGAAGAGGGGCAAAACTTTTTTTGTTTACACTTGGCTCATCAGATCCTATCATTAACAATTTATTAAAAGGTAAATGAGCTTGGTCTATTGCATCTTTTAATTTTTCATACAAAGTATCAGCTTCAGCTCAGCCAAGGAAAAGTGTTGCAATATGCCTTGTCACAATTTATTTTTTCACATCTGACCAAAATTTAATACGGATAATAAATTCCTTTTTCCCTTTAACATTTGTAGTTTCATCAAAACATATAGTATAATAGCATTGCTGAGCCTCTTCCAGCATGCAGCCATTAAAGTAAAGAGCAAAAGCATCTATGATTAGATATTTGAGTTTATTTGGACTTAAAGATAACTCTTTAGGTACACCAGCAAACATTGACTACAAAATTTTACCTAGATTCTGGTAACTAGAAAATGAGTAATTACTTACCACGGACTTCATGGTCCACACAAGCTCTGCAGCTGAAACACTATCATGGTAACAAACAAGATGTACTGATGACTGATCACTGTTAGACTTTTTATTATATGCTGAATCATAAGGAGTCATTACAGACAAATATAACTGATTAGATCCAAAATCTTCACGAGAAAGTTTTTTATGTTTCTCCCTTTCTGCATGCTGTGGCACAGCCTGGAATCTTTTTCTCTCTACACTCACAACACATGTACACAGTTTGCAATAAAACTCCAATTTACTGTGTTTTTGGCATCATGATGATATTTTAAGTCCATTCGAGTCTGTATTCAAGAGCCAGATATTCTTAAAAGAGCACTTTCCCATCATGCTTCTCAGGGCACCGAAATTTTCGTCGTATAATCCGCAGATTACCTGCTAAAAAGTTTTAAAATATAGGTTCTGTGAATTATATGCAGACACGGATAATATGCAGCTTTAAGAAGAAAAAATTATGACCCTCCGATTTTTAAAAAATCTGCAGCGTAATTGTGCAGGAGAGGGGGTTTAATTGAAAAAGAAACTTCCACGGAAGAATTTTCCTTAGTTCAGGAAAGTTATGGGAGGGACGGCAGGTGTCATTTTGTTATCGTCGAGGACAGCTCTGACTGTCGTGCCATCTCTGTTTTTGGCAAAAAGCCAAAGAAGTATGCATAGCGTTTGTTGCATGAACCTATGTGTTCCTCTTTTCGGATCTCGTGTGCGCTCCCTTGTGTTTAGTTCGCTTTCGCCGTTTTGACGAACATCGTTGCTGCTATTTTTTTTCATTGCTATTCATGATGTCTCTGAAAAGGAAACGTTTCAGTTACACTGCCGAATTTAAACTTAAAAGTGGTGGACAGAATTGAGGATATGATCGTGTCACCACGCGATAGTTTTGAGGCCAGAACACAATCGTGCAGTAACATGCGGAAATCATCTGTGCCGCAGTCTAAAACTTAAACAAATCCGCCGGTAAATTGTGCGGGAGAATTCACAGAAGTTTTTTATCGGTCCACCGTATAAGCCGATCCCCCAACTCTGAAAGCAGAAATTCCTTCAAAAACTTTTGACTTATACATGAGTACATACGGTATTTCTATGACTTGTTCTGTATCAGCCTTTCGTCATTGGCAAGGCGCAATGCAATACTCTGGAGCTGCATCGGCGTGATCTATGGATGGCCCACCCTTTATTTGTCCGGAGATAAAAATATAAAACAGTAACCTTTAAAATTGAATTTCTTCATTTAATAAAATTGTTTTTTTTTTCTCTCTTACTTCTTTGGACTCATGGGTCATATATGACCGACTTTTCTGTCGGAAATTCCACTTCCGGTTCAACATCTATGATGTGCGGATTACATGGCATTTTTTTTTTCCTGAATGTCATAGTCTGCGGATTATACGAAGGATTTTTTTTTTTTTAATGTAAATTTCGCAGTCTGCGGATTATACGCCGGTGCAGATATGATAAAAATTACGGTAAATGTCTGAAACCAAAATATATGCATCACACACTATATTTGGAAACATTTTACTTGTATAAATTAAAACTATAGAAATTATTATATAACCACACATAGTATAATCAGAAAGCTATTATTCTTCATGTATCATGTTGTATTATAGTATGTTCTATTTGGTATTTTACCAATATGGACTCCTATTTCAATGCAACAATGTCAATTCCTATTTTTAGTGCAACAATGTCAAGTTTGCACAAAGAAACTTATCATTTTATTCTTTTCTCTTTCGAAAGCAGTTTTTTTACTGAATATAGAGCTGGATGACATGACACTCAATGACAAATTGTAACAAACTTCTAGATGTGTTAAGAAAACGGCACTGGGAGATTAATAAGCTATTGCGGAAATCGATAGAAAGGGGGCATTTCATGTAATATAATGAATAAAAAAATTTCATGCTTATGATTTATTACATAATTAAAATTAACAATTAGTAATATTTTGCGATGTCTCAGCTGAAAGGTTGTACTAATCTTTAATGTTTATTATGTAATAAATCATAAGCGTGAAATTTTTTTCATTATTGTAAGTTTTTGCAGATACCAGAAAATCTTAGAAAAGTGTGTTTTCATTTTGAAAACATTGAGGTAAATTACTAAATACATTGATGAAGGTTAGAAAAAAAGCACTGCCAGACCAACCAACATTGATACCCAAAGCCTCTTCATTGATGGTTGCAAAAGCATTTACATAAATACATTAACTTGTGAATTTCGGTTTGGCAGCAAGCAGTAATTGGACATACTGTGGGATAATGGAATTAAGCTACTTCTGTTTGAGAGTGGAACATACCTCACGGGCATTCCAATACCGGGTACGTAACCTAAAACCTTGAAAAGGTAAGTTTGTTTACCGGAGTTGTGACTGTGAATGCTAAGCATGTATCTGTTGTATGATAGTATGTTCTGTATTTTTTATTGTAGCTTTAGTATTAAAATATGTTTGATATACTCGTACCGAAGAGGTGTGAAACATACTCATTAGTTTACACTGTTCACTAGTGTTTGTTTACAGTGCACTGTGTGATTGTGAGGTTATTTTGCTGCTATATATTTTTTCTTTATTTGTTTGTGTGTGTGTGTGATTCATATTAAGTTGTGTTTTATAAAGAGTGTATTTCATGTCATTTTTACAAAATGGATGGCTGAAAATGATTAAGTGGTGCAAAATACAGCAGATTAGTAGAAGAAGAGGAAGGAAAGTGAATTGCTGTCTCAAACACCAAAGCTACATTATTTTTTCCCAAGAAACACAACTCAAACTGAAGCAATTCGCCTCAACTGATTGCCGAAAATAAAAATGATGATACAGACAAACTTGATGAGCATGCACCTACTTTTAATAGTGTTTTCAGTAGGCCAAATGTTGGTAGTGTGGACAATCTAGTATAAAAAAATGGTCTAAAAACCAAAGGATGACCAATTTTTTGGGGTGATAAATAATGTCACATGGGACTGACTACTTTGTCAAAAATGATATGAATCAAAATATGGACAGCATTTTTTCTAATTCTAAGCAGATTTATCTAGACAAAAATTGTCCTGACAAAAGTGCTATTTGGACAAAACTTTTAAATGAAGATGTTATGAAACATGTCTACCTAGTGTATTCCTGCAGCTAAGGGTCTATTTTTTGTCCTCCATGTAAACATTTTGGAGGGACATCACAATTTGCTGCAAGTGGCTTTAATGTTTGGAAGCATGCTGATCAATGGGTGACAGAACATGAGAATTCCCAATCTCATGATGATTATGCATTGACATTTTACACTATAGGCTTATAAAGTTTGGAGAAGAGTAAGGGTCTATTTTTTGTCCTCCATGTAAACATTTTGGAGGGACATCACAATTTGCTGCAAGTGGCTTTAATGTTTGGAAGCATGCTGATCAATGGGTGACAGAACATGAGAATTCCCAATCTCATGATGATTATGCATTGACATTTTACACTATAGGCTTATAAAGTTTGGAGAAGAGAAGGGGAGCACAAAATTCCTTGGGATCATAGGTGCTGCAATAGATAAATAAACAAGCCAAATAAAGGGGGAGACATCAGCAATTTTTTGCAGACACAATGGTGCAACAAACAATTCAAATTTGGTGGTTCAGATGGAAAGTATTCAATCTAGAAAGCTGTCTTTTACTAACCAAAAAGTAAAGACTTGCCACAATATTGTCTTAGCCAGTAAAAACACAATGTAATCATCTTATGAAATAAAGTATAAACACTTCACGAGGTGGAGGTATCTGCATTTCTTAAAACACAACTATATTATAATTATCATGAATATTTCAACATAGTTCAAGATTACTGTTTGTTTTGCTGTCAATTGATAAATTTGAAATAAATAAACAGAAACCAGCGTGGAAATACTCTCGTAGAGTTTGCAGAGGCAGAAGGGTTTTTCATCTTGAACTCCTTTTTCAAGAAAAAGCCACACAGGAAATGGACATAAAGACATCCAAATGGGATGACAAGTGAAATTGATTTCATTATGTGTAACAAAAAATTTGTTATAGAAGACTGCAGTGTGCTAAACAAGTTCAACACAGGTAGTGACCATAGATTGGTGAGATGTAAGATGCACCTCAACACTAAACTTGAACGTAGCAAGCTCATAAGACAAACAAAATGTACTGACATAACCAACCTTAAAAAACACCATAATACCTTCAAGTTGGAACTGAAGAACAGATTCTCTGCTTTAGAAGGCCTAACATCAGAAGAAGTGGATATTTCTGAAGTTAACAGAAAAGTAACCAAAGCTCTTATGGAAACAACAACAAAATTAGCTGGGTCTAAGAACAAGTTGCATGTGAACAAATTATCAGGAAAAACCAAAATGTTGATGCAAAAAAGAAGAGAGGTGAGGACAACTAAAGAAGATTCAACTGTGAATTCAACTGTGAACTAGTAAGGAAAGCAATTGAAAACAACCAAAGCCTAAAGATAGCAAAGGGACATCTCAGTAAGGGAAGAAAACAGATTATGGCACTGAGAAAAGAAGATGGTTCTGTAACAAGAAATAGAGGCGAAATTTTGACAAGAGTGAAATATTTCTACTCCAAATTATATGAAAGGGATGATACATGCACTCCAGACATCAAGAAAGATACCAGTACCAGAGTTCCTCCAGTCCTTCCAGCAGAAGTTGCACATGCAATCAAGAACATGAAGCGGGGAAAAGCTCCAGGAGAAGATGGAATTACTGAAGACATCATACAAGAAGCAAGTGAAGAAATTGAAACAGTTGAAACAGTACTCGCCCAAGTTTTCACTCGATGCCTTAATGAAGGGAAGATTCCTGAGGATTGGAACAATGCTACAATTATCTTGCTACATAAAAAAGGTGACATTGAGGATCTCAGGAACTACAGACCTATCAGCCTCCTATCAGTGGTTTATAAAATCTTCACTAAAGTTCTTTCACACCGCTTGAAGGTGACACTGGATATGGCTCAACCAAGAGAACAAGCTGGATTCAGGAGTGGCTACAGCACAATAGATCATATCCACGTACTGAGAAAACTAATTGAAAGAACGAGGGAATATGAACTTCCATTGTGCATGGTTTTTATCGATTATGAAAAAGCCTTTGATTCGGTGCAACCATCAGCAGTTACAATGGCTCTGAAATCCTGTGGTATTGAAGATGCATACAATAATATTATTAATAACATCTATGAAAATGCAAGTGCAAAGATTTGGCTGTTTGAAAATACAACTCACATAACAATTGGAAAAGGAATGAGACAAGGTGACACCATATCTCCGAAGCTCTTTATTGCCACATTGGAAAATGTCTTTCAATCACTGAACTTGGAAAACAAAGGGATAAAGATTAATGGAGATTATCTAACCCACCTTCGTTTTGCTGATGACGTAGTCATTTTTGCAACTACCCCATCAGAGCTGCAGAGTATGATCCAGGAACTTGCTGACAAGAGTAAAGAAGTGGGATTAAAAATAAACTTTCAGAAGACAAAAGTGATGTTCAATGCTTTTACAAGAAATGAAGATTTATCGATTGATGGAGAAAAGCTGGAGATAACAGACACGTACATTTATCTTGGACAGCAGATATCAAGTGAGGGTCACATTGAAGAAGAAATTAATCGGCGTACAAAACTTGCCTGGAGAGCTTTTGGAAGAAACAGCATAATTTTCAAGAGCAATATGCCATTATGTCTTAAAAGAAAAGTATTTGATCAATGCATCTTTCCAGTGCTTACGTATGGTGCAGAGACGTGGACCTTAACTCAAAGAGACATACAAAGGCTGCAGACAACTCAAAGTAGCATGGAGAGGTGCATGCTTGGTGTAACCAGAAGAGATAAGAAGAGGAACACGTGGATCCGAAAAATGACAAGAGTGGAAGACATCATGGTCAGAGTTAAATCCCTGAAATGGCAATGGGCTGTACATACTGCCAGAAGGACAGACCATCGATGGACAGTCGAAATTTTGGATTGGATTCCAAGGGACAGGAAAAGACCCAGAAGAAGACCACATGGAAGATGGGTGGATGAAATTGGAAAGTATGCGGGAGTGACATGGAGGAGACTGGCACAAGACAGGCCGTTGTGGAGGAAACTTGGGGAGACCTTCGTCCAGCAGTGGATTGATAATGGTTGACAATGATGATGATGATGACTACTAATTTTGAGAAAGAATTATTTTTCTACTTTGCTTTCAGTTCAATTATTGAAGCAAATTACAGAATAAAAAAACCCATAAAACTCAAAAAATATAGGTATGATAGATATAAATTCTATAGTTACAACGCAAATGGCATTACTATTGAAATGTTTTCATGTACCACACAATCAATACACAAAAAACTATTTATATTTAATTATTTTGAAATAATGCTTACATTGGATATTTAAGGATAAGGAAAGGTAAAATATTTTTAACTTTTCCAAAGGAGCAAAGGGATTATTATTTCTTTAACAAACACTCTTGGGAGCAAAGATTTGTCTTACATTTTGTTTAGGGAAGGAACTTTGAACAAAATATTGATGCTCGAGCTTCTAATATTGATACTCTAGCTATATTTTAAATTTGTACACATGAGCAAGCAAAGTAGGCACAAAAAGTTCCAAATGAAATGACAGAGAATAGTGGGAAAACTTTAAATCCAAGGGCTATGTGTACAATTGCATTCATCAATGATCAAGGCATTTCAACTGAGCATGATTAGAAAACTAATTACAGCAGATAGAAAGTGATTATTCAGCACAGAAAATACTAAGTAACAACTAGATTTAAATTTCTGATATAAGGAAGCAATCAGATTTTATGGCAAATTTTTGCATTAAGTATTCATTAGCAAATTTCAGTAAAGGTCAAAATAAGCCACAAAAAATAAAAAAAAAAATAAAAAAAAATCAACTACTTACTTCCACCAGTGGCTAAAAAGTATGTTATGAAAATTAACAAATGCAACACAAAAAGTTTTTCATAGCAAAAGGAAGGTCTCAGAGACAGAGATTTTCTAATCAAACAGCTAAAAGAAGAGATATAAAAGGAAAGATGATGTAAATCTATGCCTTCTAGCGGGAGAATTTTGCATAATGGAAAAGCTAAAAATAGTCAAAAAGTATTTTTCATGTCAAAAGCTATGCTAAAGGAAAATATATTTTCAAATATGTCTTCCGGAAGCAGAGATAGTAAAATGGAAAAAAAAAAAAAAAAAAGGCTCTGACCTTTACACCTCCTTTGGGAAAGTTGTGCATTATTTAAAAAAGATTTTATTGTAGTAAAAATCTTATTCATTCCCCATCTTTACTGTAACGAATGGCATACAGTTAAAAAAGAAAATTCTCAATAGAGTTTATACAAGCGGAGATACATTTGCAAAGGGAAGTACACAAGCACCACCTAGTGGCAGAACTGTGAACTACAAACGTCCTCAAATATAAGCCTAAAATGTTCCATAAGATAAATGGTACCCAGTGTTAAAATATTTTTTAAATCGGACATTTAGAAGTACATATATAAGAAAAATAGATTAAATATTTGCGCCCCCTAGCGGCGAAATTGTGCATTATTTTGGGAAGAAAATATACACAAGGAGTTTTCATACTTAGTAGTATTTGATCGAAAAAAAAATTCAATCGGGTTTTTAGTCCCACAGATATTGCTGTAAACGGAAATGTGAACTTCCGCCCTCTAGTGGCACACTTGTGTGTTAAGAAAATTTTGAAATTATATGAGAAACATTTCGGAATGATAATGCTCTCCAACAAAGAAAGAATTTTTCCAATCGAACTAATAAAAACAGAGATATCGACAAAACTAAGATATGCATCTACACCGCCTGGTGGAAAAATTACACACTATTTTAAGCACGAGTTATTCTCAAAAGGTTATACTAAATGAGCGACATCGGTTCACAAAATAATTTTTTTAATCGAATTTACAGAAGCTGTGATTTTGCTGCAAATACATCAGAAGCCAAAATAAACGCTTACGCTCCCTAGTGGTAAAATCATTCTTTACCAAAAATAAGAATTTATATGCAAAACATTTCCCATCAGGAGCTGTATTAAATGCAGGGAGAATTTTTCAAATCGGACTTTTACAAACAGTGATGTTGGGAAAACCTGGATTTACCTTAACGCCCCCTAGTGGAAAATCTATACATTACCTGAAAATGAGACTTTAACTAAAATAGTCTTTGATATAAATGGCATCGAAAGGAAAAATAATTTTTTTCAATCGGATATTTAGAAGCAGTTGTACAAACTAAAATGTATTTTTAATTTGATAGGATCTGCATTTATGTCCTCTAGTGGCAAAGTCGTGCACCAACAGGGAGGTAAAAACCCGTAGGGAGGTAAATTTGTCAGACCTAAGTTATATCAGTAGAAAAACCCTCAACTACTAAACATCATGCAAGGACAAAAAGGCAAGAATAGATAAAATTCCTGGGCATGCAACAGAATTTTAGAACATTTCCAGGACAAAATGGAATTCCAGGACTTTTCCAGGATTTCCAGGGCGTGTACGAATCATGTTTTGTTTTTGTTATCAATCGGTAATCTCGGAATATAGCAAAGCAAATTCTGTAATTTAGGAAGACTTGCTTTTTGATCACTCAGTTGGGTTAAAAGAATTCTGCTATACTTTTAAGCCCCATTTTTGCCAACAGAATTCTAGATATTAGATGTGATTTTGTTTTACTCTCAATTTTTAATCTCAGAATGAAAACTAAATTCAGTATTTCAAAAGACTTTGTCACCCATCAAAAATCTTAAGAAAACAAGTTACAATATTTTAGCCTTTTCTTTAAAAATTGAGATTCGTAAAAAATCACAATGTAATTGGAATTGCACATTTTTTAATCAGAATTTTATATATAAGATGTGATTTTGTTTATGTATTGATCGTTAATCTCACAATGCAAAGTCAATTCTGTATTCTGGAAGACTTGCCTTCATCAAAAATTTTAAGAAAACCCATGCTACTTTAGCTTCTCTTTTTTTTAAAAAGAAGTCCTTAAAAAGCAATTGGTGTTTCATTATCTTTTAATTGGAATTCTAGAAATTTGGCATTGATTCCTTCTGTCAGTCTGTAATCTCGAAATGCAAAGTAGGGGGTCCTCAAGTCCGACCCCCTCCTGAGGGGAGATTAAGCCCAAATTTAAAGTGATATATATATATGGCAATGGGCTGGACATGTTGCCAGAAGAACGGACCACAGACGGACAACCAAAATTTTAGACTGGATTCCGAGGGACAGGGAAATACATGTCAACAACTCAGTTGCTGCATTGTTTACTATTTCTCACATTGTATTATTGTTGAAGTGCTTGTGGGAAACATTATCTTTGTTTGACAAAGGGTTATAATCATAAAATGCTATAGAATTTAAAATATATAGGTATAAATCAATAACAGGAGGCTAAGGTTGTTATTTACATTTGGTCAAGGAGTATTCTGGAATATTGAAGTGTCTTTTTGGTTAATTCTTGAATTTCTTCAATTAGTTGACAATCTTATTTTTGTAGTCTCTTTGTGACGAAATTATGTCCATCAAGTTTCAAATGGCAGGTTTCGTTTCTTCAAAATAAACTGTGATTCTGTCAAATCTTCACATTGAAGGGTTAAGTTCAGGTACGATATTTAATCTTAATATTATTCAATACTTTGTTTGCAAATGGTAAGGTAAAAACAGTAAAGTTTCCTCTTATTGAGTTGTCATTTAAAAGATGATATTTAAGAACATTAAAATATTGAACATTCCAAACCTTACGTTGAAGGGGAGTCAATCTGGCAAGAAATATCTTGTTTTGACGATAGTTCAGTCTTCGTTTCCCGCAGCACCAAATTCCCGGGTTCGACTCCCGGTGGCAGCCAATGAGAATATTTTCATGACTCACTTACAGACGTGGAAAGACCAAAGATATTTGTTTGATGTTCCTGGTCCACGTTAAATGTCTGTATTAGTTTCAACTAACATTTCGTAGTCTTCTTCTGTAAGACCACGATAAATAATAAGTCTACTGACTTATTATTATTGTAGTCTTCTACTGTAAGACCAAGATAAATAATAAGTCTACTGACATACGGAAGATTGCGACACTGGACGAATTGGAATTGGGGGCAATTCGGACATTCCAATCAGAAACATGCATGATGTGGGATGCGCAATAAAACCAAAATCTGAATGCACTAAGGTTCTGCCGACGTGGACCTTTCAAGTCGTCCAGTGGATTTGAGATAGTTGGCTGAAGAACAACCGGAGCGATGAGAAATACATAATTTTTTGCCCACAGAAAAAGATTACGAAATGTTAGTTGAAACTAGTTTGCGAATTTGGTGCTGCGGGAAACAAAGACTGAACTTTCTTACCAGATCGACTCCCCTTCAACATAAGGTTTGGAATGTTCAATATTTTAACGTTCTTAAATATCAGCTTTTAAATTATGACTCAATAAGAGGAATACTCAATTACTGTTTTTACCTTACCTTTTGGAAACAAAGTATTGAATAATATTAAGATTAAATATCGTACCTGAACTTAACATTTCAATGTGAAGATTTGACAGAATCATAGTTTATTTTGAAAAACGAAACCTACCATTTGAAACTTGATGGACATAATTTCGTCACAAAGAGACTACAAAAATAACATTGTCAACTAATTGAAGAAATTCAAGAATTAACCAAAAAGACACTTCAATATTCCAGAATGCTCCTTGACCAAATGTAAGTAACAACCTTTGCCTCCTGTTATTGATTTATACCTGTATATTATAAATTTTCACACCGCTTGAAGGTAACACTGGACATGGCTCAACCGAGAGAACAAGCTGGATTCAGGAGTGGCTACAGCACAATAGATCATATCCACATACTGAGAGAACTAATTGAAAGAGCGAGGGAATATGAACTTCCATTGTGCATGGCTTTTATCGATTATGAAAAAGCCTTTGATTCGGTGAAACCATCAGCAGTTACCGCGGCTCTGAAATCCTGCGGTATTGAAGATGCATACATTAATATTATTAATAACATCTATGAAAATGCAAGTGCAAAGATTCGGCTGTTTGAAAATACAACACACATAAAAATTGGAAAGGGAGTGAGACAAGGTGACACCACATCTCTGAAGCTCTTTAATGCCACATTGGAAAATGTCTTTCAATCACTGAACTGGGAAAACAAAGGGATAAAGATTAATGGAGATTATCTAACCCACCTTCGTTTTGCTGATGACGTAGTCATTTTTGCAACTACCCCATCAGAGCTGCAGAGTATGATCCAGGAACTTGCTGACAAGAGTAAAGAAGTGGGATTAAAAATGAACTTTCAGAAGACAAAAGTGATGTTCAATGCTTTTACAAGAAATGAAGATTTATCGATGGATGGAGAAAAACTGGAGATAACAGATACGTATGTTTATCTTGGACAGCAGATATCAAGTGAGGGTCACATTGATGAAGAAATTAATCGGCGTACAAAACTTGCCTGGAGAGCTTTTGGAAGAAACAGCATAATTTTCAAGAGCAATATGCCATTATGTCTTAAAAGAAAAGTGTTTGATCAATGCATCCTTCCAGTGCTTACGTATGGTGCAGAGACGTGGACCTTAACTAAAAGAGACATACAAAGGCTGCAGACAACTCAAAGTAGCATGGAGAGATGCATGCTTGGTATAACCAGGAGAGATAAGAAGAGGAACTCGTGGATCCGAAAAATGACGAGAGTGGAAGACATCATGATCAGAGTTAAATCACTGAAATGGCAATGGGCTGGACATACTGCCAGAAGGACAGACCATAGATGGACAGCCGAAATTTTAGATTGGATTCCAAGGGACAGGAAAAGACCCAGAAAAAGACCACATGGGAGATGGGTGGATGAAATTTGTAAATATGCGGGAGTGACATGGAGGAGACTGGCACAAGATAGACCGTTGTGGAGGAAACTTGGGGAGACCTTCGTCCAGCAGTGGATTGATAATGGTTGACAATGATGATGATGATGATTATAAATTTTATAGCATTTTATGATTATAACCCTTTGTCAAACAAAGATAATGTTTCCCACAAGCACTTCAACAATAATAAAAGGTGAGAAACAGTAAACAATGCAGCAACTGAGTTGCATGTACAATTCCTTGAAAAAGCTTGAACAAAGATGAATGTTGCAAAAACAGAGATGATAGCTTGTTCAACAAAAACAGATTTTTTTGCAGATGATAGAGAAAGTGAACAATGAATCTAAGTAGTGCAATTTAAACAGTTGGACTCATTCTTTTAAAAAGAGCAGCAGCTTGGAGAAAACAGAAAGGCAAAATGTGAAAGGAAAATGTGTAAAAAAAAAGCTGAAGAGAACAGTAAAATGGAGATTCATTTGGCAAAGTAATATTTTACCGAGGTAAATTTGGACTCTTTCATGAAAACAGGCTTCCAAAAATTGCTGTTAAATATTCTTAAATGATTTCTGCACCAAACAAAAATAAAAAATTAAAAAGTGAGCATAAAAACACATTTGAGGAAAGAAAGCACATCATATAGAAAAAAATAAATTGTTTATGCATTTATGTGACAGTTCACACTTTTAATGCAACACCTTATGGTATTCCTACAGGGTAGCACATCATAGAAATATTACACATCAAATCAAAAGATATAAATCTGCTGAGCAATATGACAAACCCATAACTTACATATTCAATGATTAAGTGATAATTTTCCCTCAGAATGCATTACATTAGTATGAAAAAAATTTTTATGCTTATAAAAAAATCTACTATTAAAAGATGTATACAAGTGATATCACAATATCCAAAACCAATACTTAAAAAATTTTCTTTCAGACTACTTTCTTTCATTTCTACTACATAAAAAATAATCTGAATAAAAAACAAAGAAACAAAATAAAAGAAAAAACACAATCATTCCAACTGCTTCATTTTACACAGACAGAATGCTTTATGTCCTCCTTTATAGAAGAATTTTTTCAGCAGTGGCAACAATGTTACTACTTTCCTGCTTCATGAATCATCAAGTGCTTACCGAGGCTTTGTTTCTCTGAAAATTTCCATTTTCAGTTATCACAATTAAAAGGCTTATCATTACAGTGAGTCCTCTGGTGTTTAATTAAATTAGGATTAAATGCACATTTATACTTGCACATATTACAATGAAATGGCTTTTCACCAGAATGGATCCTGAGGTGTCTGATCAAATCTATATTTTGCAAAGCAGAATAATTGTAGTCAGAACATTTAAATGGCTTTTCACCATTATGGGTCCTAAGGTGATTGATAATACACTGGTGTGCAAAAATTAAGGACGAGACGGTTTTTCGAATGTAACATCGTGCAGAAGTGCTCTACATTGACTCAAATCATACCATAAGATCCCCAAGATGTAAGAATATGGGACAAGTGAGCAAAACCTTCCAAACAAGGAATCCAAAGGATACAAAGGCACTTTATTGAAAAGGTTGCTTTGAGCACAACTGGACAGAAGACAGAAACGTCCATGTGACAGGCGGCTGCCAAGAAAAATCCAGTCTTTAGTAGGGGATATGATCACCTCTGACTGCATTGCAGGATTTACAACGTCTGTCAATGCTGAGGACGAGGTTGTCAAGGAGCTATTGAGGCATCGTGTTGGCCCATTCCTCTTGTAGTGCCAATCGCAGATGAGGAATCATTGCTGGTGGCTGGTAACATGCTGCCAAGCATCTCCTGAGAAGGTCCGACACGTGTTCGATTGGATTTAGGTCTGGGGACCTTGCAGGCCAATCCATGCGTTGAATATCTTCACTCTCTAACAGCTCTGCAACAGCCACTGCACGATGAGGTGTAGCGTTGTCGTCCATGAAGAGGAACTCAGGACCCACAGCACCTCTAAACAAACACACGTAAGGCACGAGAACCTCGGTACAATAGCGGACACCAGTGACTGAACCTCCTTGGAAGATGTGGAGGTCAGAACGGCTACCAAGCATGATACCGCACCAAACGAGAACTCCGCCACCTCCAAACCCGTCCCGTTCGTTGATGTTGGAGGTGTGGTTGCGTGTTCCCTGCTCTCTCCAGATGTGTATACGTCCAGAATTGCTCATCAGACTAAATCGGCTCTCATCGGTAAAGTGAACTCGATCCCATTGCTGATGTGTCCAGTTATTGTGTTCCTGGCACAACAGAAACTGCCGTCTCCGATAAGCAGGCGTTAATGGCACACACCGTACTGGTCGTCGTGCAAATAGACCACCTTTGTGCAGCCTCCTGGCCACGGTAAAATGCGATAACGGATATCCAGTTGTCTGTTGCATGTGCCTTGCGATTTCTCCCGCTGTCTGCTGTCTGCCGTTTGCCTCTTCTCGCCTGTAGGACAGTATACCGGTCGTCCTCTGCCATGGTTGCTCGTGGACGACCACTGCTAAACTCTCGGACAGCTGTTCCTGCAGTTTGAAATGCTCTCCAAGCTCGTTAAACGATGCTGTGAGCGATCCCGAACTCCTCAGCCACACTAGTCACACTTCAACCTTCTTCCAACTTCCCAATGATGCGACCTTGAGTAAAGTCATCCAGATGTCGTCTACTGGATTGCCTGTTGGCCATATCACACGGTGGCAGCAAATCAACGTTGTTCAAACCGATGTACACAGTGCAATAGCTTTCACCGAATTGCTGAGCATACACTGCCCGTGTGCTTTATACCCTTCCGACACTCCACCCCCTATGTCATGTGCTGCATATATGTGCCTGCCCTACCGTACCGGACCCTAGTCTATCTCCTGAGTGGTCTTTCGGTCCGTTCTGCTTGCTCGTTCTGCTGTTATGCTAATTTCTCCTCTTCATCCTTAATTTCTGCAAACCAGTGTAGATGTTTTATGCGAAGATGAATATTTGCAGTAAATACATTTAAATGGCTTTTTACCAGAATGAATCCTCAAATGTGTATTCATGTTGCCACTATGTCTTGAAGAATAACTACAGTAGGGACATCGATACAACTTGGTGAGTGGATCCCAATTAGAGAGTTTCTCAGAGGAGTTTTGAAGGCCAGAAGAAATGCTGCAGCTTTTCATCATGTTGCCTGAAAGAAATGGAAGAATAAATTTTAAAAATTGTCTAAAATGTTTTTATAACTTTTTTCCAAAAATAAGAAAAGAAAAAATCATGAATTACAATATTTTTGTATGATATGTTATATGCTTTACTTTTCTATCATGCTACATTTTACTGAACATTTATATTTAGATACAGTATGATGAAGAGGCTTTTTATGACATTCTAATCCGAACACGTTAAAACACTTTTGATTGGGAAAATTACACTTACACAGAATGCACTGAAATGAACTCTTTAACAGACTGTGAAAACTGATGTGATCATTGTTACATGCTGAATTACCATTTTTTTTATTGTTGTTTGGGGGTTTAACGACCACAGTGAGCAACTCGACTGGCTATAAGCAATCGCCCATTCCTAATTTAGAGCTGCTGGATGCAGGGAAGGGAGCGAATCAGTGCTGCAAGATGTCTTGATGGAGGGAAGGGAGAGAACCAGTGCTGCTTCATGTCTTGCTGGAATTTGAAATTGGACCCATTTTTGACAAATGATAAGCCAGCACTCAGATCATTGCAATGCCTGCTCAGCATTCAATGACAATGCAAACAGCATCAAGAGAGAGGGGCGTAACTGGATCTCAACAATAATATTCTTCTCATAAATTAATTTCATTGGAAGGATTTAAACTTCAAATATTATGCTTGTCAAATTTATACTGAATAAAATATACCAGCATCATTTATTAAATGTTTCTGAAGGTTGTGAATGAAATAACACCAAACTAAAATAAGAAATTATTTTCCACTAACAACAACACAGATACATTTACAAAACAGCTATGGTTATATAATAAGACATGCCAACCTTCAAAATATGAAAATCGGGAGATTTTTACAACTCATAAAATCACACATGCCAACCTTCAAAATATGAAAATCAGGAAATTATTACAGCTCATAAAATCACACAAGCATTATTTTTTATCGACATTTTCCAGATGTAGGAACAATTTTCGAGAAGCATAATTATCGGTCCACTAAAAGTTCTGGGAGAAAAAAACGATATGTCGATTCCGCAAGAAACGTAAAATGGACCATGTGTTGTTGTTTTTTTATGAATAAAATAGCAGCCAGTTTTTTGTTTCTTCTTTAGGTTGTGCGCAAAGGTGAAGATGACAAAAAGTATCATACTAACATCCCCTTTCGTTAGGTGAGGTCAACTGTAACTACTTCTTTTGTGGTTGAGTAAATTCCCCGCGACTCAACCTGTTTATCATCACTTAGAATGCGCGCGGCTCTGTTGAGGAGAAGGGTTGAAAGACTGAACTGCAAGGAGAAGGCAGGGCAGCTCCCATCTGTCAATCAATTACTGACCCTCCCCGTGCAAGAGTGGGTAGCTCTTTGCTAAAGGCGTCGTATGACAGTCGGACCGGAAGAAATTTTTTTAAAGCAAATTTTTCCAAACCCATCTCGAACATGACTGGTCAGAAGCCAGCGCTTAGACCAGTGCGCCACCAGGGCGGCTTTCTTTTGCAGATAGAAGGAGAGGGAAAGTATGAAACTGATGACTGTAATGCTGCCCTTGCATGGATGCAGAAAGAAAAAGATTTCACTGGCGGTTTCGAAATCATGGTAGTTGATGGAATTTCCACCATCCTAACGGCTAATTATCGGTGAAAATCAGGGGAAGTTGACATTCATCTGGAGAGCGGGAGGAAGGGCTGAAAATCCGGAGAAGCTGACATTCATCCGGAGGGCGGGAGGAAGGGCTGAAAATCCGGAGAGTTGGCACATCTGTATAATACAACTGAAAAAAAAAACATATAAATTAATAAGGAAAATATGGCTGGAAGTCCAAGGTCATGTCTCAAAAATAGAATACATTGCAGCTGTATCACTTTTCTCTATCAAAAACCATACTGAAAGAAGGAACTCAAGTGGGTCTTGCAAAATCTGATTGTAAAAATAAATAAGTAAAATGGCAATAAGTAAAAATAGAAATAGAAGCTTCTCCATAGTTACGATATATCATGTGAAAAGCAATTCACAACCTTGAAAAAAGTTGTACAGCAGTAATTTAATACTTTCCAATTCTAATTTCCATAATCTTAATAAAGAGTGACTCAGGAACTTTTTTGTTGAGAAGTACTATTTTTAGAAAAATCCATTTTCGGCTACCAAATTGTTTCAAATAAATATAAAAAGATATAAGGATATTTTACTCTTAAAATGTTACCACACAAGGAAGTAAATGTTTTCCATGTTTTTAGAATTGCGTGGTTTTACTTTCATCACATCTTTTTATCACAGTAACTTGTACAAAATTCTAGCGGATAATGCTTACCTTGGCATTCCTTTCTAGCGATGGGAACATTTTACGCACATGTTTTCCGGTCTTTGTTGATGTTTTTGTCCTAAAGTCCATTGTATGCGATGACTGGCTTTACTTCTCACACTTTTCGCTGGGTATACTCATTGGATCTTTGCCTTAGGATTCAAACACATCAATTTTTACCGTTCTTTATACTCGAAATTTTCGCCCATCCTCTAGGCATCCTCAGGAGCGTGGCGACTTTACCACCGATGTTCGTGGTTAACTTCGTGCTAATGGAGTCCGATACTCCTTGTTGCCATTCGTCGAATGTACTTTCCTGGATATATTGCGTTATCAAGCCCGGCTGCCGCCATCTATGTTTCATTAAAACAATTTTTTTTTTTTTTTTTAATTTTCTTCTCCTATCCTGGTTTTCTTGTCTTTTTTGCTGGTTTTTCTTTTGTTGTTGTTTTTCTTGTCTTATTAGTTCTTTCCACAGGCCCGATAATGTGCTAGGGTCGTTCTGGTTACATACTCTTGCTTTATTTTTATAGATTAATATTGCTTCTTCCCTCCTCATTTGCCTTTCCGATTTTTTATTCTTTTTTAGCATTTTAATTTCATCGAATTTTGGGAATGTCCGGTTTTCCATGCAGAATTGCACTAAAGCAGTTTTGGCTTCTTTTTTTTTGCCAGTTAGATATGTGTTGTTTAGATCTTTTTTTAATCAGTTTTCATACTTCCAATGTACGATATTGGGGGTATGTGTGCAATTGGAATTTTGTAGGTTCCTGATTCTTCTAGGATTTTTTCTTCTGTTTTTTTGTTGACAGTCATACTTTTCACGGTGTGCACTGAGCTTCCTAGTTGTAAGTCATATTTATCACAGTGCCTATTGATTTCTTTACTCACTCCTTCCAAGTATGGGAAAGCTCCAATGTATTTCAATTTTTTATTCCTTATCTTCCTTTGGTTGTGCACTTCTTGGCCTTCTTTACTCTGAGTCATATGCTTTTTACTCTCATGTATCCATTTATTAATTAGCTTGCTCGGGTACCCATACTCTTGTGATATTTTCGAGATAAACTCTAGCTCTTGATTTTTTAGCCTGTTGTTACATGTGTGTGTGTATGCTCGCCGTATCAAGTTTACTATGCTGTTTTTTTTTATGCATCACTGGATGGTGCGACGAGTATGGTATCAGTATAGGTATGTAAGTTGCTTTTCTGAACACAGAGTATTCAAAACTATTTTTGTTTTTCTCTAGTTGAATGTCCAGGAAGGATAGGCGATTATTCTCTTCAAACTCAATAGTTAGCTCTATGGTGTTACAGATTTTGCTAAACTGCTGTGCTAGATCTTGTAGCTCGGCTTTGTTAAGTTTAGACATTATAATAATGTCGTCTACATATCGAGCATAAAGTATTGGTTTTTCAGGTAGATTTTAAATAATTTCTTTTTCGAGGTATGCCATAATCACTTCTGCGTATAATGCCGATAATGGGGATCCTATAGGGCCACCTTGCGTTTGTTTAAATATACTTCCTTCAAAATGGAAGATGTTGTTTTCCTTGATGAAATATAAGGTATTCTTTAGCTCTTTCAGTTGTGACAAGTTTAGTTCTTTGTTGATGCTTAGTTGTTGCATAATCAATTCGATGGCTAGCTCGACAGGAGTGTTTGGGTATAACGCCTTAACGTCCATGGAGGCCATAGTTATGTGCTCTAGGTCTTGATTAATTAATTTGATTTTTTCTATAAACTCATAGCTATTTTTTAATGTATATTGATTCCTCATGAATATTGGGGATAGATAGTTGTATATCTTTTTTCTAGGTTGATGAGTGGTGAGTTTTTTTTCGATAGAATCAGTCTTAAAGGTGTGTTTTCTTTATGTGTTTTAATTTTTGAGAATATTTTTGGCATCCCTGCTCCCATTGGAGGGTTTGCATTTTTTATTTCAGTTGGTAACATGCTGTGGTTCCTTATATTAGCCAGGAAGGTAAGTTGTTTGTCGGTGGGATCTTTGTTGATGCTATCGCACTGTAGCTCTGAGATGGCCGTCCGCATTTTATCATTATATTCCAAAGTGTCCATAATAACAATTTGCCCTGTTTTGTCCGCTTCGCAGAATTTGATCGTGGGGTCTTTGCAAAGATTTAATAGTTGTTTTCTGTCATACTTCAATTTATTAATCTTGCAGTTGTTGTTTTTTTGTGCTTAGCGTTATACTCTAAAAAACACACACTACTGCTTGTGAAAATTGCAACAGTAAGAAGGAACTATGCAATCCAAATGGAATTTACACCACACTTTACAGATATGACTGTGCGTAAGTGATTTAATTTTCAGAACAATTCAGCAATTTTTACCTGCAAAAATCAGTATCTTCTGAAGCCTCGGCGAGCTGCAATTAAAACTTCTAGATGGTGTGGCATTGAATCAAAAAGGTATTGGATGGTATCCTGGGTAACTGCTTACCAGGCAGCATGTATGCGAATCCACAGATCATTGGTATTGAGCTCGAGAGGACCTTTGTTGGGTCAGTTGCCGAGTGACCATATCCAAGGCATGTTCAATAGGCAACATGTCTGGCATACGTGCAAGCTAGGGAAGAAGCAGCATCTACTATGCTGCGAAGAGGGCATGAACATTCCTGGCAACATGTGATCGGGCATTGTCCTGCTGGAATATAGAGCCAAGAGTGCTCTGAAGGAAGGGTATGACTTCTGCTTGTACAGCTTCCCCGATGTAGCAGTCACTGGTGAGATTGCCCTCAAGTTGTAGCAGCCAAGATCGTGAATGACACCCAATGGCATCCTACATTATTACACTTGGCGTTCAGCCCATATGATGCTCGACAATGCATGCTGGAAGAAAGCACTAACCACAATACCATCTCATGCATATGCGGCCATCATGATAGTCCAAGCTGAATTGGGACTCGTCTGAAAACATGACATGTTGCCAATCAACACGCCATTGTCTGTATTGAAAACCCCATTCCAGCATGAGGTGTCCATGGTTGAGGGTCAAAGGAATCCACTGCAACGGGATGCATGCAACTAGTCCTCCGTGCAGCAGGCGGTGTCAAACTGTGGATGCAAGCACTGCTACACCTCTTGCAGTGTTCCACTGTTGTGCTAACACTTGCAAAGTTGCAGAACGGTGCGGCACAGCCATGCAGGTGAGGTGTCAGTCATCCTACGGTGTTGTCACACTTTTTGGCCCATTGCCGGATGGTCAATGCACCTGGTTCTTTTCGATCCACTGCCACTACACACACATCATTGTTGTGGTGTTATGTGCCATCCAAGCCATGGCGTCGCAGTATGAAAATGCGCCTTCACGCTGACCAATTATTCATCCCTGTTCAAACTCTGTTGTATGGCGATATTGCACCCTTTGTCATCACAGAGGCATTATTAATTCCTGAAAACCCCTTTACAACTCACTGTCAGTGATGCATTACTGGTGTGTATCCTAAACAGTCCACTCTTTATACCACTCACTTGACTGTTCTGAGGGTGCTGCTGGGCCCAGACATGCACAATGACTCTGCACTTCTAATCAATTGCATGTCCTACCCTGCTCTGCATATCCTGTAAGTTTCATGTGATTACCATCATTTGTTCATGGTGTTGTAATTTTCACAAAAAATAGTTTAAATTTACTTCAGAATGTTACATGCCAAATATATATGAAAATTTTGAGGGATTAAAGCATAACTTATGTGTAGAATGCTTAGAGATAAAATGACAAGCTGTTAGGGATGCATAGAAATCACATGATTTTAAAACTGAAAGAAATCATTTATTTTATTAGCCACATGATAATGAAAATTTTCAAGATCAGAATGTATAAAACCACTGTATGGAAAACTACTATAGTCAGGTAAGGTGTTTTGAAATTCAGTTATAGATCTCTTTTAGACAGATCAGCAAAAGTAATGTTTGAGTTATGTTCTACTCAAAAAATGCATATAACGTAATAAATCCGTTTATTTTTGTGGCATAATAAGCACAAAGATTTGCCAAGCTTTTGCACTCCAAGGCTTTTTCAAGGCATGGTACCATTGCCTTGAAAAAGCCTCCCAGTGGAGTGCAAAAGCTTGGCGAATCTTTGTGCTTATTACGCCACAAAAATAAACGGATTTAATATACTATATGCGTTGTTTGGGCATTCACAGTGTGGTGTAAATAAAAATGTTTGAGTTATGTTCTTCTACTGATATGAAACCATGCAGAAGGAAATTATATAAATTGTAACTCTTATCACATGTTATCATAACAATTACTCCATAATTAGGAAAATTAGGAATGTCACTGATGCAGCAGATGAGTAAGCTTTATCAAAATTATTGAAAATTTTCAACATGAAATAAAGAATACATAGCTTGAGTAATTTCTGTAAGCCCATTTCTCAATTTTCACCTTAAGTTGCTGAATAATTTGTTGTCCCATTTTTAAGTTCAGTGTTCATTAAAATCTTTACTCCTCAAAATATTTCCCATTGGTCATCTATTTCAGTGCATCAGGTCAACATCTTTAGAACTGTTCTTCAACTGAAAGAATATTACCTAAAATGTAAGATAAAAAGTGAGGAGAGATGAACAAAATGAATTGTAAAAGTTTGTTAGTAGAGGTCAACCTTGTATGTAGGACTGAAACATAAGGCTGTGGTTAGCTTTACTGCCTACATATTTTAAGAAAATTTTCATTATCATCAGGTGAGGTGTTTTGAAATGCAGCCATTGATCTTCGAGATTCAAGCACTATCTCTCTGATTATTGAGCTTTAGTCAGTAGAGCAAGGGAGTATATTCTGCTTATCCATGTTAAATGGTTGATCACCATATTATTGCACTCTTACAGATGTTAGAGCACCATCTGCTATTGTATTGGGTTATGTAGACAGTCTTGCAGGGCTTGCCATGTAACTGGAGCCTTAGACAAAGCAGGACTTTGTGCGAAGATCGTATTTCTTCACAGGCTAGGAGGAGAACGTGCGCCCAACACACGCTGTGCATAAGTCTGCTGCAAACGCTTTTCAACCGATTTGCAGCAGCACACATGTAGGGGGCATTGTCCGTGGAATACACCACTAGATTTATTCTACTGATGCCTGTGGTCTTCAAAGCAGTGAGAGTGACGTCTATGACAGTATGTATGTTGCACTTGTCTACGATTTTTGAAACAACCACTCTTGGCCTTGTGTGGCTCCCCAGTGGAGTCAGCAACAGTTTTATTATTTTCTGAGTAAGAAATTCCTGCGTTTCATCAACTATTGCACAAACATTGTGATCTTTGCAAAGGCGCCTCATTTCTTGAAGGTCAGATTTGCTTACTTGAGGGAGGATCTGTCTGAGTGTGGTTCTCAGAAGGGAGATTCTGGCCATTACGGACGTTTTTCTTCATCCACTGACAAAACTTTTCATTCTGAACATATACAACAGAATCTGGGCAATAACAAAAGCCAACACCATTTCCTCCTACTGTTGTTTACTGCTATTTTGGCGGTCAACGGTTTCTTCCAAAATCTCTTGATGAGTGTGTCCTTCTTTGCACAGCAAACATTTTCCGCTTACGACATGGGAAGACACAACTGATTTTCCTGTGGAATCAACAACTTCTAAACAGTACTTGCACCATAAATTATTTGATTTCAATTAAAGTTTTTGGAAACTGTAGAAGACGAGATCTCACTGTAACTTTGTCTTTTCCCATTTTTGGCGGCTTCATAAATTTTTTTAACTAAACTTTTAACACCCTGCCAGAAAAAAGTATGCTTATGTGCTGCCTTCAGATAGCTGACTGGCACGGCTATGATAGGGAGAGAACTCAGAGAAGTTTGGGCTTTGGCACCTCAACTGCGTCATCTCAGCAGATTCCCAGCTCACACTCCTACAACCTATCCAATGAAAACTAAAACACTGCTCAGCTATGTTCCCCCTCCCCACGCTACCACCGGAGACAAATCCACCTCACACTATCGCTGGTCACATTGTCATCAGCGCACACCTCAATTTTATCAAATAAAAAAACTTTGAATGCCAGATATTGCTTGGAAAAATGTAGCTTATGTATTTTGGAGCAGAAAATACAAGTAATGCAAATTGATGGAAAAATTATGTATTTCACGCATATTGATGGCAAATTATGCATTTCGTGCATTTCATGCAATATGGATACCCAGGTTTTAGCACTTTGTCAGCATAGTTTGTATAAGCATCTTATTTAATATAGCAACCCAGGGTCTCCGAGGTCAAAATGCATTTTATGCATTTGGGTTGTTCTACTTATAACTAAGCTTTAATTTTCTGTCTTAAGGCTACTATGCTACCCATGGAAAACTATTAAGTACACAGCAAGCACAGGCCACATGAATTTATCAAGAGCAACATGTGGCAACTTTACAACCAGGTCAAAAGTAAGAAATTACATTGATTTTGGTTATCATTTAATTTTGATTTCACGGAAATCCTGAACCTTTTGTTTTTTTATATTTTATAATAGCACTGGCAATTTTCTGCGCCATTTCTATGGCTGCCATTTTTAGTAGCACTAATTAAAATGTGCTGCCCCTGAAAATTTTCTTGGGTATGCCACTGGGATTGACTATTTCTTTGGTTCCTTTGAAAAAAAAAGTAGTAATGAAGTTTCTTACTTTTATCGACAATTTTCTGAAATGCCTCAATATCTTTACATTGTTTTTTCTCAGCATTTGTAACTGAGCAAACGCCTTCCAGCATAGCTTGAGCCAATTTTGCCTCTTTCAAATATTTTTTGTCAAGGGCTTTCTTCAATTTTTCGGTTGCCTCTTGTAACAATGTACTGGTTGTTTCTTTGTATGCTGCATGATCTCTTTTCTTTTCAAATATTCTAATTAAATTTCCTCCATTTTTTTTTCTTGGTGACTCAGCATTTCTCCTTTTTTCTTCTGCTTCTTTCTGTAACTGTCCTTCTTTTTCAAGCTTTTCCTTTTCTTTTGATTTTTTTGCATCTTCTAAATGCATCTGATAATGTTTAGAAGCATTATGTGCTAAAGATATAAGCTTTCTAGTAATTGGCGCAAGGTGGGGGATTTTTCGGTATTGTTTCAAAGCATCTTTTCTTATCATAATTGCATTCAATGTTCTTTTGAAACGTTGAATGCAAGTAACATTAGGCCCATCTGACCCTATCATTAACAATTTCTGTACAGGCAAAATAGCATTATTAATGGCAGTATTTATTTTTTCATAAAGATTTGTTGCATCTGCTTTCCCAATAAGAAATATCTCTAAATGTTGAGAAACAACTTCACTCTTACTTTCAGCCAGTATCTGATTCCTATCTGAAGCTCTTTCTTGTCCTCAACATTTGTGGTTTCATCAAAGCATAAAGTATAAAATGATGACTTAACTTCTTCCAGCATGTTGTCCCAAAAGTATGGAGCAATAGCATCTACAATTAAAACGCGCATAGTTTTTGGGCTTAATAAAAATTCTATATTCATAGTATCTGTCCCAGGAAACATTCCTTTAAATATTTTAACTATATCATTGCAAGAGGCAGCAGAATAATTACTGCACACTGCTTTCCTAGTCCATATCAGTTCGGCTTGCACTATCATATTAACACTTTAAAGGCTAAGTGTAGGTAACACAGGAGTTTCTTCAAAAGATGAGGATGGATTAGCAGGAGGGAATGCAGATAAAACCATTTGCTTTGGACCAAAAGCATCAAAGCACAACTTATTATGTCTAGCAGAATTAGCATGTTGCAGTACAGCATGAAAACCCTTATTCTGGACACACACTGTAAACATACACAATTTGCAGAATAGCTCATATTCACTAAGTTTTTGTCCCCATAATGATATTTCAAAGCCATTACTGTCTTTCTTCATAATACATTCATTTCTGAGTTTGCATTTTCCTATGCTTCACTCATTCAGTCTGAAAGCAAATAAAAAACAGGTTAAGAGACAAAAAAAAAGAATACAAAACTGCATTACAAATACATACATAAACAAAGTTTGGCTGAAAGAAACAAGACTCCTGAGTTGCACGAAATATTGAACAGTGCTGTAAAAGCAGTCAATTTGATTGAGTCCTGAGCATTAAATTCCCGTCTTTTCCACAAAATGTGTGAGGAGATGGAATCAGCACATACTATACAACTATTGTTACAAACAGAGTTGCACTGGTTGTCACAAGGACACGCTTTAACTCGCTTGTTTGAATTAAGGGGAAAAGTAATGTATTTACTCTCAAAACTGAAATCTGAACTTGTCAAATATTTTAAAAATTAAGACTGGCTTTGTCAATTCAGTTACTTGGTGGACATTTTCAGCAAACTAAATGAACTGAACCTACAGGTCCAACAGTTTGATACAAACACTTTTCCGACACAGTGTAAAATCATGGGGTTTTATAACAAAGTTTTGTTTTGGTTAAATTGTATTAGTGATGGAAATATTGCAATTTTTCCACCTCTTTATGAATTTACTGAACAAAATGGAATTGGTGTTACTGATATCATGGTGGAAATCATTAAATGCCACTTGGTCCAGCTGAGTGAAGCATTCTTGAAATACTTTCCACAGATTGAGAATAAGGACAAAACACACATGGTCTATTGGGTTATAAATCCCTTTAATAAAATTGCATGGACTTCATCTGATATTTCCATCAAATTAAAAGTAGACTTAATTGAAATGTCTGCTGATAGCACACTAAAGGCAACATTCAAGAACATGTCAATCTCCGATTTTTGTACAGAAGCTCGAAAAGAGTTTATGGAGTTAAGTGACCTTGCTATTCCAAAGCTTCTTCCATTTCCATCAACTTACTTGTGTTACAAGGTGTCTCTGCACTAACATCAATCAAAATTAAGATGAGGAATTGCCTTAATCTGGAGCCAGGCCTCATCCTTGCACTCACTAACATTCGTGCATGAATTGAATTTTTAGCTTCAAAAAACAAGCCCAGCCTTCTCACTAAATGGATATTTCATAAGATTAATAATGCCGTATTGTTTGTATGATTCATAATAAGCATGGCCGTTTCCCAATTCATACATATTTATAATATTAAATTAAACAATGTTATCTGGCAATCCATATGTATTTTTAGTATTAATTAATTCCATTTGGCAATTAATAAATTGAAAAAATATTGGGGGTACAAAGTTAAAAAAAAATTGAATTGCTGGGTATGCAAGCAAAAGAGGTTAAACAGCACTGCCTTAGGGGAATCTGCTCCTGGCTTGGAAGGGGGGGGGGATCAGCAACAGGCTTGGCAAAAAATCTGGCCCTAGTCTGATCCTGTGCTTGAAAGTGGTAAATAAATATTTCTGAAACAATATGTTATGACAAAAATTATTTCAAAAATGTGGGACTGGGTGGCTACTGGTTCGGGTGGGTGCAAGTCTACTATAAGAACCCAGCTGGGCCTCTTGGCATTAGGATTTCAGTTCCCCCAGTTGCAAATTGGTACCCAATTTAATCACCAGTGCAAGAAAAGCCTGGTTATTTTGAATTTTAAAAAATCAGTTTGGGAAAGCCTGTACATTAGTTCTCTATCCATACATATGAAATTCTATATAATAACAGCAGAAATGAAAGCACTGGGCAAAAAGAAGTATCACCTAACAATTGTTATTATGTAAGAGCACTCTATTTTTAATTTTATGAAATTCTGTTATGTGATGAGGAGTTTGGTACAAGTATCAAAATTTGTACTGTACAGTGCATATGTAAGAGAACTCTATTTTTAATTTTATGAAATTCTGTTATGTGATGTGAAGTTTGGTGTGAGTATCAAAATTTGCACTGTACAGTGCATTTGATGGTGCCTGTATTGTCCAGTTTGACACCACAAGAAATTTTCAAATTAAATATGTATCAAGAGTATTCCATTTCAAACTTCATGAAAATCAATTAATTCATTGTAGAATTAGTGAATGAACAGGAAGCTGTACAATACCCATCTATTCGTGTATCTGGAGGTATTGGAAAGTGTCACATTACACTTGTAATTATGTAAGAAAGTTAAATTTCAAATTTCATGAACAATTAGTTCATACGTTGTGGAGTTAGTGTTGTGTACAGGAAGCTGTACAATAACCTTTGTATAGCATGTTTGATGGTACTGGAAAGTGTTCTCTGACACTTAGAATTATGTAAGGGTGTTCCATTTAAAATTTCATGAAAATCGGTTCACACATTGTGGAGTTATACGAGCATACAGGTATCTGTACAATACCCCCAAAAAATCTTTTCATATACAGTACTGGAAAGCATCATATTATAATTGTAATTATGAAAGAGAGAGAAATTTCAAATTTCATGAAAATCAGTTCATGTGTTGTGAAGTTAGTGTTGAGTGTACAAGAAGCTCTACAATACCCTCTATTCCTGCCCTGTACAGTACATTTGACAGTACTGGAAACTGTCCCCTTACACTTGGAATTATGTAAGGGTGTTCTATTTAAAATTTCATGAAAATCGGTTTATGTGTTGTGGAGTTATGTGAGTGTATAGGTATCTGTACAATACCCAAACCTGTTCATGTACAATACATTTGGTGGTACTGGAAAGTGACACATCACACTTGTAATTATCAGACTTAGCTGAGTGAACAGAAATCTGTACACTGGCACTCTGTACAGTACATTGACAGTACTGGAAAGTGTCCCCTTACAATTATAATTATGTAATGATGTTATCTCCAGTCCTGTACAGGTATTTTTGACCTCTGGGTTTCCAATATTAATACATCTCCCGAAATTTGACAATTTTTTTCTCAGGGTCACTGAAATTCTCTCACATTTATATATGGATAGGGGGAACTATAATGTTCCCATAGAGTGAATGCTTTTTCAAATTTAGATCTTCAGTAATTTACGTGTGAGGCTGCGATTGTGGTGTTTTCATATTCAATAGGGTTCAACCTTATCCAGGACAAATCTTTCAAGGCCATTGCAGTATTTCTAACTTAGAAAAAAAACCATCAACGGGCATTCTTGGGGAAAACAGACATAAAAAAAAAAAAAAAACCAGGATTCAAATGTAGATATCACCCAAAATTAATGAATTAATTTGAAGTGTGAATACAGTCTCCAGTGGTCTTGCACAGACATTTGGAACCGCTTGGTTACCAATATTAAAATATCAACAGAAATATGACAAGATTTTTTTCTCACAACCACTATAAAAGTTCCTTTACATGGATGGGAGGGGAGATGAGAAAGAGAAGAGAACAAGAAAGATGACACCGAAATTTCGGGTGTAATAAGCACTTCTTTTTAATCCGTTCTGATGCAAATTAAATTTATCAAAGCTATTCAAAGTCAATGGAACCGGTATGGAAAACAATAGATCTGACGAAATAAAGAAGATTTTCAATCGGGTTTTTAATCTCTCAGATATTGCTGTAAATGGAATCGTGAGCTTACGAACTCTTAGAAACAGAGATATTGACAAAAATAAGATGTGACTTAACGTCCCCTGGTAGGAAAACCATGCATTACTTTAGAAAGAAAGTATTCTCATAAGGTCTATCCATATAAGCGGTATCGGTCCAAGAAAAAAAAATATAGTCGAGTTTTCAGGAGCCCAGATATTGCTACAAATACATCAGAAGCAGAAATTAACACTCATCACTCCTGGTGGCCACAACCATTCTTTACCAAACATTAGAAGTTATGTGAAAAATATTTTGCATCAGGTCTTGTATGCGATACAGGAATAATTTTTGAAATCGGAGCTTTTGGAGCAGAAATAACGCAGAAAACGCAATTTACCTTTGTGCCCCCTAGCGGAAAGTTTATGATTTACTTGTAAATTTGGAATTTACAGGAAAAACATTTCGCATCTGAAACATTATCCAACAAGGAAAAAATTTTTCAAAAAGGACTCTTAGAAGTAGAGATATTGATAAAATTAAGATATACATCTACACCCCCTGGCATAGAAACCATGCATTATTTCAAGAAGAAAATTTTCCTAAAAGGTTTTAATCCTAGTTGTAAATGAATTTATGGCGCCTCTATTCATAGTGATTGTGGAATAACTTTTTTACAGGTCTTATAGAGGTTATTTTCAATGAAAGTTGGTTGTCAAATTTTCGAACTAAAGCCTAGTTCGTCATCTGGACTATGTCATATGTCCAGATGATGAACTAGGCTTTAGTTCGAAAATTTGACAACCAATTTTCATGAAAAATAACCTCTATAAGACCCGTAAAAAAGTTATTCCACAATCACTAAAAGGTTTGTCGACATGAGTAGTATTGGTCAACAAACGACTTTTTTTCAATCGAGATTTTAGAAGCTCATATTTTGCTGCAAATACATCAGAAGCGGAAATTAATACTTACGCCACCTGGTGGCCAAACCATTTTTTACAAAAATTAGAAATTATGTGCAAATGATTTCCCATCAGGAGCTGTATACGGTGCAGAAAGAATTTTTTCAAATCGGAGATTTAGAAGCAGAGATATAGGGGGAAACGCAATTTACATTTAGGCCCCCTAGCGGAAAGTCTATGTATTACTTGAAAATTTTGAAATTATATGAAAAACATGTCACACTGGAAACACTATCCACCAAAGAAGGCATTTTTCAAATCGGACTCTTAGAAGTAGAGATATTGACAAAAATAATATATACATCTATGCCCCCTGGCATAGAAACCATGCATTATTTTAAGAAGAAAATGTTTCTAAAAGGTTTGTCGACATGAGTAGTATCGGTCTAAAACGACGTTTTTTTCAATCGAGAATTTAGAAGCTCATATTTTGCTGCAAATACATCAGAAGCGGAAATTAAGATTTACGCCCCCTGGTGGTCAAACCATTTTTTTACAAAAATTAGAAATTATGTGCAAACGATTTCCGATCAGGAGCTGTATCTGGTGCAGAAAGAATTTTTCAAATCGGAGATTTAGAAGCAGAGATATGGGGAAATGCAATGCAGGGGCCTAGGGTGTCCCAAAATTAAATGTAAAAAAAATTTTTCTTAAAAAAGGTGGGTCTCACCCTCTAAAAAGTTTCTTCTACTCCTATTATTAAAATATATGAAGTTAGAGCTCATTTGGAAAAGATTAAGAGGTCTCTCAAGGTCACAAAGCTACACTGATTTATGTGAAAATTGGGAATTTTAATCAAAAGCATAAGTGATGATCAATTATATATTTTATTTTCACTATTAATAAATTTTTAGTATCTATATAACAAAAAATAAAATAAAAAGCATAATTAAATCTAAAAACATAATTAAAAGCTGTGCCTGCTTCTTTAGTGCAATTATATATCTATATATGATTTCTAAACCTTAACTGTAACTACTAGCATCACTTATTGCACCTTAACTTTAAACTTTAACCGTAACCACTAGCATCACTTATTGCACCCTAATTGTAGCTTTAAACTTTAACCGTAACCACTAACATCACTTTATTGCACATGTGTTGTTGTTTGTTCTATTGTATGTGTTGCCTTTTGCTGTTTGTTGAGATGGGTATTTTTGCTGTTTGTTGAGATATTTCTGTTGTATGTGTTGCCTTTTTGCTGTTTTGTCCAGAAGAGAAATTTGTTTTAGTGTTTCTTTTTAATATAATGGCAAAACAAACTAGGAGTAGTAATTATGTATGGCTTATTGGATATCCTACTGAATCAATAACAGGTTCACATCTGCCATCTGGAAGAGATGTTATGACCAATTTTATGTACTTTCACTGTACTAAGAAGCTTTCGATCAGTTATAGTGCTGTTTTTGTAAACAATAACATTGTACCATTTTGGGAAAAATCAAGGTTGCCAATAAGACATAAGCAGCATATCTTAAAAAAGATTAAAGATTTATATGACAAAAAAGTAGGCTTAATGAGAAATCGAAAAAGGAATATTGCAAAAAACCAAAGAGAATCAAATAATGTATAGTGAAAATCTGGATATGTTATTTGACATAAGTCACACTAATTCGGAACAGCTTATTAAAAATGAAGAGGATCGTCAGTTTCTCAGATTACAAAGACAATCTATGACAGGTTGTATTGGATCTTTGGACAGAAAGCTTTGCACACGTGAGAAAAGATCAGCTGAACGACAGAAAAAATTTGCAAAGCCATTAAAAGAAGCTGCTTCATCTCAGAATTCCTTTGCTTCATCAACTGCATCTTCTACATCAACAATGGATGAGACAGACTGAAAGTGAAAACTCTAAAGAAGACTCTGATGATGAATATGCTGCAGAAATTACACCACAAAAAAAATTATTACGTGAGAAGCATACAGGTAAAGATGAACGAAGTCGAAGGTCTGTCATAACCCCAAAAGTTGCTGCTGCTTTTGATAGAAATAATATAAGTATAAGAAAGTCAACAATGTTACTTGCATCTGTCTTAAACATGGCTGGAGGTAGTGGTGGTGGTGATGGTGAAGCAGACTGCTCAAAGAGTAATGAAACTTTAAAATCTGTAATTATTTCAAAAAGTACTGTTCATCGTGAACGTAAACGCTTACGTAGTGAAACTGCGCAACAGATAAAAATGGAGTTTCATGCCTCAAAATCAGTAGTTCATTGGGACGGAAAGTTATTACCTGATTTATCATTAAATGAAACAAGAAAGGTAGACCGTTTACCAGTGTTAGTTTCCTCTCTAAAAGATAGTAGTACAAAACTTCTTGGAATTCCTAAGCTGTTATCTGGTACAGGGGAAGCAGCAGCTAATGCAGTTTTTGAACGTTTACAGTAATGGAAATGTGATTCTCGGGTTATTGGTATGTGCTTCGACACAACCTCCTCAAATACTGGAAAGTTCAAAAGAACATGTGTTGTTCTTGAAAATAAAATAGGAAGAAGCCTTCTGTGGTTAGCCTGTAGACACCACATGTTTGAAGTGTTACTTTCAGATATATTTCATGTATGTCTTGGACCGTCGAGTGGACCCGAGATTATTATGTTTAAAAGATTTCGAGAAAAATGGATTGAACTTAACCACCGCAACCCAAAATGTCAAACAATGCCATTGATAGCAGCATTCGACACTTTGAAATTTTTTATTACTAATCAACTTCAGACAGCAGCTAAACACTTTCCTAGAGATGATTACAGAAAACTATTAAATCTTTCCGCTCTTATGATTGGAATAGATGTGAACAATATTATTCGGAAACCAGGTGCTCTCCACAGAGCTAGATGGATGGCAAAAGCCATTTATTCATTAAAAATCGAACTACTGTTTGATGGAAATGAATCTATCATACAATTGACACCTCAACAATTTCAAGGCTTCAAAGGTTCAATCGGTTTGTTGTATGCATATACATTCAATCATGGTACACATGTCAGTCTATTGTAGATGCATCAGTGAACGATGTTTTACTGATACAAAGATTGCATGAATATGATGATATACAACTACGCAAAACAGGATTAAAGATGTTTTTTCGTCACTCCTGGTATTTAAGTGAAGAGCTTGCCACTCTTTGTTTGTTTTCAATACTTCTTAGTGCCAAGAAGAAATATATGTTAGTTAGTAAAATCAATGAAAAAAAGAATTTTGCACCTATTAAAGAAACTTCCTTTAATTGATGACTTAAATATCTCTCGCAGCTTCTTTCACACCGCACAAATAGACGACAGCTTCCTAAGCGTGCCTGTTGAGAAATGGCCAGAAACACAATCTTTTAAAGAAGCTGAAGAAATTGTTAAACATTTGCCATGTGTTAATGACTGTGCTGAGCGAGGCATAACATTAATCGAAAGTTTTAATGATGCAACAAAAGATGAAGAACAAAAACAGTATTTATTGCAGGTAGTTGAAATGCAAAGAAAGTGCAACCGTAAAGATCTTCAAGATATGTAAAAATTATTATTTATGTTATTTATAGAATGTTAGGCAATATTTTCCTCCTTATTATCTTGTTAAACTTGACAGGTGAATTTTGCTGTAAAACATTCTTTTTACATTGCATTTTGCAATGTTGAAAAAGTTTGTTTTTAGTCATTTTCTTAATAATTTTTCTTATATTTTCTACACTAAATATTACCAAAAGAGTACATTTTTTTAGAAACGTCATATTAAAAGCATGTAACATTTTAAATAAAAAATATATTTCAAAAATAATAATTTCGTAAGTAACTGTAAAAAATTATCGAATTAAAACGATTTTTTAAACTTTTTGGCGTCCTTGAGGGACCTCTAAATATTTTTTTTTGGTGAAATTTTACAGGAGATCTTAAGTACACCAAACAAAACTTTTTAGGGGGTGAGAGTCAAAATATTAAAATTTGGGGGGGGGGGGACACCCTACTATGCCCCCTAGCGGAAAGTCTATGAATTGCTTGAAAATTTTGAAATTATATGAAAAACATGTCACACGGAAAACACTATCCAACAAAGAAGGAATTGTTCAAATCGGACTCCTAGAAATAGAGATATTGACAAAAATAAGATTTACATCTACGCCCCCTGGTGGAGAAACTGTGAAATATTTTAGGAAAACAAATTCCGAAGAGGTTTATCGATGTGAGTGGCATCAGTCCACGAAAGAATTTTTTCAACCGATATTTTAGAAGCTCCGATTTTATGGCAAATACATCAGAAGCAAAAATTAACACTTACGCATCCTGGTGGCCAAAGTATTCTTTACCAAAAATTTGAAATTATATGCAAAAGATTTTCCATCAGGAGATGTATCCGCTGAAGAAAAGAAATTTTTAGAAGAAGAGTTATCGGGGAAAATGTAATTTATTTTTACGCCCCCTAGCGGAAAATCTATGCGTAATTTGAAAAAGTAACTACATCTAAAATACTCTTCAACATAAATGGAATCAAAAGATAAAAGAATTTTTTCAATCGGATGTTTAGAAGCAAATATGTGGAATAAAATGTATTTTTGAATTCAACATCATCTGCATTTACGCCCCCTAGCGGCAAAATTGTACAACGTAAAAAAATGAAATAAAGGATTATCATTCGCATATTTCAAGCTTCCCAATGCAAAAAGAATTTTTCAAATTGGACTAATAGTTGTAGAGATATCCTGGGTACAGAGGGACGGACCCACCCCACCCCACGGACTGGTGGACAAAAACATAAGCACGATCTTTTTTACAAAAGACATCTTTTTTAACAAAAGACCAAAAGACATGCATAAAAACTATAATTGTTAGTATAATTAAAAGTGGTACATACCTAAATTAAATTCTCCAGAGTTTGATAATTTCTGGTTGTTAGAGGTAGTTCTCTACCACAAAAGTTAATCAAGAAGATTCCTTTTTCCCTTGCTTTCCTGAAGTCAAACCATTTTTTCACCAATGAGATTACAAGGTCCGTTTTAAAACTAAAATGAAAGTAATATCACTGAGATAATATGATCTTATGTTACTTGCCACCTCCACAAGAGTTGCATAAGAACAAAACACCTGATACACATCCAACTTGGTGAAGGGGCAGTTCCACCCTACTGTGGGGGGAGGGAAATAAAGGGGTTGTCAGAGCAAAGGTTGATAAAACAATAACAGAAAAATTAGATTCTAAGAAGGGTCCCATTTAAGTAAGATCTTTCAATTTATGGTGAACTAGCCTCCCACCCAGGTACAAATGTACTCAGCTACTCAGTGGAGGGTAAAAAAATGCATTTCTTAAAACAGAAAAATCATAACAAAACAAAACTGACACAGGGTTAAAAAAAGAAACTTTGTAGACTATTTTTTTCAAAAAGTAGGCAGAGACAAATTAAAAACTGGTAGACTAAAAGCTAAAAAAGAGACCCGTTCTGAGGTCTGCAGTTTTAGAACATGCCATTCACTCAATAACTTAAGTAACATACTGAATAATCATTTTTCTTTGGTACCTGACTAAAAGTCTTTTCAAAGACAATAAACTCTAAAACACAAATCCTAATTCATATGATAAAATTATTGAGTGATTTGCAAAAAAATATTCTGCTTGTTTTCCTTAAGTAATACTGTTTTTCAATCAGTTATTTTATACCATCTTTCTGAGCTTCTTACTCAAAATAAAAGAATGCACATCAGAAGAAACAAATTAAGGACACACCTCTGTGCTTCCTGTAGGTTTCCCCCGAGATATTTCTAATGAATCTTCCCAATGCTTGATTTCAATTACTTATTGATCCACTATTCATTGAGTTTTTATCCAGAGTTTCTTCAGAGGATTATTTTTGTCTATTTAGTGTTCATCAGAGTAAGGCAAAAGCTAGGACGGATAAGATGGAAGGCATGAATTGATTTTTGGAAAGACAGGAATGATATTCTGGAAATACAGAAAACTTAGAAAAAGATACAGGAAATGAAGTTCTAAGTTATGTGATGAATAAGATTGAAGAAATTATAAAAGTGCCTATCATAGCTAAGTAAAAGATGGGGTGAATACTTCTGTGAGTTATGAGAACATGAAATAAAAGGTGATTTTTGAGACAGAAGCAGATGCTGCCCACAGTGAGAGATGGAAGCATAGCAGGGATCTTGAAAGAAAAGTCTGTAAAGCCCTAAAATCTCTGCAAAATGGTATGGCTTTGGAAGTAGATGGCGTAACTGCTCAGATATTAAAATACAATGGTGGCTCTGCAATTGACATGTTATTTGAAATTTGCCAGTTTTGCTGGGAGTTACGAATAGTTCTTCAGGTTTTAAGGAATGTGATCATTGTTTCAGAGTTTTTTAGGTTTTGAGGAATTTGATCATTTTATCATTGTAAGGGAAAAAGTGATGAGGCTGAATGTAAGAACTTTTGTGGCATCAGACTAATAAGTGTGTCAGGGAAGGTGTTTGAAAAGTTTATTACTGACATGAAGTTGTCTCCCATCTACCATACAGCCCAGATTCCACCCCCATCTACCATAGAGCCCAGATCCCCCCATCTACCATAGAGCCCAGATCCCCCCCCCATCTTCCATCTGTTTGGTCTAATGAAGGACAGTCTCCAGGGACAATGATTTGATGACACAGATAAGGTGAAGGTGGATTTGAAGAAGTGGGTAAACAGTCCACACCAGAATTTTTTCAAAGAGGATTTGAGAGTTGGGTTTAATGCGCAAATGCATCGCTTGTGATGGAAACGGAAACTATGTTGAGTAGTATACCTTCGTATAGAGAAACAGTTACTCTACCAACATGTGCAATTTGAAAGACCTCTGTCAGCGCCCAATGAAATAAAAGAGTTATGCCCACTTTTGCATTACTTTCGACACAATCCTCGTATTAAAGCACAATCTTTTTATTATGTATTAAAGAAAAGATTTTTATGTATTAATAAAAAGACTTACAAAACTGTAAGTCTATTTTTTTAATAATATTTTTCTGTCCTATGGCTGAGTAACAAATACAAGGCAGAAAAATAATCACATATTTAAAAATAGGTCTTCATAGTTTTCTTAAAAATAAATGAAAATGTTGCTAAGGAAAATTAAAATAATTTAAAATAGTTGATATAAAGAGCTCTCAAAATGCTTTTTAACTGCACAGAAGTTATGAAGAACACAAAAACAAAGCAACTGTTGTTGAATAAAAATGCCAAAAAGTATGGCTTTGATTTTGTACTGAATGGAACAAAAAGCTTAGGCATAAAACCAAGTTTTTAACTGTTGATGAACTGATAATGACTTCCTAAAAATTTAATATTTAGACCAGTGTGAATGTTGACCACCAATATTTGAAATGGAATGCTATATAATGACAAGATATCATACTCATAAAGATATAAGCAGCAGTGCCCAATGAAAAAAAGAAAGAAAAAAATGAAAAGAAATGCTTATTAGGAAGTTGCCAACATGGGAAAAACTGTGTATTAATGTTGACATGGTATATAAACCCTAGTGATGAAATATCTTAAAAATTTAACTTCAGTATGCACTTTTAAGGATTACTAGGATAACCTTTTCCCCCTGTTGTGAAGTTTTAGAATTATATAACAACCCATCACCAAACTTATAATGAGTTGGTTTACAACCCAAAATCTAACAAAAATGAAAAAAAAAAAAAAAGCTTTATCCAAATAATACACATAATGCAAAAAAAAAGTCAATTTTTTAATTTATGACAAAAACTTCAAATCTGAAATGCTGTACTTGAACAACACTTCTAAATTATAAAAAAATATTCAAGATGATTCATATTTAAAAATACACAAAATTCTAAAGGTCAGGCCAAAACTGGAAAGATAAAATTTGAATAGAAAATATTAACTAAATATAGATGGATGCCCAATCATTAAATTAACAAATATATTAAAAACTTAATTCCGAAATTTTTCCACAAATATGTGACTATAACATTACCATTTCTTTTTTTAAAAAACTACCAAGACCTAGTTTTAAATATGGTTAGTCTTCAGTAATTCATATTGAAATGAGAAAATATTAAACGTTGTGCCCTCTAAAATTAAATCCAAAAAAATTGTGCTTTTGTTCTTCCATTACTTTTACTGGCCATTGCATTTATTTGGTATGACCTCCACTTAATGTGAAACAAACTTAAATACTAATGTAAATTATTTACAGAAAATAAATTACACATAAAAAGAATTGAAATCTTTGTGTTTTCAAAAACTTTCATTTTGTGAAACCAAGTTCAGTATGTACTACAGACACAAAAAGCAATATTTCGATCTTCACACAAGAGGTGTTCATTATACATATATAACACCATCTCAGCAGATAACACAAATGATAATGGATAATATTTGGCATTATGAACATTTGCAATGAAGACAAAAACATTAAACATATGGAGTTGATATAGCATGAAAAATTCAAACAAGATTTTCTGCTTCTTATAGATAATAAAAAGACACTGCCTGTATCTTTCTTTGACTCGATGCAGAAAATGATGTTAAAAAAAAAAAAAAAAAAAAAATTCCTGGAATATTCTCCTTTTTTAAAAATTTTCCAGTGTACCTGAAGTACAATTTGCACACAACTAAAACAAAGTGGTTAAGCTCACAGAATATTGTTTCTCACACAATCAATTCTCAGAAGAAAAAAAACCCCAACAAAAACCAACTTTTTGAAAAACATATCCAATAGAAAACTGGTTTTGAAAGGATGGATCTACCAGCACTACTAAATTAACAATGATGTCTTCTTAAGTCATTAAATTATGACTGTTTTGTTTTACTTTTTTTTTCTGTTACTTTTTTGCTTCCATGCATGGATGACACACTCATAACTATTGGAGGCACTTAAATGAAAGACCAAAATTGGACGAACAATATCTATCTGAAATGTTTAGGAACTTCTAATGGAATAGTATGTTTACATGAAAGTATAAAAAAAAAGCATTGGCATATAATATTGCTTTTACTCTTTTAATAGCTTACCATAAACCTTATAGGTAAAGATAGGCCTTTTCCATATGGGTAACAAACTGACTATCATTTATGCACAAGGTTCTGTAAACTTGTTGATCACGTGAAACACATCTCAGTCAATACAGTCCCTCTAGTTTTATAATGGTTTATTCTGAATTATCAACTTTAAAGGTTAAAATTTCTCATGCTAAGCTACAAGTTTAAGGAAAACTACCAGTTGTGAAAAAACGGAGATCTAATTACAATGACGGCTAATGGAAACTTGTATTTCTAGAACATGGCATTACTTTCATATGTTGTTCCATCAATGACCACATTTTGAAATAATGGTTACAACTTTCAATATCATTTTAGAATTTGTACATACTGACATTCTGGAATGTGGAAACTACAGATGGGTAAAATTTGCAAAAACTGAAAAGAGGTTATGAGAAGTTGAAAAAATAATCAACATCAATTTAGTTTTATGGTTGAACCCTATTGAGTAAAACTGCAATCTTCATTGTGAGATACTCTCAAATAAATAAATAAATCATCATCAATATTGTTGTCATCCATTCTTAATCCATTGCCAAATGAAGGTCTCCACTTATCTTTTCTATAACCCTTTGTCTTGAGCCATTCTTTTCCATGTGGCTCTGGCATGCACTTGAAATTTATCCAACCACCTCCCACATGGTCTTATTCTGGGTCTCGTTCACCAGCTTAATATTTCAATTGTCCAACAGCAGTCAGTTCTTCTAGCAATATGTCTGGCTATTTGCCACTTAGGAGTCTTTACATTGACCGCACTGTTATCAACACTTGTCATTTTCCAACTAAATGGTTTCCTCTTCCTATTTCTCTTGTTTACACCTAACATGCATGTCTTGCATATTGTTTAATCCACTTTTATTGCAGATAATATAATCAGGTTTGCAAGTATCATCTCACAGCTGCAGAATATGATCTAGGAACTTGCTAAGAAGAGTACCAGCTGCTGTTTAAAGATGAAAGTACAAAAACAAACTGATGTACAATGTTTTCTCAAGAACTGAAAATTTTGCTTTGAGGTTGAAGGGCAAATCTAAAACCAAGGGATGCCTACATTTACCTTGGATAGGAGATACAAATGTGAAGGACTACAGTGCATTTGAAAGGAACAGTACAATTTCCAAGAACGGTTTACCTTCATTTCTTAAATAATGAGTGTTAGATCAATGCATCCTTCCAGTTCCCATTTATAGATGAGAGACAGATCTCAACTAACAAAAGAAACATGAAGATCTAGTGGACAACTCAAAGAGCCACAGAGAAATGCATGCTTGCCATATGGAAAGGAAACATAGGAAAAGGAACTTAGGATCAAGAAAATTACATGAGTGTATGACATCATAATCAAAGTAAATATCCCCATATTACGAAGGGAGAGACATATTGCTAGAAATGACAGTACATATTGCTGAAAGCCTGGTACCAAGGAACAAGAAATAACACAAAGAAAATCACATTTGAGATGATCAGAAGAAACTCAAAAACATTCAGTAACATCATGGAAAGAACTAGCTCAAGACATAGAGTTTTGGTCGACACTTCTGCAGTCAACTAATAGTCTTCATCCAGCAGTCAACTAATAGTGGTTGATAATGATGATATATTGAAAATAAAAGAAACTTATATCACATCTTTCAGATTTGAAGAAAGCATGTAAGTACCATGTGAAGACATATATGCTGGTTGTTAAGACAGAAAGGGGATTCAGAAAAATTATAAAGAATTGATTGTACAAGTAATGTACCAAAGCACAAAAACATCTGCTGAAACATGAAAACTTAATATTTTTTAGATAAAGACTACATCAAAGTTCAGATCTGACCCCATTTTTTTTTATTTTTACATCTACCTTGGATACACTGCTAGGTTGTGTGGCTTAATGAACAGAAAAGGACAATTTTTGTTGTTGATGTTTTTGTCATTACTTTAGCATCAGCTGAATCAGCCCCAATTTTCTTTTAAGAGTAGCAAAAGAATATTCCTTGAAAAAGCAATAAAGATGAATGTGGCAGGAACAGAGATGATGGCTTGTTCGAGCGATATAGACACTAACGATGATAGAGAAAGTACACAACTAATTTAAGTAATGCATTTTAAATATTTGAGCTCAACTTTACAAAAAAGTTTCAGCTGGGGGAAAACAGAAAGAAAAAAGAATGAAAGCACAATAAAATGAATAAAAAAGTCAGGTTCAAGAGCTGCTATGGAACAAAATTTCAGGAAACTAGCAGAAATCGACAACTACAGGGAAAAGAAATGAGGGTGGTTAGGTGGACAAAAAGAATATCAATAATACAGAAAAAATGTGGACATGAAGGAAGAAATCTGAATTAGAAATATCAGTGAAAAATAAGGCAGCCCAATATGCTGTGTCAGACTTGTGAGGAGGATTAGGAAAGTAATTCTAACTGAAAAAGCACATAAAATGGAGATTCAAGGAAGTAGGAGAGCAAAAAATAATTAACTAAAAGACAACATTCATGGAAATGTGCCACCTTTTCACTGCTTCCCATGTAGCCACATTTTCAAAAAACTTGAAAATTACATTGCCCTGACTTGAGAGGAAAAGATAATAAGTAAAAGTTGATGAAAAATAGCAGAGGATATAAAGGAAAACCAAGAAAACAGATAAGTCACAAATAGCATTAAAAATGGAGACACATCTGGCATAAAAATACTTTAATAGAGATGTAAATTTGGAGGCTTTTTTGTAGAGGTTTCCAACAACTGCTGTTTTACATCCACCATAAAAATCCCTTTGGTCTCGAAAAAAATTTTAAAGGCAAGAGTGAAATTAGGTATCTCATAAAATCCCTTCTACAGAAAACAAAAAAATTGTTTATGCAAATGTAATACAACATTTATGAGAGAGGTAGCACTTTTAATGCACCACTTCATTGTATGTCAACAGGAAAGTTGATTGAAACTGGAGTAAATTTCAAATCACAAGATACTCTGATGAACATGTCAAATTCATAATCAATATATTCAGATTGAGAATATTTCCTCAGTATGTATGACTTCATTTTGTATGAAACTTTCTATTTTTAAAAAGGATCTATTATTAAAATATGTAAGCAAGTAATAGCACTATAACCAAAAATCTTATTTAAAAGTGATTCATTCTTCTTTATTTCATTTCTATTAAATTAAAAGGAAAATATGAATTTAAAACAAAACAAAACAAAACAGAAAAAATCTCTGCAGTTGCTACAATGTATATAGTCACAAAGCTTTAAGTCTCCCACAACAGTGGCAACAATATCACTCCTTTCCTGCTTCACGAATCATCAAATGTCTAATTAGACTTTCTTTCTTACTTTTTTTTTTTTCAAATTTGCATTTGCAGTGGACACAGTTAAGCAGGCTTTTTGCAAAAATGGGTCTTCTGGTGTCTGATTAAATTATATTTTTCTGTACACTTATACTTGCACATATTACAGTGAAATGGCTTTTCACCAGAATGAATCCTGAGGTGATTGATCAGTGGTCCTTTTTGTGAAGCAGAATAACTGCAGTCAGCACATTTAAATGGCTTTTCACCAGAATGAATCCTGAGGTGTCGGATCAAGTGATGTTTTTGTGAAGCGGAATAATTCATTCTACTTCATCTAATTTCTATTAAATTAAAAGCAAAAATGTGAATTTAAAACAAAACAAAACAAACAAAAAATCTTTCCAGTTGTTTCAGTGTATATAGTCAGATTGTTGTAAGTCTCCATTAACAAAAGAATATCTTTCCAGTTGCTTCAGTGTACACAGTCACAACATCTTAAGTCATCATTAACAAAAGAATTTTCACAACACTGGTAACAATGTTACTGCTTTCCTGTTTCACGAATCATCAAGTGTCGAATAATAATTTTTTCAACACTGCATTTGCAGTGAGCACAGCTAAGCAGGCTTTTTGCCAAAATGGGTCTTCTGGTGTCTGATTAAATTCTGCTTTTGTGTAGACTTATACTTGCACATGTTACAATGAAATGGCTTTTCACCAGAATGAATTCTGAGATGTTTGATCAAATTTACTTTTTGAGAAGCAGAATAATTGCAGTCAGCACATTTAAATGGCTTTTCACCAGAATGAATTCTCAGATGTTTATTCATGTTGCCTCTATAATTTGTAGAATGACTACAGTATGTACATCTACACAACCTGGTCAGTGGTTCCCAAATGTTCTCAGAATATTTTTGAAAGCTAGAGGAAAGGCTGCAGCTTTTCATCATGTGACCTGAAAAAGTAAAATAAATTTCAAAACTTGACTTAATAAGAAAAGAAAACAAAAGAATGAATTACAATATTTTTGTATACCACAATGCTGCATGATTAATTTTTCTATTATTCCACACATTGTTACTCTGATTAAGTATAGGAGCAGTGTTCATTCCTGAAGTTCTGAGAGATATTCAATGTTTCAATCTGACTATAACTTATAGAATAGCGTAAGACATTTTTTAGAATGAATCATGCTTATTCTTTAAGGAATTTACAGCACAGTTGAGTTTTAGTAGTTCTAAATACACTATTGTCTGTTTAAAATGAAACACTGTAAAACAACTTAGATATTGAAGTCAGATTTATAAGATACATAACTAGTGACAGAAGACATAAGTTATCAAAAGAACGAACCTATTTAAGTGATGTGGAATACACAATACTCGTTACTTTGTGTATCCACCATTAGAAGCATATGAATTGAGCACAGCATGTCATCAAGTGGAAGAGGTTCTGGATGTCGCACTGTGGAACATAATTACATGCTGTGTTAATTCATACCGAAAGTTTATTTTGGGAAACTGGAATAGTTTATTTTGGGTAAGGTCATTACATGCTGTATCAATTCATACCCAAAGTTTAATTTGGGTAACTGGTGGTGGAGCCAAATATTGAGCAACCACATTCTACACTTCTTCAATGGGTAACAAATTGGGTGAACATGCTGCACAAGGAAGATGTGTCACATGTCGAGCATCCACAAGCTGTAAGATATGCTGTACTACTACTGTCGGGCATTATTTTTTTATCTCCTTCTCAACGTTAACTTTGCTTCTATAACTGGATTTTATTTTGACCAGAGCTGAAAATCCTGCCTTGCAAAGAAAGATAAGATGTGGCAAAAGGGAGAATTACTTTCACTGCTTTCTTACTCAATTCTGGGTACTCCTTTTCATACCACTATACAGTGTAGCAAAGGAGTACCCAGAATTGAGTAAGAAAGCAGTGAAAGTAATTCTCCCTTTTGCCACATCCTACCTTCGCAAGGATTTTCAGCTCTGGTGGAAATAAAATCCAGATATAGAAGCAAAGTTAACGTTGAGAAGGAGATCCGCGTAGCTGTATCGAAAGTCATCCCCAGATTCGATGTTTTGTGTGACGAGAAACAAGCTCTCCCATCCTATAAGATGCAAATACCTCTGTTACGTAGTTTCTAAAATTACTGTAAAAAATGTGAAAGCCAAATGAAGAATGTTACCATTGTGAAAATATGTCTATCTCATCAATTTCTTCTTATTCAGTTCTGTAATTTTATTATAATTTTGTATTTTTACATTAAAAAGAATACAAGCTAGTAATGCAAATGACTATTTTCTTTTAAAAAATACCACAAACTCGAATTTTGGCATTTTTTTTTTTTAATTTTGGGTTCAGGGGCGTCACACAGAAAATCTGCCATGTGAAAGGCAGTGCGGTCTAAAAAAGTTTGGGAACCCCTGGTATAGTCTTTCTATTCTGCTTACTATATAATTTTTATGTTTCCATAACCATCAAAATCACATTAATCTGTTGTCCTCTAGGTCAAATGTATCAAACCTAATTTAAATAAAGCTGTTAGTGTACCTATACAAGATTTTCAAGATTTTCAAATGCAGTTTAAGGAACAATATAATTTTATTTTTATTTTTTACTGTGAGAATTGTTCATAAAGAACGATTTTTTACTCACACAGTACCCACATGACAATACAGTAGAAATAGAAAACATCTTTGATTATGGATTTGATTTTTTTTTGTATTTTTACGAGTAAATGCATTTAAAAGTGCATCAAATGAATCACATTACAGAAACTAACATTCTTTAACAGCTGATGAAAAAGGTGATTTGGTTTGAAAATCTGTTTAAAATAATTAAAAAAGAATTCTGAAAAGATGCACATAATCACTTGTATACAATTATATTTTAAACAGTACAACAGCCATGACATATTTCATTACTGGATTTTTGATACAACTACAATATATATATATATTACAATAAAGCCTCCTGGAAACTCATATTTCCATAACATGGCATTACTTCCATAAGTTGTTCCATGAAAAATCACATTCTGAAATAATAGCTAAAACATAGAATGTTATCCTAAATTTATTTACATGTCAGACATTGTGGAATGTGAAACATAGAGGGATAAAACTTATAGTACACTTTTTGATGACAGTTTAGGTAATAAATGAAAAGAGATCACAAGTAGCTGAAAAAATAATCAATACAATTTGGGGAAAACAAACTGCAATTGCTATAATATGATACATATTAATTGATAAATAAAACAAATTATATATCATCATCAACCATTTTCAAAGCACTTCTGTACATAGGCCTCCCCATGTTTCTTATAACTCTCTGTCTTGTGAAAAGTTCTATTCGATATAACTCTGGCATGTTTTCAATACCATCCAACCATCTCCGACAGAGTCTTATTGCAGATTATTTCAATTGTTCAACAGTGGCCAGTTCTAGCAAAGCCTGGCTACTTGCTACTTGGAGATCTTTACGTTGAGTCATGCCATTACATTTTGTACTTTTTCTCATCTATGAACACCCCTTTTATGTCTTTTGTAAAAAAAAATATACGTGCTTATGGTATCATTCTTTTCATCTGTGCATGGATACCATATCTCTGGTGTTATCAGTCAGATTTGAAAAATTCTTTATGTAATGGAAAACTTGAAATGTGAGTATGATGATCCTTACTTTTTTTTCTTTTAATGCATAACTATACTGCTACAGGGTGCAAATGTGAATACTATGGAATTTAAAATACATTTTATTCCACATATTTACTTCTAAATATTTGACTGAAAAATTCTTTCTTCCTTTCAAAGCCGTTTATAACCAAAACTATTATGTAAACAGTTTCTTTTTCCGGTTATGTATATATTTTCCTCTAGGAGTGAGGGTAAATTGGGATTTTCCTGTTATTTCTGCTTTTAAATATCCAATTTCAAATATTATTTTTGCATCGAATACAGCTTCTGGTGGGAAATGATCTACATATAATTTCTAATTTTTTATTCAGAATAGTTTGGCCACTAAGGGTGGTTTGTTTCTGACGTGTTTGCAGCAAAATTTGCACTTTTGAAAACCGGATTTAAAACATTCTTTCGTGGGACAATACACCACATTGTGTGTGTGTGTGAGTGTGTGTGTGTAAAACCTTTTCAGAATACTTTCGGCTGAAAACAGTGCAGTCTTTTAGTCAGGGGGCATAGATGAATATCCTACTTTTGTTGATATCTCTGCTTAATTTGCATACATTTCCTTCCCAAAATAATGCACAATAACTCTAGTACAGGCAACAAATAATTAACCTGTTTACTCGATATCTCTGCTTTCAAATGTTTGATTTAAAAAACAATTTTAACACCAGATACCATTTACTTTGTGGAACACTTTAGCCTTGTACTTGCAGAATTGTTTGTAGTTCACAGTTCTGCCACTAGGTGGTGTCTACGTACTTTTGTTTGGAGCTGTATCTCGCTTCTAAAAACCCCATTAAAAAATTCTTTTTTAATGGGGTTTTTAGAGAGAGGTCAAAAACTTTTTCTCGCTGTCTCTGCTTCTGGAAGCCATATATGAAAAATACTTTTCCTTAGCATAGCTTTTTCTATGAATACTTTTTATGTATTTTAAACTTTTACATTAAGCAAAATTCTTCCTCTAGACATGCGGAGTTATATCATGTGTCCTTCTATATTTCTTCTTTTAACTGTATGATTTGAAAATATATTAGCTTCTGATATTTTCCTTAGCTGCTATGAGAAAGTTTTTCTGCAATATTTGTTAATTTCGGTAATATACTTTTTAGTAGCTGGTGGGAAAACGTAGCAGTTTCTATCTATCTCTGGATGTTTCATTGTTTGTGGAAATCTGGTTAATTTTTGTTTTTTTGACTGACGTGTCGAGGATGGTTTGTCAGGTTTAAGAAAGGTAATCTAAGCTTGGAAGACAAGCCACGTGCAGGTAGACCGTAGGAACTCGCAGACGAGGAGCTGGAATCGCTGTTGCAAGAGGATACCACACAATCGACCACGCAACTGGCGAAACATTTGAAAGTGGCTCAATCGACGGTGGTACGGCGTCTACAGGCCTTGGGGAAGATCCAGAAGATTGGTAAGTGGATTCTGCATACTTTAACAGAGTGTAATATTGGTCAACGATTCGGCATCTGCATGTCGTTGCTGAAGAGGTTTCAAGGGAAGAATTTCTTTAGAAGGTTGTCACCAGGAATGAAAAATGGGTCTACTGCGACAACCCCATATGCAAGCAATCCTGGTTCAACCCAGACCAGCCATCAACATCCACTGCAAAATGTGCTGTTGTATGTGTGGTGGGATATGTATGGAGTGCTATACTTTGAATTGCTGAATCTGGGCAAAATAAACACTGCACAACGACATGGCGATCAGTTGATGAAACTAAATGCTGCAATCAAGCAAAAATGGCCATGAACAGGCAAAGGACGTCGCCCAGTCATCTTGTTACATGATAATGTTAGACCACATGTTGGTGCCACCATGAAATCAACCCTTGAACAGTTACACTGGGAGGCTTTACCGCACCCGGCTTACTCCCCAGACATTGCACCCTCAGACTTTCATCTGTTCCGCTCTATGAAACATGGCCTAGCCCAACAGCGGTTCACCACAGTTCCAGAGGTGGAAAATTTCGTTACTGCATTCTTCAGCTCAAAGCCTGAGTCCTTCTATCACAGGCATTCATTTGTTGCCTGAAAAATGGCACAAAGTCGTTGATGCTAATGGCCACTATTTTGTTGAATAGACGTGTACTGGTTTCCTGATTGTTCCTCTCACCTTTCTCCTTAAAATGGCAGAAACTTATTAAGAAGAAGGTAGTGTAGAACATGCTAAGTTACATATAAAACATATAATAAGTTTAAGGCAAATATATTTCAGCCATTACTATGGCCTTCATCAGTGCGACTACGATTGGTTATGTTGCCAGATTGGAAAGGTAAGTTTTGTAATGGTAACTCCGGGTGACGTGATGCAATGAGGGATTTCCAGATGCACAGCACATTAAAAAAGAAGTTAATTGGCATATATAGCCCAGCTGGAGAAATGAAATAAATCCCTTGTTGTTGTAAAAGCACACACACATTGTCTTGATTTAGAACTTCTATAACCTGTTCTTTCCTTTGGGTGACTCTAGTGACTTTTGCTGAGCACTCTGAAGTTACTAACCACAATGCATTAGAAAAAAATTTCCATTGTTTCTGCAGTCTACAGGATGTCTTTTGCATACTACATGTGTGCATGTTTCTGACCATTTGACACGGCATGTGGAACAAATCAAACACAACCCCCTCCCCCCAAATCTTGCACTAAAATTTGACAAATCTCAGTGCGCACATTTCACATTCCAGCATCCTTAAGGTCACACAACGATCACTTTTCGTCCTTTCGCTAACTTTCTCAATATGTTCAGATATGCACACTGAAATCGGGCATTCGGGCTTTCTGTCATTTTCCAAATATTCCTACACATCTTTGAAATGTGAACAGCATTGGAAAATTTGTGCATGAGATAGGCAATTAGCCCCATACATATCATGCAACAATTCAACTGTCTCGGATGCAGTTTAACCGATTTTCGAACAGAATTGGATATTTGCTCTCTGGTCCACGACAGAGTTGTGACAATGTTCTTCCATATTGATGCCATGCACATCGTAAATAAGCATCTGTGCAGTTCTCATGCCACTGCAAAGCTGATAAACTGCTTATCAAAAAGCTATGCTTTCCCAACCTGTGTGTTTTGCTGCAATTTTTAAGAGAGAGAGAGAGAGAGAGAGAGAGAGAGAGAGAGAGAGACTGTCATGTTTTATCAGGATGTTTCTAAAAAATCAGTCCTGTTATATATACATATTAAAGAGCTTGGAAGATAAGGTGTCATTTTGTCTCTCTTCCTTTCCAAATTTTATGCATGTGGCACCTTTAAACAGTTGATCATATGCCCTTGCATTTTTATAGGTGCTTTAAATACTATTCATGTATCATATTCAAATCCTGTGGTACAAAACTATGTTAACATTGTTACACAGTGAGGTGCCAAACTACTGTATTCCAAGAACAACACTTTCCATATTTAATTTGATAACTGGTCTTACATTGGACCAACACAGAGATAAGCATCAGTCTTTACAATAATTATTTCTTATATCTTTGACCACCAAAATCTTATTGATTGTGAGAAAGTGCTAGCCATAATAATTTAGCCAAAATAAAAAATTTCTGCTGTTAAAAAGTGACTTATTCAACTGCTGGACAGGTACAAGACAATAGTCATTTACAAGTAATTAATTAGCACAAAATAAATTACATGATGAAGCTTTTGATTTAAATATAAAGAAAGAGAGTTATCAAGTGGCATTGTCCTTTTAAGTTAGCACCAAGGCTTAATGTAGTTCACCAGTTTATACTGTCTGCCTATGAACAGCTTTCAACTGATACTGTTCCACACAGGGCCATAGCTAGCGGGGGACTAGAGGGGGCTCAGCTCCCTCTACAAGGCTAGCAAGCCCCCCCTGGAAAATTGGCGCTGTCAAAAATGACAAACTTTTATTTCGATGGTTTACGTAAATTACTTTGATATTTCAACACAGGCATAAATACTTTTTTTGTATACTGGACTTTTTAAAAAGTTAAGTAACAGTAAAATGACGCAGTATGAATGTAACTCAAAAGAAAAAAGAAATTTTGGCTTTTTGAATTGTGAATTAGTTGTAACGGCTGTATTAGTAATTTTAATGATTCTGTACTAGCGGTAGGAGTTATAAGGAACAAGAAACGCATTTTAGGAGGGGGGGGGCGTTAAATTTAGAAGAACAAGCTAAAAGAAAGTAATCAAGGGCGGAGGCGTACTTGCGCTCAGGACCGGATTAAAGTTAGGTGGAAAGCTTTGGGGGCTTAAGTCCCAGGCTGCATCCTTTGTAGTTTTAAGGAGACAATTGAATGTTGCCCTTGATGGCGAACGAAGCACTTTAAGACTACATGGGATTCTATTGCCATTGGGTCTGTTCCGTGCCCTCAAAGGGAAGGTCCCTCATTATGCTGGAGGTAACAAATTTGTACATTTGTTTTGCTTTTCTTGGCGTGACACTTGCTAACACATATGGTGATGTGAAGGGGCTCTAAAGACGGAAACAATTAAAGGTGAGAAGTTCTGGAATTCTAAAGCATACAAAACACAATCTGATAGTTCTACTGACTTCAGTAGTTTTCTCATGGAAAGTTTTCTCATCAACAAAGTCTCCTCGCCCATGTTGCTTTTAACTGCCGTCAACAGTGCTTAGTGTAGTTGATTTTTCTGTTAGCTGTTATCTTAAGAATTCGGCTGAATTTTTTTTTTTTTTTTTTCGAATTTGTAGTGTGAGCTATTTTTATATGGAAAAATACATAGTAATTCACAAGCACGCAAATTCTTCAATTTCTCCATTTACATCTTCAAAGCATTCAGTGACATTAAAGGATTCTACCCAAAATTCTGGAGAGAGTCAACCACAGAAATATGTTGCTGACGATATTTCGAAATCAGGCAAAAATATCAGACAAGTGATACTTGAAAAATATCCCAAGAATTTGTCAAGAAGAAGTTTTCAGAGTGATTGGTTCAGAAAGTTTAAATGGGTGGAATATTCCCAATCACTGGATGCTGTTTTTCTGCTATGCCTGCAGACACTTTCAGCACTGCGGCAGTAAAGAAAATGCTTTTACTGTAAATGGATTTAAAAACTGGAAAGCTGCTCCGGAAAGGGGAAAGTGATTGCATATTATAAGAATTAAAAATCGTGGTCATGGAAACAACGGAACTGAAGAAGTTTCAAATACAACATTTTAAATGTTTGAAACCATAAATGTAAAAAGTTACTGAAATCGTTCAAAACATTAAAATATCTGCTGAAAAAGTCATAAATCCGAAAAACAATATGTCTGCCACTAACTCCATTCTGAAATCTCCTGCAAAACTAAAAAATTTGAGCCCCCCCCCCCCCATGAGCCCTCCCCTAGTTTTGGGACCTAGCTACGGCCCTGGTTCCACACAGGCTGACAGAAGCCTACTGAATCAGAAATGCTGACATGCATAAAAAATGCAATAGGTAACTTACAGTGAACTTTCCTGAGTGTCAAATGGGGTAATCTATATCGAAATATGTCTTATTTCTTGCATTTCATCCTGCATGCTGTAATTCTTTGAAATGCATGTACTATTTATGCACTTCAATAGTATCAAACCATGCTATTATTGTATTTGGTAAATTAAAATTCATACTTAGATATTACCAAATACTTAACCTGTTTCATAAATGAATGTTATGTACATTTTTTGATTCGCATGGCACACACAATTTGCAAAACACAGAATAATGTGTGAAACAGTAGTACAAACAATAGTTGACCTATTGTTCAATAATATATTTAGCCATGTAATTGACTTGGTTATACTTTATTAACCAAATATTAATATTAGGATGATCTAATCCACCATTGCATCATTCCAGTCCTTATTTATGGATCAGGGACATGGAGTTAAATTAAAAAAGACACACTGAGGCTAAGGACAACTCAAAGAAGCATGCTTGATGTAACCAAGAAAGATATTAAAAGGAACTACTGGATCAGGAAACTGATGTGGCTGGACAACACCATGATCAGAGTAAAGACACTCAAATGGCAATGAGGATGGACATATTGCCAGAAGAACTGTTCACTCTTGGACAACTGAAATACTAGACTAGATTCCAAAGCACAGGAGATGACCCAAAAGACCATGCAGGAGATGTGGATACAATTTTAAAGCATGTCAGAGTGACATAGAAGAAAATCAGCCAAGACCACGAGTTGTGAGACCTTCAACCAACAGTGGATTGAGAATGGTTGATAATGATAAAAAATAATAATTAAAAAATAATAATTAAAAAACAGAAGAGGAGATAACCAGAGGTGAATGCAAAACAAAGTTTGAAACCCAAAAATTTTTTGCCAGGTGTGTGGGAGCTGGTACACTATCACCAAACTATTATTTTGAATTTAATTATCTTCTATCTTGAAGAACTTTACTTTGTCTTCACTTCTTCTGAGTTCTTTTATTTTCATTGACATTTCTGGCCTCTAGATTTTTGTCAAGGCCTGTTTGTTCTCAATGAGTAGAAACTTTAAATAAAAATTTGTTTGCACTTCTAGTGTACACACGTCTTCACACTTCTAGTGTAAACAAATCTTTACATAAAGTTTCTACTCATTGAGAACAGGCCTTGACAAAAAATCTAGAGGCCAGAAATATCTGTGAAAATAAAAAAACTCAGAGGAAGTGAAGACATAAAGTTCTTCAAGATGGAAGAGAATTAGGTACATTAATCTGAGTAAAGCCTTATGTAAGTTGTTTAATTATTATTTTGAATTTTATATTATAATTCAAAATAAAGAAATATATATTATTATTTTTTTAATTGTATATTAAAAAATTCACTGGTTACCTATGTCTTTTTATTAGACTGGTGGCCAATGGGCAGACATTTCAGTCTAGAAAACGATCTTGGATTTCAAAATTTGCCTGTCATTAATGGCTTTCATTTTTCAGGTCCACTTATGTTAGCTGCTGAGAGTAACGTTATGTTGTTTAAAATCATCTAGTTTTCCATGCCGCACTTTGTTCTCTGATGGAAAACAGGCTTCACTAATCCTCAACTTAAGTATAAAACCCAAAGCAGCACCAACTCCTGTGTGGGGAAAACAATGGAAAAACAATGCACATCGGTCGGAATCTCAACCTCACGATCTAATGCGTGTGGAGTGGCAAGACCAGAGAAAGATATATGGCAGTGCTACATAATTCTTTATCAGCGGATTAACATGAGGGAAAGAATCATGACTAATGGACTTAAACAATTTACTATATAAATCAATGAAGGAGGAAATATTCCTCATAACACATGGGAAATCGATAGAATATTCAAAGCAAACATTATAAATTCTGAATTTGCTTGTACCATGAACGCAAATCGGGAGATGCAGGTTTCATTCTCCCTCCAGGGTGATAAAATTTTTCAAAGCTTTCCGAGAGGTGTTACATGGATGACCAGTAAGTGTTACGAGCAAATTTAGAATTTACTATACATTTTACATGTATCGGCACAGTTTAAAAAAGTGTAAAATTCGTGGGGAGGGTGGTATGATTTAAACAATATAACGCAAAATTTACCTATGTTGATATAATTTACATAGCTGGAAACACAGAATTTTGGGTTTGACTGAGCACTGAAACCTGGAACGCATACACCACTGGGCAACTTAATTCTTGTTGCACTCTTGAAAACCTCAAACCATTAGGTAATATTCATTTTGAGCCTAACTATTGCATGAGTTTTGGTGTATCAAGTTGTTTGACTGGTTTAAGCAACTTTCTTTTGATATTATCAGATTTTAGCATATTAAAAAACTGACTCACAAGGGGCCCCCCTTTAATTTTTTTTTTTAAATCAGCAGACAACGTACACATATTTTGATTTATATGACAGAACATCAAAAAGCATTTGGAGTACAAAGGAAAAAAATTCAGTACAAAGAAATGAACAATGTTATTATAAAACTTCCTCATCTGTGCTTCATAAGAAACACTCCATGTCCCACAATATCGATTCTCTTGATTGCTTAAGAGCCATCAAAATCATCAAAGGCTATAGAGTGCTTTTCTATCGTTAATTTAAAGTCACTGGTTTCCAGAAATTGAGGGAACCAGAGCAGCAGAAGGACAGACACAGCACCTATACCTTACTCCATAGTTACAAACTTACTCTATACTATAATAGTTATAAACTTAGACCCAGCAATTTAAGAAGTCAGAAGAATAAGTCAAATTTATTACATGACATCATTTATTATTAAAACGATTATCTTCATCGTGATTTATTACATAAGATGTTTTCATTTTTTATGCTGTCAGATTAATTACCTATTTTTATGGGAGAGAAATAGTTGTAATAAGAAAGAATTTGGTGGGGGGAAAGCTTTCATGCAGAAGGATCAGATAAAATATAATTATAGCACATTCCAAGAGTGAGGTAGAACACTAGCTGTGGGGAATAAATTCATAATATAGACAATACACTTTAAGTCATAGACTGAAGCCACTTACAGAAGTATAATATGCACAAATCTTTATCTTTAGTATGATAAGAAAACCTTGCACAACAACCCAGAATTAAAATGGTAAGTTCAGGAACTATGTATTTTTAGAGAATTGTTATCATGAAACCTACCACAGTTTAAATTTTTTTGTAGTAATAACATGGAATCATTGCACATGTTACATGGAGAACAGTAAACTAAAAACTAAAAGTAATTCAGTACTGAAATCAATTGTTTTTGTTGTTCTGGGTAGTTAATGGTAGCATACTTTAATGGAAATTTGGAGTTGTTCAATTCCAACTGCAGGACAATATTTTCACTTTTTGATGGGATGTTGTGTGGACAACAGTGATTTAAAATTGTAGTTCAGTGCCAAAATTTCACAGCACATAATAACATGGAAAGATGTTATAATTTCAACATGATGAATTTTTAAATCTGACATCAGATTACATCATTTATCTATTAAGCTCCTTGGTGAAATCAGTGCTTCTAGATTTACATAGTACTTGTCTCAGCTGGGCAAGATTCTACACAGAAAATGTGAGAGTTCTACTACACAGGAGTAGGATTAAGTTTTATATTCTGTCTCACCACACATCAGTAATACAACTTGACAGAACCACTGAGGACATTGTGTGTGTTTACAGTACAATTGAATATTACATAATGTTTTTATAAGTTCTGCCAAAAGTGTTGATGATAGGAAGTGTAACTACATGCAAATACCAGTTTTGAAAGTGAATCAGCTCTTATTTTCCAGGTAGATGAATTCTGTATATGCATTCTATAAAATGCATAGAAGATACAGCTAATTGCAGATCTTGTTAAACATATGAGAAATGAAAAGCACATTTGTATTAAATCAACAGAAATAGATCTATGCATATATTTTTGATGCAAAATAACTTTGAATTACCATATTTATGTTGTAAAATTTGTGTACAGTAATTGATAATTATGCTTATATTGCTGATTTTGCATTATTATATTTGAGTTGCAATTAGTATAACTGAGCACTGTTCCCATGTTTATGATAAAAATCAAAAACAGATACCATGTAAAATATTGGAAATAATTTTTTTCTTTATAAAAATATCAAGGTGATTATATTTGCAATGTGAAACTACTGATTACTTTTGGTAACTCATATTTGGAAAAACATTGAATTGCTGTCAGGGTCACTTATACAGTGACACTTAAATATCGAACAAAAATAAGCTAACAGCAAAGTTGTGAAAAAAAAAGTTACCAGGTAAAAAGAGGCAGATATTCTACAAACATAAGACAGAGAAACAGCATTTACTAGATATTTTAAAATTTATAAAGCAATTGCAATACATATTATATATAATAAACAATAAAAAAGAACTTTAGAGGCAAACTTTTTGATGCAGATATGCTAAAACATCCTGTAAATGAGTTTTGAACAATAAAGTTTTTTTCAATGTTTTTTTTTTAATGGAAAATGTTTTTAAAATTTTGGCAAAAAAGAACGGGTGTAAAATGCAACACTGAAATAATCATGATTGTAATGATTTTATAACATTGCCACTTTGACTCAAGAATAATTTCAATTTTAAAACTAAATTGTATAAACACACTTAAAAAAATCTGGATGCTGTGAAACATTTACAGTCAAATGATATTACATATACCATAGAATTGTGAAGATTGTGCTAGAAGGGGAATGTCTCAGTCAATATATATTTTGCAGCAAAGACTACAAGTATATTATTTCCCTCTTTCGTGAACCCTCTCATATGTTTCTTGAGGTGTACTTTCTGTGAAAACTTCTTTTAACAACAAGGACACTTAAAAGGCTTTTCACCAGAATGCTTCCTCAGATGAATAAATAGATATTCTTTTCTCGAAGAGGAATAACTACACTGAGTACAATGAAACGGAGTTTCACCAGAATGAATCATGAGATGCCTAGTTGTGCTGCTTTTATGATATGAAGAAAAAGTTCAGTCAGGGCATCTGTACAATCTGGTTAATGGATCCAAAGTGAGGTGTTTCTTTGAGAATCCTAGCTCATCAGCTTTTTGTATACTACCTAAAATGTCATAGTTTTCCACTAAATGACCTATAGAAAAAAAAAAAAAAAAAAAAAAAAAGCAACTTTTAAATTGGTTTTTAAATTTTTGATCAGAAAAATTACATTTTTTTTTCTACTGTTAAGAGTTACAAAAGAAGGCAAAGAAATAAATTACAAAATTTTTGTAGGAAATCATGTTAGTGCTACATAAAATGATATAACTTCATTTTAATCACAGAAGCATTTTGACAGCTATGGATTTCAATTTATTTAGCAATTTCTATAATTATTTTATGCAATGTAAACCAATATTAATTTCAATTTACATGAACAAAATGACAGTTCAGAACTGGCATGATGAAATCGAGATAGGAAGTTTAAAATAAAGGATTGGATATAGACATATAAAGTAACTAAAGTTAAGTTATGCATGCATATTCGTGTATGAATTCCAATAGATAATTACTCTTCACACAATTTTTCAAGCTCAAATTTCAAGGTACAGGAACATAATTAGTAAAAAACACAATAAGCCAGTACAATATGACTAACATCATTCACTGATTTAGCAGATACACTGATGGCAGACAAAGATGTAGCATGAATATTAAGTAATGAGCAAATATGAATTTCATAATTTTTGCAAAACTTAAAATTACTTTTTGAGATATGAAAGCTGTCATGAAATCTTTCTTATAGCAAAAATATTCTGTGTCTCAATGAAACATAAAATACACATTCCTTAAAATTGATTGCACAATAGCTATTGGCAGCCAAAGTGAAATTCATTTTAAAAAATGAACAGGAAAATTTTACAATAAATTTCTTATATTTAAGCACACTGTCAGTAGCAATACAGAGAAAACATCCCATTTCTGAAAAATTACATTTCCACAGAAAGTGTGATAAAGGATAATTTTTGCACGAGTGGTGGTTTTATTATGATGAAAGGCAAGAATTGCCTTATCTTAATGCAAATGTATATGGTACTTTGTTTGAAATAAAAATGCATACAAACTCATTCATACAAAAAAAAAGTCTAACAATAAAATACTGATAACAAAGGAGACAAAAGTACATTCACCAAAATAATAAAACATATGCTAAACCTACATGAAAAAATTAGATACTGCATTAAAATGTAGTGGGGTTTTTTGGGGGTTTTTTTACAGTATTTACTTTGAAAGTCTTTAATTTTCCTTTGTTTGCCTATTTTATTTCATTGATCAGTAATTACTAAGAACAATATCAACAGTTTAGGTATTATCATTCTGTTATATTTATGTTTGTTCCTCCCCTGGACCAGAGAGATCAGTTACTCTCTCACAGACTATTACAGAGTATAATGCTTTTATTCAATCTAAAATAAAAACAATTCTTAAGAATTAGTAGCATGAACTGCTAACATTTTGCAAAACTCCTGTAAGTATGGTGTATCAGCTTGTGCATCATCATCATCATCATCATCATCTCTCTCCCTCTCTCTCTCTCTCTCTCTCTCTTTGTTTCCACACCTCGCATGTGCACATGCAAGTGCTCACTCTTAAAAACATTCACAAACTTACACTTACTATGTTATTAACACATACACATGCTATTATAATTAATAGATGCAAATATTCTGACTGAAATTCTCCACTGAAATGAAAAGTGATATGAAGAAGAAAAAGTAAAACTAAAACAGCTACCTGGCAGATCTAGAATTTATTTTGGGGAGAGGGGTACATTGTGAGTAAACAAACTGACTGTTGTTGCTGGCAATTGGCTAACACATAAAATCTTTCCATAATTTTCACAAATTATTAGATTGCAATTATATATGGCAACAAAAAAGTATGATAACAAGAGAACTGCCACAGTAGAGACGAGATTTTAAAAAAAATTGTGGCTACACAAAACATGATCAACAAAGAAATGAAGATATTATAAAGAAACAATCATTTTTAAAGAAAAAAAATCAATTAGTAAAATTAAATGAATGCTTAAATTACATAAAATAAGAATGTATTGTCACTGAAAAGCTTTAAACACTCAAATTGGAAATAAGAAAGAAAACAAAAGTGCAAATTTCTTGGATATTTCCCTTCATAGAAATATAAATTTTTTCATTTGAAGATTAGTTTTATAAAATCCTTCAGCTTTAATGAACATAATTTGTTTCCATTTGATTATCTTTCAAAATGACAAATTTAATGCAATAACATTTTGTTTACATAAGCCCACATTATCTGCAACAATCAAGCTCCTCTAAAAAATAATACTGAACAATCTTGGATTTTGCCATTTCTCCTCTCACCTCATGGTTTTGCTTAGTTAGAAGAATATGATCCTTTTCTCACAGGAAGAACTGGAAACAAAAATAAAGGGTTTCCAATCAAACAAAAGAAAATGTGCAATTCAAAGGCTCCATCTTTTTCAAGCAGATGTTTTTCTATAAATTCAGAAAAGTCATCACACTTTTTGGTTGCCATCTTGCAAACAGTTCTAATTACATTACTTCAAAGTTATTACTTAATAGCAGAGATAAAGTGAAGGTTCTTGGCCTCCTACGAGTTTACTCTATCACAGTTAGAGCCTGATTTCTGCACATGCACAGTGCATCAGAACTACCTTGGAAATAATAATATAGATTATTATTTTCAACTGTTGACTGAAAATTTTAATTGAGGGGACCCTAGACAGGGTGTGTACAGGGCCTTGACTGGCATAAATCTGGCCCTGATCACATAAGATCTTCTGGACAGACTTTCTACATCGGAAGCACTTGCTAACAACTTCAAAAAACAGATTGACTGAACACCAAAATGATGTAAAATTTGGAAACAGTAACATTTCCTTGGCTTTTTCTACAATGGAAAATACCTCAGGTGAACCCAGTTGGAAAGACTACAAGAACTGCTCTGTTCTCAAATGAGTATGCACTCTGTTACTGTGAAATCCTAGAAATATATCTTTCCTCCAATAACTATAATTTTCTTAAATCATGCCCATGACTGTTAGTTCTCAGTCTGAAAAGACATAATTGTTACAATTCTTGCACCCATCTATGGGAACACAAGGATAGAGGTCTGGCACACCTACATATTTTCTTTTCAAAACCTTGCTTGAAACAGACAAGAGGTATACTGTAATTCAAAAGCTTCTACATTACATTTATATTTTATGTAACTTGAGAGATTTCATTTTATTGCTGCATTTCTGATAGTTTAAAGGTTTCTACTCATTTTGCTCAGTGTTGTGGCAAGTGATCAAACAGTCCATATAATCAGTTGCACCAGGAAGGTCTATGGTCAAGAGAAAGCTATGTCCTGAATACCACTGTATGAGAGGGTGCTGATAAGTTCTCGGCCTCACCAAGAAGGAAATGGGCTAGAACCATGAAACTTACAGACTATTCCACACATTCACCACGAAGTTCAACACACTTGGCACAGCGTTTCTTTATTAACCCTTCCAAAAAAAAATTCTGAAATCTGATCATTCAAATACTGCTCTGCTGCTGATATCACCTGTGAATCATTCGAAAAATGCTTCCCTTTCAAACTTTTTTTAAGGTTTGGGAACAGGAAATAGTCTGATGAGTAGGGTGGATGGTCTATGCACTTAACCCCCATATCTCTCAAAACATTCATTGTCTTCTTCAGGATGATGCTTTAACGTCTGTAAATTCTGTTTTACACGTACTGTAAAGTGGATACAGTCTGTGGTGGTGCATTAACTTATTCAATTAAAATATAAATCGGTTAGAAGTCCTAAAGATGTTACTTACGGAATTGCGTGTTCAGTCCAACGTCAGTAGTTATTGAGTTTCTTTGTCCAAAGTTCAATCTTGCTTCAATATGGTCAGTTGTTAGGGTTAGTTCGAGAGCCATTTCGTTATAAGTTGTACCCTACTTCGGATATGTCCAAATGTTAGGGTTAGCTCCGTTTTGGCTATGTCGACATCATATTGAATGGGTAAAGGTTTCCAGATAATAATTAAAAATTCTTGAGTTAAGAGTTACTATTTACATACAACTTGAAGTTCCACGTCGTATTTGGCCTTTAGGGCTATCTCGTCAATGCTGCGCTCTCTTGGAAATGCTGAGGAAGTCTTCAAAGTTTGGTCAGGTTCATAAAAAATTTAAAAGCTTTTAAAAGGTTCCAGTTAAAATCGTCCCATACACCACCTCATACCGTCCACAGTCTCAATCACTGGACGCGCGTTTCACCTAGGCTCTACCCTGGCGTTTTCAACGGAGACTTCACATCATCTGTCGAAGTCTGCTATCTGAAAGTCTCGTGTCCACAGTGTGCATGTTCCCCATTTAATCCATTGCCAATGCCATCTAGTGTCAGGTCACATCAACTTTATCTTCATCTACGTCACTCTCACCCTTCCTTTTTCTCTTCCTCTCTCTCCTCTCCCTATTCCATTTCTTCTCAGTTTCGATCAGGTTCCTCCAAGCGTACGAAAGGTCGTACGGACTGTTATTATTGCAGTTAAATGGTTTGGTCTTATTTATTATTACTGCTTCTGCTATTTGTATTGTTCTCATATTAATCTGCTGGTTTAATATTGTAATTCCTTCCCAATAGGGTATACATTGACTATCCAAACAGAAGTCAATGAGTGCTGTTTTATTCTCTCTTCTGCTCCAGTTCTTCATGTGTTCGGTCAATCTGATTTTAATATTTCTTTTTGTACTGCCTATATATTGGTTGACGATTTTATTTTGATTATTTATTATTGGTGAAGAGTAGACACCCGCTTTTTGTAAGATTGGGGTCTTTCTGTGATAGTTATTAAGAGATTTCATTATATCTCTCGTTTGTACACCAAAATCTAAGTCATATTTTTTTCATGTTTTCTTCATAATAGTTGTGATCTCCAGTATATATGGTAATGATCCACAATTTTTTTTTACCTGTTGAGTCTGTGTATTCCTTTGTTGTTTATTTCTAGGGTTGCATCTATTAATAAGGTTATTTTTTTTCTTCACATCATAACCAAAGTTTATTGTTGTGTTCTTTATCCAATTCAATTCATTTTTTAGTAGTTGGGCGTTAGATGTATGAGTAAACGCTCTATTGATATATGATCGGAAAGCTGCAAATTTGTAAGATGCTTGATGGTGAGAGTTCTCAGGAATAATATTAGTGATGTTGTCTGGTTTTCTATATACTTGGAAATCGATGTTATTTTGTTTATGAGATAGCAATATGTCTAAGTATGGTAAGATCCCATCCTTTTCACGCTCCACAGTTACTTTAATTGTTTTGTAATAGCTATTATATTCATCTATGTACAACTGTAGCTGGTTATCATCATGCTGCCATACCATAAGGATATCATCCACGTATCTGCAAAATATCGATGGTTGTGGTATATCTGTTTTCAGTCTCATAGATTTTTCGATGTTCTGCAAAATCACCTCTGCCAACAAACCCGAAATCGGCGATCCCATCGGTGCTCCCGATAATTGTCGATATATTTTGCCTTCATAACTGAAATAATTATTTTTATCAATAAAAAGAAGTGCTCTTCTTATGTCTTCAATTTGCTGTGTTGGTATTTTATTTTCGCACAACCTTTCAACAATGAGGTCAATTGCATCCAGAGTAGGGGTATTCGGGAAGAGGGATATCACATCAAGGCTGGTATGTCTTATTTTCTTATTCCAATTGATTGCTTTATCCTGTATTAGTGTAATTACCTCTGTGGGACTGTTCACAGTATATTAATATTGTTTGTAGATAGGAGTTAAAAAGTTATATAGTGCTTGTTCAAGATTTATCGTAGGTGACTTATTTTTCGCAACAATTGGTCTAAGTGGATTTCCAGGTTTATGAGTCTTTATTTTACCATAGATATTCGGGGTTGTAGCTCCCGTGTGAGGATATGCTTTCTTTTTAATTGTCTCAGGAGGGAAACTGTGATTTTTGAAAGTCATCAATGTACATTATATTTTTTCTGTTGGGTCTTTGTCTATGATTTCGAGGCCTAAGTGCTGTATAGTTTTTTGCATTTTTTCCTCATATTCTATCCTGTCCATGATGATTAATTGATTAGTTTTGTCAGATGTTGTTATTACGATCGATGGATTATTTCGTAATTCCATAAGTGCTTTTCTTTCATATTTTATTAAATTAGGCTTCTTTATGTGTATTTCTTTCATGATCTTGGTTGCTGCTCTATTTATTTTAAATCTCAGGGGTTCTTGAGCTTTCTTTGAAAGTACGTTGATAATCTCTTCGATCTTTGGAATAAATTGCTCTGTTTTTCCGAGGTTTTCACTAAATGCAAATTTACTACCTTTTTTAAGTGCATTTATTTGCAATTGATTAAGTTCCAATTGTGATAGGTTTACATAAGTATGGTTGATATTATCCTGATGTTGTTGGTCCTGTTTCCTTGATATCAATATTGTCAGTTTCTTTAGATGTCTATATTGGTTAACTTTCCTGTTTTTTTTTCAAGAATATATGTATTCTGAGCCTGGTATCTTCTCGATAGTTGGATAACGAGTCGTGCAGCTCTGTCAGAGGAACTTTCAACTTCTACCACTTTATCCTTCAGTTTCTTGTTTATTATAAATCCAACACCACTAGTCCTGCCAGTATCTGTCCCACGATAATAGAAGAGATGTCCACTTTTCAGTTCAATGAGATCTTCTCCTTTTCTCCTTACCTCACTTAGCCCGACGATGTCCCACTTGATCCTTTGTAGTTCCTCTTCCAATTCAAGAAGCCTTGAATCAGAAGATAGGGAGCGTCCGTTATAGGTAGCCAAGGTCAGCATCAAATGGCAGCCTAGTCCGGTCCTCCGGGAATTCTTAGCACCCTCTGCCTTCATGTCGCACTGGCCGCTGCCTTGGCCAGGTACATTCCAGCTGCCGGAGACTGAGGGCCAAGATTTAAGTTGTAGAGTCATTTTGGAGGTGTTTGGCCATAACTCACCACGCTGGCCAAGCGGGTTGGTGAGTGTGGGATAGCATTTCCTCTGATCCCGATGGTATAGTTATACCGCTATTGGCGGTCGTCAGAGCCCCTTTAGTGGGAACAGGATGCACCACGAGAAGGCGGGGTTGACATTTGTCAAGGAGAGGCTGTGATGTTACGCATCACCTGACCTTACATCCCAGGCTCAGATTATTCAAACTTATGCACCCACCACAAGTCATCCTGAAGAAGAAATTGAAGAATTTTATGAGGAAATTCGTCATCTAAATAATAAAGGTAAGCAGCACTTGAAGATAATTATGGGAGATTTCAATGCAAAAATAGGGCACCGGCAACAGAATGAAACTTCAGTAGGTAAATTCGGTCACGGCAACAGAAACCAGCGTGGAAATACTCTCATTGAGTTTGCAGAGGCAGAAGGATTTTTCATCTTGAACTCCTTTTTCAAGAAAAAGCCACATAGGAAATGGACATGGAGACATCCAATTGGGACGACAAGTGAAATTGATTTTATTATGTGTAACAAAAAATTCGTCGTCGAAGACTGCAGTGTGCTGAACAAGTTCAACACAGGTAGTGACCATAGATTGGTGAGATGTAAGATGCACCTCAACACTAAACTGGAACGTGGCAAGCTCATAAGACAAACAAAATGTATTGACATAACCAACCTTAAAAAACACCATAATACCTTCAAATTGGAACTGAAGAACAGATTCTCTGCTTTAGAAGGCCTAACATTGGAAGAAGTGGATATTTCTGAAGTTAACAGAAAAGTAACCAAAGCTCTTATGGAAACAGCAACAAAATTAGCTGGGTCTAAGAACAAGTTGCATGTGAACAAATTATCAGGAAAAACCAAAATGTTGATGCAAAAAAGAAGAGAGATGAGGACAACCAAAGAAGATGTGACTTCCAAAGTGGAATATATAGAGCTATGCAAGACAGCACGAAAAAGTATCACTGAAGACGTAAGGAAATTCAACTGTGAGCTAGTGAGGAAAGCAATTGAAAACAACCAAAGCCTTAAGATAGCAAAGGGACATCTCAGTAAGGGAAGAAAACAGATTATGGCTCTGAGAAAAGAAGATGGTTCTATAACAAGAAATAGAGGCGAAATTTTGACAAGAGTGAAAGATTTCTACTCCAAATTATATGAAAGGGATGATACATGTACTCCAGACATCATGAAAGGTACCAGAGTTCTTCCAGTACTCCCAGCAGAAGTTGCTCATGCAATCAAGAACATGAAGCGGGGGAAAGCTCCAGGAGAAGATGGAATTACTATAGACATCATACAAGAAGCAAGTGGAGAAATTGAAACAGTACTCGCCCAAATTTTCACTCGATGCCTTAATGAAGGGAAGATTCCTGAGGATTGGAACAATGCTACAATGATCCTGCTACATAAAAAAGGTGACATTGAGGATCTCAGGAACTACAGACCTATCAGCCTCCTATCAGTGGTTTATAAAATCTTCACTAAAGTTCTTTCACACCGCTTGAAGGTAACACTGGACATGGCTCAACCGAGAGAACAAGCTGGATTCAGGAGTGGCTACAGCACAATAGATCATATCCACGTACTGAGAGAACTAATTGAAAGAGCGAGGGAATATGAACTTCCATTGTGCATAGCTTTTATCGATTATGAAAAAGCCTTTGATTCGGTGAAACCATCAGCAGTTACCACGGCTCTGAAATCCTGCGGTATTGAAGATGCATACATTAATATTATTAATAACATCTATGAAAATGCAAGTGCAAAGATTTGGCTGTTTGAAAATACAACACATATAAAAATTGGAAAGGGAGTGAGACAAGGTGATACCATATCTCCGAAGCTCTTTAATGCCACATTGGAAAATGTCTTTCAATCACTGAACTGGGAAAACAAAGGGATAAAGATTAATGGAGATTATCTAACCCACCTTCGTTTTGCTGATGACGTAGTCATTTTTGCAACTACCCCATCAGAGCTGCAGAGTATGATCCAGGAACTTGCTGACAAGAGTAAAGAAGTGGGATTCAAAATGAACTTTCAGAAGACAAAAGTGATGTTCAATGCTTTTACAAGAAATGAAGATTTATCGATTGATGGAGAAAAACTGGAGATAACAGATACGTATGTTTATCTTGGACAGCAGATATCAAGTGAGGGTCACATTGATGAAGAAATTAATAGGCGTACAAAACTTGCCTGGAGAGCTTTTGGAAAAAACAGCATAATTTTCAAGAGCAATATGCCATTATGTCTTAAAAGAAAAGTGTTTGATCAATGCATCCTTCCAGTGCTTACGTATGGTGCAGAGACGTGGACCTTAACTAAAAGAGACATACAAAGGCTGCAAACAACTCAAAGAAGCATGGAGAGGTGCATGCTTGGTATAACCAGGAGAGATAAGAAGAGGAACTCGTGGATCCGAAAAATGACGAGAGTGGAAGACATCATGATCAGAGTTAAATCCCTGAAATGGCAATGGGCTGGACATACTGCCAGAAGGACAGACCATAGATGGACAGCCGAAATTTTAGATTGGATTCCAAGGGACAGGAAAAGACCCAGAAAAAGACCACATGGGAGATGGGTGGATGAAATTCGTAAATATGCGGGAGTGACATGGAGGAGACTGGCACAAGACAGACCGTTGTGGAGGAAACTTGGGGAGACCTTCGTCCAGCAGTGGATTGATAATGGTTGACAATGATGATGATGATGATGATGATGATATGTATTCTATTCATTATATTATCAATTATGTCATCTGTATATTTTTTCCTAATATTAGTATATAGGTTATATGACTGTGGAGATAGCTGGTAGATCCTCTGTCTCTTTGTTCTTATTTCTGCTCTCAGTCTTTTAGTTTCGCTCATTTCGAGTATTCTTTGATCTCTAGTGTTTAAGGCCCTGGTCTTAACTCTTAGGTAATTGGGAATAACCCCATTCTCCCAACTATCTATGGTAAAATAAAGACTCATAAACCTGGAAATCCACTTAGACCAATTGTTGCGAAAAATAAGTCACCTACGATAAATCTTGAACGAGCACTATATAACTTTTTAACTCCTATCTACAAACAATATGAATATACTGTGAACAGTCCCACAGAGGTAATTACACTAATACAGGATAAAGCAATCAATTGGAATAAGAAAATAAGACTTACCAGCCTTGATGTGATATCCCTCTTCCCGAATACCCCTATTCTGGATGCAATTGACCTCATTGTTGAAAGGTTGTGCGAAAATAAAATACCAACACAGCAAATTGAAGACATAAGAAGAGCACTTCTTTTTATTGATAAAAATAATTATTTCAGTTATGAAGGCAAAATATATCGACAATTATCGGGAGCACCGATGGGATCGCCGATTTCGGGTTTGTTGGCAGAGGTGATTTTGCAGAACATCGAAAAATCTATGAGACTGAAAACAGATATACCACAACCATCGATATTTTGCAGATACGTGGATGACATCCTTATGGTATGGCAGCATGATGATAACCAGCTACAGTTGTACATAGATGAATATAATAGCTATTACAAAACAATTAAAGTCACTGTGGAGCGTGAAAAGGATGGAATCTTACCATACTTAGACATATTGCTATCTCATAAACAAAATAACATCGATTTCCAAGTATATAGAAAACCAGACAACATCACTAATATCATTCCTGAGAACTCTCACCATCCAGCATCTTACAAATTTGCAGCTTTCCGATCATATATCAATAGAGCGTTTACTCATACATCTAACGCCCAACTACTAAAAAATGAATTGAATTGGATAAAGAACACAGCAATAAACTTTGGTTATGATGTGAAGAAAAAAATAACCTTATTAATAGATGAAACCCTAGAAATAAACAACAAAGGAATACACAGACTCAACAGGTAAAAAAGTTTGTGGATCATTACCATATATACCGGAGATCACAACTACACTGCCGGACAATTGCTAAGGACGGATGACAATAGCAACGATAGCAACCATAAAATGGAAGGCAGGAAAATGTGGAAATTAGCATAAGTGCGGGATACAGTAAGACGTGTTGTGCGTATGCAAACTTTGGATTGCCGAACTTGTTTGTGACGTCATAGCGCTGATAAGGGATATAAAAGATTTGGCGCGTATTGACCGCTGTTGTTCAAATGCAAAGTTGAAAGGGAAAGAATCAATTGACGAACTTGCAATTTTCAGTATGTCTTTCCAACATCACCTAGATGATTTTACGCTTGGCCGTATTATTGGCAAGATTGAAGAAGGGCAAAAAATAACAGATGTTGCCAGGGAGTTCGATGTCAGCCACAGTGTTGTTTCAAGGCTTTGGAAATCATTTCAAACAAATGGAGAGTGTAGCAAACGTCACGGGGGAGGTCGTGTTCGCAGTACGACACCTGCAGAAGATCGGTACATAGTGCTATCAACAAAAAGACATCGGCGCAGCACAGCTAGTGAGGTAGCAAATCAGTTTATGGCTGCTACTGGCAAGCGGATCTCCCAAAAAACTGTCGCCAGACATTTGCATGAAGGAGGACTATACACCCGCCATCCTGTTGTATGCATCCCATTGTCCAGACGTCACCGTACCGCCCGTTTGCAATGGTGCCATCAACATCGCAATTGGACTGATAACGACTGGTCTGCTGTCCTCTTCTCAGATGAGAGTAGATACAGTCTATCGTCTGATTGTCGACAACAACTGATCTGGCGTGATAGTGGTACTGCATATTGTCCAGCAAACATACAGGAAAGGGACCGATATCCGACATGTAGTGTCATGGTATGGGCTGGCATCATGATCAATGGCCGTACATCCCTCTATGTGCTTCCAACTGGGACTATGACTGGCCAACGATACATTAATGATGTTCTGCTACCTCATGTTCGCATGTTCCGTGGTGCTGTCGGTGATAGATTCATTTTCATGGACGACAACGCAACATGTCATCGAACAGTCGCTGTCCAGGAGTGTCTTGAGAGCGAGGATATTCAACGCCTCGTATGGCCAGCACGTTCTCCAGATCTGAATCCCATTGAAAATGTGTAGGATGCTTTGGGGAGGAGTCTTGCTGGTCGCCAATGCCCTCCAATAAACAAGGACACCCTCATCCATGCACTGACAGAGGAATGGGATAAATTACCCCAACAGCTGCTTGATAATGTTGTGCAAAGCATGACACGACGAGTGGAATCCTGCATCGCCCTCCATGGTGGCCATATCCCGTATTGCCATCTTACGCCGGAACGCCTGCGGACGGTAATTGCATTTTTTCACGTTTACGTATTCTGCACAAAATGGCCTGTTTGTCCCTTGAACACGTTCCAAAGCCTTCTGGATTTCAGAGCACAATGAATTGTCTTTCTTGTAATGTCCTGGCATTCTGACATTTTTTTATTTCACTTGGCATCCAACCACACTTACTTTTTTATGCGCTATACAGCCGTTTATGATCCGTCCTTAGCAATTGTCCAGCAGTGTATTATGAAGAAAACATGAAAAAAATATGACCTAGATTTTGGTGTGCAAACAAGAGATATAACGAAATCTCTTAGTAACTATCACAGAAAGACCCCAATCTTACAAAAAGTGGGTGTCTACTCTACACCAATAATAAATAATCAAAATAAAATCGTCAACCAATATATAGGCAGTACAAAAAGAAATATTAAAATCAGATTGACCGAACACATGAAGAACTGGAGCAGAAGAGAGAATAAAACAGCACTCATTGACTTCTGTTTGGATAGTCAATGTATACCCTATTGGGAAGGAATTACAATATTAAACCAGCAGATTAATATGAGAACAATACAAATAGCAGAAGCAGTAATAATAAATAAGACCAAACCATTTAACTGCAATAAAAACAGTCCGTACGACCTTTCGTACGCTTGGAGGAACCTGATCGAAACTGAGAAGAAATGGAATAGGAAGAGGAAAGAGAGGAAGAGAAAAAAGGAAGGGTGAGAGTGACGTAGATTAAGATAAAGTTGATGTGACCTGACACTAGATGGCATTGGCAATGGATTAAATGGGGAACATGCGCACTGTGGACACGAGACTTTCAGATAGCAGACTTTGACAGATGATGTGAAGTCTCCGTTGAAAACGCCAGGGTAGAGCCTAGGTGAAACGCGTGTCCAGTGATTGAGACTGTGGACGGTATGAGGTGGTGTATGTGACGATTTTAACTGGAACCTTTTAAAAGCTTTTAAATTTTTTATGAACCTGACCAAACTTTGAAGACTTCTTCAGCATTTCCAAGAGAGTGCAGCTTTGATGAGATAGCCCTAAAGGCCAAATACGACGTGGAACTTCAAGTTGTATGTAAATAGTAACTCTTAACTCAAGAATTTTTAATTATTATCTGGAAACCTTTACCCATTCAATATGATGTCGACATAGCCAAAACGGAGCTAACCCTAACATCTGGACATATCCGAAGTAGGGTACAACTTATAACAAAATGGCTCTCGAACTAACCCTAACAACTGACCATATTGAAGCAAGATTCAATTTTGGACAAAGAAACTCAATAACCACTGACGTTGGACTGAACACGCAATTCCGTAAGTAACATCTTTAGGACTTCTAACCAATTTATATTTTAATTGAATAAGTTAATGCACCACCACATACTGTATCCACTTTACAGTACGTGTAAAACAGAATTTACAGACGTTAAAGCGTCATCCTGAAGAACCTTGTGGTCACGTAATTGTATGTGAACTATATGATAGAATCACATGAGATATAATTCATTGTCTTGCCAGCCTTGTGAGCTGACACATTGGCTTGCAAAAAGAGAACACCTTTCCACAGTTTTCCTTGACTTTTTTCCTTCAACCCCTCCATTAATCAGCACAGCAAGTTGGAATAGTATTCAGCATTTATTGTTTGGACCTTCAGGAGATAGTCAGTCAGCAAAACGCCTTCCGAATCCCCCCACCCCCAAAAAAACATTGCCATGACCTTTCCAGCAGACCTTTCAGTCTAGAATTTCTTTGGCTGTGCAGAACCCAAATGCCACCACTGCAGGGACTGTTGTTTGGTCTCTGGATTGTAGTGATGTAACCACGCTTCATCAACATTGACAAGTCACTGCAAAAATTATCACCAGATTGCTCAAAATGCTGCAAAACCGATTTAGAAGTGTCCACCCATTTTTGTTTCTCATTGGCGTTCAAACATTTGGGCACCCACTTTGTTGACATCTTCTGCATATCCAAGTACTCATGAATTACCCAACACGTTCCCTGGATATCTTCAGTGTCTCAGCGATGGTTTTAGCCAAAATTCGCCGATCTGACAAAATCAAGTCATGAACACAATCAACAATTTCGGGTGTTGTCACTGTTGAAGGCCTCCCAGATCGTGCTACATCTTTGGTCTCAAAATCTCCACGCTGAAAGTTGCCACACCATTCCTTCACAGTGGAACATGAAGGGCACTTATCACTTAATGTTTGCATCATACAATCATAGATTTTCTTTGCAGTTTTGTTCTGCAGGAACAGAAACTTCATGAGAGCTCAGAGTTCCACATTCGAAAATTCAACATTTTGCATTGACATGATTCAGTTCAGAACATCAAACATCTGCAAAAAAAAAAAAAAAAAAAAAATTTAGTTTGAAAATTGGCACTTTACAATACAAAAGAACACTCTTTCAAGCTGCAGTGATAAAATAATGCTACAATTAAAGGAAGTGGGTTAGACTGAGAACTATTCAGCATCCCCTTGTAACCATGTAATGAACACCACTTTTTGAATACCTCTGAATATCACTATAATCATGTCCTGAATACCACCTTCTGAATAACTCTGAATACTGATGCAATCATGTTTTGAATACCACTTCTTGAATACCTCTGAATACCACTTTTTGAATAACTCTGAATACCACTGTAACCATGTCTTCAACTTTCTGGATCCCTCTAAATACCTCTGTAACCATGTCCTGAATCCACTTTTTCAATACCTCTGAATATTGCTGGAATCATGTCCTGAATACCACTTTTTGAATGCTTCTAAATACTGCTGTAATAATGACCTAAATATTACTTTTTGAATACCTCTGAATACCACTATAAACATACCCAGAATACTACTTTTTGAATACCTTTGAATACTGATGTGACTAAATCCTGAATGTCACTCTCTGGATCTTTCTGAATACTGCAGTATCCATGTCCTGAATACCACTTTATGAATACCTCTGAATACCAATGCAATCATATTATGAATACCAATGTAACTGGGCAAGAAAGATGTGAGTGTGCACAACAACACTTATTGTAGCAAGAAAAGTGACAAAGCATCCTATTCTGTGATAAGACCAGACTTGGCAAGAAGGGACTTCAAGTCAGGGAAACCTTAGGAACAAGCAGCAATCATCAACCAGTGCACCCATTCTGCAACAGCTCAGTCATGGTGTGAGATGGGTTCTGCTTTGAAGGTTGCATAGATCTGCATGATTAATGAAGGCATACAAACTGTAACATGTGCAAAAATGACATCATCAGGAGTATAGTGACACTTTGCCATGGTGTGACAGTCCTAATTTTCTTCTTTGTAGATAATAACGCATCATGATTTGCAAACTCAAAGATCATGGTATTTTATGTTTACATCTACCTCCAAGGTCTCCGGATCTTCATCTCATTCAGCATGTCAAGAATGCACTACAGAAAATCTTGGACAGACATCATTCAACTACTATGACACTTTTAGAACTTTGTGAGTTTTTATTTTCTCTGTGGTCAGAATTATCCAAAGCCAGATGAATTATCTAATTTGCAATATGTTAAGCAGATGCAAAGCAGTTGTGTGTAACTGAGGAGGTGTCAAAATATGCTGACTGATAAAGGTGACAAAATAAGCTGACTGATAAAGGTGTCAAAATATGCTGACTGATGCACTTGTTTTTCATTTTTTTTCACTGAATAAGGAGTTCTCCTGTATGAATGCTGAATGTACAAGACTACATTTTCTGTCACACCATTTCGTGTCTGTTTTATTTTGTGTATTATATATTGTGCATAATTGAATGCATACAGTGTGGATAACATGTTGTCACCCACTTTTTTCTTGTAATATTCCAAACTTTCTTTGACCAGCTCACTATAACAAAGAATGTATCATACATTTTGTTATTTATACACCTTTTCTTATTATTAAAATCTCTACAAATAGAGCTATGTGCTCAAAATAAATATAAAGTGTGCTGTTTAAAATATATCATTCAGCAGATTCCCTGCATTTGAATGAAAATTAATTTCTACTTAAAATAGTTGACATTTTCAAAAGTGTTTATAAAAAAGCATTCAGGAAAAATATTTATTCTAACTGAACATTCTAGAAGTTTCATGTGAATTGTCTCTCAGGAATGAGTTATGGTATAGGTTCACTTAGAGGGGAAATGATACTGAACATCAGTTAAATATTACATTCTATAACACATGAAACTTAATTTTTATAGTAATAATTGAAAGGAAATTATTGGAGAAGGATATGTTCATGGGTATTGTTCTCATAAACATATCCTTCTCCAGCTTTACCACAGAAATACACACATAGGATATAATCACTCATTCATGTTGCACAGTATATGACCTGGTTACATTTTAATGCACACATTTTAGCCTCATTTTAATATATTTATACTTAATAAAATCAGATATTTCATGGTATGCAATAAATTATGAGCAAAAGTAATAAAGTGGCATAACAATAATTAGTGATTTCACGCAGTGTTGTGTGAAGAAACTTTCATGGCCATATCGTTGTCAGAAGTGAAGTATTTGAGGGGTAAATTATGAACAAAAAGAACCCCGAAATATGCAATTCATGAGGCAACCTTAAGGGTCTTATGCTATAAACGTGATTTTGATTAATTACACGTAATATCTAAGGTATTGTTTACCTGATATTGTCAAAGTATTTTGCACATTCTTGCTCTGTGAGGCACGTGCTCCCGGCCTGAGAGGTCTTTTAGGTTACAGGTTTTTGGTTAGTTATAAAAAAAAATTTGAAATAAAATAATTAGGTTATATATTTTTATTCATTCAATGAATGAAAATATATAACCAATTAGGTTATATATTTTCATTCATTCAATGAAGGAAAATATGTAACCTAATTGTTTTATTTTAAAAAAATTTATAACTTACCAAAAACCCATAACATAAAAGACCTCTCAGGCCGGGAGCACATGCCTCACAGAGCAACAACGTGCACAATACTTTGAGAATATCAGGTAAACAATACCTTAGATATTATGTATAAAAAAGAATCCCATATCAATAGCAAAATGGTTGTAAATGAACTACTGTCAAGTTAATGAAGAATAATTTTTCACTAACTAAAACACAGACATATATAGAAAATACAGCTATGGGATGCAATCATTTAACAGAAACGTGTAAATTAATAAAAAAAATTAATGGTAGTTCAAGGTCATGTCTATGTGAGTTGGCCTATAAAATAGAATATACTGTAACTTTAGCACTTTTTTGCATCACAAAGCCTACTGAAAATGGGAATTCAACTTTGCCTTGCAACCTGTTTTCAACAATAAATAAACAAAATAACAATTAAATAAAAATAAGAAATAGAAGGTTTTTCATTATAACAGTTACTAATAACATGAAAAGCAATTCTTAGCTTTGAATAAAGTGTACAGCAGTAGATTAACATCTGCCATTTCTAATTTCCAAAATTTTAGCATGAAGTGGCAAATAAGAATCATATAATGGTTGCGTAATATCATCAACCATATTTATTATGTGATATTGTATTTCCTTTTCTTTTGAACAACATTATGCTATTGCTCAAGAATTACTGTTATACACATTGTACATGATAATGTTATTTGGTACTGGATGCATTTCATGTAACTATTGTATAATAGAATAATATAGTATAATCATCTAAATAATTAACTCATAAGATAATGCTTTAGGTTGTCATTTTATTCATGCTCCTGGTTTATGTATTCAGAATTTTTCTTTTCATGCTTTCTCAAAAAATATATCTAACTACCTGTCTTATCCGATCCAGTGCGTAAACGGCATCCTTTGTTGATTTAGACAAGCTACGTTCAGAAAATATTGATTTATCTTTCACTTCTTTTTAATCCAAAGTTCAAATAGATCATTGAACATTCATGTTGAAACATTTGGTTTCTTTAATCACAATTCTTTTTCGTCTTATTTTCAATAAAGTCTGATTGTCCTTGTCATTCAAAGCACGTACAAGAAACGTGCAATGACAAAAGATCATGTGCGCCAACAAAAACATTTTAAGAGGAATTCGTGAAGATAATTGACATTGCAAGTAGTACACCAGGCCGCAAAGTCGGCATATATGACCACTGAAGATGACAGTGGAAATATGCTGCTGAAATTAGTCTGGTAACGTACGGTAGCTGGATGTAAAATGTGTTTTTTTCAACTATTTTTAATAATTTTAAATAATTTAATAAGACTGTTACGATTACTTAGCTTCAAATTTCTATTACATGATTTTGCAAGATGGACTCCCTTTTATAAATGCTAATCATCGATTTTGGTTAAAAAATTCGGAATATGGAACATCGGAGTCATCAAGGAGAGACGTTTATGCATCAGATCGAATGACAAGAACAATCAGACGAAAAAGAATTGTGATTAAAGAAACCAAATGTTTCAACATGAACGTTCAATGATCTATTTGAACTTTGGATAAAAAAAAAGTGAAAGATAAATCAATATTTTCCGAACATAGCTTGTCTAAATCAACAAAGGATGCCGTTTACGCACCGAATCATTTAAGACAGGTAGTTAGATATATTTTTGAGAAAGCATTAAAAGAAAAATTCTGAATACAAAAACCAAGAGCATGAATAAAAATGACAACCTAAAGCATTATCTTATGAGTTAATTATTTAGATAATCGTACTATATTATTCTATTACGCAATAGTTATATGAAATGCATCCAGTACCAAATAACATTATTACTTACAATGTGTATAACAGTAATTCTTGAGCAATAACATAATGTTGTTCGAAAGAAAAGTAAGTGGCAAATAAGTTTTTGTTGAGAAATATTATTTTTATTTAAATCCATTATTTGAGCTACCAATTAGTTTGAGATATAAATAAAAAGGGATTTAACTCTTAAAGCTACCACACAAAACAAGGGAATAAGCATTTTTCATTTGTTTTCAAAATTACATGGTTTTGCTTTTCATCATATTTTTTTGTGCCTTGGAATTTTAGTCATACAAGAAACTAACTTTATGACTTTCAATTTGAAATTATAACTGTATTGCGTGCCCTTATTAATTATAAAAGTTCTTTTGAATGTTATATACTAAATACATATCTAATAATTAATGACTTCCTCTAATTACTTTCAGTATTATAAACATTTAATGGGAATTATAGAGGATAAATTTATTAAGGTACATTACCTCTCAAATTTTCGATCTGTTCACTAGATCATCGTCAGGAGTTCTTGCGCCTTACTACTTCCACACATCTGGCGACCAAGCTTGGTGGATTTGCCATCCAGCATGGTCGTTGATGCTGCCACCTTATGTCTTGTAAATTTCCAGGGATTATCCAATTATCTGGAAATTAGGGGAATCCCTGGAATTTTTTTTTTTTTTTTTTTTTTTTTTTTTTTTGAGGTTTAACGACCACCGTGAGCAACTCAATGGGCTATAAGCAGTCGCCCGTCCCTAATTTAGGGTCACTGGTTCCAGGGAAGGGAGAGAGCCAGTGCCGTAAGACAAACACAACATCCATGCCTGACCGGGATTCGAACCCGGACTCCTCACGGACGAATGATCAGAGGCCATTGCCTTAGACCACTGCGCCACCGGGGCGGCCCCTGGAAATTTACAAGACATAAGGTGGCAACATCAACTACCATGCTGGATGGCAAATCCACTAGGTTTGGTCACCAGACCTGTGGAAATAGTAAGACGCAAGAACTCCTGATGATGATCTAGTGTATAGATCAAAAATTTGAGAGGTTATGTACCTTAATAAATTTATCCTCTATAATTCCTGTTAAATACATGTGAAAATTTTGAGGGATCAAAGCATTACTTTTGTTTAGAATGTTTTGAGCTATAAACATGAGAAGCCTGTTACCACAGAGCAGGAGACTCAGATTTTAATCTTTCATAGAGACTCGTGGAAACAATCTGGCCCCGAAGATCTCAATAGAACAGCGTGCCAGTGGACGGACATGGAACTAAAATGCCAAACCATAACCACCTGTCTTTTTTTGTCTTCAAGAGTTTACAACTCTCTCCACAGTACTACTTATATAGCCACTGGTACTGTATCACGTGACAGACGCTATTATAGTTTCATGTATGACCACTGGGGTGCTGTCCTAAACATGAGAGTTGGACCTCTGTCTCTCTTCTTCTGTGCCTGTTACTACTAAAGATATAAAACAGGGAGAAACAGAGAAACCATTTGATTTTAAAAAGAAAGGAAACATCCATTTATTTCATTACTCATATGCTATCATACAGAAAATATTCAAGAATAGAAACTACAAAATCTCTGTATGGGGAACTTTTAATAGAATTATTTTTAGACAGATTACCAAAAGTAATAAGTCTGAGTTTTGTTCTTCTATCGATTTGAAGTTATGCAGCAGGAAATCATGAATTATAACTCGTCATATTTTTCAATTCTCTTGACAATAACCCCATATTATGCAATGTCACTGACACATGGGAAAGTTGTATTGAAGTCACTGTACAAAATCAACATAATATAATGAATACATATCGTGACTAACTTGTGCGTGCCCATTTCTTAATTTTTACCTTCAACTTACTTAATATTCTGTAGCATTTTTATGTTCAATGTCCGTTATAATCTTCAATCCTTAAAAGCTTTGCCATTGTTATTAGTTTCAGTGAACTCGGTCAAAATGCTCTTTGGTACTGTGTTTCACATTGGAGAATATTATATGCATGAGCAAAAACTGAGATAAGCCATTTAGGAGAAAAATATAAAAATATGGGTAGCTTTACTGCCTACACATTTCAAGAAAATTTCTATATCCATCAAGTGAGGTGTCTTTGAAATTTAGTTTCTGAGAATTTTCTAGTAAAAGCACTGCATCATGACTTGTCCTATAGTCAACATAGAAAGACAGTTCATTCTGCTTGTCCCATATTAGATGATTGATCATCATCATATGTTTTTCTATTGCACTCTTATATATCTCATTGCATCATTTGCTATTGGATATGTAAAACATAGCTTTTTTATTTGCTTTTCTCTCTTTTTTACATGGGTACAGAAAATGCTGATACAGAAAAATGAACAGAAATATTCTTAGGCTATTGTTTGTCAATTTGCCACATCACAGGAAATTAGAAATTAACATCATAAATACATATGTATTTATGATGTAAAAGCTTAGGAATATTTCTGAATATCTTCTACTGCAACATAAAGGCAATTAAAGTAATACAGATGTTGTAACACAATAACTGATAGTAAGCCAGAATTAACACAATAATTTGTGAAGTTCTGGTAAATAAAACGCATACATATTTTCATCAGAAAATATTTTTTTTTAATTCATCATCTGAATATGTATGCATTGCTCCCAAATATTCCCACAGTCTTTTGCTGTCATAAAATATCCTAACATCATCTGAATATGTATGCATTGCTCCCAAATATTCCCACAGTCTTTTGCTGTCATAAAATATCCTAACATCATCTGAATATGTATGCATTGCTCCCAAATATTCCCACAGTCTTTTGCTGTCATAAAATATCCTAACAAAAATTACTCAAGCAAGCTTTTTGATACAAAAATTCTTGCACACAAACCCTAAAAACATTATACACTCTAATTCATAAAGAAGTATAGTTTCCAGATGCTGTAAAACAGTAACAGTTGAAGGCACGGAAAACAACTGCAAACCGTTAGGTAGATGTACTCATAAAGTTTGTGTCCCATTACTGAGGGAAGTGATGTAGGTGATAGTGAACGTTTCACATGACTAGTCAGTCAAAATGACAGTGTTTGCAGTGGAGAAGGCATTTTGTGTGCTTGAATTGAGCAAAATGGAATCTGTAACTGTTGTGCAACAGCATTTTCGATCACGATTCAGAAAAGAACCTCCAACCAGAAAATCTATCTACGATTGGTATAAAAAAATTGAAACTACGGGCTGTTTGTGCAAACTTAAAAGTCCTGGATGACTGCATGTATCGGAAGAAGTCGCCGATAGTGATTGCACCACCATTCAATGAAGTCCGGGAAAATCAACGCGGAGGGCGAGTCGTGAAGTGCAGATTTCACAGCCCACTGTCTGGAGAATTTTGAGAAAGAAGCTGAAAATGATTCCAAACAAAGTGCAGATGTTGCAAAATCTCACTGACCTTGACAAGACAAAGTACTTTGAATTTTGGGCCGAAATGCAGCACCGTTTTCAAAATGACGATTTTGACGATCACTTAGTTTTCACCGATGAAGCTACATTTCATGCGAGTGGTCAGGTAAACAAGCACAATGCTCGCTTTTGGGTAATGGAGAATCCCAGATTTACAGTGCAACACATGCGAGATTCCCCTAAGGTAAATGTGTTCTGTGCTGTGTCCAAAAAGAAAGTGTATGGCCCCTTCTTTTTTCACCAGAAAACTGTCACAGGAGCCTCTTTTCTGGATATGTTAAGTCTTTGGTTGATGCCATAGTTGCAGGACGACAGTGACAACTTTATTCTCCAATTGGATAGTGCACCACCACACTGGTTAGGCGACGTACGAGGTTATCTCGATGAACATCTTCCTCACCGATGGATTGGACGAGCCACAGACTACAGCATGCCACTGACCTAATGGCTAACTAGAAGTCCTGACTTAAAGCCTTGTAACTTTTTTCTGTGGGGTTACGTAAAGGACAAGGTATTCGTCCCTCCCCTTCCTGTTGATCTAGCAGAGCTGAAACAGCGTATCACAGCCACTATCACTGCACTTGATTCAGATATCTTACCTCGCATTTCAGCGGAAATTAATTGCCAGCTCGAAGTGTGTTGTGTGACTAAGGGTGCACACATAGAACATCTGTGACTGTCTCTAAAAAAACCTGAAACATTCCCCTACAATTCTGTTACACGTAACATAAAATATCTTACATTGTTCTTGTTTTACAGTGCATTGAAACTGTATACTTCTTTATGAATCACCCTGTATATAACATCACTGTATACAATTTCGGCGGAAATTAATTGCCAGCTCGATGTGTGTTGTGTGACTAAGGGTGCACACATAGAACATCTGTGACTATCTCTAAAAAAACTTGAAACATTCCCCTACAATTCTGTTCCACATAACATAAAATATCTTACATTGTTCTTGTTTTACAGTGCATTGAAACTGTATACTTCTTTATGAATCACCCTGTATATAACATCACTGTATACAAAAGTAGTGATAGAAGAAAAATATATACAATAGAATCCGCTTAAAACAAGCAGTATTCAGCAAGATCTCGAGTTAAATGAGCGAAATAGAAACTTTTGTTGGCATAATGCTAATTTAAAGTTAAGTTGATCATTTTTAACGAAAAGAAAATTTAATGAAATCTGTGGATTTAATGAGGAAAAGAAAAACTAGGATGATCACTTTTAACAAGAAAAGTGACAAAATTTAATGAAATTCGATACTTAATGAGACAGAGAAAATCTGCTCCATGTTGTCCTAGAATGAAGAATTAGAAATGGTGGTATACAGGATGAAATTATAACAGCACAGGAGAGTCTTGGTGTGATAGTGGAAGCATGTTGATAGAAAAGCAATATGATGGGAGTACATCAAATGCTGAACAAGCCAATGGTGTCTTTATCCACCACCTACTCCAAGGGGTTATTATTGTTATAGGAGTATCAGGTCAGTAGAGTTGAAAACGGGTCTCGTACGATTCGTCCAACGATGATTAGTCCAATGCCTATTCGTCCAAAGGCAAGATCCTTCCAATGATATGATTGGTTCAATGCCGATACGTCTAATGGGACAATTGGCCCAATGGTACAATTAGTCCAATTCTGTCTGATCTGTCAGAAGTGCTACTCGTGCAAAACAAATCTCATTTGTTCTGATTCTTCTTCGATGTTGTATGTAAGTACCATTAGTCCAAAGAATGTAAAATAATATTACATTTCATGCGTAATATTGTGGTTACAGATTTTTTTTTCAGAATCACTATTTTCTTGTTATACTGTCCTAGCTGCCATATGAAGTTACTGATATATGAGCCGTTCAATAAACTTTGATGTTTCTCTCTTGCATTAAATAACAGAAAACACTAGTTTTCCGTTTCTGTTTGTAGCATGCAGTAGGATTCGGCTAAGTGGTCACTGGAAAACTCGACACAGTTTGGACCTAGGCCTTCTTAACAGTTTTTATTCTACCTATGTCACATTCATAATGTTTAACATATCAAATGAAATTAATAATATTGCGCCTTGACTTAGGCACTAAATATTAATTCATAGAACCCTAGGCCTTGGCCTTTTTAACAGTTTTCATTTTATCGATGTCATGTTCACATAGTTTACACATCAAGTCAAGTTAATACGTAATATTGAGCTTTTACTTAGGCACTAAATATTAATTCATAGGCCGTAGGCCTATGCCTCTTTAACAGTTTTTATTCTACCAATGTCATATTCACAAAGTTTATACATCAAGTCAAGTTAATAATATTGTGCCTTTACTTAGACACTACAATTAATCAATAGGCCCTAGACCTTTTTAACAGTTTTCATTTTGCCAATGTCATGTTCACAACATTTACACATCAAGTCAAGATGATAATATTGCACTTTTACTTAGGCACTAAATATTAATTTACAGGCCCTAGGCCTTTTTAACAGTTATCTGTATAGGGAAATGTGCAAGTATTCAGTGTGCGATAGCAACAGTTTATCATGGAAGTTAGAGTGACAAATAGCCCTATGAACGATATTGCTGAGTCTGAAACAAGCTCTATAAAAAACACTTGAGTTTTTTTTAAAACTTGCAATTTCTATATTAATGGCTTGACAAACATGATCTTTAATGAGTTGATTTACGGGGAATTTTCCTCAGCCAGATCGATATAAAGCGCTTTAAGTATGATAATGAATTTTTGCTTTTGTTAATTATTTTTTTAAATATGGCATGTGAGAATAATTATGTTTGTTGAGTCTTTCGTAGGGGAGGCTGAGCCTCCTCTGGTGGCACGCAAGCTACAGCCCTTGGCAACAGGAGCCTCCATGAATCTGAGACTACATGAAAAAAGAAGTAGACATACTTCAAAGAATTTGTTGTCCCTGCTGCTGAAGATGTTTGATAGATTTTAGCAAAACAATCAAATATATACTCAATGGACAAAACATTGGAGAAACTTACCTAATAGAGTGTTGGTCCTCCTCTAGTGCAAATAACAGCCTGTACATGCCGAGGCATCAACTCCACCAGATGCCAGAGGGTTTATGGAGGTAATGCCAGTCATGCCTGTTGCAGAATTGTCCACAAATCTACCTGAGAAATTGGTCTAGGATCCATGGATCTGATGTTTTGCTCCACAGCATCCTAGAGAGCTTACAATGGGTTTAAATTTAGGGAACTTGGGAGCCACTGGATGGTTTTGAACTCAGATGAGTGTTCCTTGAGCCACTGGATGGTTTCAAACTCAGATGAGTGTTCCTCCAGCCACTGGATGGTTTCAAACTCAGATGAGTGTTCCTTTAGTCACTGGATGGTTTCAAACTCAGATGAGTGTTCCTTGAACCACCGGACGGTTTCAAACTCAGATGAGTGTTCCTTCAGCGACTAGATGGTTTCAAACTCAGATGAGTGTTCCTCGAACCACTGGATGGTTTCAAACTCAGATGAGTGTTCCTCCAGCCACTGGATGGTTTCAAACTCAGATGAGTGTTCCTTGAACCACTGGATGGTTTCAAACTCAGATGAGTGTTCCTCCAACAACTGGATGGTTTCAAACTCAGATGAGTGTTCCTCCAGCCACTGGATGGTTTCAAACTCAGATGAGTGTTCCTTGAACCACCGGACGGTTTCAAACTCAGATGAGTGTTTCTTCAGCGACTGGATGGTTTCAAACTTAGATGAGTGTTCCTCGAACCATTGGATAGTTTCAAACTCAGATGAGTGTTCCTCTAGCCACTGGATGGCTTCAAACTCAGATGAGTGTTCCTCGAGCCATGCCTGGGTGGTTGCAGCCTGGATGAGGAAGAGGGGGCGGTGCATTGTCCTGCTGAAACAGACCATCGACCACAGGATGCGCAAAGGCCATAAAAGCATGCAGGTGATTAGCCAGCACATGCTGGTAGCAAACAGCGGTTAAGGACTTCTGCAGACAAACTAAGGGACCCAATGTATCCCGTGAGGTTACCCAAACCATCACAGAACCGCCACCATCTTGATCAGAGCCAACCTGGCATGACAGGGCTATGAACTCATGCTATTGAAGCTGCAACTGAACCCTCCCATCAGCTTGGTACAGCTGAAAAAAGGATTCATCTGACAACGTGATACAGCGTAATGTCCAATGACAACCAGTCAAAAGTGGCATACGAGTAGGGCATTGGCTCCCAAACCACGCGGAATGCACCATGTACCATATTGTTCACTTGCTGACACTACTTGGGCCTCTGACATTTAACCTAAACGTGATTTGCATGGCTGTGGTCAAGCAGTCGTTTGTACAAGCCTGGATACTCTATGTTGACCCCAGTCATCAGTGGCATGTGGACAGTCGCTTGCTCTCTGAGCATTGGTATGTCTGTTGATGGCACACTCGCATTACACCCTCGACATGGTTGCCCTCAAGAACCCTAGCATTCTTACCACTTCAGCAATAGAATGACGCAACTATCTTGTGCTGACAATGCATCCACAATTGAAGTCGCTCAGATCACCACATTTATCCATGTTTTTTTCAATTGTGACACTGTTGGGAAGCCCTGCTATCCACCTACTTGTTGACTGCATTTGGTTTCTGAGTGGGAGATGCCCCTGTCAACTGCCAATCGCCCCAATCTTTAATATTTTGTCCATTGTGTGTGTGTGTGTGTGTTTCTATATATCTATATATAATTTTTAGCTGAAATCTGTCAGGCATGTTGGAAATTATAAGTTGTTCCTGTTCCTCAGGTTTGGAGGAATGCTATTACTGTCCCTCTGAATACGAAAAAAAGCAATCAGACTGAATGCTGTAATTTATGCATTATAAGGCAATACTAATCAAATTTTTACATTACACATGTTGATTGAAAATCATCTGTCTGTTGGTTAGAAATTTTTGCTTCACTTGTAGATATGGAGACAGCTTAAGAAAAGAAAACTGAGAACTTTTGTGGAAGGTTTTGAAAAATTAGTGTATTTGAAAATTTGACTGTGTGAAAGCTGTGTATGCTGGCAAAAAAAGTCATGCAGATCATATTAAATTAAAGATAAAATATTGCATTAAAAGGGGATTATCTTTTATCTATGCCTGCAAGAGAAATAAGCTTTATTTGCAACTACAACATTTAATCGAATCTAGTGATGATAAGCTTAAAAAAGATAAGAAAATAATGTTATGGCACATACAGGGCTGCAACTCAGTACAAACAGTAAAAAAAGGTTCAAACAGTAACCAAAATTATTAAAAAAGGAACCTATTCTACAGTATTATAAAAAAGTAACCAAAAAGTGACACTTTTTGTGATTTTAAATATCTAAAAACTAAGGATACGATGAAACAAAGTGCAATGAATCAACTGATTAATTTATTTGTATATGTATGTGAAAGTCACAATATTATAGTAATAAAATGATAACAATATATTTATATTTTTATTAATGGCCTCCTCATCACCCCTTATAGCCATCCGATCCACCCACTTTATTTTTATTTTATTTTTTAAAACAACTTTATACTTATGCATGAATAGGAAAAGTAATTTAATTATAAAAATAATGGAACAAACATGTGACAAATGCAGTTTGTTTATTTCAGAAAAATTAATTAAAATTATTTATTTCTTATGGAAAAAGTTGGTAACAATTATGTAAGTTATTTTGCATAGTTCTGCTTTGTTATACTTTAGCTTTTCCTTAATAATAGCACATGAATAGGAAAAAGTAATATAATTAAAATAATGGAAATTATTAGTAACAAATGTAGTTTGCTTATTGAATTAGTAAAAATATACTAAAAATACTTATTTTTTCTAGAAAAAGTTGGTAATAAGACATGTCTTCTTCTTATCTAAATTATTCTGCATAAGTTCTGCTTTTTTACAAACGAGCTTTTCCTCTTCTTTTTACAACTTTCATTCCTTCAAGCATGGCTTGAGCAACTTTTGCTTAACCAAGATAATTTCTGTCCAAAGCTTTCTTTAACTTCACAACTGTGCTTCTTCAAAAAGCTTGTCACTGGTTGTTCTTTTCTCACTATGATATTTTTCTCTACAAATCTTCTAGTTTGTCAATATTTTGTTTTCTCTTTTTAATTTCTAATTCACTTTCTTCTACCATCTTGGCATTCTTCTCCTTCCTTCTTCTTCAAGTTCAACTGCTGCTCCATTTTTTTATTCTCTAGATGTGCCATGTAGGAAGACATGGTTCATACACTTTTTCAATCACAAAATTCCAGGACTTTTCCAGGACTTTTGGATTTTTTTCCAGGACATACGATCCAAACGCTCTTACTTAAAATATAATTAAACCATAGGTCTGTTCAACCTGTAACCTACAACAAACAACTTCTTACATGCTTGGGCAAACTTAATACAGAATGCAGAATGTTAAAAATGTTGTCCACTGCAGCTAATCAGAAACTTAGAATCACGGATAAATACTGAAATATCAAAACTGTCACTGAAAATGTGACCACATTTAATATCTACTAAACTTTTGTATACTATACTACACTGATTTTGAGAAACTTATCTTTTTGCTCTGGCTTTAGTTCAATTATTATTAAAGCAAATTACAGAATAAAAAAACAACAACATAAAACTCAAAAATACATAGGCAGGCATTACTCTTAAAATGCTTTCATATACCACACAATCGATATGTAAAATACTATTTATATTTAATTATTTTGAAATAATGCTTACATTGGAAATTTAAGGGTAAGGAAAGGTGAAATATTTGGAACTTTTTCAAAGGACCAAAGGGATTGTTATTTCTTAAACACATAATCATGGGAGCAAGTATTTGTGTTACATTTTATTTAGGGAAGGAATTTTCAACACAATACTGATGCTGTAGCTATGTTTTAAATTTGTACTTGCCAGCAAGCAAAGCATGCACAAAAAGCAACATGAAATGAAAAAGAATAATGGGAAAACCTTAAATACCAGGGCTGTGTACAACTGCATTTATTAGTGATCAAGGCAATTTAACTGGGCATGATTAGAAAACTAATTATAGAAGATGCAAAGTGATTAGTTTGCTCAGAAAATACTAAGAAACAACTAGATTCAAGTTTCTGATGTTACAAAGCAATCTAATTTTATGGCAAATTTTTATATAAAGCATTCATTAGCAAATTTCCGCAAAGGTCGAAATAACCCACAAAGTAAAAACAAAAAAACTCAGCTACTTACTTTTACCAGTGGTATGTTACGAAAATTAACAAATGGTCCAAAAAAATTTCACATAGCAGAAGGAAGGTATTAGAGACAAAAAGATTTTTAAATCAAACAATTAAAAGAAGAGGTAGAGAAGGAAACTTGATATAACTGTATGCCTTTTAGCAGAAGAATTTTTCACAACGGAAAAGTTGAAAATCTTTATTATAGAGAATGGCATACAGTAAAAAAATGAAATTGCTCAATAGAGTTTTTAGAGGTAGAGATAGGCTGCAAAAGGAAATGCACAACATGACCCAGCACCAAAATTGTGAACCACAAGCCTCCTCAAATACAAACCTAAAGTGTTCCATAAAGTAAATGGTATCTGTTGTTAAAAGAATTTTTTAAATCAGACATTTAAAAGTACAGATATTGAAAAAAAATAGATTAAATATTTGTGCCTCCTAGCGGCAAAACTGTGGATTATTTTGGGAAGAAAATACACACAAGGAGTTTTCACAGTTAGTAGTATCTGGTCGAAAGAGAATATTTTTCAATCGGGTTATTAGTCCTGTAGATATTGCTGCAAACAAAAATGTGAGTTTACGCCCTCTAGTGGTGCACTTGTGCATTAAGAAATACTTGAAATTATACGAGAAACATTTCGCACCGAAAATGTTCTTCAACAAAGAAAGAATTTTTCAAATCGTACTCCTAGAAACAGAGATATAGGCAAAAATAAGATATACATGTACGCCCTAGGTGGAAAAATTATGCACTATTTAAGCAAGAGGTATTCTCAAAAAGGTTTTTGGAGGTGGGCGGCATCGGTCCACGGAGGAATTTTTTCCATTGAGTTTCGAGCTCAGATTTCATTGCAAATACATCAGAAGCAAAAATAAACTTACACTCCCTGGTGGCCAAACCATTCTTTACCAAAAATGAGAAATTATATGCAAAACATTTCCCCTCAAGAGCTGTATCCAACGCAGGAAGAATTTTTCAAATCGAACTTTTAGAAGCGAAGATATTGGGAAAATCGTGAATTACTGTAACGCCCCTAGCGGAAAATTATTAGTCCTGTAGATATTCTGTAAACGGAAACGTGAACTTACGCCCTCTAGTGGCGCACTTGTGCGTTAAGAAATATTTGAAATTATATGAGAAACATTTATTCGCACCGAAAATGTTCTTCAACAAAGAAAGAATTTTTCAAATCAGACTCCTAGAAACAGAGAGATAAGGATAAAAATAAAATATATGTGTACGCCCCCTGGTGGAAAAATTATTCACTATTTAAGCAGGAGGTATTCTCAAAATATTTTTGGAAGTGAATGGTATCAGTCCACGGAGGAATTTTTTCAATCGAGTTTCGAGCTCAGATTTGATTGCAAATACATCAGAAGCAAAAATAAACACTTACGCCCCCTGGCGGCCAAACTATTCTTTACCAAAAATGAGGAATTATATACAAAACATTTCCCCTCAAGAGATGAATCCAACGCAGGAATAATTTTTCAAATCAGATTTTTAGAAGCGTAGATACTGGGAAAATCACGATTTACAGTTACGCCCCCTAGCGGAAAATTTATGCATTATTTGAAAAAGGGACTGTAACTAAAATAGTCTTTGATATAAATGTTGTCGAAAGGAAGAATTTTTTTCAATTGGATATTTAGAAGCAAATGTACGAAATAAAATGAATTTTTAATTCGATACGATCTTTATTGCGCCTATCTAATAACGCAGCTTCAGTCTTCCTAACAGACAAAAAAACCAACAGCCCCCTTCCCGCATTTTGCAGAGGGGGGGGGTTTGTCAGACATAAGTTATGTCAGTAAAAAAATCAACTACAAACATCGCGCAGGAACAAAAAGACCAGAATGGATAAAATTCCAGGATATGTAGCAGAATTTTAGGACATTTCCAGGACAAAATGGAATTCCAGGATTTCCAGGAAGCATACGAACTATGGGAAGAGTAGGAAGATCTTGCCAAAATCAGTACTTCCCTGGTGATTGGGATTAATTCTGGTTTGTTTTTGTAGTTTTTTAAAGCATATTGAATATTAATTCATGCATTTAACATACACACTGACATGGATGCTTTGTCATCAGTCAAAATTCTGCCTGACTGAGAGAAACCTCTCTCAACATCTTCACTCCCATGGGACAGAGTCAAACATATCTTTATTACTTCTGAAACATTTGGATACTTCAGCATGCCATAAGGATGTTTGAGATTAATGTATGGTTTCCATGACTCACCAACGGGAGTTTTCATTTGCTTCAGCATTTTCCACTCGCCTTGAAGGATGTCAGTGGAAATATCTATTGGAACAGCCTTAGCAACCTTTGCAACATTCGTAACGCTGTGATTCAAATTTTTCTCCATAGGCTGCAGCAGAAAAGATGCAGAAGTAGTACAGAAAGTGATGTTTTTTGTAGATGTTTACAACTGACAATATAAAGTTGCTGTACACTGCCTAGAAACAGAATTACTTCTTTCTCTTGCAAGTCTTTCATGTAAGCTTCCACTTTGATGTTAGCCACAACAGCTTTTAATGGAAGAAGGTTGCCTGACTGAAAGATTTGTTCCTGATCTCATGACGTCTTCAGTTTTTTCAGTGACGTGCGGTGACCCAACAGACTACCCAAGCAGTGGCAAAGGCAATTACTTTTCACTCTTTTACAATTAACATTAGGTTCACATTTTTGAAATAATAAAAGTGGAAAAACATGGCGTACGATATAGATACCATAGGTTACACAACATAGTAAAATCTAAAATAAAAGACTTCTATTTTCCAAATAGACTGAAGTCATTTAACATACCTTTCTATTTAAAAGTAAACTCCATTCTTCGATCACTTGCAGCAAAATGTTCTATTACAGAATTGAAAAGAGTATTTCTTTCTTTCAGAGTATTTAACAGATCACTTTCAATTGATATCAGTCCAAGATGCGAGAGCCGTTTCTGTTCTGTTCTGTTTTGTGCGTATGTCTTAATTCGCTTTAATGCAGAAAACGATTTTCAACTGTTGAAGTGGACACAGGTATCACACTTATAAGTGAAGCCAATAGGTAAAGTTGTGGCATGGATTTTCCAAGTGCTGAAGTCATTAACATCTTCGTTAGCTGTATAGGTGACTTGTCAGAAAATTTGTGTGAACTGTATGCTACGATTAAGTCGTTTTTCAAACGTACTTCATCGAAGTAGCGACCATAATTTTTAAGTAAGCTTTTCAAACCATTAGTTGGGAAAGTGTGAATGCAAGAGCTGTACTTCGAAGAATCCAGTAAGCACAAAAATGTAAGCTTTTCATAATCCTGAAATCTTGTATTAATGTGTTGTTCGACATTATCAAAAATTTCAAAATATAATCTTCTGTATTTATTGGTAATCGTAATGTCTTCAGAAAGGTTTCAGTTTCGTTTTCTTGGGAGTCCAACATCAGCAATGGTTCCTTTGTACACTTCCTGAAAATGACTTCTCAGAGATTTCAGAGCATTTTGTGTTTCCATTATCTTACTTCTGCAGTAAACAATGTCTAATGAAGCATTCTGAAGCACGCTGAACAAAACATCAGTAAGATAAACAATACTATAAAAGGTTGCAAGAAGAAAGCAAAATTCAAAGTTTTCTAAATTAGAAAAATGTCCCTGAACACCTGCAAGAATAACATTTTCTACTTGTGATTGATGTTCCAACATGGCAGCAAAAGTCTGGCGAAGTTCTTTTTCGTTGACAATATTGACGAGTCGTGATGAGTAATATCATCTTATTGGGCAAACATTGGGTAGTTGGCGTTCCAAAAAGGCATCAAGAAATTTTGAGCGCTTTGGTGATCTCGAGAAAAACATTGCAAGCCCACTAAGAGTAGCAAAAAAGATATGACACTCAGGAATACTTGAAGCACTTTGGGAAAGTACTAAATTCAAACAGTGTGCATAGCAGTGAACAAAGAGGGCTTGTGGAAAGGATGCCTTAATATTTGACTGTACACCATGCAAGGAAGAGGCCATTACTGCAGTTCCGTTTTAGCTCTGCGTGACGAGTTTTCCACCACAGTCTGAAATATCCTTAATATGGGACAAACTAAGACCAGAAAGTGCTGCCGCTGTTTTGTCCTCACTAACTTCTTGGAAGTACACAAATCTTTCTACCGCCCTCCCTTAATTTGCATACTGATAAACAAGAGAAAATTGAGACCTATTGGAGACGTCGGTAGTTTCATCTGATAATATGGCAACAAAATCGGACTGCTTTAACTGGCGTTTTATTTCATTACACAGTGCATTGGCGACAGAATCAATTAAATCATTTTGAATACAATTTGATACTTCTTTGAATACTGTCGAAGACCCCAAATGGTTTTTTAGTACAGGATCATACTGAGCAGTGTAGTCCAAAAGTTCCAAATAATTTCCATAATGTCTTCGTTTATGGAATCAGACATCGCTGTTTAAAATCTTTTTTAATACACATGCATGACATATTCAGTAATTCATAGCACATGATGTAAAAAGAACTTCGAACAATGCATCCACAGTTCAGCTCCCATAACCCAAGCAGTCAGTGAACCCAAGCAGTCCACTGACTGCTTGGGTGGGTTATGGGTTAGACGGTCGTTTCTAGGGAGCATTTCTCATTGGTTAGCAGACTAGTGTCATCAGGTTGTCATAGCAACACCCCTTCAGCGGCGGTGACGCTTGGGTGACAGAAGCAGGTGTTGCATGCGCTCGGCAGCTGCGACCAATCGTAGTGCGGCATCATTTTTTCTCCTGTCTCATCGTTGTTTTTGCCGGTGTGCCTGGATTATACACTTATGAAAACTTCAGAGGTATAAGAACGAATTTATTACTTTGTGGTGATTATTATCTGTGTGGAAAACAGAAATTTAAAGAATTAGAGATTTTTTATTTATCCATCATTTCCTTTGCCCATTGCCCAAGCACTGCTTGGGTTGCTTGGGTGGAATATACGTCACTGGTTTTTTTATTAGATCAGTCTTACAAACCCTACCAAATAAGAGAGCAGCAGAATTTTTTCAGTTCATCATACAAAATATGGATGAGTAGTTTTTGAAATCTTTGAAATCTTTTAGTGCATCCTGTAAACAAATCAGCACTTGAGATGACAAAAGTCAGTTCAGTTTTGTATGTTGGTTTCTTCAGGAATGAGCTGATAACTTTTTACTTTCTTGTTAACATTAAGGCTGCATATTTTTGGGGGATAAAACTCAAGAAATATTTTTCCAGAGCAGGACTTTGTTCAAGCAGGCATTTACAAGCATCTTTCAATGTCAGCCACCTTGATGGCACATGCTTCAATAATTTCCTCCCTGGCATATTCATTTCTTGCTGTACTTTGGTGTTGTAATCTTCCCATCTACTTGGAAAACCATAAAAGAAATGGAAAACTGAAACAGCAATGTTTGAACACTTTTCTCCTAATTCATTAAGACCCTTCAGAAAAGCATTTTGAACCACATGTATGTTGCATGTGCCAATGTTAATGAAGCCAATACATCTAACAGACAACACATCTTCGTTAACTAGTCTCTGCACTTTTATATTGGCATTGGGTCCATCGCTTCCTAACAACAACATGCAATTTAAGGCACATCTGATTTTTCTAAGGCCAGCAATATCTGCTTTGATAGTTCTGCAGTCGCATGACCTAAGAAGAAAGATTCAAGGCGCATAGCCTGTATTTTCCCCTTATTTTTAGACAAATATCTTATTGACATTTGAAGTCCTTTTTCATTTTCTGCATTCGTTGTCTCATTAAATTGAATACTGTAATATGCACCCTGAGCATCTTTGATCATTTGGTCATGAAAATAAGGACCTAATGCTTTAGTAATAAGAGAACTCAATTTAGGTTTCAACAAGGAAAACCCATCAGGTACACTCTGTGGAAACATGGACTGAAATATATCACTTATTCCATCACACGAAGCAGCAAAATATTTGCTAACAACAGTTTTCAGGGCCCATATTAATTCTGCTCTACTTGCACTGCTTTTGAACTGCATAAATGCACTGCACCTGCAGTACTGACTGGCTCTGATAGAGATAAGGATGATCCAGATTGATGGTTATCACGCACTGGAGCTGCAGCTGGTCCAATTCTTGTTAATAAATGCAGTTGAAGAGGAGACATCTTTGTTAAAACATTCCACAGACTATACATGCTGATTTATAAACCCTTTAGTCACTGTAAAGTTGTACTTACAAACAACACACTATACTTCATCTTCAGAGTTTCCCCTTTTTTAACAACTCAGACATTTCACATCGAGACAGTCTGTTTTTGACAACCATGAAGTCTAAAACTTGCACTTTCTGGTATTTATTTTCTGCACTCAGAATCTGAAACAAAAAAGAAAAAATTAAAGCCTTAGTACAGAGTTCTTCTAGACAAGAGAAAGAACAGAAAAACATTTATAGTTGAATTTAGCATGTAATTAACTTTTATAACTTTCTGTTTAATTGGTAAGTTTAACTCTTCAGATAAAATAAAATGCATATCCTTAAGGATAAGACATTTGTTTAATTCTCATCATCAGAGTTCAATCAGTAAAATTTAAATAAACCCTGTAATTAATTTAATTAGAATAAAAATAATTACCTTAGGTAAACAGACAATTGTTCTAGGTGCACTATGCAGTAGTTGATGTTTCTTGCTATTTATTCCTGAAAAAGTAACTTAAAGTAACTTTGAATAAAAAAAGTAACCAATTAGCAACTTTGAAACAAAAAGTAACTAATAGTTAAAAAAGTTACCAAATGGCAGCTCTGCACATACATATATCAAGAACAGATTGGGTAAGCCTAATTTTGTATTTCTAACAACTAATGAAGTTATGAACTTGCATATCATGAGGCACTGCTTTTTGTCTTATCATTTATTCTCCATTAAAATGAAAAACATGAAGGACAGGGGAAAAAAAAGGAAGTACCTGGATAATTCAAACCTCAAAAAAAATTTCTAAGAAATTTTAACAGTGAGTCATACAGAAATATAGCAGCATGAATTTTGACACATGATGCCCTCTTAAAAAAGTTTCAAATATAAAAGCAAGTAACATGAAAAATAAAATTTTGGGAGCATTAAATGATCTTGTAAATCTCTTTTCAGGCTTGACATGAATGTTGAATTCGAAGCCTAGTTTGATTTCATCTTATGAAAGTACTTTCTCAAATGGCTAAGTATTTCAATGGCTCTTTCGGCCATTGAAGCATTCCAAAACCAATGAGTTATACAGAATTCCTTAGGAAGTTGACAACTGCCTATCACATTTGCAAAGTCAGTACTGATGAGCAGAAAAGTCCTTAAAAAATTAGTATAGCAAACAGAAGTAGTGGCATATTTTGTTCATTTTTTTCCCTTTCCTATGTCCATACTGAAATGCACCATGCACATCATGAAGTCCACAGCATTCCAATTAAAGAAGCTTTTGGTAGTTCTCCTGATTTGATCGTTTTTTCTGCAGGTCACAAAGAAAAGCCCAGTTCACATTAATACCATCCATTGATACCTGTAGCAAATTTTTCATAGGAAATAAGGACAGAGCTTTTAGAAATTTAGTAAATATGATACAAATTTGTATCTGCTGTTGCATGGCTCAAATATACAGATAAAAATAATGAATTGTGACAGAGTTGTCATCATCATTTCAGAATCTTAAAGTGATGCCCTTGCTCCTTCTGAGCAGCTTTGTTTAGAGCCTCATAAAAACAGACCCCTAAATAGGAACACAACAAAATCTCATTAGTAAGAGATTGTGAAAAAAAATGCACCAGCTTACAATGAGGTAGAAGCCTTAGCTTACAATGAGGTAGAAGCCTTAGGAACTGCCCTATTGAAAAAATCCCAAGAGTGGAATTTTTCAATAGGGCAGTTCCTAAATATTCTTGCAAAATATTTACCTAATCCTTGTTGAAATTCAGAGGTGTAACTAGGCATTTCTGCGCTTTGGGGCAAACTACAAAATATTGAGCCCCCCCCCCCAACACACACACACACCAAAGTTGTTAAGACGAAAATACTTAGCACTTGGTGCTTGAAATATTTTAGTCCTGCATGTTGCAAAAGAAATTCAGATGCGTAACTAGGCATTTCTGCGCTTGGAACAAACTACAAAATATTGAGCCCCACCACCACCCCCACCCCACCCTACACACACACTAAAGTTGTTACAACAAAAATACTTAGCACTTGGTGCTTGAAATATTTTAGTCCTGCATGTTGCAAATGTTTTTAGGTATAATCAGTTTTCTGTGTTGATTGTGCACAAGTTTGCCTTATTTAGTATCCACACGTATTATAATTACAATTTTTCAAAATAACTAACACTAGCCACTGGTAGTTAGTTGCCTTAGACATTTCGTTTCACAATGAATTTCATAGGCTTTTTCTTTGTCATATTCTTTTGTGCTTCATTGATAACTAAGAATCATTAATGTCTGCAATAGATATCAAGAACCAGTTGATTTTCGGCAGACCAGAGGAAGTCCCACATTCGCACATTTACCACTGCCCTCACTGCCATTTTTATCGTAGTTTAAAAAACTAACGCTTAAGCATTTTTATTTGGTATGATATAGTACAAAAGATATTTGGGAGCTCAGTGGTGTAGGGTGAACTAAAACTTATCCAGGACTAAATATTTCTAAAATTTCTCTCAATCTTTCATTGTGTTGTGAAATATAATTTCAGAGGATTGTGAGGTTTCCAAATGCCACCTGCTGAAATTATACTTAACCACATAGAATGAAGTAGAAATGTCATTTATATATAAACAGTGCTGTATAACATAAAAAAGAAACAGCAGATCTTATTTAATATTTTGATCCATTATATAAGTACTTACTTGTTATAGCTGGTTATTTACTTCCTCTGTTCTTTATGTCCACTTCCTATTCATTCTTGCCTGTAGGTTTCTTGTCATTTCACGCTTTTGAATGTAAATTTTCTTTCTGTACAAAAAGCAGTGTCCATTAATTGCATCATCAGGTCATAGAAACGGATGGGTTTGATATACCACCATTGTATCGGGACCCTCCATTTCCACCGTATTTTCTCAAAATCTCGTCTTTGGTCCAATTATTCTGTCCTTATTATCTGTACATTTAAAAAAATTGAGATTAAAAAATTCTATTGCTTGTCCACCATGAAAATCAATGCTCCTGGGTCTTTCATATCATTGTCATGACATCGTAGATAGTTATTCTTTGTCGGCTAAAATTTATCTCTTTATACTTAAAAGAAGAGAAGAGATAATTTTTAGCCGACAAAGAATAACTTATATATGAAAGACTCCGGAGCATTGATTTGCATGATGGACAAGCAATAGAATTTTTAATCTCAATTTTTTAAAATTTACAGATAATAAGGACAGAATAATTGGACCAAGGACGAGATTCTGAGAAAATACGGTGGAAATGGAGGGTCCCGATACGATGGTTGTGTATTGAACCCATCCGTTCCTGTGACCTGATGATACAATATATTGGACACTGCTTTATGTACAGAAAAAAAATTTACATTCAAAAGCATGAAATAACAAGAAACCTACAGACAAGAATGAATAGCATAACGAACAGAGGAAGTAAATAACCAGCTATAACAATAGTAAGTACTTATATAATGGATTAAATTGTGCATTACCAATTGTTCCTTTTAAGATATCATGTTAAAAGACCCAATAAGGGCATGTTACATACAGTTAAAGCTCCTTATTCACGGTTCCCTTATTCGCGTTTTCACTATTCGCGGGTTAAAAAATTGTGACCAAGTTCCTGTATTCGCGACTACAGATTTCTTTATTTGCAGATCCAGTCGGTATATTAAAAGGATTCAGTGTCCTTTATTAACGCATCGACATCTTTTGAGTACTGCTGGCACGTGCCGAGGCGGCTTTTACAAAGAGTGTAACCGAATGGACTAATATCAAAGTAAAACAAACCTTATTGTCACTATGCCTAAAGTACGTTGTCAAATGCTGCCGCCGCCGTATTACACGTTCCGCTATGTCTTTTGATAAGAGCCACCTTCGCAATGGTCAGTGTTTTATTGCTTCAACTTGTCAGTCATTGCAATAATTTTGATTGAAAAACACGTGTCTCTTCTGCTTTGTTCCCAATTTATAATGTCGAGTAAAAAGAAAGAAAAATTAGTTCCGACGCGGAAAAAAATAGTGTTGCCGCTTCAAGTAAAAATAGAAATGCTTGACCGTTTATGCCTTGGTGAGTCGTTTGCATCCATATCACGCTCTTTCAGTGTTAATGAATCAACTGTACGATCCATCAAGAAATCGGAAGACAAAATAAGGAATTCTATAGCTTCAACCTCACTATCAGCAAAAATTGTTCGGGATCCAGCAATTGAAAAAATGGAAGCTGCGTTATCATTATGGATTGAAGATCGTAACCAGAAAAGAGTGCCCCTAAATGGTCTTATGATCCGCGAGAAGGCAAAGTGTCTTTACGCACATTTTAAAGAATCTGGTGATGAACGTACAGATGGAGGATTTCAAGCATCAGAAGGTTGGTTCAATAAATTCAAGGTGCGACAATCATTGCATATCATTAAAATTGTTGGAGATGCTGCATCTGCAGACACCGCCGCAACAGAAAGATATCCAGAAGAATTTTCAAACTTAATTGCTCATGGTGGATACAAACTGGAACAAGTGTTTAATGCAGATGAAACTGCCTTGTTTTGGAAAAGAATGCCAAACAAAATTTCATATCCAAAAGTGAGAAGTCCGCCCCTGGTTTCAAGGCAGCAAAAGATAGAGTTACACTGCTGCTGTGTTCTAACGCATCTGGAGATTCTGTTATAAAGCCACTAATGCTTTACAGATCGTTAAATCCTCGTGCTTTAAAAAATCAAAACAAGGACAACCTGCCAGTGTTTTGGCATGCAAATAAGAAAGCGTGGGTTACAAGTGCTATTATTTGTGACTGGTTCCGGATTTGTTTTGTTCCTGAAGTTGAGACTTATTTGAAAAAAATAATTTAGACTTTAAGGCCGTTCTAGTTTTGGACAATGCTCCAGGTCACCCTCGTGAGCTTGAAACTATGCATCCAAATATAAAGCTGATATTTTTACCTCCTAACACGACGGCTTTACTCCAACCCATGGACCAAGGAATAATCCAGGCATTCAAGCTCTATTACATTAGACGAACCTTCAAAATCATACTGGACACCATGGAATGTGATCCTGATATGAATGTGATGCAATGCTGGAAAAATTTTGACATAGCAAAATGCATTGTTAACATAAAAGAATCGTTGGAAGAACTGAAACCATACACATTGAAATCATGTTGGAAAAAACTGTGGCCTGTTCTGACTGTCGGAAATGATGAAGAATCCGTGCAAATTCAAACTTTAACTGCAAACATTGCTCAAGTTGTGAATGGAATAGGACGAGATGGCTTTGAACAGATAGAATCAAGTGACATTCAAGAGTTGCTTGAATCGCAAGATGAAGATTTGACCGAAACCAACTTGGAGGAAATGTTAAATCCGCATTCCATTGAAGAAGAGGCTTCAACGAGCACTGAAAAGGTGACCTTTAACTTGAAAAACCTGAGTGAAGGTTTACAGATGGCAAATGAGCTTTGCGATTTCTTCATGAAAATTGATCCATCTATGGAAAGAAGTCTTATTTTTAAAAGGCAAATTGTTAATGCCACAGCTGAATATCAATCTGAATTGAAAGACCTTTTAAAAGCGGCAAAACAAGAAAAAATTACTAAGTTCTTTAAACCCTTGCCTAAGCCTGACAATAATAATTAATAGATATTGTTAAAAACTTTCATTAAATTGATTTTATTTTGATTTCTTATTTTATTTTGGAACCTTGGAACGTATCCCTTATAATCCCATACAAATTACCATTCCATACTCATGGTTTCTGTATTCGCGGCATATTTACGGAACATATACCCCGCGAATAAGGAGCTTTTACTGTATTAAACAATTCTTTCTTTTCAGGTGCTCACCTTTGAATCTGATAGTATAATAAATGTGTATAATATAAGATATGATAGTAAGATGATTTTGCTATTAAATAAGATATGTAAAACACGTAATTTAGTATGCCCAGCATGATATTGTGAATCAGTGAACTGAAAGAAACAGTAGAAATAAAACAGTAGTAAACAGTAGAAACAAAACAAAGTATGTTTGCTTCCACCTCCAGTTAACCAGGATATTTTGCTATAACTCCACATTAAAAGTTCTAGACTGATTCTTATGTTTTTACAACAAGCAAATACTTGGTTGATGTGGGCCCAAGTCTTCAACAGGTTTTTTTTTCTTCATCCCTTAATAAACTAAAAGGGTGTTCCAATAAAAAGTCCCTTTGTTCATTTTACTCACATGAGTGAACCTTACAGCTTGCTTAACTCCACAAACAAAAACCAATTCACTGTCCGACAACAAGGAAGCAAAATTGCTACTGTTAAACAGAAAGTCAATCAGCCCCGAAAAACAGTTTTACGCATGCCCAGTTCAGCACGCATCTACTTATACTGTTCTCTGAAGCTTCGTTAAGGCAGCCAAGGTGGCAAGCTGATGGGTGTCACCTCTACCACCACTCGGTATTCATTGCGCTCTAGTCAATGGTTATGGAAGGCTGTAATGTGTTACCTAGTTACTCAACTATTGTAGTGACTTACATTTGCATTCAGAAAATTTGGGAACTTGTTACTAATATTGACTTCCTTTCAGAATTTTTCCAATTAAAAGAAAAACATTTTTTTTTCATTTTCATACAGGCCAGAATTTTTTTTTCTCATTTTTATGCAGGCCAGATGCCCATAATGACTCATTGTCACCGATGGAGCTGCTATAGACGTCATTTTTTATCCCAAATGGAAATGGAATTTTGCCTTGTTTAATTGCTTTGCTAAAAGTTAGGTAATGGGAGCCGGCACTCAGCAGAAGGGCTTTGACCATTTCCCTTACCATTACATCAAGGATGTTCTGAGTAGTGAAGCTGAACTAGATGTGGAACACCATTATGGCTGTAAAATACATAAGGTGAAGAGGGCGGGTGAGATTCCCAGCTGCTTCGGAGTTCGAACTTTTGGTACCTCATTAAACAGACTGAATGCAGCTTGCAGTGATGATCCAATTGCCCACAGAGAATCTTCAACAATGTGGACAACATCCTTGTCTTGCAATGTACATACAAAAGTGTCTTCATTTATGAATGTGAGCAGCTTTGAGGAAGAAATGTGAATTTTAAGCTGCCAAGGCTACTGAAAGTAGAGAAAGATATTATAAGCAAGTTTTGTTAATGGGTAAATGACAAAATATGGGGTGAAAAACCTGTACCAGAAACTAGTGCAAAAGCTTCAATTCCGATTTTAATCATATTGTACACAGTGATTTTTTGTGAACAAGGGTGGGGAACCCGGAGAAGCTGCCCCTCCTGCCCCACGCTTGTTACAACACTGTTGAAATTGAAAGGAAACATGCACTAGAACCATTTGTAAAGCTCACAAAATTTCAGTTTCCAAAATATCATTATGATTAAACACAGTGACCCATTTTACTAGGCACATCAATAATGTGAGAAGAAATTTCATTTACAGTTTACTTCTGTCTCCAACCTTTCACCTTCAACATGGACTTGCGGTATTTCTGAGGGTGTTGCAGTTGCAATTATCATTTCCAAAGTTTCACCTTCAGCACAAACTTGTGGTGTTGTTGAGGATGATGCAGTTGCATTACTTACCCCAACTGATAAAGTTTTCTGATTCTCCAGGTTTTATCTGATTTTTGCAGATGAAGTAAAACAGCTGTGCAAGGGAAAAGTATCCTTTATATCTACATACTTTTTATGATATGCACTTTTTTCATTGCTGTCAACTGCCTGGTGAGCCATGTTGCTGAAATAAATAATTTTTTAGCACACCACACACCTTGCTTTGGTATTATTATTTTCTACTTTAGCAAGTTACTGTAACCACTTTGGATGAAGTTTTGGGTTTATCCATAATCTGGGTTGAATCTACTCATTTTTTGGGCCATTATCCTTTTATTTTATCAAATCACTTTTTATTCATTCATATGACAATCGGCAACAGGAAAAAAACTATGTCAATGCATATAGAGAAAAATATATATATAAAAATAGACAATACACAGTAATAAAAAGAATAACATATTTTTTTTTATGTAGGCCACAGAAATACTATATAAAAATTATATCATCAGTTCCAGAGGCAAGGGGCACTTAACTCCCATTTCAAGCTTTAACATCTGTATAGTCAATGCTCAGTATTGTCCTCAGATCTATTTTGATAACTTAATTAGACTAAAACTAAAATTGATAAAAAAAAAAGGGTGAAATATTTAAAAAAAATTTAAATAAAAAATTTAAAAAATACCAGAAAAACAGGAAGAAAAATACCAAAAAGCATTAATTAACAGTCCAATTTTAATTACTGAACGGTGACATAAACTTGGATTATTTTTTAAAGAGGTGATGACATGTAGGATCTCCTAATAAATAACTATCAATTCAGAGGAACGCAAATGATAGAACAAAAGTGTTTAACTTACGTTAGATACATATTTTGATGCACAGTGCTGTATTCAAATTTTCAATATGTTATTTAAAAACTAACATAAATGCATGATGGTTGACTCACCTCATAAATATCCCAATGGATAAATAATGTCAAAGCCTGCTGTAGCCATTCACAATGCTCATAAATACAAAAATATCAATGAATGACAGCTGACCCATCTCATAAATATCACAAGGTGTAAATAATTTCAAAGCTTGTTGTAGCTATCCCTATTACTCATTAGTATAACAATGCCATAAATGCATGATGGTTGACTCATTTCATAAATATCACAATGATTAAATAATGTCAAAGCCTGCTGCAGCCATTCATACATTCATGTTACTCATAAGTATAAACATATCATCAATATATGTATGATGGCTGACTCATCTCATAAATATCACAATGGTTAAATAATATTAAAGCCTGCTGTAGCCATTCATATTACTCATAAGTATAAATTTGCACAAACATAAAATTCAAAGAAATAATTTCAACTACAATTCAAAACAACCTACTTACCAGAACTGGTTATAAAAGAAGAGGTGACCATGACCCAACTTTGCTTAGGAACACAGGCAAAGTGACTAACAACATTCATTCTCTTAAAGAAATGAAAAACAACAAGCATAAAAGCCATAGATCTACCATTATTTTTGATGAATTCAACTGCAATCATGGTTCATACACTTTCATCGAAAAATAATTCAAGGACTTTTTAAGGGCTTTTCAAGGATGAACAACTTTTTTCAAGGATGATCTCGGTATAGGAGATACACAAATTATAAAATACTATTATTCTGAAATATAGGACATCCTGCATCCCTGATATGCAAAAATTATTTTTGCAAATCTATAGCATGAAATGCTTTTGAAAAACATGGGTTTGCAACCAGACAAAATGCACGTTCATGTGAAAATTCAGAGAAATTATGTTGTTTAATTTCATATGGTGTTCTAGGTGCAATATTTACTGTAAATTGTTTGAAATCATTTACAACTACATTGTTAGAAGTTTGATAAGGAGGAGGTGCTTTACTTCTGTTTTACACATAATTTTTAACCCTAATCTATCATAGCGTTAGTCAATTTGGTCCATCTACACTTATAATATTGCATTGTTATTTTTTGGTAATTGAAGAGAAACAAATCTTAAATTTAAAAATAAATAGTTCCATGTTCGAAAAACAAACTTTAGGATTTAAAAGTATGGTGCACGGTGAGCTGGGCCCAGTGGCACAGATGAGGGTAGTGGGACCAGTTCCTTCCCCTCAGCTGCCTTTCCTTCCCAGAAAATCCAGTACCCATTTCAGCAGCCTGGACAGGGTGGCTATGCTCCGAAAACACAATTCCTGTCCCTAGCTGGACCAGGGACCTCAGGCATTGCAGCCTAGTGCCCTAATCACTATACTACTGTGCCAAACAAATCTTAGAGAAAGCACATCAGAAAAAAGTGAAGCAAAAATTTTTGATCAAAGTAATAACTTCAGAAACATTGCTACCTAAGGGCATTGTGGCTGACTGGTGGCAACTGGAACAGGAAAACATAGTAACACTAAAAAACTTGGGTTACTGAGTCTTCTCTTAAGCAAAAACTAAGCATCTTCTCAAAATGAAACTTTTAGCAATTTGGTTTAAAAAAAAAAAAAAAAAAAAAAACCTCCGAAGTCTCCTACGAAATTAAGTTCAATGGTAAGAGTAGAAAACTGAGCTTGAGCAGAATTTCAGTGCATTTCAGCTGACTAAGTGCAACTATTCAAGATTGAGAACCATTTTGAGAACTTCAAAATAAAACCAAATTAAAACTAAATATACAGTTAATAACTCACCAAATATCCTATGAAAGCGGTCATCTGAAGTTCTAGTGAAATCATAAAAAAATTATACTGGATGTTCCCTCTTTTTTCTTTTTTCATGTTTTGCTATGATTAAAGAGGGTTACACATTTAGGTAAAACATGAAAAGTATATTAATAACAAACTATGTTTTGTTATACCAAGCATCAAATGCTGTCCTTCAGTTTTCATACACAGATCCAACTCCTTATTGAATGTCAAATGCCAGTCACCTTGTTTTTATATACTCAGATCACAATGCTACAGGAATAGGTTTTGCAATAACTATCTAAAATTAAACCACAAATTTGAACTACTAAAAATCTTCCAATATGCAATTTTTGAAGATATTGTAACATACTGGCATTAAAATTCTCTGACAGCTATTTAAAAAAAGTTGCCACTAACAAAACATAAAACTTATTTTCTAGACTTGTGTAATAATTCAGGGAACAGCAGTTTTTTGTAAAGCAAAGCCTTTGGAACTTTTTTCGAGTACTTCATCAATATTAATCACTTGCAGCTGTTTTTCTTTGGCAGTACGTCTGAAACTTAGATTTGGCAATCAGAATTATGTCCCCACCAATTACTGCTTTCTCAGCAAATTTATCTGCAGATTTCAACAGTGCATGAATATCCTGTTCAAGTCTTTGCTTTTTTTCCTGAATTCTTCTTGCTATGTAATCTCCAAATGTCTGTTTTCTTTATTTGCAATAATATCTTTTTTCAGTTTCTGGTCCTCCAGATATTGCATGTATTTTCATCTGGCCAATGAAACAGATTTCCTCATGTCTTTAGAAACAGTGAAATCATTAACATTACCACCTATTTTGTCCACATGTTCACGAATTATCCGTTGAGCAATGTAAGAACACTCTTTTAAATTTTTGACTTCTAGTTTCTTATTAACACTAAACCCACTTTCCACAGATGCTTGTCCGTCGCTTAATGAAAGCAACATCTTAACAAGTTTCCACAGTTTACAATATGTTGAATCACACAATGTGTCATGAAAAAATGCATCAATGCGACAATCTGCATTTTTATGGTCAAAATCCATAAAAGTTTAATACTTCAATGGCACTACTGTCTGCAAAAAATAACAATACTGTTGCAGTATTTCATCACATTCACCTTCACATATTTGCTGAGTATCCACTAATGACCCTAGAATAAGTTTAATTTTTTTCATGCATCCTTCCTTCTCTATTGCCATATTTCTGGGGTCTAAACATGTTAAACTTCTTACTAGTAGAGAAAAGGTAACTGGTGATTTTTCAACCAGTTTGGAAGCTACATGTACCAAGAACATCTTTCCAGACATTTGAATACCAAACATCTGTTTCTCTGTTACCTTTTTGGTGGAACACGGTTCTTTCAGCTGTTTTTCAGCAGCAAAACCAATATCCACTTTTTCCAGAGCATTATGACTTTTTGCATCATTGAAATCCAACTGTAAAAGCTTTCACAATGTCTTGGCACAGTTCGTAATTTCAGGCTTGATGAACCGCTGCAAAATTGATAGCAATAGTTTTTTTAGATCCCCAGCTAGGAAACAAATCAATGGTCAGTCAGCTTGGTACAATGTCAGAAAAGGGGTAAGAAGTTTTGAAACTGAAACAAAAATTAGCAGCTTAACAGAAAGTAGATTATCATTACAAAAGTTTTAACAGTGTTAAAAGATTTGCATTGTGGGGTAGAAATTTCTTTTTTGAATACTGTGAAGATACTTGCAAATGCTTGGCAAAATCTTGATTGCATGTTCACCAACTTCTACGTTTTTTAGCTATCTATGGCTGACAAATTTTTTAGGGAAATATTCTTCCCCAGCGACAGCTGCATAATCCTCCCGTCATGCTGGCAAATCTTTAAAAAGGTGATACGAACAAAATAAGTAACTATTCAGATCCCAACCACTTGCTTTACATCCACTTTTAAAAGCATTATTTATTACGTTAAGCCCACAGCTCCCGACATTCAAAATCAGTTTCCCACATTCTCTATGAGTTTCATCTTGCAACAACTTCAAAAATTTCTAGTTGACTGCTGGCCCATCCATTGACACTTGAATAACTTTTGCCATTTTCAAAGGCAAAACTGTTTCTACAATGTCTGTTGCAGTAGTGTCCCACAAATACAGATGCTAAGAAATGTGTTTTGGCTTTATTATCAGAACTCCAGAAGCTAATATGAATGTCCATTTGTTTCTTCTGGTTTGAAATGTTCAAGGTTTCATCAAACAATAGAACATAATTCTTCATTTCACACAGTTCTTGCAACACAAGACTTTTGAAGTAAAGTGCTATCCCAAACACTGCATAATAGGCACTTTTTCTTTCTACACAAGTAAATTTTGAGGCGATCAACCTGTCAGTGAACATTTTCTGAAAAGTCTTATGTATACCTGCATTAGATTTATCAGAATTATGACATTTCACTGTTCTGAGGACCCATAAAATCTCTGCATCCAAGACTTCATTATTAGAAACATGTATATTCCTACTGGCCTTATCAATTAATGACTCTGATACCTGAACTTCGCTTCCACCTACTTATAAGCTACAGTTTCTGTTTCCGATGTATTTGATATTCCCTTAGTGCAAGACGAAATACTACAAGAATTCTTCAGTGCAATGAGCTCAGTGTGTCTTGCACCTTTGATGTGGCTTTTAACAGTTGATTCATCCATTTTAGCAATGCTGAAGCTTTTGTGACATACTCTACATCTGGCTCCATGCTTATCATTTACATCACAGATACCAAAAACTTATAAGCACTCCAGCTACCAGTGTCACGTATGGCATTCTGAGAAAGCCTCTCTCCGGCTGGCTTTCTACAATCGCTTCCCGCTCGCAAGATCGCATCGCGCCAAGATCGTGCCATCGCAAGATCCATGCGCCACTACTTGAAGCATGTGTTTCGAATATCTATTTGATCAATAAATCTTACCAGGGCGCGATTTCGACCAGTAATTAGTAGCAAATTGCTAGCAAGCAAACACATTTTATTAATGATAAAAAGTGGTTCTAGCAAAAGTTGCTAGTGGAAAAATTTTAAATGTTTTATTGTGAAATGTAAAGCGCCAACTGCATTGCGTGTGTGGAATAAAGGTCTGCGCCGTGGGAAAAAAATCGGCGGCATGCTGGAAAAAAATTGAACGGCTGCGCGTTCCTTTCCCATAACTGTTACTCTCTCCTGGGTAAAGCTGGGAGGCATTGACAAGACTTAATTTTTTTTTACTCTAGACCCCCCCCCCCACCACCCCACGGTAAACCGTAACAAATTAGGCATTATGTTTGCATATGTCTCCTTTATCTAAAAGGTGGCAAATGTTTTACTTCCTTTTTCTGGAAGTAAAACATTTCAACTCTAAAAGCATTCATTTTCCCCCGCTTCCGATCCTGTCTACCCGACCTGCCAGAATCGCATCTGCTGTTCACTGTTTCAGTAGGAATAAAAATGTAAAAATTTTATTTTCTTGAAAATTTAAGAAAATTAGGCGATTTTTTTAAAGACACCATAAGTTGCTAAGAAAAACAAACAGATTCCCCAAATTTCGCCAAAATCCACCAATAACTTTTAAAGTTACACCTAACTTTTTTTTTTTTTTTGGAGAATATTCAAAGCAAACAGAATTTGCTTGTACCATTTACTGGTCATTAATGTAACACTTTTCAGAAAACTTGAATATTTTCATTGCGCTGGACATGGAATCGAACCTCGAATTTTTAATAAAAAACATGCGTTTCTTTATAATTAAAAATTCCATCCAAATTGGTCAATTTTCACGGAAGTTATTGTGCGAAAATTCTGACGAACAAATCTTCCTTTTGCGCATGTACGCACTGTCCCCGTTAGTGCTGATAGTAATAACCATCTTCAATAGAATAGGTCCACTATGTGGGATGAACATCGTACCAAAACTTCATCGCAATCTTGCTTTAATTTTATGCAAGTCATCACACAAAAGGGCGTGAGAATGAATTCCGCTCCTATTTCCTGACCTTTGACCATTTTCAATATGGGTTCGACGAATTAGTATGTATCCCAACATATTAATTTCGTTGAATCAAGCCAAGACATTTTCATGCAAGTTATCGTACTTGCATAAAAATGCCAGGACGAAGCACGGTTGGAAAGCATCGAAAACTTTCTAACGGACCAGCAAAATAAATCATTGCTGGAGAAGCACTGGGTCAAATGAACATTAGACTTATTTTTTAACTTCGTTATGTAGTATTCTTTTGTTAGGTCAAATTTATTAAAAGAGAAGAAGTTGCAAAACCATGCCCCAAATGCATTTTTAATTTCACAAAAGTGGCAGCTTTTTTTTTATTTCGTCATGTTAGGTATCGATCTGGGCTTAAAAATTCCACAGATTTTAAATCCGTTTGAATTTTTTTCAACGATAACTACGTTCTGAAATCACATTTTGAACTAGAAGTAATAATGAGAAGAGAGGTGCTCCCAATGAAGGCCTACTTGAGAAGTTGCTACTGGGGGGACGAACAATCCATTAAGTGGGAGGGGGAAACAGAGCGAGAGATAAATAAACAAGCCCAGGGGGAAAACTGCAGACAAATGTTCCCATATAAACACATGTAAGTGAAAAGTTGATTCATACCTTACCTCGGCACTTTATTTTAAATGGACTAAGTTAAATAAAAAAGTTTTAATGGTGGATGCAAATTCATCAGAAAAAGAAAAAATTTCGGAGAATCACCAAATCCGTAAAATTAACATTTTGCCTGTAAAACAAGTGGAGTTTCCGTAAATTTTACAGGTAAACCGTAAAACCTGGTAGGTATGAAATCATGGCTTGAATCTTACCTTTGTGAAGTTACTCTAGTTACTAAAGGTCAATATTTATTCCTTTATAGACGAATACACAAATATCGAAGATACACTAGAACAGAAGCATTATAAATCAGGAACATTTTCCTCACTTCGCATCTAGCATCTAATGACTATTCTTCCTTATTTCACACTTCGTTCTTTTTCCCGTGAGTTAAAATCAAAACCAAAACCACCGGTGTACCTTAGTCGCAGTTCATGTGTCATTCATACAAACAGTCAGTCGCCAGTGGCTGCTAAGTCCAAGTTCCAACAGCATGCGCAGATTGAATCCCTCGGCCAGGGCTGCTGGCACTGCTCCATCATTCACTCCCATTTGTTGGGTCATGCAAACATACATCGCACAATAGAGTACACTTTAAAAATGAAGCAGGAAAAACTGCATTTACATATGATCGTATTAAAAAAAAACGGAGGAACATAAAAATTAAGGACTTTTCAAGGATCAGCATCATTTTTAAGGACTTTTATGGCCTTGAAAATTGCAGAAAAAAATCAAGTACTTTTTAAGGACTTTCAACGGCCATGCGAACTATGTGCAATGGGTAATGGGTTAATGATAATTTATCAACACAGAAAATAAAACATGCATCAGTTATCTTTCTTTTTAAAAATTCCTAACTTTTTAAGGCTCTTTTGACATTTATAAAATTCACTGACTTTTCAAGACCCTTAACCTGAATCTACTGTATATATTAAAAAAATAACATGCACACACATACAAGCAACTAAGAAAAATAGGATAAACTTACTTATAATGAGTAGATATTCTGGGTATGTTTCAATGGCACATGAATTACCACAATCAGTGAAACACCTCGTGGCTATATTTTGAATAGATGTAAAATGCGAGTAATTAAGAATACTATTTCAAAATTTATCATGCCAGTATGTCATGAAATGGAAAGTCACCTCACACATTTAATTTAATTTATAAAATCAGGAGCAGAAAGATGCTGACATGGATAAAGTTTTAATAATCCCCATCCCATATCAATAACACATAGCCAAATTCCTTTTGTGTAGTGTACATAAGGGACAACTGCATTAAAAAAATTACTACAAAAATAGTGACTACTAAGACACAATGAATGAATTACAGAAAACTTTTTAATGATAGCAAAAAAATTTAGATAACACTAAATTCAATGTTTGAACACATAAAAATGATTAACAGAAACAGAAGTTTAACAATATAAGACAGGAACTTATATAATTTTAAATACTAGTGTTTCAAACATTATGAAATTCTGAACACATGAGAGGGTTTATTACATAAATATGAATTTGTGAATTACTGATTATCAACAAATGTTTTACCATACTTGATGTTTTGTAAACTAACACTGAATACACCTCATCTCAAAATGACAAAACGGCACAAGCCATGAGTTAAGTCACAGATGCTTTGTCATTTCACAGTGTTTTGCTTAAGATAAATGTGATTTGATACCAGATAAATGTACAATAAAAAGCACAGTTTCTATTCTGTGCTAGTTGAGTTTAGGCAGTAGGTAAAAATATTTCATAATTGATGCAATCTATTGATCAGAACAGAACTTGATACTGTAGTTTGAATAAAGCTCATGTTGAGAAATGGCTTCCTAGTTTAATTGAATTAATAATCTAAAGTAACTTTTATGGGAATTTTACTAGGAAATTTTTTCATTAATAGCAAATTTTCAGAGAAAACTCTTCTCCTTCTTCAGGCTGTCTTGTTGTTGTCACTTTTTACTTGTCACTATCACGGTTACGGTTTACCTTGACGGTTTAGGTTATTTTTCAACAAATCCTGCCAGATGTTAGGCAGGGAAAATCCTTTGCAGTCATTGATGATGGAATTTTGATTTTTCTCAATCTCTATTCCTTCTTTCAGTTTTCTTTTTTGGAAATTGCTTTGGAAACTGATTACTTTAAGGGAATTCCAATCCATGCTGTGCCCAGTTTCTCTAACATGCCTATCTAATCCAGTCTTGTTGGAGCAATTTTTTATAGCTGCTTTATACTCAGCTATACGAGTTTCTAGTCTGCGACCTGTTTCACCTATGTAAGATAGTCCACAACTACAATTTACTTCATAAACTATTCCTTGCATTTTTAAAATATCTTCTTCTCTTTGAACTATTTTAGGGTAAAATTTTTTAACTTTGTTCTCTAAACTTGGAGCTAGCCTAATATTGTATTTCTTACTAATTCTCTTTAAAGACTCAAATAAACCTTTGTGATAAGAAATTTTTCTAGTGAATTTTACTTGTTGCTTTTGTGGGTTCTTCGTACCATTAAAATTCAGAAGCTTCTCAATTTCTTCTTTTGGATAGTTATTCTCTGCAAGTATGACTTTAAGCTCTTCTTTATGGGCTTCTTTTTTATCTGCAGTAGAAACTATTTTATTAATTTTTTTCTAAAAACTGACTTGCTACATTTTTCTTAATAGAAACTGGATGATAGGAATTGAAATCCAGTAGTCTTTTAGTATTCATTGGTTTTTTATACCAACTAGTGAGGAATTTTTCATCTTCATAATAGATAGTAATATCTAAGAAGTTTATTCTTTTTTCTTTTTGAAGTTCAATAGTGAACTTAAGGGAATCATCTAATTCATTGAATGAGTCTAGAATTCTTTCTGGAACAATTTCTGAGCTATCTATTATAAATAAGATGTCATCCATGTATCTGCTATATAAGCAGAAGTATGTGGGTTGTACTAGTATCTTTTCTTCTAGTTTTCCCACATAATAGTTAGCTAAGAGAGGGGAGAGTGGGGAGCCCATAGCTAGCCCCGATTTTTGAATGAAAAAGTTTTCCTAAATTGAAAGTAGTTGTTCTGCAAAGAGAAAGTAAGCATTTCAAAAATTCCTACTAATATGTTTTTTTCCTTGTTGTGAAAAACTATTAGGTCTGCCAGGTCTTCCGCTATAAAGTCTATAAGTTGATCTATATTAATGTGAGTATACATAGACACTATATCTAAACTACCCATAATAGGAGAATCTAATTTAGGAAGAAGTTCTAGTTTTTCTTTTAGCTGCATTGAGTTTTTAATCAAGTTAGGTGGCTCTTTTAAAAGATTCTGAAGGTGTGACTTTAAAAAATAGTTTAGATTTGAAAGAATAGAGTTTTTTGAGTCTATTATTGGTCTAATTGGTTGGTGTTCTTTATGCAGTTTGACTATTCCATATATTTGAGGTAATCTGAACTGTAATTTTGAGAATTGTTTATAGTTTTCTGGAAGCTGGGTTTTCTTTTTTTGAAGTGAAATAAGCTTAGAGACTTTTTAATCAAATCTGGTAGTGGGTTTTCTTTTACTTCTTCATACATAGGTTTTTTAGTTCTTCTTCCATCTTTTCTAGATAATCTTTCTTATCCATAATAGTAATCAACTTACTTTCGTCTGTTTTCACAGCAACTACACTTTCATTTTTTCTGAAATCTTTAAGAGCTTTTAATTGACTATTATCAAATTTTTTTTTAGGTTTCCTTACTTGCTTCTGGAATTTTGTAAGGCTGTTGTAGTAATCTTTTCTGAGGAGGTCTGCTTTAATTTGGTCCTCTTTTTCTAAAGTGCTGCAGATGCTTTACAATTCAACTACTAATTTTTCTGGATTTATTTTTTTCTTTGGATAGATTGAAATTACTTCCTTTATTTATCACTTGCAATAATTCTTGGCTAACTCCAGTAGCAGTGTTGTCTATAATAGATAGCTCAGAAATTGTTCCAGAAAGAATTCTAGACTCATTCAATGAATTAGATGATTCCCTTAAGTTCACTATTGAACTTCAAAAAGAAAGAAGAATAAACTTCTTAGATATTACTATCTATTATGAAGATGAAAAATTCCTCACTAGTTGGTATAAAAAACCAATGAATACTAAAAGACTACTGGATTTCAATTCCTATCATCCAGTTTCTATTAAGAAAAATGTAGCAAGTCAGTTTTTAGAAAAAATTAATAAAATAGTTTCTACTGCAGATAAAAAAGAAGCCCATAAAGAAGAGCTTAAAGTCATACTTGCAGAGAATAACTATCCAAAAGAAGAAATTGAGAAGCTTCTGAATTTTAATGGTACGAAGAACCCACAAAAGCAACAAGTAAAATTCACTAGAAAAATTTCTTATCACAAAGGTTTATTTGAGTCTTTAAAGAGAATTAGTAAGAAATACAATATTAGGCTAGCTCCAAGTTTAGAGAACAAAGTTAAAAAATTTTATCCTAAAATAGTTCAAAGAGAAGAAGATATTTTAAAAATGCAAGGAGTAGTTTATGAAGTAAATTGTAGTTGTGGACTATCTTACATAGGTGAAACAGGTCGCAGACTAGAAACTCGTATAGCTGAGCATAAAGCAGCTATAAAAAATTGCTCCAACAAGACTGGATTAGATGGGCATGTTAGAGAAACTGGGCACAGCATGGATTGGAATTCCCTTAAAGTAATCAGTTTCCAAAGCAATTTCCAAAAAAGAAAACTGAAAGAAGGAATAGAGATTGAGAAAAATCAAAATTCCATCATCAATGACTGCAAAGGATTTTCCCTGCCTAACATCTGGCAGGATTTGTTGAAAAATAACCTAAACCGTCAAGGTTAACCGTAACCGTGATAGTGACAAGTAAAAAAAGTGACAACAACAAGACAGCCTGAAGAAGGAGAAGAGTTTTCTCTGAAAATTTGCTATTAATGAAAAAATTTCCTAGTAAAATTCCCATAAAAGTTGCTTTAGATTATTGATACTGTATTTAATGAATATTTGTAACATTCTAGCACAGAAGTTGAACTTAAAACAAATTCTTATTAATAAACAAGATTTCAAAATTTTACAAACAATTTTATGTTTATTTATTTAGAAGTATAACACACAGTACTTCAGTAAAATATATCATAGAACAAAAACACTATAGACAAAAATGAGATGGAGTGAAAATTCTATTCACTGAAAGAAAATGAAGAATTTACAAAACTTGACATTACTGAACAATAGTTTTACACAGCACATAACAAAATGTTCATAACGGGGTTTGGAAGATGTGAGAAGAGTAAATTTAAGACTTTTCAAGAACATTCAAATACAAAAAAAACAATACTTTTGCTAGCAAAAGCCACATAAGAGAATGGACAAAGTCATCGGTTTTTCCACGTTTTTCTTTAATTAATGCACAGCAACCGAAAAACTGTATAACACACATAGCGTTGTGGATTGTTGGCACTTTAGCATAAGGTGAACGCCCTCAGTTAGTTATCGAGAGATCTGAGGTTCGATCCCAGTGGTGTTGAATACAATTTTTCGGTCGCTGTATGTTAATTAAAGGAAAAATGTGGAAAGAGCGATGACTTTGTCTATTTACATTGTCTCCACATATTTGGAAGATTTTCCCCACATAAGAAATTTGCAAAAATAACTTGGCACATTTTCTTTTCTTTTTTTTCAATACTTTTATTATAGTCAGGGTTTGTTAAACAAGGTGTGGAGCATGTTAAAAAAATGGGACATTAAGTGAAACCTCTGCTCTTAAAAACATTTCTAACTTTTTTATTTTAATTATAGGTTTCTTAATCTGATAAATGACAGTATGACTATATTGACCAAAAAAACAAGAAATACCATAATTTCTTTCATATAATCCATGAGTGCACATATTCTACAGACCATGAAATTCAGAGAGGAAAAAAATTCAATGTATAATCTGCTGACCATGAAATCCAGAAAAAAAATCCCTGCCATATATTCGCACCTGAAATGCTGATCCTCAACTTTAATTTGCTGCAGAAAAGTTCTGATTAACGGGATAAACCAGCAGTCCAAAGGAAGAACAAACAAGTTAGTAAAATCATGCAATGCATTGATTAAGATACGCTTTCCAACATACTAAAAATCATTACTCAAGTTATAAGGAAAATCGCTGTGGAATATATCTCACTCCTGTGCCCTGATCTTTGATCCCATTTCGATGATATTCAACAGAACTGGTTCAGTATACCTCTGAAATAACATGATAAAGTTTTGTCGCAATCGAAGCAATTTTATGTAAGTTATGATGCATAAGGGCTATGGAATAGATCCCGCTCCTGTGTCCTAACCTTTGACCCCATTTCCCCCATTTTCAATGGGATTCGTCCCCAGGCAGGCCCCTACAACATACAAACATTTCATCCAAATTGAAACATTTTTACGTAAGTTATGATGCATAATGGCGATGGAAGTGATTCCGCTCCTATGTCCTGACCTTTGACCCCCATTTCGCCAATTTTCAATAGGGTTTCTTCCCAGGTGTTCCCCTACTACATACTAAATTTTCATCAAAATCGAACGATTTTTACGCGAGTTATCTTGCGGACGAACATACGCACACAATGCGTGACGTAATGAGGCAGATGGGAATTGCGACCGCCAGCAAGAGTATATCGTCATAAAACTTTAATAGGATCCGCACATTTGTTTGTCTACTGACGTCATGAAAATACAGGTCGCGCTATCTTTTTTCTGGACAATTAATGCGTTCCCAAGGATTAAAATTTGAACATGATTAAAATAGCTTCATTTCATAAATTGGAATACCTAATATTTTCTAAACCATAACCGTAATTATGCAATCCAACTTTTATTTGTCCACTGACGTCATCAAAGTACAGGTCGCGCCATCTTTTTCCTGGTTTCAACACCACCAAAGGAAAAGTTATTGATTTGTAATATAATTATGGTTATGTTTTAGAAAATATTAAGTTTTCCAAGTTATAATATGAAGTTATTTTAATCGATGTTAAAATTTTCATCCTTGGGAACACATTAATTGTGAAGGAAATGTGTACAAAAGTTTTCCCATTGGAAGTATAGGAAGCAAAATTACTTGACGTCCACCTTAATAATATGGGGATAAGGGCGATGGAATGGATCGCAATCCTATGTCCTGACCTTTGACCCCATTTCGTCCATTTTCAATTGGGTTTGTCCCCAGGTGGTTTCCTACCACATAGTAAAATTTCATTGAAATCGAACCATATTTACGCAAGTTATGACGCATAAGGCAAATGGAATGATCCCGCTCCTACGTCGTGACCTTTGACCCAATTTGTCCCATTTTCAATAGGGTTTGTCCCCAGGTGGTCCCCTACCACATAGTAAACTTTTATTGAAATCGAACCATATTTACGCACGTTAAGACGCATAAGGGCAATGGAATGATTCCGCTCCTACGTCGTGACCTTTGACCCCATTTGTCCCGTTTTCAATAGGGTTCGTTCCCAAGTGGTCTCCTACCACATACTAAAATTTCATCGTAATCGACCCATTTTTACGCCAGTTATCGTGCGGACAGACGGACGGACAAAGCTGGAGCATATACGCTTCTTCAACCTACAGTTGGAAAGCGTAAAAAACGACCTCTTATCGAAAAAAATTGTCGTCTTTTATAGGCTTTTGTGTTTTTTTTCAAGATAATAAATAGCAAACATCAAGAGGTTTTTTTTCAGCATTACAGTAGTTAAACTTCAGGCACCCACAAATGTGTGTGATGCTGAGCTTCCCGCTGCATGTGATTGACAGCAAGAGCAAATAACATCACTCTGTTTTTATCTTTTTCATTGGATAAAATAATTGGAAATTTGCAAATTCCTATTTTCAACCATTTTCTTGACGTAACTTGTACAAAAAACTAGCGGATAATGCTTACCTTGGCATTCCTTTCTAGCGACGGGAACATTTCACGCACGTGTTTTCCGGTCTTTGTTGATGTTATTGTCCTAAAGTCTGTTGTATGCGATGACTGGCTTTACTTCTCACACTTTTCGCTGGGTATACTCATTGGATCTGTGCCTTAGGATTCAAACATCAATTTTTACCGTTCTTTATACTCGAAATTTTCGGCCATACTCTGGGCATCTTCAGGAGCGTGGCGACTTTACCACCGATGTTCGTGGTTAACTTCGCGCTAATGGAGTCCGATACGCCTTGTTGCCATTCGTCAGAAAAACTTTCCTGGATATATTTCGTTATCAAGCCCGGCTGGCGCCATCTATGTTTCGTTAAGAACACTTTTTTTTTCCGTATTTTTATTTATTTATTTATTTATTTTTTAATTTTCTTCTCCTATCCTGGTTTTCTTGTCTTTTTTTGCCTGTTTTTCTTTTGTTGTTGTTTTTCTTGTCTTATTAGTTCTTTCCACAGGCCCGATAATGTGCTAGGGTCGTTCTGGTTACATACCCTTGCTTTATTTTTGTAGATTAATATTGCTTCTTCCCTCCTCATTTGCCTTTCCGATTTTTTATTCTTTTTTAGCATTTTAATTTCATCGAACTTTGGGAATGTCCGGTTTTCCAAGCAGAATTCTAAAAAAGAATAAAAAATCGGAAAGGCAAATGAGGAGGGAAGAAGCAATATTAATCTACAAAAATAAAGCAAGGGTATGTAACCAGAACGACCCTAGCACATTATCGGGCCTGTGGAAAGAACTAATAAGACAAGAAAAACAACAACAAAAGAAAAACAGGCAAAAAAAGACAAGAAAACCAGGATAGGAGAAGAAAATTAAAAAAAAAATAAAAAAAAATAAATAAATAAAAAAAAATACGGAAAAAAAAAGTGTTCTTAACGAAACATAGATGGCGCCTGCCGGGCTTGATAACGAAATATATCCAGGAAAATTTTTCCGACGAATGGCAACAAGGAGTATCGGACTCCATTAGCGCGAAGTTAACCATGAACATCGGTGGTAAAGTCGCCACGCTCTTGAAGATGCCCAGAGTATGGCCGAAAATTTCGAGTATAAAGAACGGTAAAAATTGATGTTTGAATCCTAAGGCACAGATCCAATGAGTATACCCAGCGAAAAGTGTGAGAAGTAAAGCCAGTCATCGCATACAGACTTTAGGACAATAACATCAACAAAGACCGGAAAACACGTGCGTGAAATGTTCCCGTCGCTAGAAAGGAATGCCAAGGTAAGCATTATCCGCTAGTTTTTTGTACAAGTTACTTTGAAATATCGCACGTAAAAGAGAATAGTACAATAATTAAAGCTATATAATAGTCAGAATTAGAACTACTAAGTGGCATTTTCTTGACTTTTATCAGAAAATAGTAAAAATTTCTAAACATTCTAAGCTGTGTGCTCTCACTGGTACAAGGAAGGTATACATTAAAAAATAAAGGAAGAAATATGAAATTCACACTAAAAATAGAATATTTTATGTAACTGACACCAGTTAGGGCAACTGATGTTGATAGTTTAAAACATAACATACCACTACTACTCATTCAAATGACGACATCAAACAGAAGAATGTGACCCATGTCTGCATCCATAGCATGAATAAAATTGATGCAAATTAAAGTAAAAGGCATTGTTCCTAATGTCTCATAGAGTAAAAGTATAGAAAAGCACAGAAGTTCATTTAATTTTCTCACCAAGTATTTACTAGCTAACTGTGAAATGAAAATAAATAAATAAAAAACAAAAAATAAATAAATAAATTGCCAAATTTAAACTTTAAAACTGATGTATGGTAAAATTAAAGGGAATTAAAAATTATTCTTTATTTTAAATTTAAAAAATATACTTTTATATACAGTTTTATCAAAGAAGATGTAGAACAAAAGAAATGGAACAAAGAAATTTATTGCTGAATACTCGCACGAAGAAATAATAATTTTTAGTAGGACTTTCACAACTTTTGAAAGCAATATCAAACTGACCATGGAAAAAGAAAAAAAGTAACAAAGCATTTCTTGACAGAAAAATAACTAATGGAAAGTATGGCCTAGAATTTTTTTTTTAACAAAGAAAGGTGACTTGATCACGCTAGTTACGTTAACTAAAACTTTTACAAAAAGTTCGTAAGTTGGAAGCTTTCGACCTTATCTTAGGTCTTCATCACGCCAATCGAATACCAAGTTTATATAAAACCTAGCTATGTCCCAGTACTGATCCCTTTTAACTCAAACCATCTATGGTCACAAAAAAATAACACTATAAGGAACTATATAAAAAGAGCATTTACACACTCAAGTCGAAAACAAACAAGAGAACAAGAAATAAGAAGGATAACTGACACAGCTTAAGTTCATGGATATGATAAAAAATTATAAAGAAAATCATTTATGAAACTAAACATAAAACTAAAAGTCCAAGAAAAAGAATTGATGCTAAAAAATATTGTGGTTCATTACCATGTAACCAAACAATTGCCAAACCAATAAAAAAGATATGCAAAACATTTGGCATTGATTTTGAACAAAGTGCAAGAACACAAAAAGATATACTTATTAAGAATAAAGACAAAACCTCAATTCTAGATAAAGCAGGTGTATATCAAATACCAACATTACACCCAACCAATAAAACAAAGGAGAAATCATACACAGAAAGTACTAAAAACAGCCTGAAATATAAACTAGAACATATAAAAAATTGGAATAAAAAACAAGAAGTCACAGCATTGATTCAATATTGCCATAATAATAATTATGAACCTGATTTTACCAATATTAAACACCTAATCTGACATCAAAAAGAAGATGAAATAAGATATTCAGAAGCTAAATGTCTTGGTGTCTGCTCAAAAAGGTGATTTTTCAAACATACACATTATATGCTTCTGTTCAACACGTCAATAATTATTTAGGTGTAACTACCGAAGCTCAGACCTTGCTGACTTATACTCGCCGACAACACGACCATTACGGTATCACAGTTGTAGTATTTGTTATAAGTACTAGAAATAATTTTAAAACATACCTTATTGTACTCATGTGATCCTGTTTAAAATCTATTATTCATCAACTCCTATGCTGGAGGTTTACGTATGATGAAACTGGTCCTGCAGGCTGTTGTTGCATGAGATGTAATGAAATAAAAGTAGCCTCGTATTAAAAGTGAGGGTAGTCAATGGGTAAAAACAAAGAACAACAAGATTTGAAGCAAGAACTTTCCGATTAAAAAGTAACTAAAAACCAAGATGTACGATAAAAACATCATGCTGAATCTGTCGTTGGCTTTCAAGACTGATTCAGCATGATGTTTTTATCGTACATCTTGGTTTTTAGTTACTTTTTAATTTGAAAGTTTTTGCTTCAAATCTTGTTGTTCTTTGTTTTTACCCATTGACTACCCTCACTTTTAATACGAGGCCACTTTTATTTCATTACGTCTCATGCAACAGCCTGCAGGACCAGTTTAATCATACGTAAACCTCCAGCATAGGAGTTGATGAATAATAGATTTTAAACAGGATGACCTGAGTACAATAAGGTATGTTTTAAAATTATTTCTAGTACTTATAACAAATACTACAACTGTGATACCGTAATGGTCATGTTGTCGGCGAGTACATGTCAGCGAGGTCTGAGCTTCAGTAGTTACACCTAAATAATTATTGATGTGTTGAACAGAAACATATAATGTGTTTGTTTGAAAAATCACCTTTTTGAGCAGACACCAAGACATTTAGCCTCTAAACCATGTAAACATATTATACAATATATATATGTAAATATTGATTATCACTCTATATTTCAGAAGCTACCCTTGTTTAAAGAAAAATCTAAAAAGTTTGTAATAATAATATTTGCATAGAACTTTCATATCCTTGGAGATTACTAATAAATAGGGAACAAGAAACAGAAAAAAAAACTAATTAATTAATTTATTAATAAAAAAAAATTTTAATCTCATAACAAATGACATCACTTGAGACATGACCTTACCATAAAAACACAAATGATAATAGGCCACCAAACAACAGTGAAGTCACAGTCAGTTGACCAATGATGAGGCACTAACACAATGGAGACAAGACATCAAGCGAAGGAAGTTTTCTTTTCTAAAAACTCTTAATGAACTCTTTTTTGGATTGTGTGAACAAGAGCAGCATCAAAAAGAGCTTTAAAAGATACTTGATTATCAAAAGAACAACATCAGGAAGAACTTAAAAGGATACTTCATCAAAAGAGACAGACAAATGTTAATTGCAATAATATGTTTATAGCTTTTAAGAACTTCTGACTTTTAAAAGAATCATATGAAGACAACATTTTTAAATAAATTTTGTAACAAGCAGCAATTTAAATAATAAATAATCAAAATATCAACAACTGGTGTCTCATATCCAAAAAGGAGTTTGAAAAACGTGAAGAATGTTGAAAAAGTGAATACTGGCATTATATTCCAACATAGTTTTATAAAAAAGAAAATTCAGTGGAAATAAACAGTTGGGTGTGCAATACCTATAAAAATCTAGAGCATTAAATAACTTGAAAAGTATTTATTTAAACAACATAAAGACATCAAATTGTGGGATACATCTTGGGATTACATTATTTGACAACCAGAGATAAAAAAATATTCATCACACAAGTGGCATCATATGCATATGTCCTGTTTATATGTTCTTCTTATGAGAAATGGGTATGATCAGGGTTGGCAGAACTGAAGTGATTGGAACTTTGTGCCCACCTACAAGAATGTTTGACTTTGCTCCCTCAATTTTCAGGGCATAAATGCAAGTTTTTTTCTTTCTCCATACAAAATGGCTGCTTAAATTTTTAAACTGGTAAATTCTTCCATTTATGCTCCCTGTCAGAAATTTCTTTTTTGATATGATATTCCTGAGTATGATTACAACATTAGTTTCAATCTAAGTAATTAATTATATCATAGTATGCATCTAATTATTACTTATCTTGAAGTGGAAAGTTAAATATATGGGTTTTATACAGTAAGTTGTTTATATTTGATGGCCTAATTAATGGAACTAAAATTTAGTTCATCATCAGGACTGCATCTCTGGAGTAGTTGTTGCCATTCAGTCAGGAGTGTCCACCGCAATTATCGTTTAGCTTGGTATTTCTTACTATTTCCATTACTTCTTTTAGATTCCTTTTGATTAACATACAAAATCTAACACTCTTTATTACATAAAATCAAGTACTGCGAGATAGTTCTTGGAGAAACTCGACTTCCTGGACTCTACAGAAGTAGAGAAAGATATCCACAGAGAAGAACTTGATATAATTTTATCAAAAAACAACTTTCCCTCCCTGTTCATAACAAACACTTTTCGGAATAAGGCAAAAAGAGGCAATAGCAAAATAACATCAAAATCACTGACAAAATTACTTACCACAAAGGACTTTTTGAAAAACGAAAAAAGGTAAGTGAAAAATATAAAATCAATTAAATTATGTGATTTACTCAGAAATAAAAGGATATTACTTAGAGTCAAATTTTCGAGTAGAACACCTACCTTTCCACAGGACTACACTATTGTAGGTTTTGCCATTCGTAAGCTAAATTCCAACCTTTCAAATCATTTAATGTTGTACCCCTTCTCTCTATTTCTAGTCCTTCTGAAAAATTTTTCTTGAAAAAGTGCTGTTGATGTGTCAGAACTTCTCCCACATAGCTGAGACCACATTCACATTATGTGGTAGAAGGAGAAACAGGCAGACAGCTTAAGAACACATCGGCAGAACATAAAGCTGCAATTAAAAATTTGACAAACAAAACAAGTTTGAACAGACATATTCAAAATACTGGACATAAGGTGTTTTGGGACAATGTAAAAGTTCTGACACATCAACAGCACTTTTTCAAAAGAAATTTTTCAGAAGGACTAGAAATAGAGAGAAGGGGTACAACATTAAATGATTTGAAAGGTTGGAATTTAGCTCACGAATGGCAACACCTACTATAGTGTAGTCCTGAGGAAGGGGCTAGGGGTGCTACCCAAAAATTCGATTGTAAGCAATATCCTTTTATTCCTGAGTAAATCCCATGATTTAGTGAAATTTATAATATATCAAGTATAGGAATAGCCATGGCATCAATTATTACCCAGTATAAAATCAAATTTGCGCCAGATCTGAATAACAAATTCAAGAAATTCCTTCCATCCTAAAGCAAGAAGTTATCCAATTCCAGAAGGACAATCTATAGCATAGACTGTAGCTGCAGATTAAGCTATATAGGTGAAACGGGAAGAAGTATAAAAATCCACATGGAAGAACATAAGGCAGTTATTAGGAACAATGCAGGCAAAATCAAGTTAGACAGACATACACAAGCAACTGGACACCTCATAGATTGAAACTGAAAAAAAAAATCACCACCAGTCACACTTAATAAAAGGGAATCTTGAAAAAGGAATGGAAATAGGAGTATCATGCTTAATGATAATTGTGATTGGGCACTCTCGACTGAATGGCAACAACTATAACAGTGACGTAGTCCTGATGATGAACTAGGTTACAGTTAAAAAATTTGCCCATCAAATATAAAGCAAATAACCTGTATATACACCCATAAATTGAACTTTTTTATGTAATTAATTTTAAATTACCTCATACTGATGGAATCACAATAAAACTATATTGTCTACTTGTATTCAACAAAATATGTTGTTATGCAAGCACGCGATTGTCTCCATGATGTTAAAGCCAGATTTTGTATTTTTTTTTTTACCTTCTGTGTGAATGATACCACTGGCATTGCACAGTTGGTTAAGTCACTATGCACTGTGTGGGGGCAGATGTTTCTGATGGGTGTTCAAATCCCAGTCCTGTCAACCATCTAGTCTGGAGGTTTTCCGCAGACTCCCTGTGTTTGGGGATGCAAAGTGTAGATGGTTCCCTGTTAAGTCTGCCCCAGATGCACTTTGTAACCCTTACCTGTATGCAGCAGAGGAATGGCAAGCCAGCTGCATTAATTTGCCAGTAAGCCTCAAGGGTGCATTGTCATCTTTGCGGAACTCAACCAGACATGGGCAAACGAGATAGACAGAGAGAGAGAGAGAGTGTGTGAATGATATAGTAGATTGCTGCACTAACGATCATGGAAAGTTAAAAAATCAATGCAGAACATTATACTTTGAAAAATTAAGGAAAACTTGGAAGATTCATTTTAGAAGTAACACTGTAGACAGAAATAAATGCAATAGTGAAGAATTAATGAACTAGTCTAGAGAGTAAATGAAGTGGCTCACTTGTTTGCCTCATTGTGTTGCCATAATATAAATAATTACAATCAGAAAGTGTGATGAATCACTGAAATTCCTCTTTTCTTACCTATAACTTAGGAAAAGACACCAAATGATTTGATTGAACCTTATCATTACTACAGTCAAGGTTCTTTGAAAACTGTAGTTCCAAAATGAAGTGTTTAACTCTCTTATCTTACTGCCAAGAATAATCACATTCTCCACCCTGAATTGCTTCCCATCATAATCTGCAATTCCTACATAAATGCATGTAGTTAATTGTGCATTACGGGGATTACTAGGATATAAGTTTTCACTTTGTCAAATTTTCGGGTTGTACCCTAACCCTTCTTCAGGACTGACTAAGATAGAAGGTGCTGCCACTCAAGTGGTAATGTCATACCACTATGTTCGTTAATCGTGGAACCTCTTCTTCTCTCAATGTGTAGACTTTCTTCAAGTTTCTGTTTTAGAAAGTGTTGTTGGTGTGCAAGGATTTTTAAAGAATCCCAGTTCATTGAATGTCCAATACTTTGTACATGCTTATCTAGGGCTGTTTTGCTTGTAATGTTCTTAATTGCAGCTTTGTTTTCAGCTACACAGGTGCGGAGTTGTCTTCCAGTTTCTCCTACATATATGTTACCACAATTGCAGTTTACATGGTAGATAACTCCTTCTTGTAGTAGCATGTTATTTTCTTTTTGTTTAAACTGAGGAATTTTTTTTTTTAATTTTACTGTGTAAGTGAGGAGCAAGACGAATATGGAAGTTAGTGCTACTAGAAAAAGAAAAATGCTTAGAAAAAATGCTTGAAGAATTGCAGAAACCGTTATATGAAGAAATAAAAGCTAACCCAGTAGGCAGCACTATAAAAAAACTTTTCTAAATTACTAAAAACTTTGAGAAAAATGATCAACTTTTTGATAATTACAAAAAATTTTCAAAATTACACTTTAGAGATCCCCTAATTATATGGTACTGTCAAGATTAATAAGCCAGGAACCCCTTTACATCCTATAGTGGACACTAAGTTTTCCCCCTTGTCTAACCTCTCTTACTATCTCCTAGAACACCTGAAAAAGCTGTTTTCCCCACCTCAAACACTGATTAAGAATTCAATAGAGCTGGTCAAAAAATTGAGAGAACTCCCGATAATAGAACATCCATTACTTGCAAGTCTTGATGTAATCTCAATGTATACAAATATTAACCTGGACCTTCTGATAGAATTTCTAGCAGATGACTTGGCAGAAAAGATAGTGTTCCTAGATCATGATACAGAAAAACTCATAGGACTTTATGAACTGCTTTTATTTTCTTTCAAACATAACTTTTTTCAATTTCAAGAGAAATACTACAAACAAACTTCTGGCTTGGCTATGGGTTCAATACTATCTCCCTTTCTAGCTAACTATTATTTGGGCAAGCTACAAGAAAGAATAATACTCCCATAGCCATCATTGTTCTGCCTTTACGTTAGATATATGGATGACATCCTGATAATAGTAGACCAAGAAGAAAAATCTCTGCTAATAGACATACTTAACCTATTCAACACCCAGATGACTCTCTTAAATTCACCCTGGAAGTGCAGCAAGAAAATAGCCTCAATTTCCTAGATCTGACACTCTCTGCTGTAGAAGGAAAAATTTCTACATCACTCTATAAAAAACCTACTAATACTCAAAAAATGCTAAACTACCAATCATACCATCCATCCTACATTAAATATAATGTAGTCGCACAGTTCCTAGAAAAAATAGAAACTTTAGATTCTGCAGTAACTTCCAAAGAAATCCATAAAAAAGAATGAAAGAAGACGCTGACAGATAACAATTACCCAGAAAATTGGATAGAAAAAACTTTTAAAGAGAAAAAAAGCTAAGTCAAGCCATAAAAACAATCTGATAAAAACATTAAACTCACTAGAAAAATAACTTACCATAGAGGGTTGTTTGAAAGGCTGCACAGAATTAGCCTTAACTTCCATATTCGTCTTGCTCCTCACTTACACAATAAAATAAAATAAAAATTTCCTCAGTTTAAACAAAAAGAAAATAACATGCTGCTACAAGAAGGAGTTATCTACCATGTAAACTGCAATTGTGGTAACATATATGTAGGAGAAACTGGAAGACAACTCCGCACCTGTGTAGCTGAACACAAAGCCACAATTAAGAACATTACAAGCAAAACAGGCCTAGATAAGCATGTACAAAATACTGGACATTCAATGAACTGGAATTCTTTAAAAATTCTTGCACACCAACAACACTTTCTAAAACAGAAACTTAAAGAAAGTCTACACATTGAGAGAAGAAGAGGTTCCACGATTAACGAACATAGTGGTATGACATTGCCACTTGAGTGGCAGCACCTTCTATCTTAGTCAGTCCTGAAGAAGGGTTGGGGTACAACCCGAAAATTTGACAAAGTGAAAACTGATATCCTATTAATCCCCGTAATGCACAATTAACTATAATAATTCTTCACTAGGATTTGCCATGTCTTTATTAATTCACAAGATTAAATGCATGTTTTTAACCCTTTAAGCAGCCCAAAATTCCTGAATCAAATGGCACCCAAAAGTTTCTGTGCTTCTCAAACAGAATTGTTCACATAACAGCCAGGCAAAACAATTCTTTTCCCCCTTTAATCTCAGAAGTACTGACCTTTAAACCTGTTAATGGTGACAAATGTTCCATTTAAGTCTTCTTTTTACTGTTCCATGACCCATCACAAGATGAAGAAGAGCTAGTTCTCCTGGCATAGAAACCATGCCTTCTCAAATTACTCAAATATCTCTCTGCTTCCTTAGGTTCATCACGATTGTTATATACCTTTTATCAGGTAATCAGTCAGAAAGGATTAGTGCCAATCATCCCCCTACATGACACACAACTACTATGAATAACATAGCTAAGGGGAAAGCAATGCTTTCTGATGTACAAGTTCATTCATTTCAGATGCATTTAGCGCATGACTCTTAAACAGAGAAAATATTTGTTTCAGCTGATTTTAGCCAATTTTGCTAACTCTGAGTTAATTTGCTCCAGCTGCTTAAAGGGTAAATGGTACCTCTAGTACACTTGATCACATATATTAGATTTTGAAAAAGAATGAAATTATTTACTGATACAAATAATAAAAAATCCACAAAGAAAAAATACTGTACTTTCAATTTTTACGAAGTTCAAACATTTAAAATCTAATAGCTGTGAAACTTCAGATTAACAACTGGCCCAAATGTAACAAAAAGTTAAAAAATATTCTTTAACAGGCATCTGGTGCAATGTAGTCAGACATAACCATAACTGAACATCCATCAGGTAAGTGAATTCCTTTGAATTAGCCTGAAGAAGTATATAGTAATTAATGATATCAAGTTTTTAAATTTCAATTATTTTTAATTATTTGTACAAAAGACCAATTTAATAAATTAGTATTACAAAGACTTTTTTCTAATTATAAGCTCTACACTGTTTCTTCAGAAGTTTTTTTTAAGACAAAGGTCTTTTTTTTTCTTTTTTTTTTTTTTTTCCGGTGCAGAATGTATCTTATTTTCCATAGGCTGAAATTCTTGAGTTACAAGGTCATACAATAGAGGATCAACTATGCTCTTACAGCAGTATTGTCTTTCTCACTTTTTTAATCAATTGGGTAAACCTGCTAATTACTATATCATTTAAACTGCTTAGTCACTATAGCAGTAAATTTTACTAAGATAGCAATTGTGTCCAATTTTTATAAACACCTTAATCAGAGAAAAAAAAATGTTTGAAAAATATCTGGTAATTTTCAGGTTTTTCATATATGTAATGACATGATGATGATGACATTTCCCATCATGAATATATTTCATATGTGTAATGACATATGTGTAATGGCATTTCCCATCATGAATTTTTTTTTTTACCACAGTAGATTTAGCCTTATTTGTTTACTCCTGTATAAGAAATCAAGTGCTTCTTCAGGCTTGTTTTTTTGTAAAAATTTACATTCACAGTCATTGAAAATAATTTTCACCAGAACAAATCCTCTGGTTTTTGGTCAGACGTTTTTGTGAACATTTATATCCACATAGATCACATTTGAATATCTTATCGCCAGAATGAGTCCTCTGGTGTATGATCAAGTTTTGTTCGGTGGTACATTTGTAGTCACATATATGACAAGAAAATGGCTTTTCAGTTGAGTGTGTACTGAGGTGAACAATCAGGTTTTGTTTTCTTTTAGTTGAAAATTTGCAGTAAGTACAATGAAATGTTTTTTCACCAGAATAGATCATTGTATGTCTATTCTTATCACCCCTTAGAATTGAAAAATAAGTGCAATCAGGGCATCTACATAGCTTTGTTTGAAAATCCCGAGATCTCTCCTTAGAAGACCTGATTTCATTGGGTTTTTGAAATTCTACAAAGAGAAATAAAAAAAAGCAAAAGCAGAATAATTAAAACTGTCTAAAATAATCTTAAAAATACTTTCATACAATTACAAACTAATAATAACATGAATAAAAGTAAAAGAATAAGTTATGGAATAATTTGTATAAAACTAAGCTCCACACATAATCAATCAACACCATAAAAGCGTGTCTACAGTCCAATGTGCCATCACGAGTATGCTCAGAGAAGGAAATATCCACATGTGCAGACATCTTCAGGACGTCTGTGCTACTTTTGAGTAAATTTCATACGCAGGGTGAGGGTGTTGTCACTGATTGTTGCCATGAAACTATTGAAAGGCTGATTGTGGTGCCATCCATTGTAATAGAACTTATGTATCATTTACAGAATCTGCATGATTATTATAGGGAAACTTTCTTTTTATTGTATTCTTTGGGGGGAGTAATACATATTTTTTTCTTTTTCAATTAACATTTCTAGGGTTTTGGAAATAGTTGTAGGGTCTTGTATATTACGTGGGATTTTTCACCCCATTAAAACAGATTCAGCGAATGTCTGTCATAAAAAGAGATTTAGTGGAAAACAGATTCAGTAAATGTCAACTGCAAAACAGATTCAGCGAATGTCAAATATACAAAATTAACAACCTACATACTGAAAAAGGCACTATGTAATGATATAAATTGGAGTGTAAAAACTAAACAGAGCATGAAAAACCAATATTTTAGACAAAAAAAGAGACACTGGAAAAAACATAATTCGTGATGAATGTTTCTTTTACACAGAAACTCCACCTGGATTTTTAACATTTGCATTGCTAGTAACCCATTTAAAAAAAAATAAATAAACATTCATATATACCTCTAACAGAGCTGTTGTCTCTTCTAATAGCAGTTCTGTCAATTGTATAAAAATCGATGGGTGCTATGAGAAGTTCATTTATGATCCATGTGAAATAAGAATGTTGCAGTTTAATAACTGCCAAGAATCAAAATCCATCTTTTAGGTTTTTCACAACAAAGGTTAAGAATCCTACATAAATAATGTATGCTGCCACTAGTTTAACTAAGCACACTGGATTCTGTAAACTTCACACAAACAATATATTGTCGGGCAAAAGATTGATTATTTTTACATGAACATTCAACACCATTAAGTAATAAAAGAAGACAGGGCTCAATTCACCGCAAGTTATTTAAGACATGTAACATAAGCTTCTTCATCACTTCAAAAATACAGAAAGTAGAGAGAACATATTCAATTACAATTTATCAAATTAAAACATTTGTTGGTAAGACATTTATAATTATTCTGCAGAACACAAAACAGAATGGAATTAAGGGGCGTTATATGAAAAAAAAAGTTTTTAGATAAAACATTAAAATAAACAAACCATCAGAGAATTCATTTACCTACTATGCACTCAACACAAAAGATTTATGAAAATCTAAGACAAAAACACTCAAATCTCCCTTCTTTAATTTTCAATTTAAAAACAAGGTAAGAATTTTTAAAGAGCCACAGTTTGAATACTATTTATATTTTCAGTTTTGGGATGAGGTGAATCTTCTAGAATTAAAATTTCAATTGCAAAGGGCTTTCCATAAACTTTAAATTTTAGTTTGTTATTTTTTAATAAGATTTAAGTTTAAAGTGGCTGTAATTTTGATAAAAATAATAAAATAAAAACCTGGATTCTATAAACTAGGTTTTAAAAGTGTATATAATCCATCAAATTGGCACACTTGGTAGCTATGATGTATATTTTTTCTGTCAATAACCGAAATAAAAAATGTGCACAACACTTCGAATTTTTACGATGCGTAAAAATCCGGTACATCGCTGCTCAAAAATCTGAAAAACCAGAACCACAATCAGGCCTGTTTGACGACACAGTCCTGACAATGAGATAGACAACTACTTGAAAATTTTACAAATTAGTAATTTTTCTATAACCTCTCAAGCCCCACAACTTCATGTAATTCTTTCAATTATAGAACATTTTAGGTTTCAAGTCATCATTTATCAACTGACAATGGTCTTTGCAAAAGTGAAATGAGCATGTGAAAATATGGAAAGTAATGGTGGCAGTGATAAATATTTCTGCAAATGAAAATAACAGATTAAGAAGACCTTTTATTTAAATTATGTGCCATTTTGTTATTTTTTAAAGTCCATTAAAAAACTCAAAATTACTGAGTTTATTTAATAGACATTTATTTTTTAATAAATTCTGGATGACTTTTTAACTAGAACATGCCTCCCTGTATTTATTTATTCCATGAGTCTCAATATACATAGATGTATTATTATTTAATTAAAAAATTTTTACCCTTGCTTTTTATACTCAGTAACAAAAACAAAAATTATGCTCAGGTCACTATATCTAAATATCATTATTTAAAGAAGAGGTGTAGTACACTTTCTTTAACTCCACTGTGCCAAGATACGTAAAAACAAATTAGTTTTACAAAAACAGCCTTGCTCTTTATTGATACACAAACATGGTGTTTTAAGTTCCCTTTAATCCAAAGGTTTTCATCACAATGGCAGTGAAATTATTGATTTACTCCTCCTGTATGAGACATCAAATGTTTTTTCAGGCTTGTTTTTAGTGAAAATTTTAGTTCACAGTGAGTACACTGAAAAGGCTTGTTACCAGAATGAATCCTCTGGTGTCTGAGCATATTTGATGCATGTGCACATTTGTATTCACAAGAATTACAGTTAAAAGGCTTTTCACCAGAATGTGTTCTTAAATGAATGTTCAGGTGTTCCTTTCTTGATGCTGAATATTCACAGTGAGAGCAGTGAAATCCTTTCCTGCCGGTATGGATCCTCAAATGTCTATTCACATCACCACTTCGAATGGAAGAAAAAGTACAATAAGGACAAATATACAACCTGGTTACAGGATCCCAATCTGACTTCTTAGGAGATCCCATTGTACTGGAGTTTTTAAATTTACTTGAAATACTACAGCTTCCCATCAAATGACCTGAAAAAATAGTAGAATAAATTTCAAAACTCTTTTAGTTTATTTTTCTAGAAAACTAACAGAAAATAAATAACAAATTATGAAATATTTATGTGAAATTACATTTGCTGTTGCATAAAGTGAATTGTATTTATGTCGAAGAAAAAAGGATGGAATAAATAGATATATTTCTCAGAAAATGAAGCATTCAGGGAAAAAGTACTCATTGCAACTAAAGCATTTTAGTATGGGAAACTTTATGTTTATCTAAGAAAATTACTAAGTTAAGTTATTTAGCCAGAGAGATGGAAAAGAAAATTAAGAGAAGACCAAGGAAATCATGGGAGGGTCATATTTAGAAATGACTGAATGATAAACATGCGTTTCAATATAAAGTATGGAAAGGTCATGTGCGATGGATGTACATGAATTTCAAGTTCTGTGACAAGATTGCTGTAAGTAGAGGTTTTGATATATCATAAGTAAAATTTAACATCTTCAATAATTAAAATTTAATCATTATATACAGGGCATTTCACTAAACAGTCCTCTCAAAGAGAACCAAATATTGTTTTCTTCCTATTCTACATAGAAACATAACATTTGGTTTATAAGTAGCCTTGATCTTTAATAAATGTGAGGGAGTGATTTTCCTGATAAGGCAGCGACTCATTGTGACATCACCTCACCAGATGGCCAGGCACATTAATTCTGTCTGGAGGCAACCGCGTATTTTACTGTGTTGTTGACGGTCATTCAGGATGGCTATATACTGTTGCAGAGTGAGTGTTTATTGTGAAAAGTTATTGGATAGCAAAGTATATAAAGGTAATGCAACATGACATCCTGGAGAAGTTTGGGGGAAGAAAAGCACCAGACAAACATTACATCACCAAGTTAGCAAAGATTTGAAACCATGGGTAGTGTTTTGAACCAATACAGGGGCAGACATCCTCCTTGAAAGGGAGAAAAAATGAAGAGGTGAAGCACAAGCTGCTGGCATCACTAAAGAAGTCCTATGATGTTTGTCACAAGATACTGGTTAGAAGACTTAGAAAGCAGCACCAGTGCAGCAATCCAGATTATTGATAAGGACGTGCTGCTGAGGACCTTCGATAATATGCAATTTAAGTGAGTTTGATGTTGGTGGAAGACATTTCCAGCATTTATTGTGAATGGTGCTACATTCCCACGAACTAAGGTACATTATAAACTACATGTCATGTTTCTAAGTAGAGTGTGTTGCAAAATATGACTGATTCTTTGGGAGCACTACTTAGTGAAACATCCTGTACCATGATCACACTGATAATGCACTGTAGTGATAACAGCCTGATGAAATTATTTTTGAAAATTCTCAAACACAAAAAATAATCTAGTTTAAAAGAAATCTGTAGAAATTTGTTTTTGTTCAACAGAAATCTAGTAGAAATATTAGAACAAGTGAAAAAGAAAAAAATATATATAAACGAAAACAGTTAGAAAGAGATCATACAGTAACTCCAGTGCAATTCCAGAAAATTAAGATTAGGAATTGGATGAACAAACAAAAATTTTTATACTAAGTATTAATAATGATTGTTTTAATAAATGCAATCTCTAATACTGATAGTTTTAATGATCAGCACAATATTTATTGTTAAATATACCAAGCATCTTAACCAGAGTATTCTTAAACACATTTGCATAGTCTTTTCATTATTTTACACACTTTTAGATAAATTTCTTTACCTACAGAAAAATGTATTATCCAAAATGCTTGAAAATTCTGTTTGACAAGACTTGAGGAAATATGTTTTATAACATATTTCCTCAAGTCTTATTACCTTTACCTTTATGCAAAAATGGGTTAATTGATCTGATATGTGTTCATCAGACCAACAATTCTTGACCTTTAAAAATATTGGTTTCCACATCAACTCATTTTCATTTATTGTAGGCACCACACAATAGAGCTATAACTTTGAGTTCAGAGTCATGTTTTATTCATTCACCTGCTATACTTTTGCATAATACTTGGCTGTTCTTAAAATAGTGGAAATACTGAAACATGCTTAAAAAAAGAAAGAAATTTTAAAATCTTTTGTTTTATGTTAGAATAATAAGTTGCTGGTGGTATTTCAGAAGTAGCACATTTATAAAAGTTTTACATATTATCATCAGAATGTGCTTCAGACAATTCATCACATGAATATGTACCATATCTTTGGGTTTTCCATATATCTGGACTACGTAACTGGATGCTTTCAAGGATTATAAAATTGATAATACATGCATTTTAAATCAGTAAAAAAACAATGAGAAAATATTAAAATCATTTTTGTTATGCACAACGATGGAAATACATATGACTTATTTAAATTTTTCTAAAAGAAATTTTCCTCATACAGTTAACCAACCGAAGAATAATAGTTTATTGTACATACTGGCATGTAAGTAGAAAGTTTTTGGAAGAAATCCTGTTTTCATATTTTGTAGTGGAACGATTGGCTTATACACAAGTCAGTAAAAAACAGGACTGGACTTCCAAAGTGTTATGTGAATTTTCCCACAAAATTTGGCTGCTGGTTTGTTAACGTTATAGATTGTGGCTCTCCGTGATAGTTTCCTGACTTTCTGTCAGTTATATTCTCAGCTGTGCCCCCCCCCCACTTTCACAGCTATATATAATAAATAGTAGGTATGGTTATTCTGCTCTCTAGGCACTGTAGGGCTATGGAACTCCTTTCATCAGCCAATGGCATATATGTGATTCAGAAGGAGACATTGATTTCACATTGAACATTACAATTTCAGAGATTGTTCACATTCTGTCCTATGTATTTTACCTGTGTTCACTGAAATATTTATATGTATTCTTAAAAAATCTGACCCTTTCTTGCATTTTATTGTTTGTACCGCGTAGTGGCACACAGAAAACCACAGTCTCAAAGAAAACAAATTGCCGATAACTGAAGCAGAAGGATTCGTGAAACACTTCTTTGGAGGTACTTCCAAAAATAAAAATAAAAATATGAAATATTTTTCACCCAGAGTAGGATTCCTATGATAATAGGTGCCACTTATATGATAAGTGCAAAACCTAATGCTGTTTCAAATTGCGACTGGGGAATTTTTTGCTTCCAAACATGAAGGAATACCTGCAACATGTGCAACTGCAGGATACCATCTTTTGAACTGGACACAGAGTGAGTCAGACATCAGATAAATAATTTACCTGTTAGGATCCCACACACAACCAATCAGGCATCTCTCCTCTCCTCAGTTTTCACAGCAAGCATGAGTATTCATGGTCTTCAACCTCATGCTGACCATTACAGGGACTATGCACTGACATAGCTCCAAATGCCATCAGTGCTATTAGCACTATGGAAGAGCAAAGACACAATACTTATGAAAGGTGGTAACTTGAAAAAGAAGACATTGGCCTTGTTACTTCTTGGGTGAAAGAATTATGGGATGGAATTTCACCAGAAATGGTTATAAGGCTTTTCAAAAAATGCTGCATAAGTAATGCCATGGATGTTACAGGAATTATTTGGAAACTGCAATAGTGAGTTGTACTTTGAAGGTTTATACAGATGATAATCTCAGAAATTTGAATAATTCATTTCAATAAAATGTTTTCCAAAATCTTGAAATTTAAGGTCGGTTTATATGCGAGTCAAGGTTTTTTTACAAATTTTTAGCTCTTGGATTAGGGGGGGGGGTTGGTCGGCTTATATGCAAGTATATAAGGTATTTTATTTTATGATCGCTTCACTTATCATATGTATTTTTCAGCTTGAAAGTTGATGTGCAAAGTCAAATGCGCTAAATGTCTCGATATCTTTATCTTCATTCATAAATAAGTTGATATTGAGTGTAAGACAAGACTAGAACAAATACAATTAGTGTTTCAAAATTCTGTAATCACAGCAACAATAAGTAAAAATTATCTGGTAGTTTGTATTTCTTTGTAAACCTAACCTCTGAATCTCAGAGAACAGCTTAGTGATGATGATGATGACTATTTCTTCAAAGGGATTCATTTCCCATTAATATCTTTTAAGATATACAAAAGGTAATTTAAAAAAATATTATTTACAAAGTTATGTCATAATTTTAATACTTGAGATGAAAAAGAATATATCATCTTAAAAGATGAAATGAAGAATGTTTAGTTTCAGTAGTGGAACTGATCACAGTTGTATCTCACTAAAAATTTAATTAAACTTGCCAGAATCTGAAAAAAATTTAACATGCAAATTAATATCAACATATAAACACTTGTGTGGTCACATTGCTATTCATGAAGTTCAAAAAAGACATCACAAACAGTTTACAAATGCTCTGAAACCTTTAATAAAATGCAGATTTACAATGGAATAAACATAAATTCTGAATCTTTCAGAATGAACATATTGACAGCATGCATAATATCCATGAGTATATTCAATGAATGAAAAAATGTAAAAAATCTACATTGGAGAAGAACAACAAGAAAAGCAGCATGTACATCACATAGGTACACTCAAAAAATAAACTTATTGGAGGGGGGGGAGGACTGCACATTTGCAGAAGGCAGAGTGCTGTACCTGTCACTTGTTAAATGAAACAATGTTTATAACAGAAATATTTTTCTTTTAATTTTTAGCTTCTTGATTTGAAGCTGATATAAAATATGATATACCAAAAAGTATTTTTAACTTACATACAAGAACAAGCATCAGTTATTTAAAACACATCTGTGGTAGACAGCATTGTGAATAAAATATCACTCACAGCTACCAATGTGGGGAGGGGAGGGGAGGGGATAGGTATCTTATTTGAGGACAGAGGTATTTCACAGCCATCTGATTAGGAGGTTGAATTAATCTTATATTTGTAAAGGCACTTAAGGATGACATATTAGATTGTTGTACCTCTGCCAAGTAAAACATCCAACATTAACTATTAATCATGAAAGAAATACGGGATTACACCATATAATACAAATTTTGAAGATGACAATCTGACTTTTGGTGTAAATGTGACAAGAATGGTAAGTCAGATAATATCCGAAAACTTGAAAATTTCATCGTCCTGAAGTGGGACTCGAACCCACGTCTCCCAGATAGTGCCCGGGTATGCTAACCACTGCACCACCCAGAACGACCAAGTCTCAAGTTTCCAATTAATTTGAATGTAACCATCACAGTATTTTCTAGTCAAACCAACCAGCATTCATGTTTAGCAAATCTGGAGGTTAAGAATCCTATCCTGTGATTGCCCGGAGGAACAGATAAAACATGAAAGAAATTACGGGATTACACCATATAATACAAATTTTGAAGATGACAAACTGATTTTTGGTGTAAATGTGACAAGGATGGTAAGTCAAATAATGATGATGATGGGCAAAACACGTAACAATAATAACAAATAAAGGTAACATGATCACACTAGTTACGTTACATGAAAAAAACTTTTACAAGAAAGTTCGTAAGTTGGAAGCTTTCGACCCCATTTTAGGTCTTCATCACACCAATGGAGGACTAAGATTGGTGCCAGATTCTACATTTGAATGGCAACAATCTTAGTCCTCCATTGGTGTGATGAAGACCTAAGATAAGGTCAAAAGCTCCCAACTTACGAACTTTCTTGTAAAAGTTTTTTTCATGTAACATAACTAGCGTGATCAAGTTACCTTTATTTGTAGTCAGATAATATCTGGAAACTTGAAAATTTTATCATCCTGGAGCGGGACTCACATCTCCCAGCATACCCGGGAGCTATCTGGGAGACACGGTTTCGAGTCTCTTAGCATACCTGGGCGCTATCTGTGAGACGCAGTTTTGAGTCCCGCTCCAGGACGATAAAATTTTCAAGTTTCCAGATATTTTCTGATTTACCATCCTTGTCACATTTACACCAAAAATCGGATTGTCATCTTCAAAATTTTTATTATATGGTGTAATCCCATATTTCTTTCGTGATTTATCTGCTCCTCCGGGCAATCACGGGACAGGATTCTTAACCTCCAGATTCGCTAAACATGAATGCCGGTTGCTTTGTCTAGCGAATCCCGTGATGGTTATATTCCAAATAATCAGAAACTTGGGACTTGGTCATACTGGGTGGTGTAGTGGTTAGCATACCCGGGTGCTATCTGGGAGACGTGGGTTCGAGTCCCTCTCCAGGACGATGAAATTTTCAAGTTTTCCGATATTATCTGACTTACCATCCTTGTCACATTTACACCAAAAATCAGATTGCCATCTTCAAAATTTGTATTAACTATCAAAACTATCATTTAAATGAAACAATAGTTAGTTAAGTATTAACTATCATTTAGATGAAACAATAGCACTAAACAACAGAAAAGAACTGACAATTTTCTGACACCTTGAAATATTATAAGACTTAAATTTTAACATGGAAATGTTCAAACCAAATAGATCAAACTGGTTGTTCCCACAAATTATTTATATATATTTGGTAAACAGGTAATTAGTACAAATACACATATATAAACATAATTACTTGTATAAGAATGACTACGTGTATGTGAAGCACAAGACTATATGTCTAGAGATACTTGTTTTTTTGTTCTTTAGTCATTAGCTTACTTTGAAGACTATCAAATGCTGTTCTTAGCACTGTGCATGCATTGTTACATGCCATGTTTCTAAGAGTAAACAAGATGACCATAATACAATTTAAAAATAAAATATAATCTTCCAGTATAAATGATGAGGTTATTAAACCATATACACTGCTGGCCACCCAAAATGCAACACCAAGAAGGAAGTATCCGATTGGCCTGAAATTCGCAGCATGCGTCGCCCGCGAGAGGACATGCAAACGATTAGCATTGCAGGGCATATGAAAATCATGTGCGCCCGGCATGCCGCTGAGCACTATAAGAAGAGTGCACAAAAGGTGGGGTGTAAGTAGTCAAAGTGTGTTGTGCTGCCAGACCTGTGCGTGGGAAGCTTCCTGATGCCTCGTCGCAGAATACGGCAGTCATTCCAGCACATTTCGGAGTTCGACAGAGGATGAATAGCGGTTTATCGCGACAGCGGTTTATTGTACCGAGACATCGGCGGCCGGGTGGAACAACATCCAGCCACAGTGAAGTGAGTATGGATTCGATGGGTGCAGGAGGGACGGACGGACCGATGTGAGCGATTGCTGCAGCTGCGGCACACCACCACACAGAGGACCGGCATGTTGTGCGGTGGGCATTGACAGCTCGCACCGCCACATCACGAATGTTAGCGCAGGAATTAGGGTGTGTTGCGCAACAACCTGTGTCAGCACGTACCGTTTGATGTCGTCTGCAGGAGCGGGGACTTGTCGTACGGCGCCCATTGCTCCGATTACCATTGATGTTACACCACCGGCGAGTGCGGCGGCAGTGGGCCGTTGAACGCCGCACCTGGACTACGGAATGGACCGACATTGTCTTCTCTGACGAATACCGCTTCTGCCTGCAACACCACGATGGTCGAATCCGCGTGTGGCGGCACCGCGGCGAGAGACTGCATGACGCCTGCATTATGCATCGCCATACCGGTCCGTCGCCTGCCGTTATGGTTTCGGGCGCAATTGGATATGACACCTGCACTCCTCAGGTACGCATCGCCGGTACACTCAACAGCCACCGCTACATCTCCGATGTTTTGGAGCCTGTAGTCCTCCCTTACCTGCAGGACCTGCCAACGGCCATGTTTCAACAGGACAATGTGAGCCCGCACGTGGCACGTATCGCGCAACAGTTCTTCACGGCCCACCAGGTGTCACTGCTGCCGTGGCCCGCCTGTTCTCCCAATATGTCACCCATGGATTGCGTCTGGTTGCTGATCGACAACCGAGTGGCCCGGCAAGCACCACCCGCGGCAACGCCTGATGAACTGTGGCAACATGTGAAAGCAGCCTGGACCAACATACCCCAAAGCCCACACCCAAACCCTCTTTCGTTCGATGCTGCAGCGTGTAACGGCTGTTATTGCCAGCCATGGGGACCACACGAACTATTGATGTCTGCGTGTTCCGCAAGTCGCACGGGCCTGGAAGCTCAATCGTTTCATCTTTGTATCTGTTGTTATGTGTCCAGTAAATCTGGCTTTGCTATTTCGTGTCCTTCTTGGTGTTGCATTTTGGGTGGCCAGCAGTGTATTTTGGCTTTCTAGTGATGCAAAGATTATGTAGTTGACAAAACTCAGGAAAGAATGTTTGATTATCTATACACAAAAATAAAAGTTTCTAGTTTTTTGAAGGGTTTACAATGTGGATCATGGTTAATAATGACATTTCTAAGTAAAAAGAAATTTCCCAAGATGCCTAATTTTTTCATTCAATTATAATCATTACTCTAAAATTTGAAAAGTCAGTAATGATTAATTTTTGATGTGAAACTTTTTTCAGAACTATATTCACAACAAAAATAACTCACTCTTTGTTAAAATAAAGCAGATTACCAGTGAACTACCAATGCTCCAAACAAGTGTAATTTACAGGAATGTTTAAAATCATGAAAGATACTAATATTATGTGGATTAGCTATGTATGTTGCATTTGACAACTACATGGTTACACATTAAATCATCACTGAGACTTTTAAATGCTTCTACAAGTTTTCAATCTTATTAATAAAAATTATCTCACTTTCTGCATACCTGAAAAATGAAGAATTTCACAGTCAAATTGAAACTGTGTGGTGTGTTGGCTAGGGTTTATGAAACCAGCCATAAAGCAGAAACAAAAATAAAGAGGTTAAAAAATGGAAAATGACAAAATCCCTAACATTCAATACATATTATTTCAAAGAAATAGCAAATCAGTTATCACACTAGTGAACCTGACTGCTTCTAAACAATACTTGCATATCTTCTTCATATACTTATGTTAGATACTCTAAAAACAAGAATTTAACCAAAGAGTTTCACACAAATTTTCTGCAATTTTGTTTTTTCCTTTTATGTTTCCTACAAAATGTAATACTTCAGAAGAGTGTAAGTATTACTGGAGTATTGAAATTTCTATTCATATAAAAAAACTAAAACATTGCACCAATTATAGTTAGTTAAAATATAGTTTAGTCATTAACAAAAATACTGTTTATTAATTTGTTTGGCAATTAAGCTGGAATATTTTACCCTTTCATCTAAACTAAAGAAAACAGTATTACATCATAAATTTTCCTTTAAGTACATTGGTATGCCTGATTCAGTATACCCGTAATATATTATAAAACAAAAGACCTGTTCAGCTGCTTCTATGCAATTGACAAACACAAGTAGACTAATGGCAATGTATTAAAAAAACTAATTTTTTGCTGTTTTTATTTTTTCACGCTCACAAAGAGATGTATGCTGTTTTAGATTTAGCTTTGTTACAAATTTTTCACCACATCTACAAATGAACTGGTTAACTGCCATATGACTCATTAAGTGTCTCTTGAGATTTTCAGTTTTTGAGAACTGTTGGCCACATGTAGTACACTGAAAAGGTTTCTCACCAGAATGTGTCCTCTGGTGAACACTGAGGTTTTGTTTTGTTGCACATTTGTACTCACAGTGAGTACACTGAAATCGCTTGCATCCAGAATGTATTGTCTCGTGAATGATCAAGTTAGCTTTTTCAGAACACCTATATTGACAAAAAGTGCACTGAAATGGTTTTTCACCGGAATGCATTTTTTGGTGTCTAATCATGTTGGAGCGCCTGTTCGACGAGTAAGTGCAGTGTACACATGTGAAGAGTTTGGCAAGAGGATCCAATGTGAATCGTTTTTCAAGGTTCGCTTCACTAGAAAAATGCGCGCTTTTTGGAACACTACAATTTTCACCTAGGTTGACTATATGAGAGAGACAACAAGAAAAAAATCATAAAATTTTTGCATCGTTCTTAAATAAAATTATGCACATCACACAAAAAATTATTGTCATAATGAAAATATGGTACAAAGTAATATACAGAAATAACATGTATTAGATGATCATATACTGAAGTGGCAAATTATTAGGAATATGCAAGAGCAATCAGACTCCTGTCATCCTTACTCATATAATATATAACTATGACATTCAGATGATTTTACGAATGGCTCTTGTCAAAGGATTCAGACGTGTATGAAGCATAGACAGTGGCAATATAGAAAGACTCATGATTTAAGTAACTTAAAAGAGGCACAATAGTGGGTGCTATGTGGGCAGGTACAAGCATCTCAGAAAAGGAAAACTTCTTCGCTACACTTGAAGAACTGCATCAATTATATATACATATTGAATGGTGCACAAACAAGAAAACAAGCAGTCATCAGCTTTTCTGTGGATAGAAACGACTGGTCAGTATTTGGGGCAACAGTAGTTGCAGAGGATTGTACAAGGAAATGGAAGAGCTCCATTCCATCAACAAAAACGCCAACCTTCAAAATTTGAAGATCGGGAGATTTTTACAGCTCATAAAATCACGGAAGCGCTATTTCTTATCGACATTTTCCAGACACAGGAACAATTTTCCAGAAGTACTATTATTGGTCCACTAAAAGTTCTGGAGAGAAAAATGCAGCACGAAAATCAACAACACTTCCCCTACTGAAATTCCTTTTCAGGTATGTCGATTCCACAAGATAATGAAAACGTAAAATGGCCCACATGTTGTTCTTTTTTTTTTTTACAAATAAAATAGCAGCCAACTGTTTTTCGTTTCTTCTTTATGTTGTGTGTGGAGGCAAAGATGACCAAAAGTATCGTACTAACAACATCGCCTTTTGTGACAAGGCGAGGCCAACCGTAACTACTCCCTTTTGTCGTTAAGTGAATTCGCCGCAACTCCGTTTGTCATCCCTTAAAACGCGTGCGGCTCTGTTGAGGCGAGGGGTTGAAAGACAACTGCAAGGAGAAGGCAAAGCAGCTCCCACCTCCCACCTGTCAATCAATTACTGACCCTCCACAACATTCTAATGCCAGAGTGGATGAGCTTTTTATCGCTGAAGGCGTCGTACGACAATTGGACAGGGAGAAATTTTTCCAAAGTAAATGTTTTCCGACCCATCTCGAACGATAGGTCAGAAGCCAGCGCTTGGACCACTGTGCCACCTTTCTTTTTATGGATAGGAGGAGAGGAAAAGTACAAAATTCATGACTCTATTGCCACCTTGCATCGACGCAGAAAGAATAAGATTTCACAGGCGGTTTGAAATCATGGTGGTTGATGGAATTTTCGACCATCCTAACGGCTTGGTCAAAATCCGGAGAATTTGACATTCATCCGCTGGGCGGGGTAAAATGCTGAAAATCCGGAGAGAGGTGGCACGTCTGCATCAAGAAACTGAGCACCACAACATAGGTATCAAGAGGACAGTCACACAAATAGCGTATGGGATATAACAATTGTTTTTAGTTTAAAAGAAATTGCAAGAAATGAGCTGATCAAATGATGGTGTATCCTAAACTTACTTTTCATAAGAAAAACATGGCAAGTATCCTGATTTCTTTCATAATATAAAAATATTTTTTTATTAGTACCACATACAGGTAACAGCTAAAACATTAAGACTACCAGCCTAATATGATGTTGGTCCTCCACGTGCCATTAAAGCAGCTCTTTCCTCGCGAGGCATGGATGGACACTACAAGATTTCCAAAGATGTCTTGTGGTATCTGGTACCAACACACCAGCAGATTCTGCAATTTTTGTAAGTTCCATGGTTCATCCACCACAGATCGAATTTCCTGTTCTAACACACATCACAAATACTCGATTTGATTAACGTCTGGGGAATCTGGAGGCCAGACAGTACCAGGAAGTCTTTCTCCTGTTCTGCGAACCATTCTCAAACAATACGGGGAATGTGGTATGCAGGGAGGTCGCTAGACTTCGAAATCCGGCTGGGTGACGGATGGGTGAGTATTAATTTTGCTAGGGCAAGTTTGATAGGAACTTTAAGCAAGACTGAAAGATTTATTTATGCATTTTACAGCAGGATACAAAGGAATTCGTGCATTCCGCCCCTCCCTCCTGGGATCCTGGGATGCATACTAAATTTGGGGCCCTTTTTCGTTAATGTTCCGTCCATCCATATTTAATGAATCCCGAAGAGTTACATCACCGTGTAACAAACATAACACACTGTCACCAGTACCACTAGCACGTAATGATTAAAAATTAAAATAAAATTTTGGATAATATGCCCCCCCTCCTTAACTCCTTTCCTTCAAGTCAGCAACCTTGTCTTGTGCCCATCTCCTCCAAAGCAGTCGTCAGCTATGGCCTGCTATCTCACTGCCCCAAGGCAAGCTTAAGAGCGCTGATATATCTTTTGATTTCACTTTTCCGCGTTGGAAACTCATACTTAGTAACACTAACAAACAGCAGAGTAATTCATAATGACCTTCCTCAGTGAATTCTTATCCACCTTCTTCATTTGCCCATTAACATTAAGAAAGGCTTAAACTAAGGATTTGGAACAGTGGAGAACTGAATTTTCATGGCCCTGCAAATTCTATCATTATCACATTAAAAGAAGGCATTACTAGAGGAGAATGCTATTGCCATGAAAGGATGTACCTTGTATACAATGATGTTTAGGTAGGAGGTAGATGCCATTGTTTCTTGCACATGAATGACTGGACCCAGGGTTTTCCAGCAGAATATTGCCTGAAGCATTACACTTACTCTACCAGCTTGATTTTGTCCCACAATGTGTCCTCGCGCCAACACTTCCCCAGGTAAACAATGCACACGTACAAGGCTGCCCACACGGTGCAACAGAAAATGAGTTTTTTTGGACCAGATGATGTTCTTTCAATCATTCAAGGTCCAGTTTTCATGCTCATGTGCCCATTGTAGGCACTTGCTACGGTGAACCTAGGTTAGCATTAGCACTTAAAGTGTCCTGTGCTTATGCAGCCCCATTTTCAGCAGGGATTGATGTATTGTGTCCTGTGCCTATGCAGCCCCATTTTCAGCAGGGATTGATGTATTGTGTGCTGTGACACATTACTTCAATCACCATCATTCAAATTACTGGAACATTGTGCCACAGTATTCCTTCTGTCGGCATGTACCATATGGAATACACTTTGCTCTTCTCTTGCATTGTTGAGCTGTGGTCGGCTTGTAGCCTTTCCCTCCTCAGAACACTTTTTGCACTTACGGCTAACCATGAGCATCCCACAAGCCTTGCCATCTTGGAAATGCTCTGCTGTAGTCACCTGTCCGTTACCATTTGGCCTTTGTCAAACTCACTTAAGTCCACTGCCTTTCTCATCTGAAGAACAAAAACAAACCCTGATTAACAGAGCTCGGTATCAGGTGTCATTTATACCACTTCATGACTTTCACATGCACTGTTGTTTTCCCATACGTAGTTGCTTTGATTTGCAGATTTGCATAAAGATGCGCCAGTCTTAATGTTTTGGCTTTTTGGTATATGTAGATATGTAGCTTCATCTGAAAAAAAAACATTAGAATTTAAAGAATTACAGCAATAGCTCAAAGTGATGAGAGTTATGAAGAAGATGACTGTCATGTCAGAAAGAGGTGGATGATACAGGGACATATAATTATGAGCATGCATGGGCATACCAGAAAAAAGAAAGACAAAATAAAATGGCAGGATTGCAGAAACAATGACAAGGAGAATTTAGAGTGTGGTGATATAAGACACAGCTCTCAACAGCTCTCTACGAAAAACCGAAGAGGATCGGAGCAAAATATAATATCAGGCATGCTCCAGATCTAAGTAACAAATTAAAGAAATTCCTGCCAGCTTTAAAGCAGAAAGAAGTGGACATCCAATTACAAGAATGAGTAATATATTGCATCGACTGTAACTGCGGACTCAGCTATATAGGAGAAACAGGGAGAAGTATTAAAATCCGAATGAAAGAACACCAAGCAGCTATTAGGAACATTAGTAACAAACAGGGCTAGACAGACATATACAAGCAAGTGGACACTCCATAAATTGGGACTCAGTAAGAATAATCGCCCACCAGTCAAACTTAGTAAAGAGGAAACTAGAAGAAGGGATCGAAATAGCAAGAAGAAATACCACAATTAGCGATAATTGTGGTTGGACTCTTCCATCTGAGTGGCAGCAACTACTCCAGTGACGTAGTCCTGATGACGAACTAGGCTTTAGTTCGAAAATTTGACCACCAACGTTTTTGAATAATAACCTCTATAAGACCCGTAAAAAAGTTAATTCCACAGTACAATATGAATAGAGGTGCCATAAATTCATTTACAACAAAGATTCAAGTCAATTATTCTGCCTAACTATGGGACTGTGGAAAGTTATTGTCAATGAATGTGATATTTCCCAGAGTGTTTAAGAGAATATTAATGCTTTATCTTGTTTCCAGACAAACCATCATACTCTATGTAATATTTTTACATCGCCCTAGTGTTTAATTCTTCAGTAACAAAATTACAATAAAATACCTCAATCACTGTTTGAGAAATACTTTCAAGCCGAAGTACAGGAATTATTTATTTGGAACATCACACTATTACAGAAAGCCACCATTAATGATATTACTTCAGTTGATATTTTAAATTCATTACACTATAAAATAATACAATAAATATTAAAATAAAAAAATGGTGGGTTGATTAAAGCACTGTTTTATAAACTATTCACTCTTTCACAAAGAATTGAAAAAGCAGACTTGCCAACCTTAACAAGAGAAAAATCCTGCAATTTTCTATGAAAATCCTGCAAGCATATTTGCGTATGTTTGAAATATCAATGGACATAATTTGAAGCACGAATGTTACGTTAATGCATATAAAAGATGTTGACTGGATTATATTTATCTGTTTATTTTGTTGCTCCATCACAATCGTTATTAAAAGTCTACACTTTCAGAACAATCACTAAATATACAATATTATATACAAGCTATTTACATTATACCAATATGATTCTAATTTTTATACAGTGCATTTGCTGTACAAGACTTGCACCTTCTCAAAAAATCAATATCAAATTTCTGTTCAAAGCAAGGTCCTTGTTGATTAGATTTTATGATCAACAGATTTTCTAATGTTTCCTTTGACATTGTTGATCTGAACTGAGTATTGGTCTTTGTCACATAACTGAAAATCCTCTCACACTCAGCATTGCTGTGAGGGATTGTTAGTATGAGAAGCATTAAATGTGACAGCCTCTTGAATTTAAATCCTCCAATAGCACTTTTAAGTTTACCTATTAACTGCCCCTGAATATCAGCTCGCTCTTCAAGAATTTCGCCTGGAATATCTTCATGTTGAAGACAGCAAAACTCAGACTGGAGGATATCAAATGCTTCATCCTCATTTGAAACTTCTATTGCTCTTAGGACAATAGAAGAGTACTTTTTCACAAAAAAACGAACTTTAGAAAATGAAGATTTCTCTATTAAGTGAATGTCAGCTACTTCTGCATTAATAAATACTTCATCATCAATAAGTGCTTTTGAAGCTTTTAAATCTGAAACCAATTTTTCAGTGGACCTACCAATAACTAAATCAGCATCAGATTTTTGGTTTTCAACTGAATGATAGTTAATAGCTTTAATTGAAATCACACTTTTCACAACAGATGGCAAAACAAATTTTGACACTGTATCTTTAAAGAGATTCAATAGGATTGATCTGACCGTGTGGATGATGGGCTTATATGTCTGGAACTGCAAATTTGTTTTGTCAAAATTTGGCAAAATAAATATCAAAAATGAACAAATTGCTTTATTCAAATCGTCAGACAAAAACATAAAAATTATTTTTTCACATGTTAGCACCGGTGATGCTTTAGGGTGATTTTGTCGCTCTATGGCTACTTTGGGTTCAGTTCCTTTGACAGAAAAATTATTTTGGTGGGCAGGTTTCTTACTAATATTTCCTGAAAGGTCTTCACTTTGCCTCTTTTTAGAGCAATCTGCCACATTTCCAGTTATCTTAGGGATGGTAAAATATTGAAGGCTATCAGTCACAGATTTACACTGCTTCACTTTTTCCTTGAAAAAATTTAGTAATAGATTCCACTGCTCCAACAACCTGCTTAAACATTTATTTAGGGAGAGCCATCTCGTTGATACATGTTTTAGTATTTTTCTAGTTTCAACATCACACATATTTTGAAACTTTTATTTTCTTTTAGAACTTCTCTGAAAATAATAAAATATATCAATTAAATATTCTTCAATATTACCTGGAAGGCATACTGCTCACTTTTCTGCAGCCAAATGAATTAGATGGCATGGGCTCCCTATAACAACCAAATGGGTGATATTCTTTTTTAGAAAAGCTGCAACACCATTATATTTATCCCACCATAACAGGTGCATTGTCCACACTCACGCCAATGCAATTTCCTAATGGAATATTCTCCTCTTCCAAAGAACTGACAATCAATTAGGAAATATTTTCCCCAGTGCTATCCCCAACTAAAACAAGCACTTGAAATAACAAACTTTCAATTTGATTGCTTTTGGCACTAAATAGTGTTACAACAAGTGGGTAGTATTTTTCAGACTTATTGCTGCTGTCTGTCGCAATGGAAAATGGGCCGTTCTGCATAGAATGAATCAAGTCCATTTTTTAAGATTTCCCCATTTCGGCAACGACGCATGATGTTTTTGTCCTGGCACATGCATATTTTTTTGAAATGTTACTATCGAGGAACATTTTCTTTAAAAGCACACTTGCATGGTCAGCACAGCTTAAAGGTAAGTTATGTTCCACGAGGAATGAAGTAAATAAGCACTCAGCACTGATAATGGCATCGGAAGAGGAACTATCTAGAGCAAAATTTAATGTTTTGTTATTTTCCACGCAATTAGAACTGTCCCCATGTTTTTGCGCATGAATGTGATTAATGATATCTCCTTTGCCCTTGTGGACAACGTAAAAATCACATCTACAAATAGAGCAAAAGGCAAATTGTTGGCCCTTCCTTGATTCGATTATACACAGATAATCTGTCGTATAACACTTCTTAAAAACAGACTGATATTTTCTACCAGCCATCGCTTGATTAAACACGTGCACAAAAAGTTCTCAGAAATTCCTGTGAAGACAGACAAAGTACATAAAACAAACCAAAACACTACTGCGTGCTTCCGATAGAAATCTGCGTCAGTACGTATGGTCAGAGTTTGCCAGAAAAAAATTTAAAGGAGTATTTTTACTCCTTTGAAAAAATTTAAGGAGTAATTTTTAAAAGTGGGGAGTATTTTAGAAAAATTAACAGATGAAATAAAATAAAATGAAGGGCGATTATGAAAAATCCAGATATTTTTCATATTAAAAACTTCACTACCACTCAATGCATTTAGAATTTGGATCAGTTTTGCTTCTTATTTTAGTAATAAATATAATATTTGTATTTTAAAACAATAACATTAAATTTATCATGTTTTGTAATGACCACATGCAACAGCAATGTGTTCAAGAAGTGAATACATTGCACTTTCGATATTCCTATAGATATCTAAAAATATCTAATAAACTTTTCAGCAAGTTTCACGGCCACATTTGTCTTTTGTTGACTCTGTGGCTGCACAACATCCAGTACTTAAATTTTCACCTTGCTGATATCTTTGTTTTCCTTCTCATTTCTTCATTGTTGCATTTTTGTAATTTCTTTTTCTTTTTTTAATGCCCTTGGATGACAATTTCATCCATCATGCTGAAAGAACTTTTAGTCTGAGGATCATGAATGCATGATAGCTTTCACTATTTTAGATAAAAGATAAATACTGTAACTTTAAGAATATGGATACTTTTGAACACCATGCATCAATTCATACAAACTTTTCAGCTTCGTTACTTTCGTTTTCGCCCCCCCTCCCTTATCAAGCTAAAATGCATACTTTTTAGGGGCGAATATTTAAGAACACAGGACATGTGTTTGCCACATCGTTCGGAAAAAAATATTTCAATTACGGGATAAATATTTGCTACGTCCGATTTCCGTTTTCGGACATTTTCCCTCCATTTTCAATGTGAAATACAAATATTTATGAAATAAAATTATATCTGACAACAATACTAGGCAGAGGAAACTTCACGTGAAAAATAAAATCGCGATTACGGAAGAAATCATCACTGCGTCTTCCGTTTTTGAACGTTTTAGGCGGAAAGCATCCTTCACCACTACCAATTAATCATCACTGCGTCTAACTTCCGTTTTCGAAAGTTTTGGGCGGAAAGCATTCTTCACCACTACCAATTGCCTCAACATTTCCGTTCAGTTATGCGTCAATCTTTAGGATAACCCAAATTATGACGGAAAACGAGAAATACCTCGAAGCCGTGACACTCTCATGCCTAAAGATTACGTATGGTACAGGGGAATTTACGCACGCCGAATTTCCGTTTTCTGAAATTTTTCTTCCGTTTTCAAACTGAAATACTAATATTTATGGAAGAAAATGACATAAATCAATAATACTGAACAGAGGCAACATCGCAGGAAAATGAAATTACAATTACGGAAAAAATCTTTATTTCGTTTACTTCCATTTTTGAAAGACGAAATACCATCCCAGTGCATATTTTTATACGTTAGTAAAATTCTTCGGTGCGTAGTTTAACGCGTTGGTAAAATTTCGATGCGTACTAGACGCGTAATTACGCATTTTGGCGAACTCTGCATACGGCGCGCGCCAAGGCCAAGCCCAATCCTAGTCCGTGCCTGCAGCGCCAGAGATCATTAGCAGACAGAAGAGTAAACATCGCTGCCAACGGCGGAGCAAAACTGCTCGCTGCTGACTCAGAAGGGAAAGGTCGCTTCTCCGCTAATGAACCGATGCCTCGGAGAACTTCGAACTTTTCCCATGGTTACTTTTTAATTTACACTACGGTAATCAAAGTTCTCCAATGCCTTGGAAAACTTCGAACTTTTCTCATTACTTTTTAATTTATGCAACGGTAATCATCGAAGTTCTCCAAGGAATCGGAGAACTTCGAACTTTTCTCATTACTTTTTAATTTACGCTATGGAAATCATGATGGAATCCGGCAATATTAATTTATAATCCGGAATTCCGGGAAGTGTAATAAAATCCGGCATTGCCGGCCTAAACCCGGCAAGTTGGCACGTCTGAAAAAGGTATTAAAAATGTAATAAATACGAAATGATTATAAAAAGATATCTTTGCAGGAACTGAGAGAAAATTTATTGCATCATCATCTTGAAATATCACCACCAAAACAGATATTTTAAGATTATAAGCACCATTACAAAGAAAGACCTTTCATGAACACCAGTATGTATATTCATGATGCTCAAAACACTTAGAACTTCAAAAATATCAGAAAACTAAATTCAAACTTCAATATTTCCACATAGGTTAAACCTTATTAACTGTCAGGGTAGAGATCCCTAAAAGCAGCAACTCTGTTCTATGCATGCTTGATAATTCATTCCTAAACTGCACAAGTTATTTTAAAGTTTTCTGTCAAGTAAAACATTCTTGCAACACCTACCTCTTGAACTATTTAAACCACAAGTAAAGAGATTTTGAACATTCTCAATGTGTCTCATGGACTGAAACTCAGAATTACTTAGTAGATAGATTATTAACATCTATTTTATAGATTAGTAACATCTATAAATGAAAATGCAATGCAAATCATTTCTACTGAAATTACTGTTTTTATCTATAAAGGACAAGAGTTTTCTACTTCATGCTTGTCACATGGAAGATGAAAATCCGTTATTTAATGATGCACGCATTTTTTTTTTTTTTAAATTAGTGGTAGCACAAGCTTTGAAAACCTGTTACTTCCCTTTTCTGTTTTCACATTCAAAGCACTTTAAGAATGATGGTTACACTCATAGTTTTTATCGCACATTAGACAAAATGCAAAACACAAAGACAAACAGTATCCTCAAAAATCTTTTTGGCTGGCATCTTCTGCTTTGTGCATGAGTCTTTAAATTATCTTTTCTCGAAATCTTTTACCGCAGTTACTGCACATAAATGGCATTTCTCCACTGTGAAATATTAGGTGCCTGCTCAAGTATGCAGACTGGGAAAACTTTCTTTTACACTGGGAACAACAAAACGGTTTTTCATCAGAGTGAATTGTTCAATGTCGTACCATATTACCAAGGTGGTGTGTTACATATGAACAGTGAATGCATGAAAATAATGTAGTAACTGGGTTCTGGGAAAAGTATTTCCTTGAAGACATCACTTCACTGGATAAGAATGATTTCCTTACATAGTTACAGCTTCCAGTCATTTTTCTTGAAACAAAAAAATGGAATGCATCAACATATATTTTTAAAAAGAAAGAGTACCTTCATTGCTGCACAAATTATTTTTTCTGGCTATAAATTGGAAAAATACAACAGACTGAGATCTGAAGGATATAACGATCAAATATAAACAATGAAAGAAAAGAGGCTTTGCATATTTTACTATGTTTCAGGCCACACAGAATCAAAGATGCAAGCAGACCAACCACAAACAAATGAAGGTATAAAACTTATAATTAGTGACCCAGGAAGCAGTACATTATGGGTTGACAATCTTTAAAGTGACACAAAAAGGAACTTTTATTGCCAAAACACTGAGTGTAAAGAGAAGTTATATTCTTAATTTTTTTTTTCACGAATCAGTTTTCCTTACGTGTGCTGAGTGGCAATGCCAGCCGCTCAGAACGGGGTGGGCTATTATGGGAGGCTAAGTACGATGGGAAGGGACATACATTCTGAATTGTCTTGCAGAAATTTTGGCAAAAAATTCCATTTATGTGCATTTTACCCGATGCTGATAATGTTATCCCTATTAGAAAAAGTTTTCAAGTTAATAATTCTGTATGTAGTATTCAGTGTAGGTAGTGCAGAACCATGGATAGGAATCTCTATGGCAAGTTACTATTTCTTTGCAATTTTAGCTTATGTACTTAGCTCCTTTTTTTTTTCTTTCATAATGTTGTTTAGGAATTTTAATTTGTAACCTGACAAGGAATCAATCAATCAATCTCTCTCAGAGTTTCCCATAAGTTCAAACACTAAATTTAACAAAGAATTCATTTCACATTACACAATTTCGGTGAATTCGAAAAATTCACATACATTTATCCAAGTTCCTTAGAATCTTAGATGCTTGCACCTGCCTTATGTTCTAACTGCTTAAATATTTGGAGGGGAGGGAGGCGGGTAAAAGACTAGGCTCAAAGAAAAGTTGGGTGGGCTTCCACTTGTAGCATCACGCCTGTGTGTACTGACAAACATGTGGTGTTTTAAATTACACTTTATCAAAAAAATTTGCTAGTGGCTAGAAAACAATTCACCAAGAGTTTCATAAACCATTTCTCATGTTTAAAATTTTTAGGAAGATTACTTCATATAACTCTGTGAGTATCTTATTTCATAAACAATTTTTTTATCAGTTTCTCGGCTTTTTAGTTTGCACAGTTTTACCTGACATCTGAATTATTGTAAGGAGAAATAATGTATTATGCAATGAGAGATCACTTTTCCATATACTGCTGAGAAGTGAACTGTAGAATTATAACACATACCTAACATTATTAATTGCAATAATGGTATATCATATGGCATCCCCTACTCCGAAGGTTTTGAATGCAGACTGAAAAGGTGTCTCAGCATCATACACAATAGGAGGGAATACTGGTAACCAAGAACTAAAACTTCATAACGATTTTAGAAACGACTTATTCAGAGAAACAAAATTTTCTTACAAATCATGAACAATGCAGCACAGTTTGTCCGTAAAGCAGTGCAAGGACAGTAAGATAAACTGAGCAAATAACAGATGATGGTAAATAAAGATGCCCACAAGATATGTGACAATGCTTCTGTTCAGTTTTAAATATCAGTGTATGAAACAGTTCATAATACTTGCTATTTTAACCTTTAACTGGCAATGTGGTATCAAAATGACTCAGTAAAATGAAGCGTTTTGAAAAAATATGTTCAACCTCTTTGAAATTTAATGTTTTACTGACTTTTCTTATAATTATGTCTACTTTAAATCTCATATGAATTTAACAGAAAAACTCCCTACCTTACAGCTATATTATAACATTTGGGGTCAAAATTAACGCACACTGCCTATAGTGTAAGTTTTCTTTCTCCATTCTCCAAGGAGCAGATACAAATAAAATCTGCTTTTATAATCATGATACATCGTATAAATGTGATACTGAAAGTGGCAAACCAGACATTGTTCTATGTTTATAATTTAACAAAAGGCAGAGTAAACCAATATAATATCAAAGGTATTGTTTACCTAATATTGAAAAGTATTTCTCACGTTGTCACTCCGTAAGACACGTGCTCCCACCCTGAGATGCCTGTTACAGGTTTTTGTTAGTTAATTTTTTTATTTTTTTTTTACACTGAAAACAATTTAGTTAAATATTTTCAGTTAAACACTCACTCAATAGCACAATCAAACACATTTTTCATTAATTAAAACAATTGCATTAGAAAAGGCTGGTCGGGAGACATGGCTCACATAAAAGCTCTTCATCTATGATATCACGGAGAGTGCTTTCAATGCTCCGGGAGCACTATCATCAGGCCATCAACTATCTACATGAGGGTTCCTCGTGTGTGTGTGTAGCCACAGGAGTTGTATGTTGGGAAACGAACTTGGTCGTTCTGGGTGGTGTAGTGGTTAGCATACCCGGGCGCTATCTGGGAGACGCGGGTTCGAGTCCCGCTCCAGGACGATGAAAATTTTCAAGTTTTCGGATATTATCTGACTTACCATCCTTGTCACATTTACGCCAAAAATCGGATTGTCTTCTTCAAAGTTTACCAGATTTAATTTTATAAAACAACTTGATGACAGTTTGATACAAAAAACATTTAGAATGCCAAGGTGAAAACAAGAGAACACTGCATTGCTTACATTGTACTATTTACTGCATCCTAGAAAAAAACAATGCTGAAGAACCTTAAGCATTAGATCAGGGTTTTTATGGTGAAGAAATTGAAAAGAAAAAGATGTTCTTTATGCCCAAGAGGTAAAAACAGGATAATTTTCAAAGTTTGTTATGCTTGCAAAAAAGCCAGTTTATGCAATTTTTTCAAAAACTATTTGTGTGGAATGCACGTCAGAAAACTAATACTATTTTTTTTTATTTAAATGACATATTGTGTTGGCAAGCATGTAAAATGAAAGTAAAGAAATATTTCTGTAACATCTCAGGTTACATTTTGATTGATAAATATTATTTTGTGTTTTTTATTGTTTTAATATAAAATATTGATTTTTAAGTATTACAAATAGTTTTATTTATTCTAGAAAAACTTAATATTTTCTGTTATTGATTTCATTGATAGTAGAATATGTGAAGTTCCCATAAAAAATTTCAAGCAATTGCACTTACACAACATAACTTATTTTCTCTTAAAAGTTTGGGGTCATTTTGACTTCACGTCACTTATAATATTAGTATTTTTCACACCGTCAGTTAAAGGTTAAGTATCAAACATTTCAAAATTCATTCAACTTATGTCATTCCTGGGTGGAATTGATTTTTTTTTTTTTTATGCTTTATAAACCTTTTTAAAACTGAATCAATCAGAAGGACATATGATTAAATATTAACTTTCAATTTACTTCCGATATTGGAGGTTATATTATTTAACGTGCATTAATGCATTTGCATTTTTGAACTTCACTTTTAGTTGGTAAAGTTCGATGAACACTTCCGCACGTGGGGCTTGGCTTTCAATTCATATTTCCGTTATGTGGATGCGGCACGGGGGTTTTTCATTTGGCCACGGGTCCGCTTCTTTTTTTTTTTTCCGTTGGAATTTATTTTGTCTCATCACCAAATGAGTTTTTTTCCTTTGCTGCATCCTCATTTACTTCAATATTTATTCATACCCGAGTACTTTCAGTAAAACTCCTTTACCGTCTTCGAGGGACGTTTTGCTCCGACTAGCACGGACCGTGTCAGCTGGGCATTTCGGTGGTTCTCGCGGGCTGCTTCTGTCATCGGCTATCGCTTCTTCTTGGGCGTTGTGGCGCCATCTCTTGTTGGTCAGTGATCTCACTTTTTTTTTAAATTAAAATTGAGCAAAAAAATGAAAAAGTTCGAAAAGTGAGATCACTGGCCAACAAGAGATGGCGCCACAACGCCCAAGAAGAAGCGATAGCCGATGACAGAAGCAGCCCGTGAGAACCACTGAAATGCCCAGCTGACACGGTCCGTGCTAGTCGGAGCAAAACGTCCCCTCGAAGACGGTAAAGGAGTTTTACTGAAAGTACTGGGTATGAATAAATATTGAAGTAAATGAGGATGCAGCAAAGGAAAAACTCATTTGGTGATGAGACAAAATAAATTCCAACGGAAAAAAAAAAGAAGCGGACGTGGCCAAATGAAAAACCCCGTGCCGCATCCACATAACGGAAATATGAATTGAAAGTTGCCACGTGCGGTAAGTGTTCATCGAACTTTAAAAACTAAAAGTGAAGTTCAAAAATGTAAATATTAACTCTGATGAAAAATCAAGTTTTGTTTTTGCATTTTTGAACTTCACTTTTAGTTGGTAAAGTTCGATGAACACTTACCGCACGTGGGGCTTGGCTTTCAATCCATATTTCCGTTACGTGGATGCGGCACGGGATTTTTTCATTTGGCCACGGGTCCGCTTCTTCTTTTTTTTTTTTTTTTTTTTCTCCGTTGGAATTTATTTTGTCTCATCACCAAATGAGTTTTTCCCTTGCTGCATCCTCATTTACTTCAATATTTATTCATACCCGAGTACTTTCGGTACTACTACTATACCGTCTTCGAGGGGACATTTTGCTCCAACTAGCACGGACCGTGTCAGCTGGGCATTTCGGTGGTTCTCGCGGGCTGCTTCTGTCATCTGCTATCGCTTCTTCTTGGGCGTTGTGGCGCCATCTCTTGTTGGTCAGTGATCTCCTTTTTCGAACTTTTTCTTTTTTTGCTCAATTTTAATTAAATTTCTCCAGCTGTTTCTCAAATTATTAGGGTCATTGTGGTTGCAAACTTTTGTCCTATTTTTTTCAATCATTACCGACTCTGCTATTCTGAGGTGTTTTTCGGATTTACAGCTTTTAATGATTTTTATATTTTCGAATTTTGGATATTTTTGGTTATCCAGACAGTATTGAATCAGTGCTGTTTTTTCTTCTTTTTTCTGCCAGTTTTTTATGTGTTGTTTTAATCTGTGTTTAAGCTTATTTTTGGTACTTCCTATATAAGCCATTGGAGGATTTTCAGTAATAGGAATTGAATAAATACCTGCTTTTTCTAACATTCTTATTTTATCATTATTTTTTGTTACTATATTTTTGATGGTATTTACTTTTCCTCCAATTTGAATGTTATGCTTTTTACAAATATTATTAATTTCATTGGTAGTGCCTTTAATGTAAGGAAAACCATTTAAATATTTGATTTCTTTTTTAATTACTACAGCATTATTTTTTTTTATTTTCTTTATTACTTCTGTGTCCCATTTTTTTATTAAATGGTTAGGATAACCAAAGCTGCTTGCAATTTTTTTTATGAATTTGATTTCTTCATTGATGAACTGACTATTTTCAGAATGCGTATATGCTCTTTTAATTAAGGTTTTTATACTATTGCATTTTTGAGGATATGGATGTGCTGAATTGTATGGGATTAGGACTGGAACAAATGAACTTTTCCGATAAACTCTGTATAGTAACTTATCTGTGGATTTGATAACATGTACATCCAAAAAGGCTATTGCATTATTTTTTTCCATTTTAACCGTGAGTTCTATAGTTGGATATAATGCGCTGTAACGTTTTGTTAATTTTTTTAATTCTTCTTCGTTCAGTTTTGATAGAATGAAAATGTCATCTACGTATCGACAGTACACTTCTGGTTTTTCTTCCATATGATGTAGGACATTTTCTTCAATTTCGTTCATCACAACCTCAGCATATAGAGTTGATAATGGTGAGCCCATTGGGCCTCCTGAATTTTGTTTGAATATTTTGTTCTTGTATGTAAAAATATTATTTTCATATAAATAAACTAAAACTTTTTTGAATTCTTGAATTTGTGTGTTATTTAAAATTTTAAGATTTTGCAACTTCTTAATGATGATTTCAATAGCTTCTGGAACTGGAGTGCTTGGATATAATGCTTTAACATCCATGCTTGCCATGTTTAAGTCCATTAGGCCAGTTTTTACATTTTTAATTTTCTCTATAAACTCATATGACAGAAGCAGCCCGCGAGAACCACCGAAATGCCCAGCTGACACGGTCCGTGCTAGTTGGAGCAAAATGTCCCCTCGAAGACGGTATAGTAGTAGTACCGAAAGTACTCGGGTATGAATAAATATTGAAGTAAATGAGGATGCAGCAAGGGAAAAACTCATTTGGTGATGAGACAAAATAAATTCCAACGGAGAAAAAAAAAAAAAAAAAAAAGAAGAAGCGGACCCGTGGCCAAATGAAAAAATCCCGTGCCGCATCCACGTAACGGAAATATGGATTGAAAGCCAAGCCCCACGTGCGGTAAGTGTTCATCGAACTTTACCAACTAAAAGTGAAGTTCAAAAATGCAAATGCATTAATGCACGTTAAATAATTAACCTCCAATATCGGAAGTAAATTGAAAGTTTTGTTTTGTTGTAGATTTGGAACCACTAATTTTATGCAGAATCTACTTTTTTCTAGAATGAATTTTTTGCAGAATCTAATTTTTTTCCTCGAATGAATTTTTTTCATAATCTACTTTTTCCCAGAATGAATCCTTAGGTGATGCATCAGGTTCTCTCTCTCTTCCTGAGTGTTCCCACATTTGCAGAAAGTACAGCTTGACATCAGAACATTTCTTCACGTTAGTCCACAAATTTTCTGCTTTAAGAACATCTGAACTCACAGAAGAAAAACTTATATGCCTTTGCAGCAGAGCGTGTTCTCTGGTGAGTAATCATGTTGAATTTCTAAGGTGCATAGTATATGAAATGTAAGCATATAAAGCACTTATGGGTGGAAATCTAAAAATGTGTTCTTGTGATCATTCATTTTGATTGATTGGGAGTACTTTTGTTCTTTACAGCGTTACATGGTCCAAAGAGATGATCTAAAATAAGAAAAAAGAGTAATGCATTAGGAAATATCATACAACTGTTTTTAAAGAGTAAAAAAAAAGCATCATTAACAAACAGAAACAATACGGAAAATTACTTTCAGTGAGCTACTACAGAGTCACAAATGACATAAAACCCGAGAGGCATAACAAAGGCAAATAAAATTTCTTCTGAATAAAAATAACAACAAGAATAATTTTTCACAGTACTACTCACTTTTTTTATTAATCACAATTCTTAGAAGAAGCCATCAGAAATGTATGCTTCTACTTTTTCTTATCATTAAACAAAGAAAATAAATGATATGATGGCAGCTTTTTTTTTCTTGAATGGGAATAATATGAAAATGTCTACATAATTATCACCAAATATTTTTTGCTGTACTATAAAACATCTACTTGGGTCCATAGATATTAATACTATGCATATCAGCATTTATTTTAAAAAAGGAAAATTTTTTGTAGGAAATATTTCACTAAGCAAAGGTGAGATCGCATAGTAAGCAATAGCAACTGTATCAAAGTGGTTAACTCATTCACAGGGTAATTATATTTTTTGAACATAAGTTTGTTGTTTGTTATATGCTAACACTAGCAGTCTATATTTGCAAAAAAGAAAACTGGAGAGATTGTACTAACTACAATGGCTTCTACTTAATTGCAGAGAAGTGTGCCCTGCAACAGCTACTCCATAATATTATGCTTGGAAAGATGGAGAAAAATCAGTTGAGAAAATGGCAAAATAATTTAAAAGGAACAGAGGGAGCAAACACAATATATTTTGTAATAATTGATGACATAATTTTTCCTAGACTTAGTAAACAATTTTTTTTTTTTCAAAATTATGGGGTTTTTTTTACTAACTAACTAAGGAATAACAATATATTATATCCTTTCATTCTTTTCCAAAAAACCCAATCATTTTGAGAAATTTGTAATCTACATTTGTAACCACACAGCTTTCTGAAAAATGTTATAAAGTTAAACAAGCATTTATTGATTTGGTATCTTTACTTTGATGTTTTTTGCTTCCGATTTCTAAGAAAAGATCTTTGGACGTTCTTGGCTTTTGATTTCCTTAGAAATAATTTTTTAAAAGGTGGAGTCGATTATTTAGATAAAAATGCTCCATTTTGCTTTTCATTTCTGTAGAAATCAAAAGCAAAGAGAATGCTTTTGATTTCTTTAGAAATCAAAAGCAAGTAAGCTCTTTAATTAGAAAATATGACTTAGTATCATCTGTTGAACTTGGTAGTTCTAGCACTCGCAGTTTGCTGAAAATTGATGACTTACTTTAAATTTCTAAGAGAGTACATAAACTGCTGAGTAACTTCAATCACCTGAGCAGAACTTGTGATAAGCTTTGGGTGAAAAATTAATGTTGAGAGATAAACATAAAAAGAGATAGCACAAAACTGAACTCAAAAATTAGAAGTGTGTGGTACAGCAGAGGTGGCTAGAACATGTAATAGATTTTCATTACAGTACAACTTGGCTATAATATCTTTGCTTTAAATAAACTCTCTGCTATATCCTCAAAAAATCAATGCACATTTTGGATTCAAGGAATTGCCATTAGAGATAATACTTAGCAACCTAGCTAACAATTCTATCTCAGAAAGTGTTAACCTTAGTTTTATTGCCATAAATCACATTCACTTTCTTTTCATATCTTATCATCTTTAACACAAATTCTGGAAAATTATTTGGGGTTGTAACTGTGTTCTTAAAATACCATTAGAAAAGATAGTAAGTATATTTATTAAGCCCAGTAGGTAGGTTTTAACTACAACTCAATCTCCAAGAAAGTGTTTCTTCCCCCAAACTCTAATTGCAAATTATGGCTCCTGAAGCAAAAAGTAATCCAAACTTTAAAATTCAGATACTACAAAATAATTTTAATATAAATTAGAGAATGCATTAAAAATGATAATGACAGGAAAGGCATCATTATAAATTTGGCAGATGCTTTTTTTTTTTTTTTTTTTTTCCAACAAGCAAGGCATAGAGATAAATGACAGACAAAACTCTCAGTAATGGTTTCTATTATGCAGCTCCCTCAACAAGAGACTAACAATGATATTCTACTGCCCGGCAAAAAGTTTAGCAGATTACATCAAAGTTCAGTCACACACCATTTAGGGTGAATATTTTAATGAACAATTTTAACTACAGAATAATACATGGATTTTGATATCTTCCTAGAAATGAAAAATTCTGATGAAAGTATTGTTACCAAAGGTTATCAGGAAGAAAAAGCTGAAAATATGAAGTAATACATCCTTAGGGCAAAAGATACCTTTAGAGCTTTAGAAATAATATCAATACAAAGGAGAAAATTATCAATGCAAAACTCACTAATGTTGAATACAACCTCAACAGGTTTTCATCATAAAAGCAACTATAAAATAATTTTGGATCATCACAAAAAATATAAGAATTTGCATTAAATACATATCATTGTCCATAAAATTTATGCACAGATATTTTCCATTTTTTCACAAAAAATTATCAGTATAGTGTAAAGCAATTTTCAAATAAAAAAATGCAGATATATAAAATAAGATGAGTTCCGCCCCCACCCTCGCCAACTACAGAGGTGCCAACCTCTAGCAGAGCCTATCAGTAATCAATAGGGTATTTTTCAGTAATGTAACACGCCATTTTTTTTCAAAGTTAAGAACAATATTATAGTGCTACTGTGTAACCTGCAATACTTGTATGAGGTGCCTTTCGGTAATCACCATACGAAGCCTCATCGTTAACACATGGAAAGGGTATTTCATGAGAAATTAACGTGCGAAATGTGTAATAACCTGATAAAATCAAACACCTTATAATATGACCCTTCTATTTTAATGGTTAATATTTTTAATAACCCAAGTGGGAATGAATATCGGCTAGATATCAAGCCGATATTGGTTATGATGGCTGAATGTCGGTTAATATCAGACACATACCTGCCAACCAAAATTCTCATAAATCAAAAAGATTGCTTGCAAAAATCAAGAAGATTTACCATAAAATCAAGAAGATTTTCCCTAAAATTAAGATTATTTATCTTAAAATCAAGAAGATTTGCGACAGTACCAGAACTGTTAATTCACGATTATCTATTATTAGGGGAGAGTGATAATGTATGGGATGTTCTAGCAGTATGTTTGATGATACTTGTTTTCAATTATTTTTTTGTATCAGTCACTCCTAGATGGAGTTCAGAAATTGTGATGATTTTCAAGGTTTTGATTTTTTTAATTGAATGACACAATTTTAGAAATAACTTGATTTCATTTAAGCAATGACAAGACAGTGAGCTTTTTTTTTTTTATGCCCTTGGATTACAATTTTATCCATTATGAATGCATGACAGCATGATTTTAGATATAAGATGAACAGTATAACTTTGAGGATATAAATACTTTTGAACTCAAATTTTCTGCTTCGTCACTTTCGTTTTCGAACCCCCCTCCCCCAAATCCTCTCTTTATCAAGCTGAAATGCAAACCTTTTTGAGGGGGTGGGGGAATATTTAAGAATACAGGATACATGTTCAGAACATCGTTGGGAAAAAAAACAGTTACGGGAGAAATCTTTTCTAAATCCGATTTCCCTTTTCGGACATTATCCCTCCATTTACAAGTTGAAATACAAATATTTATGAAATAAAATGATATCTAACAACAATACTACACAGAGGAAACATTGCGTGAAAAATAAAATTACGACTATGGGAGAAATCTTTACTGTGTCTACTTCCGTTTTCGAAAGTTTTGAAAGACGAAACTTCCGTTTTCGAGTTCCAGGCGAATCATTCTGCCCCACTACCAATTGCCCCGAAATTATTTCTGTTCAGTTATGCATCAATCTCGAGGATAACTCAAATTATGACGAAAAAGGAGAAGTTCCTTGAAGCCGTTGAATCAGCTCATGCCCGAAGATTACAGGAGAATTCTTGCACCGTCGAATTTTCGTTTTCGGAAATTTTCCCTCCACTTTCACCCTGAAATAAATATTTTTGGAATAAAGTGATGTATAACAACAAGACTGGGCAGAGGCAACATTGCAGAAAAACAAAATTACGATTACGGAAAAAATCTTTATTTCATTTACTTCCGTTTTGAAAGACAAAATACCGTCCCGATGCATATTTTTATGCGTTAGTAAAATTCTTCGACTTATATTTTTACGCGGTGGTAAAATTTTGATGCGTAAACACACTTTTTGATGCGTACTAGACGCGTAATTACGCATTTTAAAGAACTTTGCACGGCGCAGAATTAAAAAAATTTCGAAATTCGGCGCAATTAGCGCAGCTATTCCAACACTATGAGAGAGGGAGTTTGGAAGGATTGGCGGGAGGGGGCGATCTATAAATAAATATCGCTCACTGCTAGAAACAGGAGATAACATAAGGTTCAATCGCTATCAGATCATAATAAAACAAAAGCAGGAGTTTACATTAAGGGACAATAACAATGATATCAATTTCCATCAATAAAAAAAAAAATTCACGAGCCGTTTTGGCGAAAATCTGGAAGAAACTATCTTCCAACCAAAAACTACCCCAAAATCCGGAATACTTGGCAGGTATGCGGACATCATTACGCGGATAACGGCTTTTCCGACATATTACGCAATATCGCCTTGCTGTTCTTCACCCGATATTGTTTTTGCCGATGTATCCAATATCTGAATTTCAATGGAGCTTACTTAAAACAGCATTAATTAAACGGTTTTGCATCTGTGTGAAAAGAACTATAAATGTATTTGCAAAATTGATCGCAGTTTAAACCGTGATTTTAACAAAAAAGGACACAAAATTCAGAACTTTTATGAAATACACTGAAATCCGTAATTCTTCCAACCTGTCCGTAATTTCGTAATCAGGCAGCCGGAACCGTAATACACTGCCAGACAATTGCTAAGGACGGATGACAATAGCAACGATAGCAACCATAAAATGGAAGGCAGGAAAATGTGGAAATTAGCATAAGTGCGGGATACAGTAAGACGTGTTGTGCGTATGCAAATTTTGGATTGCCGAACTTGTTCGTGACGTCATAGCGCTGATAAGAGATATAAAGGATTTGACGCGTATTGACCGTTGTTGTTCAAACGCAAAGTTGAAAGGGAAAGAAAGAATCAATTGACGAACTTGCAATTTTCAGTATGTCTTCCCAACATCACCTAGATGATTTTACGCATGGCCGTATTATTGGCAAGATTGAAGAAGGGCGAAAAATAACAGATGTTGCCAGGGAGTTCGACGTCAGCCACAGTGTTGTTTCAAGGCTTTGGAAATCATTTCAAACAAATGGAGAGTGTAGCAAACGTCACGGGGAGGTCGTGTTCACAGTACGACACCTGCAGAAGATTGGTACATAGTGCTATCAACAAAAAGACACTGGCGCAGCACAGCTAGTGAGGTAGCAAATCAGTTTATGGCTGCTACCGGCAAGCAGATCTCCCGAAAAACTGTCGCCAGACGTTTGCATGAAGGAGGACTATACGCACGCCGTCCTGTTGTGTGCATCCCATTGTCCAGACGTCACCGTACTGCCCGTTTGCAATGGTGCCATCAACATCGCAATTGGACTGATAACGACTGGTCTGCTGTCCTCTTCTCAGATGAGAGTAGATACAGTCCATTGTCTGATTGTCGACGACAACTGATCTGGCGTGATAGTGGTACTGCATATTGTCCAGCAAACATACAGGAAAGGGACCGATATCAGACATGTAGTGTCATGGTATGGGCTGGCATAATGATCAATGGCCGTACGTCCCTCTACGTGCTTCCAACTGGGACCATGACTGGCCAACGATACATTAATGATGTTCTGCTACCTCATGTTCGCATGTTCCGTGGTGCTGTCGGTGATAGATTCATTTTCATCGACGACAACGCAACATGTCATCGAACAGTCGCTGTCCAGGAGTGTCTTGAAAGTGAGGATATTCAATGCCTCGTATGGCCAGCACGTTCTCCAGATCTGAATCCCATTGAAAATGTGTGGGATGCTTTGGGGAGGAGTCTTGCTGGTCGCCAATGCCCTCCAATAAACAAGGACACCCTCATCCGTGCACTGACAGAGGAATGAGATAAATTACCCCAAGAGCTGCTTGATAATGTTGTGCAAAGCATGACACGACGTGTGGAATCTTGCATCGCCCTCCATGGTGGCCATATCCCGTATTGACATCTTACGCCAGAACGCCTGCTGACGGTAATTGCATTTTTTCACGTTTACGCATTCTGCACAAAATGGCCTGTTTGTCCCTTGAACACGTTCCAAAGCCTTCTGGATTTCAGAGCACAATAAATTGCCTTTCTTGTAATGTCCTGGCATTCTGATATTATTTTATTTCACTTGGCATCCAACCACACGTACTTTTAAGCGCTATATAGCCGTTTATGATCCGTCCTTAGCAATTGTCCAGCAGTGTAATTACGGAAAATCCGTAATGGTTGGCACCTCTGCAACTATATCAGCTTAATCACTGATTTGAACACATGCAGACTTTCTTTTCTAAATTTTTACAGTACTGCAGTATGCAATTATTTAAATCACTCTTTTTTTTTTTTTTTGTGATAACATTGTGAATATTAGGAAATAAATGTTGCAGTCCCTTGGCCTGCCATTATAACTGAATTTAACTTATATAGATGTGGCTATTAATCAGATGGCAGAGCTTGATAAGGAATTAGACAATATAAATAGCCAAGCTAAGCAATTTCTCAGGAGCTGTGTAAAATATATTTTCACAATGAAGGTTTGTTGCCGAACTGGACTAGCTGTATGTGGTGGATCATTATTTATACCTACTCTTCTTTATTGCAGTGAGGATTAAATAGAAAGCAAAATGATCTTTAAGATATTAGAAGTAACAAGAGAGCAATCACACAGCTATTAAAAAAACATGTACACAAACTAAATGGCAGAACACAATCAATAATTCAGACACTGGAACTAAGCTGGATGCGACTTCAGTGTGAGGGCAGGAATTAATGAAAATATACTGAGGCAATTTAGGCATGAGTGTCACCAAGTGGGACAAAATTTACCAAGACAGATGTTTCATGTTATGTACTGTCCCAGGAACAGACCTAAAACAACATGAATGAAGGTCTAACGCTTGAAATTAATTATAAAGCAGTACATTAGAAGTAGAAAATTTTGCAATGGATAAAACAAGGGCACCTTTTCATGCCAAGTGAGTATTCAATTTTTGGCCAAATGTGTTATCACTAAAAAGTGTTTTTTAATGTTTCTAAAATTTTTACATGTTTTACTGAAGAATACTGTGTGTAGTATTTCACAGGGAAATACATAACTAAATGGCCTCACTAAAGTGAATTCTAAAAATATAACAGGTACAAGGGGCATTCAAAAAATTAGCTGCATATGCCCACAATTTTTTGTATAAATGATATTTGGATGCAATATAGGGGTGCCACTTGTATTGGTTTGTAAAATAAGTTTGTTTGTTTTTTTCAAATGTTATTTGAAGGAACACGAACAATATTTTGATCATAATGCTATACGTTTTTTCGTAGCTCTGTTCTTTCTGAACAACTTTTGCTCATTGATTTCGATATTATATTTGGTTTAACTCTTTTTAGCCATATGAAGATGGAATGCCAAGTAGACAGAAATGAGCATTTACAACACCTGCTTCTCTTCGCTTTCAATCAAGGTTCCAAAGCTGCTCAAGACATTTGTGTTGTGTACGGCAAAGGTGCTATTACTGACATAACTGCACAGAAATGGTATTCATGCTTCAAGAAGGGGAAATTTGACTTCACAAAGTCTGCATTGCGGCAAACTTGTTCAGTTCAATGAAGATGGATTGAATTAGCTCATCCATGAGGATCCGCGCCAATCCACTAGGGAATTTACCCAGCAGATAGTGCTCTCATGATACTGTTATCCATCACCTTCACTCAATGGGTAAAGTCCAAAACTTGGTGCATGGGTGCCACATTCTCTGAACGCAAGAGACAAACTCCAGCACTCGGCTATCACCACCAGTTTGTTTGCTCGACACCAGGCTACTTGTGGACACAAACAGAGATTTCTTTACCACATCGTCACCGGCGATGAAAAATGGTGTCTTTATGTCAATATGAAGAACAGCGAAGAATAGCTGAGTTCTCACAAGCAGGTAATGCCTTGAGCCAAGGCCGAGCAGCATACACTCAACACTGTGATGTGCGTTTCGTGGGATTGGGAAAATGTAATCCACTACAAATTGCTTGAAAAGAACACCACGACCAATGCATAGTTTTACGTTCAGCAAATGCACTGGCTAAATGAGGCAATTCAGCTGAAACGACCCAACCAGTGGCACGGTGTGTTTCTTCAACACGACAACGATCACCCCCCATGTCGCTAATCTGACCAAAACAACTGCTATTCAAGATTTTGGTTAGAAAGTTCTACCGCACCCATCGTATTCTCCTGATCTAGTGCCCTCAGTTCATCACCTTTTCCAGTTGCTCTCCAACAGTCTGCGAGGCGTATCGTTTAACGAGGACGTCGAGCTGAAATGGTGGCTCGATTATTTCTTCGAGTCAAAACCCGGAGATTTCTACCATAGAGGCATTGACAACCTAGTGGAACGTTGGTAAGAGATCGTGAACAATGAAAGAGAATATATTATTGACTGATTTGTGAAAACTTTTTCATGAAAAATAAGGATTCCAATAATTGAAAAAAAAACTAACAAACTTATTAACAACCCAACACTTTCTCCTCGAAGCCGCTGCATTAACTTTGTCGATGTGGCAAGAACAGTTTGTCTGTTATCACTTGTAAAAGATGTGTTTTTGGAAGTAGTGTCCAAATTTGAAATCAGCACAGTGATTCATTTTTTGTGGGCGAAAAAGTTGAGCCCCTTCGAAATTCAACACCAATTAATTGAAGTGTATGGTGACAAATAATTTTCATGGCAGGTGATGGCAAAATGGTATTTATTCCTTGAGAAAGGACACATGGATATTGAAGATAATTACCGGGAGAAAAAGCCGTCAACTTCAACGACAAATGAAAACGTGGACCTCGTTAACGAATTGATTTCTGCAAACAGGCCAATCACAGTGGATGGGATCAGACAATGAATTGAATATTTCGCATGGAAGTGTGCACCATATCATCATCAAGCGCCTTGAATTTTGAAAAGTTTGTGCTCGATGGGTGCCTTGCTTACTCACAGAACAACACAAGGTGCAACGTTTTTAAGCAGCTCTCGCTTTTTTATCATTATCACAGAGAAGGAAATGAATTTTTGGACCATATCATGACCGGAGATGAGACTTGGGTCCACCACTGCTCACCAGAAATGAAGCAGACTTCATGTGAATGGGAAAAAAAGACATTCACATCCTCCGAAAAAGTGCCAAATCGTTCCATCCACTGAAAAGGTTGTGCTCACCCTTTTCTTCGACAATCAAGGTGTGCATTATGAATTCATGTCGACGGGCACAACGATTAATGTGACATCATATTGTGAAACCCTTAAGATGCTACGAAAGGCAATTACAGATCAACGGCCAGGAAAACTGTCAAGAGGCATTGTCCTTCTGCATAACAACGTGACACGATATTCGGCACGTGTCATGAAGGCCCTTCTTGACAATTTCAAATGGGAGGTGTGAGAACACTCTCCCAACAGTGCAGACCTATTGCTTATGATTTCCTTGTGTTTGGCCCCATGAAAAATGACCTTGTGAAGAGGCAATATCACTCTGATGAAGACGTCAAAAACGTGATGCGAGAATGGCTATCGCAAGTTGGACGACATTTTTTCAAGAAGGGATAAACAAACTCCTGCCATGCTACGATAAATGTTCAAATAAACTAAGCAATTACATAAAAAAATAGCTTTTCTATTGCATTTTCTACGTGAGTACAACATTTCCTAAAATGTTCATTTCTTTTTTTACATACAAATACAATTAACTTTTTGGCTGCCCTACATACATGCTCTGTTGAAACAGTAAGAAAGCTTTTATTTGCATCTACTGTATGGTTTTTTTACTTAATTTTAGGCCAACATGAGAAATACATTGTGCCCAGTTGCCTCTGAAAAACTTACGTTAGTTGGTCACTAATGTAAAGTTTTCCAGTTTTTGTGTGATAGATTGCGGTAAAGCTTTTTGGTTGTTCGTATCGGTTCAGTATTATGTTAGTACCTATTTCTGAATAAATTAAGGGTTTCTTTTGTATTTAATTGGGTTTGCTGTGACTTCTCACCATCTTGATATTACTTTACAAACTACATGTGCCAGAAATGTTACGAAAGAGGAACTACCATGTTTTTGCGCAAGCAGGCTTATAATATTTTATATTTTGATATGGAGTTGCACATTTTTAGCAGAATATCTGCTACAATTTTTGAGCCCTTGCAGAAATTTAACAGTTTGAAAACTGTTTCTAACATGTTTAAAAAGAGAAAAAGTATATCTTTTTTTTTTCAAAATGGCCTCCTCTTCACCCCTTATAGCCATTCCGGAATCCCACAGTTTTAATTTTTTTCTTTACATTTAAAAAAATAAAAAAAATTATTTTCGACACTTATAATTTATTGTACATAAAATAACATGTGTTAACATAGTTATACAAAAATACATATAAATTGAATATATTTTACTTGTATTAAAAAAGTTCAAGCCACTTCTAATGCACAACTTTTTTTCCCAAATAAAAATAAGTACATTATAATATACCAGTATGAAAAAGAGTGAACAATATAATATGCAAGTTGATTAAATTTGAAAAACATAACACAAATACCTTTTAATGTCATGCAAAAACACAAAGTAACTGAGATATTTCAAACACACAAAACAAAATTTCTGTTTAATCTTCCCTTATTATGTCCTTATCCCTTCTCATGCCTTTTTCTGCATAAAAACTAAACCATTAATGTTTTTCCTTACAAAAACAAAAGAGGAATACATTTTGTCTTGGGTTTATCTTTCTGTATTTTCTTCATCTCCTTTTCAGCCTCTTTTTCCAAATTATCATCCTCATTTAATGTTTTTGTACTTTGGACATTAAATCTTTACCAATTTGTCTTTGCTGATTTGCTTTACATTTCTTCTCTCCATTTTTTTTATCTCGCACTTTTATTTGATGATTTTCTTTCTTCTTTCTTGATTCCTCAGCTTGTTTATGGACAGCTGCCTCTTGATTTTTTGTGGCCTGTTTCTTCTTTTCTTCTTCCAACTGCTTACGTTTTTCTTCAGCAAGATGTTCGACAAACATTTAGAGGTGGTGTAACTTCGATTTCATTACATACAGTTTTTGTTCTCTTTATATAAAACTTAACTCTTTTCAAAGAGGTCACAGTTTCATCATGTAACTCAGTTTGTTAACTAGTCAAAATATCTCTGTGAACTGAAAAAATTTGCTCCACATCACTGTTGCCTTGATGTATGGTCAAACATGCCATAATCAAGCCTCGAAGTATTGCATATCTCTGAGGGGTATTTTGAAAATTTTTGGCCCAATACTCAGCAATGCACTTTTTGCCATCAACATTCTCTAGCATGTACAAATCCCATTCTGTGTACAATTTAGCTAGCTTTAGGTATGGAACAACATTAGGAAAGCTTTTAGCAATGTTCATTTGGTTCTTTTGGTCTGGGTGCAGTAAACACAAGTTTCTTAATACTTTGTTGTGCAATGGAAGACAGTGCAGCAACTTTTTAATAAACATATTGTATAATTTCTTCCAATGTAAAAATAACACTTGTTTCTTTGTCTCTGTTATACTTCATTGCACTCTTCGTCAAAACACGAATAGCCATCCTTTCCAAAGGTTTAGAATGTTGAATGACATCTAAACATGCAAGTTTGTAGCTTGGGGTGATATCAACTTCATCTACAACAGTTCTTTCCATCGCCATCTTCACTAAAGAAGTCATTTCATCATAAAGAAGATGAATCAAAGTTCCTTTTTTCTGGAAAAACAACTGAAATTTACTCAATACTAAACACACCATGCATACTGATAGTGGAGGGAAATGTCACCTTGTTTCAATGCAGAAATAATTCTGTGAAACTTTTCACTGTTTTAAGTTTTTTGGAACAATGGGCAGGTACAAAAGACAAGAAGTGGTGAATTAAGACATCGTTTTGCTCCAGTAAACAATCATATGTTGGTCCAAAAACTAAAAATCTAGCTTCAACAGGTCTCATAAATACATGTTTTGGAGCACCTACTTGTTCCTGATTCTTGTCATAATCAGCTAATCTTAGAAATAGTAGAATACATAACACTGCATATTCAGCATGTGAAGAATTTACATCTTTTACAGCTTTTGTGACATGATGTAATGAACAGCTACCTATGTCAAGCAAATGAGGATTTTCTTGCTTTAAAAGAGTTAGCATGCCTTTTTTACAGTCTACCATAACTCTTGGACTATTACTCATAACGCATATTACCCAAGATATATTGTATTGATATCCAGCATTTCTGAAACAGAAATCAGTTTTTCTTTAATGGTAAGTGCTTTAGCACCTAGCAAATATAACCTTGTAAAAAAATCTATTACAATTCTCTGTTGCACATTATCAAAATATCGTACAATTATTTTAAGCTCTTTTTTTCTTTTTTTTTTTTTTTGTTATGTGTTTGTTCGGTGCATTGAAAATAATTCAGCAATTTTTGTCAGGAAACATTGTCTGAAACAGCTGCGCTGAATTATCACAAAACCTGAATGGAATATCGTGTTCAACAACTGCAGAGGCCCACAAAACTTCAGCAATAATAACATGATCACTAATTGTTGTTTGACTTTTGAAACTTTTTGTCAAGTCCTTTGCCTTTGTTATTTTGCTTCTGTATTTTTCTTGTGATTTTCACTTTTTGAATGTTGACACTGAACATTCTTTTGAGCACTACACACATGAAACATAAGTGTTCCTCTTTTCTGGTCTACACCATTTGCTAATTTCATCACTTTTCAACAAAAGCAGGACCACCCATTTTGATAGTGGCTTTGTCATTTAGACATGCTGAACTAGAAATCTATGGAGTAAAGGAAAAAGAAATCGTCTTCATTTAATCATAAAAAAGGCTTTAAAATAAATTAAATAAAAAAATAAACTAATTAATGTAGTAAACAAAAAGCTTATATAAGAAAGTAAGCATCACCATACAGAAGAGTCATATGCTAAGTACTTTAGAACTTTGTTTGTTAAAACAAAGTAGCAAAAGTAGTAGCAATGTTAAGAAATAAGGGCTCAGTTACCTCAGTATTATAGTTCATCACTGCCCTTACATACAAAAAAATATGAAGACAAAATTAGGTTAAATTAAATTACAACGCATTTTTATTACTTACCTTTAATATTTTTGTAGATTGTTGATATTCTCAACTCACTGAAAATAAAAGACAGTACTAAAAATAAAGGACTTAATCAGTAGTCACAGTTTTAAAGGACATTTGGAAACACTACGAATATAAAAGAAGTATCATCTTAACATTTTAATGGCCAGAAAACTCTTATTTCTAACCACAGATTTGTTAAGAATTTTTTTTTTTATTAGAGGTTTAACGACCACCATGAGCAACTCAATGGGCTATAAGCAGTCGCTCGTCACTAATTTAGGGCCTCTGGTTCCAGGGAAGGGAGAAAGCCAGTGTGGTAAGACAAACAAAACATCCATGCCTCACTGGGATTTGAACCTGGACCCCTTTCAGGCGAATGATCAGAAGCCATCGCTTAGACCACTGCACCTCCGGATGGCAAAAAAAAAAAAAAAAAAAAGTGAACAACATAAAGAAAGTACTATTCATAGCATTTTAATACATATAACAGCAAGGGCAAGTATTATTTCCTTGGTGGTATACAAAACACTACAGACAAGGAAAGGATGTTCCATGTAAGAGTCATACTGTCATGTCTTCAGCAAAAATGCATGTGAAGTTTAATGCATTTTTTTAAGTTTACACAATTATGGTTAAACTATCTACTTTGTCAAAATGTAGCTTCAAATGCAAAGGTGGATATCTAATTAAACATTAACAGCTCACACTCAGCATCACATAGAAACAAGCATATCATGCTGCCTCCAATTTGCAGTGCATTTTGAATGATGGAAGATTTCTGAAGAGCATTAATTTCTAGAGGTGCCACACTCCTGATGCGGTAACAGTTCTTATAAGCCAACTTATGCACTGTTTTCAGTGAGAGACGAGATGTCCCTTCATACTGACCTTCCTAACTTAGAAATGACCAAAAAAAAATTCTCTAGAATGGTGTCTTTGCTTTTGAGACTGGAAATTTATTTTAATGTTAAAACACCTTATGTTCTGACATACAGATGAAAAATATAATTCCTTATCTCATGCATTCAACTTTTCAGGAAATTTGAAAGTTACATTTTCCTTGAGCAGGAATTCAACCCACATATTTTAATTTCCATCCAATCATATTACAGGGTTGCCAGCCTATCACATCCAAGAAAATAGTTGCTTTAGTAGCCAGTAATGGTAAAAATAGTAGCCTAAATAGTAGCCTTAACAACTTATGTTAATGACTAAAATAGTTGCCCAAAAAAGTGTATGAGTTTTAAAATGTTAAGTGCTCCACACCAAAAAAAAAATATTTTTTTTTTATTTATTTCAAACCATGGTGACAAAATTAGCACATGTTCACATTTTGGTGGGGAAAATATATATATCATCATCATCATCATTGTCAACCATTATCAATCCACTGCTGGACGAAGGTCTCCCCAAGTTTCCTCCACAAAGGTCTGTCTTGTGCCAGTCTCCTCCACGTCACTCCTGCATACTTTCTAATTTCATCCACCCATCTTCCATGTGGTCTTCTTCTGGGTCTTTTCCTGTCCCTTGGAATCCAATCTAAAATTTCGGCTGGTGATGCGTAGCATCACAGCCTCTCCTTGACAAATGTCAACCCCGCCTTCTCGTGGTGCATCCTGTTCCCACTAAAGGGACTCTGAAGACTGCCAATAGCGGTATAACTATACCATCGAGATTAGAGGAAATGCTATCCCACACTCACTAACCCGCTTGGCCAGCATGGTGAGTTATGGCCAAACCCCTCCAAAATGACTCCACAACTTAAATCTTGGCCCTCAGTCTCCGGCAGTTGGAATGTACTTAGCCAAGGCAGCAGCCAGTGCGACACGAAGGCAGAGGGTGCTAAGAATCACCGGAGGACCGGACCAGGCTGCCATCTGATGCTGACCTTGGCTACGTATAATGGACGCTCCCTATCTTCTGATTCACGGCTTTTTGAATTGGAAGAGGAACTACAAAGGATCAAGTGGGACATCGTCGGGCTAAGTGAGGTAAGGAGAAAAGGAGATCTTATTGAACTGAAAAGTGGACATCTCTTCTACTATCGTGGGACAGATACTGGCAGAACTAGTGGTGCTGGATTTATAATAAACAAGAAATTGAAGGATAAAGTTGTAGAAGTTGAAAGTTCCTCTGACAGAGCTGCACGACTCGTTATCCAACTCTCGAGAAGATACAAGGCTCAGATCATTCAAACTTATGCACCCACCACAAGTCATCCTTAAGAAGAAATTGAAGAATTTTATGAGGAAATTCGTCATTTAAATAATAAAGGTAAGCAGCACTTGAAGATAATTATGGGAGATTTTAATGCAAAAATAAGGCAACGGCAACAGAATGAAAATTCAATAGGTAAATTCAGTCACAGCAACAGAAACCAGCGTGGAAATACTCTCATTGAGTTTGCAGAGGCAGAAGGGTTTTTCATCTTGAACTCCTTTTTCAAGATAAAGCCACACAGGAAAGGGACATGGAGAGATCCAAATGGGACGACAAGTGAAATTGATTTTATTATGTGTAACAAAAAATTCGTCATCGAAGACTGCAGTGTGCAAAACAACTTCAACACAGGTAGTGACTAAAGATTGGTGAGATGGTTGGTTGGTTGGTTGGTTAATTGATTTTACTGGCGCAAGGGCCATGGTTGGCCAAAGAGCGCCAAAACAAAAGACAACAAAACAAAACTAAAGCAATAAAAACGTACACAAGGTTAAAAACAGGCTGATGCGGTAAAAATGAAATATGAAAGTGAACAAGTTAAAATCTAGATAAGTTTAAAAAAGTCAATATCGTGTAAAAACGAAAACACTGCTTTCATGTCGCAGGCTTCGCCAATAATGGTTAGCAGCGTAGCTGCTCCTTCGTCCAACAGATGAGAGTGAAAATGACGAAAACAATGATCACAAAACCGAACACAAGTACACAAAACATGAAGGACAGTGAGACGACAGTTGCACGTCTCACACACCGGGACACCCTCGCCACACAGCAAAAAGCGGTGAGTAAAACGACAGTGCCCAATGCGGAGACGTGCAAGAACAACTTCCTCACGACGGTTCGTCCGCAAACTAGACTTCCATAGACCGATCTGTGGTTTGATGGCATGGAGTTTATTGCTGCCCTGCTGAGACCACAGGGACTGCCACTCATCCATAACAAATTTCCGGATCAACGGCCGATAATCTCGGAAAAACAGTGGCAGCCGAGCTGGCGACATGGAGGAAACAGACCTGGCAGAAAGATCTGCCAGCTCGTTACCCCGGATCCCAACATGGCCAGGAACCCAACAGAATCGGACCAGGAAGCCATCACCCTCCAAAGTTCCAAGAAGACGACGGACATCATGGATGACAGGTGAGTCCGTGTCCTCTGGAGAAGATAAAACTTGGATGACGGACTGGGAATCGGAGCAAATCAAAGCGCGACGATGAGATCTAGACCGTATGTGACACAAAGCGAGGTGTACCGCACGCATCTCTGCCGAAAAGACAGTAGATTCAAGCGGAAGCCTCTCAGCATGGGAGGCATCGCCACACACGAAAGCGGAACCAACAACTCTCACCGGATTTCGACCCGTCAGTAAAGACAGGCACGAAATCCGGGAAGAGAGACTGTTTCTCGGCAAAGAGCTGCTGGTACACCAGAGCAGGAGTGGAAGACTTTGGCCACACACAAAGGGAAAGGTCAGCCGTTGCTTGAACTGGCCGCCAAGGCGGTTCATTGTAGAACCGGGTCGAACCAATCCTTGACAAGTCTAGACCAGCATCGCGCACCAAGGTCGACAACCGAATCCCAAACGTCGGAACACAGGAAGGCCGGTGTGAGAATAGGCGGACACATTGTGGTTGGAAAATGGAACCATGCAGTGGATGATCAGGAAGAGACTTCAACTTGGTGAAGAATTGAAGAGACAGCTGCTTACGTCGGATGCACAACGGCGGTTCATGGGCCTCGACATACAGGCTATGCACGGGAGAGGTACGGAAAGCACCAGTGCATAGCCGCAGAGCCTGGTGATGGACAGGATCCAGAGGCCGCAACACGGAAGGACGTGCCGAACCGTACGTTATGCAACCGAAGTCTAACTTTGACCGAATCAGAGAATGGTAAATGCGAAGCATGGAGCACCTGTCAGCCCCCCAAGATGTTCGAGAGAGGACCTTCAGGATACTCAATGACTTCGTGCACTTCACCTTTAAAGACTGGATGTGAGGTCGGAAGGTGAGTGCTCGGTCAAAAGTTAGCCCAAGGAACTTGACTTCTGACACCACAGGGATGGTAGAACACCCCAGACGGAGGCTGGGGTCAGGGTGAAGGCCCCGTTTGCGGCAAAAATGCACGCAAACGGTCTTCTGGGTCGAGAAGCCAAATCCATTGTGGGAGGCCCAGGTAGAGATCTTATTAATGGCCGTCTGCAGCTGCCGCTCAATAGTGCGCATGTTGACAGATGCGCAAGAGATCTGCAGATCATCCACGTACATGGTGCCACGGACCGTCGGAGGAAGGAGGGTGAAAAGATGATTAACACGAAGGATGAACAATGTCACAGAAAGAATGGAGCCTTGAGGGACACCCTGCTCTTGTGGGTATAACGCAGAGAAGGTCGACCCGACGCGCACACGGAAACTCCGGTCCTGGAGAAATCCGGCGATGAAAGATGGTAGGTTTCCCCGCAATCCGCACTCGTGCAGATCATGGAGAATGCCGTATCTCCAGGTGCGGTCGTAAGCTTTCTCCATATCGAAGAACACGGAGACCATGTGCTGACGCCGGACAAACGCCTCTCTGACAGACGTCTCAAGGCGTAGATGATGATCTGAGGTGAATCGGAATTTCCGAAATCCACTCTGATGAGGTGAAAGAAGGTGACGTGATTCCAAATAAAAAACTAAACGAAAATTGATGATGCGCTCTAGAACTTTGCAGAGGCAGCTCGTCATAGCAATAGGTCTGTAGTTCAACGGGTTAGCGGGATCCTTACCAGGTTTGAGAACAGGAACGACAATGGCAGTGCGCCAAGATTCGGGAAAGTCACGCTCGTGCCAGATCCTGTTAAACAGGACCAGCAGACAGTCAAGAGAGGACGGAGAAAGGTGCTTCAGCATGTCATAATGGATGTTATCCGGTCCGACAGATGTTCGGCCGGACCGATTCAGGGCAATCTTCAGTTCGACGGCAGTCAGCGGGCTGTTATAATCGGCAGCGGAAAACGGTCCAAAGGAAACCTTGGACCGTTCAAGCCGCGGCTGTACCTGCCGGAACGAAGCAGCGTAATTGCGGCTGCTGGACACCGAAGAAAATGCGGCGCCCAGACAGTCAGCAATACCTTGAGCGTCAGCAACCGTTCCTCCACCACTCTCAAGAATGGAGATTTCCCCAGAAGGGTACGTACCCCGAATCTTGCGGATCCTGTCCCAAACGATCTTAGAGCTGGTAGTGGTGTTAATCCCGGATACGTATCGTATCCAAGATTCCCCGTTGGCTACGACGACGTACCAAACGCGCGTAAGATTTGGCCCTCTTGAAAGCAAGTAGGTTCGCGTCGGTGGGGTACCGACGAAACCTACCCCAAGCCCGATGTTGGGCCTGACGAGCTGCTTTGCAAGTGGAATTCCACCAAGGTCGCAGACAACGGGGAAGTGTAGTCGAAGACTGAGGGATGGTAAAGGCTGCCGCGTGCACAATACAATCCGTTACCGCCGCAACAGCTGCATCGATCGTACCCGAGGTCACCATGACTGGAGTAATGATCGCTGAAGCCGTGAATGAGTCCCACTTGGCTCGATCGAAAACCCATCTAGCAGGGCGAGTAGGATGACGGTACCCGTCACCTGCTAGACGGAGAAAGATGGGAAAATGATCACTGCCAAGGGGATCATCAGACACGCTCCAGGACCAGTCAGGATATAACGATGGCGAACTCAAGGACAGATCAATGGCTGAGTACGAGCGGGTGGGTTCATGAAAATAAGTGACTGCCCCGGTGTTGTGGAGACAGAGGGACGTGTTGGAGAGAAGAGACTCAACAACACGGCCCCTGGAGTCACGAGTGGTAGAGCCCCACAACGGATTGTGTGCATTGAAATCTCCTAAGATGAAGAAAGGAGGCGGCAGCTGGTCGACTAAATCTTCCAGATCCGAAAGGCTCACTGCTGTATTTGGTGGCATGTAAATGGAACACACTGTGAACAGTGTGTTCACAGACAGTCTCACTGCCACTGCCTGCAAAGATGTCCGAAGGACAACTGCAGTGACAGGAATACCATGAGGAACAACAACGGCCACTCCTCCGCAGGCGATGACACCTTCCTCATGATCTTTGCGGAAAATGGAATGTCTCCGCAGCGGAAAAGTGTCCGTTGTTCGAAGCTTTGTCTCCTGGAGGCAAACGCACACAGGTGTGTGCGAAGACAGTAAGCCTTTCAGATCATCAATTCTTGGTCGCAGACCTCGGCAATTCCACTGAACGAGCGTAGCCATAATGAAAAATAAAAGGAAAGGATGAAAAACGAAAATGACAGACGACTAGAATGTCTCCGAGTCGTCCATCAGCTCCTGACCATCTGCAATGTCCGGAGGCAACACAGGGCTGTGCTTACTCACACAGGGCCGCGCCACCGGGGGTCTTTGTGGTGTTACCCCGCTCTGTTTCGAGGGGGACGATCCTGGTTTTACTTTTGCCGGCTTCTTCCTAGATGCGCCCTGGGACTGGGTCCCAGTGCTGGCAGAGGATGTTGTCTGCACAGAGGATGTTTTAGGCGTCAATGTGGATGGCGCCTTGGATTCAATGCGGCGAGACTTCAGTGCCTCCAATCCGGCAGCAACGATGTCCTCAAGATCATAAGGACACCGCGCTGGGAGGGACACATCAGTCTGCACCGCAACAGTAGCCTTCTGGACCACAACCGATGCATAGGAGCGCCGGCCTGTTGGTAGAGGAGCTATCCGCCGTCTGGCTTCAGGATAAGACAGATGTTCTGTCGTCTTCAGGCGTTGGATAGCCTGCTCCTCGATCCACTTTGGGCACTGCTTAGAAGAAGCCGGGTGAGAACCCTCGCAATTGACACAATGATCCGCCTCAGCGGAGCAGTCCGCCAAAGAGTGTTCTGGCGACCCACAGCGTCCACACTTCGCTACATTACGGCAAGACTGCTGGGAGTGACCGTAATGCTGGCACTTGAAACATCTCAAGGGGTTCGGAATGTATGGGCGAACATCGAGCCGCAAGTACCCCGCCTTGATGGAAGGCGGCAGGGTAGGGGAGTCAAAAGTGAGCACGATGTTCCGGGAGGGAATAGACTTCCCATCCCGCCGGAAAAGAATGCGGCGAACCCCAGTGACATGTTGTTCCCCAAGTTCTTCCAGCAATTCCTCATCGCTGCATTCCAGCAGGTCGCGGGAGTTGATAACACCGCGAGAGGAATTGAGGTAACCATGGGGAGATATTTGGACTGGAACGTCCAGCAGAACAGTCGTCTCCAGCAAGGTGGCACTGTGACGAGGATTGGAAGTCTCCACAAGAAGATCCCCTGACGGGAGCTTCTTGACACTCTTTGGTGAGCCCGCAACGGCCTGAAGAGCCTTATTAATCCAGAAAGGACTCTTCGAACCGAGGGATTGTGCTGGATCAACAGAATGAATAAGAAGAAACAGAGCGTTGCAGTTGGAACTGAGTAGTTTCTTAGTGGAGGAGGGCGACCCATCCTCCACACGGCGCTTCAAAGGAACAGCATGGGAAACACTTTTGTTTGCCATGAAGAAGAGAAAAGATTCGTCCGCCGACCTCCCCACCCACTACCGAGCCCAACGAGGGAGAGTCGGAGGTCCGCAAGCCCAAGAGGACGCAGGACACGGCTCTAGGGATAGTCAGCGGATATAGCAAGTTGGTAGGGCAGACACACGCTCAGCGTGCACCCAGACTTTCCCGTGCCCGGAGAACACCCCTTTGGCATGCCCACCCTACCCCCAACTCACCCAGCCGAACAGAACGACAAGCCGCTAGAAGTCGGGACGCAACTCGGCCACAGACTTCCTGACCAGGAGTGGGTTAGCTCCCAGCCTCCCGTTTAGGGTGAAGCAGAGGGCAAAGAGGAGTGTTGGCTTCTGAAGACACTACAACCCGGCCCCCAAATACCTCAGCCTCCAGCATCCTCATTTCCACCTGTACGGGTCACCGCACACGGCAAACATGCAGGTAGGTCTAAGCTAACCAGCTCAGGAAAAACAGAAAATGTAGCATAAAAAAGAAAAGACAGGGAAGAGAACGAGGAACAAAACCCAGAGCTGGCGCCTCATCACAACCTCAGCAGCCTACAACTGAGGCGGGTACATGCCATTAAATGAACTGAAGACGAAAAAAGCAAAACAATAAGAGAAAATCGGCTCGGGCCGTGGGGACGCCATCCCCCATCAGCTGGATGAACAGCTGTCCCTTCGGTGATGGTATCGTTCAAGAGTAAACGAAAAGTACTCCGTCACAAGGTGAGCTCGGGCCGTGGGGGCGCCGCTCCCCAAATAACTGGAAAACCAGTTATCCCCGTGCGGGGATTGGTGAGATGTAAGATGCACCTCAACACTAAACTCGAACATGGCAAGCTCATAAGACAAACAAAATGTATTGACATAACCAACCTTAAAAAACACTATAATACCTTCAAGTTGGAACTGAAGAACAGGTTCTCTGCTTTAGAAGGCCTAACATCGGAAGAAGTGGATATTTCGGAAGTTAACAGAAAAGTAACCAAAGCTCTTATGGAAACAGCAACAAAATTAGCTGGGTCTAAGAACAAGTTGCATGTGAACAAATTATCAGGAAAAACCAAAATGTTGATGCAAAAAAGAAGAAGAGAGATGAGGACAACTAAACAAGATGTGACTTCCAAAGTGGAATATATATAGAGCTATGCAAGACAGTACAAAAAAGTATCACTGAAGATGCAAGGAAATTCAACTGTGAACTAGTGAGGAAAGCAATTGAAAACAACCAAAGCCTAAAGATAGCAAAGGGACATCTCAGTAAGGGAAGAAAACAGATTATGGCACTGAGAAAAGAAGATGGTTCTGTAACAAGAAATAGAGGCAGAAATTTTGACAAGAGTGAAAGATTTCTACTCCAAATTATATGAAAGGGATGATACATGTACTCCAGACATCATGAAAGGTATCAGTACCAGAGTTCTTCCAGTCCTCCCAGCAGAAGTTGCACATGCAATCAAGAACATGAAGCGGGAAAAAGCTCCAGGAGAAGATGGAATTACTGTAGACATCATACAAGATGCAAGTGGAGAAATCGAAACAGTACTCACCCTAATTTTCACTAGATGCCTTAATGAAGGGAAAATTCCTGAGGAGTGGAACAACGCTACAATGATCCTGCTACATAAAAATGGTGACATTGAGGATCTCAGGAACTACAGACCTATCAGCCTCCTATCAGTGGTTTATAAAATCTTCACTAAAAGTTCTTTCACACCGCTTGAAGGTATCACTGGACATGGCTCAACCGAGAGAACAAGCTGGATTCAGGAGTGGCTACAGCACAATAGATCATATCCACGTACTGAGAGAACTAATTGAAAGAGCGAGGGAATATGAACTTCCATTGTGCATGGCTTTTATCGATTATGAAAAGCCTTTGATTCAGTGAAACCATCAGCAGTTACAATGGCTCTGAAATCCTGCGTTATTGAAGATGCATACATCTATGAAAATGCAAGTGCAAAGATTCGGCTGTTTGAAAATACAACACACATAAAAATTGGAAAGGGAGTGAGACAAGGTGACACCATATCTCCGAAGCTCTTTAATGCCAACTTGGAAAATGTCTTTCAATCACTGAACTGGGAAAACAAAGGGATAAAGATTAATGGAGATTATCTAACCCACCTTCGTTTTGCTGATGACGTAGTCATTTTTGCAACTACCCCATCAGAGTTGCAGAGTATGATCCAGGAACTTGCTGACAAGAGTAAAGAAGTTGGATTAAAAAGGGACTTTCAGAAGACAAAAGTGATGTTCAATGCTTTTACAAGAAATGAAGATATATCGATTGATGGAGAAAAGCTGGAGATAACAGACACATACGTTTATCTTGGACAGCAGATATCAAGTGAGGGTCACATTGATGAAGAAATTGATCGGCGTACAAAACTTGCCTGGAGAGCTTTTGGAAGAAACAGCATAATTTTCAAGAGCAATATGCCATTATGTCTTAAAAGAAAAGTGTTTGATCAATGCATCCTTCCAGTGCTTACGTATGGTGCAGAGACGTGGACCTTAACTAAAAGAGACACACTAAGGCTGCAGACAACTCAAAGCAGCATGGAGAGGTACATGCTTGGTGTAACCAGGAGAGATAAGAAAAGGAACTCGTGGATCCGAAAAATGACAAGAGTGGAAGACATCATGGTCAGAGTTAAATCCCTGAAATGGCAATGGGCTGGACATACTGCCAGAAGTACAGACCATCTATGGACAGCCGAAATTTTAGATTGGATTCCAAGGGACAGGAAAAGACCCAGAAGAAGACCACATGAGAGATGGGTGGATGAAATTCGAAAGTATGCGGGAGTGACATGGAGGAGACTGGCACAAGACAGACCGTTGTGGAGGGAGACCTTCGTCCAGCAGTGGATTGATAATGGTTGACAATGATGATGATGATATATATATATATACACACACACACACATCCATACACTGCAAAAAGGGCATCTTAAGTTTCAATGTAATGCTACTCAAGACACACAGAACTATAAAAGTTATGGAAATTACACTCCCCCCCAAAAAAAATTCAATTATATATCAAAAACTACTTACATAAACTAACCTGATACAAACTTTAGAATTACAAAACACTTCCTTCTTTGTCATTGTTCTGGAGGTCAGATGTTCTCATCTGTATCAAGTCAGTACGGAGAGCTTTCTTCTACGTTTGTGGTTGGTAAAAAAATATAAGATTTTCCAAGTGGGCTTCATACACCGTGTTGAAAAAAATGTTGTGTATTTCTTCTTTCAAAGGCCATAGTTGTGGTCATTCAGTGTTATGATGATCACTTGTTTTGTTCTGTACACATAATAATCGTCGTTATCTCATATGAGGTATATCAAGAATCTCATTCGAATATTTGGAAATATTTCAAACTTGTCTTTTGTACAGCTATGACAATAAATATCAAACACTGTGAATGTGTTTAGTATGGAACAAAAACACGAAGCCTAGAACTAAAAAAAATAAAAACTTGCAGTTTATTATCATCAGGAATGGAATGGGTATAGTGTAATCACCCTCTTCAATAATGGAAACTCTTTAACTCATAAGTAATAATAATAATGGTGCTTAACATGATTTTGAATTATATTGTAAAAGAGTACATTTTATTTTGATTCACATATTTGAAAGGTAAATGTGAAAAACCTGTCTGAAACATCTTCATTTCATTAGGGCATGGACAACTGTCTTACTATTTAAGCTCAAGTCTGTGTAGGCCAGGTATAATTGATATGAAACATTACACTGATATACACCTGCCTTTATAATGTTACAGTCATTCTTCACAGTGCCCGTGATGCTTTTGAGACAAATATAAAGATATTACTTTATCCTGTAAAATTATTCCAACTCATAATTACAGAAATAAGAAAACAAAAAACTTGACTTTCTTCTAATTTGGGTTACTTTTTTATAACAGCAGACAGTTAAAATCCCTAGATGTTAACCATGATTGATTTTCAAAGCTCTAAAAACAGTAAAGCTAAGATTATTCTTACACCCACTGATGACAATAATAAAACCAAAGTTCAAATTTTTTGAAATGATTGTTTATAACTCTTCTGAAAAGTACTGTCATGGGGCATCAAAAACTTTTATATGACCCCCCCCCCCCAATATGTATAAACAAACTTTTCTATCATTCAGCAATTTGGGGGGGGGGTCCTCTTTAAAGTTTATATTATTCTCATACCATGGTAGCAATTTGGAGGAGTTATATGCAGTTAATTATTTCAAAAAATTGAGTGTGAATTTATACCACTGTCATCAGTGCATATAAGGGTTGGCTTAACAAAAAGCTTCCTCATTAACACCTTAGATTTATTCATTTTTTAAGGTTTTCTGCATAAATGCATCAATTAGGGAGGATTTTCTTTTATGAACTACCCTATTCATTTTTAATGCTTCAAGTTCATGTTGTCTTTCCCTTTTGTCAGAGTTTCTCTGCTCTTTCTAGAATGCTATGTGCAACTCGTATTGCAGGATAAGTAAGGTATTTTTTAATGCTTGCTTTAGTCTCTTACTGGCTTCTTTAAGCACAGAGTCTAACGATTCTTGTACCTCTCTTTTTTCTTAAACAAGAATTTTTATCTTGTTTTCTATGTTTTCTATAGTTTGCTTTCCACTCTTCAAATCCTTTATTTGGCAATTCTTGTTTCAATCTCTCAGCACTTTCTTTCTCTGCTTTCAGTTGCTGTGCCTTTAATCTCTGCTCCTCTTCCAAATAGTTGCTATATGACCTATGTGCATTAAGTGCTAATTTTATTAGTTCTTCGGTTATTAGCACCTTTGCAACTTGGTTGTTATACATTTTTAATGCATCTCGAATTGCTAGTCTCTAATTCAACATCTTCTCAGACATAGATGCTTTCTCATCTGAAAGAACTCTTCATGATACAGAAGAGCCTCTCTCTACATCGAAGTTGCCATGTGATAACGCAAGGCATGCTTTCACAACTTTAGCCAAAGATGGATATTTTCAGTCTCCAAATGTCTTTTGATACAATATGTCTCTCCAAAAATGATCAATCCTAATTTCGCTGTTTGGAATAAATTCTTATACATACAAGTACATCTATACCTAGACCAACGTGATTAGAGGAACGACCTACTCAAATGACAAAAAGTACTGTCTCATTATTTTTAACAGATATGCAGAAATGTCTCACCAGGTGTTTTTTCGTTATGAACAATTCCTAATTTATATTAAATAGTTTGTAGATAATGTAAAGTGAGTTTAAATGTCTGTTGGCGAAAACATGCATTTTCCGTGTCATTCGGAAAATAAAGCTGTAAAAACAACCACACAAATTTATTTCAATGACCATATCATTCATGAAATTCTAGATACAAAATTTTTGACTTGAAATTGATAAATTTAACTGCAAATAAACTTCAGCAAGCACAGAAAACAACAGTCTTTAACATGGCGAAGGCAAGATATGTGCTCGCTCCTGGCACTGTCGTATGGCAATCTCTGCCGTATTCCAAACAGAAAAACGGGACACTTTTTCGGCAGAATATCTTGATTTGAATAGGTCATTTTTTTTAATATTATACTTACCACTGACTTTCCTCCATGATATTTGCAATAAAGCAGAAAGCAATAAACTGAACAAAACATATTGATACCGATTCGCATGGTTCATACGCTTTTTCAATCACAAAATTCCAGGACTTTTAGATTTTTTTCCAGGGCATACAATCCAAATGCTCTTACTTAAAATATAGGGAAGCCATACGTCTGTTCAATTTGTAACCTACAACATACAACTTCCTACACGCTTGGGCAAACTTAAAACAGAATGTTAAAAATGATGTCTGCTGCAGTTAATCAGAAACTTAGAATCACAGATAAATACTGAAATACCAAACTGTCACTGAAAATGTGACCAGGTCTAATATCTACTAAACTTTTATATACATTATACTACACTGATTTTGAGAAAACTTTATTATTCTACTTTGGCTTTAGAAGCAAATTACTATTGAAGTAAATTACAGAATAAAAAAAACCATAAAACTCAAAAATACATAGGTATGTGGCATTTTTCTTGAAATGCTTTCATATACCACACAATCAATACATAAAATACTATTCATATTTAATTATTTTGAAATAATGCTTACATTGGAAATTTAAGAGTGAGGAAAGGTGAAATATCTAGAACTTTTTTCAAAGGACCAAAGGGATTGTTATTTCTTAAACACATAATCATGGGTGCAAGTATTTGTGTTACATTTTATTTAGGGAAGGAATTTTCAACATAATATCAATGCTGTAGTTATGTTTTAAATTTTTACTCGGCAGCAAACAAAGTATGCACAAAAATGTCCAATGTGAAATGAAAGAGAATAACGGGAAAACCTTATGTCCAAGGGCTGTGCGCAATTGCATTCATTAGTGATCATGGCAATTTAACTGGGCATGATTAAAAAACTAATTACAGAAGCTCAGAAAATACTGAGAAACAGCTAGATTTATGTTTCTGATATTAGAAAGAAATCTGATTTTATGGCAAATTTTTATATAAAGTATTCATTACAACATTTCAGTAAAAGTAAAATACCCCCCCCCCCCACACACACACACACAAAATGAGCTATTTACTTCCACCAGTGGCTAAAAAATGTGTTGCAAAAATTAACAAATGGCACAAAAAAAAATTTCCCATAGTAGAACGAAGGTATTAGAGACAAAAAGATTTCCAAATCGATCAGTTAAAAGGAGAGATATAGAAGGAAACATGATATAACTATGCCTTTCAGTGGAAGAATTTTGCATAATAGAAAAGTTGAAAACAGGAGAAAAGCATTATTTATAGCAAAAGCTATGCTAAGGAAAAAAAAACTTTTCAAATACATCTGGATGCAGAGATATCAAGAAAACGTTTTGACCTTTACAACCCCTAGGGGGAAAATTG